>OV049876.1:10314166-11005000 GCA_920104075.1 Melanargia galathea
GGCTAAGTACCGAAAGAAGTAGTAAACGCCACTTATTCATAGTCACTGTACTTAGATGTGATTGTATTTTATTTTCCCTGAATGTGAACTGTAGAAGGTTGCTACTGTACTGATGCTTTGGAAGACCAAGCATTCCTTTTTATACCAAACAATATGCTATTGATAGAACTGCTATTAAATGCTAGAACGGATTCAATTTTCTTTCAACATATGCGAGGACCTCATGGAGCGAGACCGACAACTTTTGAGACTTTGATACACTTTTTTGACGTCTTATAAATCGACGAACGCCAGCTGCACGCACAAAAAAGCATGATTTATTGTCACGTTCCGAGCGTGCAAGCGAGAGCACGGAACAAGCGATAGAGAGGCACAATCGGCCTAAGTGTTATCTCTAAGCATCTATCTCTCTTTGTTTTCTTATGACGTTATCACGTAAAATTATCGTCCGTACCTAAATCGACTTTACAGACAACCAATTTTTTTTTCGGAAGGAGTATGCTGCTGACCCTACTGGCCGCTACAGCGTCACCGGTGGTTTGTGGCGAGCGCGAAATTCTGCCGAGGAGGAGTAGGGCTAGGGCTCGATGAACATTCGCGGGGCAACGTCTTCCTAAGGGTGCCTCCTGTGAAGCTTAGGATGACGTTGGGAACATATGCTTACAAAAGGTGATAATTTATAGAGTTCTGTAATATGTACTGAAATGATAAAAAAGGAATCCGGCGTCATGACTCATGTACTATACTTTATTCATGTACCTACCTGCTTCATGTACACCGACGGAAAAATTATGTGTCACTAGAACGGAATACGTGAACAATTCACGCGCACTTCAAGCCAGTTCATGTCATTTTCGTTGCCAGTGGCGAGTCCACTAAAGAAAAAAGAAATTCGGTCTACTTATAGCAGAATTTTAAAATATGAGTACGTAATATTTTGGTGGGTAAGTACATGTATCATTTGAAAGGGCTTCATATGCATATCACACTAAAAAAACTAAAAATTCAACTTAAGTATCATGATAAAATAAAAATTGTCTACGAATCTGTCTCGCTCTCGCTAATATATAGGTACTTACATGAAAATAAGCACTTAAAAAAATCTGTAAATATACCGATTCTAGTGATCCATTTTTGGTGGATTTTCGATTTTGTTCATCAATATTAGGTACAAAGATAGTATCGAATATTGAAGGAAAATTTTTACCATTTTTTTAGGTACAAGTATCAAAACCAACTAGGTTTCCTTTACAAATAGCCTATTCGCGGTTTATCACTGGTCGCAGCTGCACAAGAAAATTTGTCACTGCGCGTGAAATAATTATCTGATGAAACCCACTGGAGCAGGGTATAGGACTCGTAAATTGGAATTCTATGACGTCAAACACGATCTATCTATACATATACCTACTTTTTTTTACTAACGTTTAGAACCAGATTTGCTTATACATCAACGACGATTTCCCTAGCGCAGTATTGAGCATTGTGTATAAGTGGGAGGTCCCGGTTTCGATTCCCAGCAGGGGCGATTTGGGATTTCTAAATTGTCTCTGGTTTGGTGGGAGGTTTCAGCCGGACCGGCAAAACCGTGCCGCCAAGGGATTTAGCGTACGGTGCGATGACGCGTAGAAACCGATCAGTGGTAGACATGGGTTTATTGAAAACTGCCATACCTACTTATTCCAACTTAACCCGCTTCCACCTTAGACTGCATCGTCACTTACCATCAGGTGAGATCGCAGACAATGGCTAACTTGTACCTACATGAATTAAAAAAATATGTTTATGGGTGGCGCGGCGGCAATCACTTAACATCAGGTGACCTGCTTGCTCGTCTGCCCGCAATTCATAAATAAATAAAAAATACTCCTTCAAATTAAGATCGTCAAACAGCATTGTTACTTAGTACCAGCCGAGTTAAATCTTCTTCTTGATTTTAACCTTAACTTTAACATTGATTTTGCAGACTACAAGTATAAATTAAAAATTTAAAACCTCCGACATTCGCATTTTGTGGCGGCGGCCATCTTGGATTTGCATAGTGCTATTCTACTAGTCAAGCCATTTGATACCTACCCATATTAAGGGAGTTGTAAAAAATATGTAATCCGCCATTTTGTAGCGGCGGCCATCTTGGATCGATTTTCATCAAACATAGCCAACAACACTCGACTAATTCACCTTTCAAACAAAAAAACCGTATTCAAATCGGTCCACCTGTTTGAGCCCTACAGGGGAACAGACAGACATACACACACAGAGACACGTCAAATTTATAACACCCCGTCCGGTGTGCGTACTCCCAGCGGAATGTTGTCGAATTTCTGGATTTTAAGTATGCAGATATTTAGTGTGTTAGGACGTGTAAATGTGTGTGATAGTTTCAAATTTGTGCGTCCAACCGTTTTTGAAAAATTCGCCAAAAACACTTTCCGCCAGGAGAACGTTCTCCCAGCGGCATGTTTTTTTTCCAACGTGCGCACGAAAAAAAAAATTTGTGCAATAATTAGTGCGTAGCGAGAGGTAAATGTGTGTCTGTAAATGGAATTTGTGTGTCTCAAGACTCCGGAGATATTCAAGATTCCGCTGGGGGAACGTTTCGCTGTTTGCTAGATCTCGTAAACGGCTACGCGTGTAGATGTGATTTTTTGTACACATGTTGCTATGAATTTGTGTGTAATGTTTGTGAAAATAGAATTAGAAAAAAAATTGCCGTTCCGAAATTATGTGTATTAAAGTGAAATCCAGTTATTAGGTCCTAGCACTTCGAATAGGAGTTCTGAAGTTTAATTTCTAACACTAATTTGTTCTTTATGACTGTTTACAATGCCTTCTTAAGTTTCATTGGTCTACAGTAGGTAATACTTAAGTTATGATCCAATATTACTATGACTTAGCCACTATTTTGTTCGACATTCGATTGGACGAGTTTTCTATGGATTGGCGAATGAAAATGTATTCCGATAATTAGTGTGTCGGTTCATTTATATATGTGCAACGTTTTAACTTAATAAGCTTAATAATTAAAGAGATATAATTAAAAAACCAGAAAGAAACGAAATCCAGACACAAACCGACCAAGTTTGAATGGTAACAAAAAAGCGGCCTTGTCATATATGGTGCTAACTTACCGAAATTGACAGCATAATAACGTTATTGATATTGTACAATCGCGTATACAATAATTAGTGAAAATTTTATTTATTTATTTTATTTATTAGGTTCACAAACAGTCACTTACAATATATTTTTAAATCTATACCAATTTCAAGACATATGCATGCAAAATGTAGGGACCACATACAGCGTTTCCAAAATTTACCAGTCATCACATACGATTTAGAAAAAATCAACAAAATATAAAAAAAATGTACAAAGAAATTTTTCAAAAGTTAAATTACTTATTATCTTAAACTATGCAGCTACTTAAACTAATACTACGAGAGGTACAAATATAGTTGAACAAGTCATTTCATACCGACTGAAAATTTTAACAATAATAGTTTTCTCCTAACCCATGACAGCTCCAAACCTCAGCTGCTTCGATAATGGTGGAGCTCACACTTCACAGCACGTAAAAGTGATTGGAAAAAAAAAGAAAACTTATTGATACTTTAATTTTTTTAATTGTCAAATGAACATTCTTACACATTAATAATGGGTACAGGGTATAAAGGGATCGCTCTTGAAAATTTAGCGCTATTATATTAAATACTACTTACCTGAACACAATCCAATACCAATAACCATTTGTCTTATACTTGTAGTATTAGTGGTTTAGTATTTAATTTTTTTCAAACCCGCGATGTATATCGTGCAAAACGCATTGCAAATTTTATAGGAAATGTTTTAATTTTTTTGGGTTTCGCACCTAGGGTTGTGATTTTACAACATACAAAATGTCATCGTGATACGAAACAAGAAAAAGTTCGTAAACTAAAACCCGACTACGCTTAATAATTTAATGCGAAAGCGTGGGGCAAGCAGCTAGTAGCGCCATCTGTTATGTCTATCCGAAACTATAATTTCATTAGAATAGAATAGAATAGAAAAGTTTTTTATTCAAATAAACTTTTACAAGTACTTTTGAATCGTCAATTGAATCTACCACAGGTTCGGAATGCAGTTCCAGCCGAGAAGAACCTGCAAGAAACTCGGCTGTTGCTCTTTTTTTAAAAATAACATTATAACAATTATTATTATTAATGTACATGATTGAAATGCCGTCTCGCGCATTGCTGGAACGAGTTAAATCCAAGCTTTTTTATCGTTTATATAATCTTCAATTGTATAATAAGCTTTTTTTATGAGCATACTTTTAATAGAGTTCTTAAACTTCAAGGCAAGTCTAAGACATATTTTTTATTCAGATAAACTCAAACGACAATATTTTTTATTCAAGACATATTTTTTATTCAGATAAACTTTTACAAGTGCTTTTGAATCGACAACATTATCTAGAAAACCGCGCGAAGGTCACTTCTCGTTTATTTTCGTAAATAAAATGTAGCCTATGTCACCCGGACCATAACAACGAATCAATTCATCAAAAGCGGTCCAGTAGTTTAGGCGCTACAGTGGTACACACAGAATCTCATACGAAAAGCGGCCACATACATACATACTTACATGCATACATACATACATACATAGACTGCTAAAATCATAACCCTTCCTCTTGGCTTTGCCGTAGTCGGGTAAAAAAGCGGCCAAGTACGAGTCAGACTTGCGCACCGTGGGTAAAAGTATTTAACGTAAGTCATAATTTTAACACAAATCCCTACTTAATGAACTGCAAAACAAATTTTGTTTGTAGAGATTTATTGTTAATATTACTTATTTTTAACCCCCGACGCAAAAACGACGGGGTGTTATAAGTTTGACGTGTCTGTGTGTGTGTGTGTGTGTCTGTCTGTCTGTTCCCCTGTAGCGCTCAAACGGATGAACCGATTTGAACGCGGTTTTTTATTTGTTTGAAAGGTGAATTAGTCGAGAGTGTTGTTAGCTATGTTTGATGAAAATCGATCCAAGATGGCCGCCGCTACAAAATGGCAGATTATATTTCTTTTAAAACTTCATTAATAGGGCTAAAGGGCTAAATAAAGGGCTTGACTAGTAAAATAGTAATATGCAAATCCAAGATGGCCACGACCACAAAATGGCGAATGTCGGGGGTTTTTTAAATTTTTAATTTATACTTGTTTTCTTTGTAATCTACGTAGCCTTAATATTTATTTCTATAATACATTAACTGTATGTACATATAATATTATTTTGAACGCTGTTTATTACTAATAAATAAATAAATATCAAAAAACTATGATACTTAGAGCGTTGGCTTTATTTTTCGTCCCATTTGCCCCTTGTAACACAAATAACTATTGCTGTTTTTTTGTATGCAATAAAAATGCTGACTGTTGCTGGATGCATTTCAGTTATTTCATATTTCATTATATTCATTATATTCATTATATTCAGTTATTCCATCTGAACTCGATTTATATAATCGAGTTCAGATGGAATAACTGAATAGTTACCTATACCTATGCTAATTCTTAAATCACAGATTTAGCACATAAGTATTATACACCTAAATATTATTATTAAGATATATATAGACTAATAAAAATATAAGTTAAGAACTGTGTTCGCGATTGTACAAAATCACTAATAATATTAAAATGATATAGTATCAATTTCGGTAGGTTAGCACCATATATGACAAGGCCGCTTTTTTGTTACCATTCAAATTTGGTCGGTTTATATCTGCATTACGTTTCTTTCTGGTTTTTTAATTATATCTCTTTAATTATTAGGCGTATTAAGTTAAAATTTTGTAAATAGATAGTTGAACCGACACACTAATTATTGGAATAATTTTTCATTTGCCAACCCATAAAAAACTCGTCTTATCGAATGTCGAACAAAATAGTGGCTAAGTCATAGTAATATTGGATCATAACTTAAGTATTACCTACTGTAGACCAATGAAACTTAAGAAGGCATTGTAAACAGTCATAAAGAACAAATTAGTGTTGGAAATTAAACTTCAGAACTCCTATTCGAAGTGCTAGGACCTAATAACTGGATTTCACTTTAATACACATAATTTCGGAACGGCAATTTTTTTTCTAATTCTATTTTCACAAACATTACACACAAATTCATAGCAACATGTGTACAAAAAATCACATCTACACGCGTAGCCGTTTACGAGATCTAGCAAACAGCGAAACGTTCCCCCAGCGGAATCTTGAATATCTCCGGAGTCTTGAGACACACAAATTCCATTTACAGACACACATTTACCTCTCGCTACGCACTAATTATTGCACTAATTTTTTTTTTCGTGCGCACGTTGGAAAAAAAACATGCCGCTGGGAGAACGTTCTCCTGGCGGAAAGTGTTTTTGGCGAATTTTTCAAAAACGGTTGGACGCACAAATTTGAAACTATCACACACATTTACACGTCCTAACACACTAAATATCTGCATACTTAAAATCAAGAAATTCGACAACATTCCGCTGGGAGTACGCACACCCCCGTCCGGGGGATAAAAATGGTGTCGCTTTTTCATATTTTCATCCAATTTTCAAATGCACAACGATCCTAAAGAAGTTTCACTTTAAAAAACATAATCGCTTGCAATATGTACCTACCCCGGTGACTCCGCGGACTCCAACCATCCTCTAGTCACTATCACTACATAGTATAAAACAAAGTCGCTTTTTCTGTCCCTATATCCCTATGTCCCTATGTATGCTTAAATCTTTAAAACTACGCAACGGAATTTGATGCTGTTTTTTTTAATAGATAGAGTGATTCAAGAGGAAGGTTCATAAGTAGAAACCGGACCGTATTGGACCCGGTAGGTGGCGCTAATAGCGGGCAGGACGACGTCTGCCGGGTCCGCTAGTACTCCTATAACTGCTCAACCCCACACTGCCAGGCAGGGCCGGATTATCCATAAGGCGGATTAGGCAACTGCCTATAGGGGCCCCACGCCAACTAGGGGCCCACGGGGGTGTGGTAGTGTAGATGTAGAAGAGATTGAAGTAACAGTATACCAAAGGAGTCGACCCTGGGGAGCGCTACATGTCGTGGTTTTTAACTTTCCAGTGGGAAGTTCTTGTAACGGGACCGATGGTTGTGAATCCCAAATTTTGGCATTATCTCCGTGGATTTCAGAATTATTTTTCATCTTTATTATATCGCGACAGAAAGGTGAAGGGCCCGTGGTCCGGTCCACGGTTATGCCACTATATACCCGTGATCTAGCGGGCTTAGAGGTGAATAATAGCAACTAGCAAGATATTGGCACGGGACAAACTTCGACGCATAAAGGGTCCGTTCAGATCAGAACTTTAAACATTTGATTTTTAGCAAAATCGGTCCAGTAATTTTTTTCGTCACTGGGAAGTTCGTGATGAGTTCGAAGAGACCTGTGGACCTCGAGGGTTTTTTTTTTGTTTTAATAACTCGTTTTGGAGTTGCTTCGTTCCCCAATGTGGTGGTTGGAGTTCTTGTTTAATTTTATTTATGTTTATTAACTGAGCTTTATTTCTTAAATATTTATACTTATATTAATTTTAGTTTATACTATTACTGTTTTATTATTATTATATTATTTATGCTACAATTTTTACCTATGCAACATAGGACCTCGAGGGTTGCACCCAGATCACTTTTATGAGTTTTCTATTGTATAGTTCTTAGCAATAATAATTGCACCTAATCGGTATTTGATGAAGCAGGCTTGACGTTCAAAAAGGTAATTTAAATGAGACAAAATATGGGCAACCATAGGTTTATTTTTTTAATATAATTCCCTTAGCTCTAGTTGTATCCATAGGATTGCATCACCGCAGTGAAGGGCGCTGTTGCTTTGGCCACCTTCTCGCCTGCATCCTTGGTGATTTTCTGTGGAACAGATAATTCCGGGTTAAGTTTGACAATTTTGAGAAAATGTACACAAACATTCAAAGTTGACTCAGTATAAAATTTTTTTCATAACACATCAAATAATGTAGGTAAAAATCATCATTTCAAAACAGTTGATTGCAAAATAAATTATGTTTTAACACTGCATGACTTTAAACTTGAACTCTAGCAATTCTTATCTGCAAACATAACTAGTCTAAAATTATAATATTTTATTTAGGGGTAGGTTTAAGTCACACAAACCATGAAATAGATTATAGCAGTGTTACCTAAAACTAAACTGTCAAGATGGACAAGCATTCAACAACTACTAGTTCTATCACATCAATAGCATTCGTAGTCTCTGAAATAAGATGTGGTGACAGATAGATGGATGAAGTCCCAACTCCTACCATAAGGGCTCATTTTTACCATTTTGGTATGGAACCTAATTTTTGTTACAGATAAAAATATTTGTAATAAACTGAATGCGAGTCAAAAAAACATATTTTACTGAGAGATAGTCAAAACGCATGAGGCGCGTTGCTGGCATATAGCAAAAACTTTGCAAAACGCAGAGGGTGCGTTGCCAGAGTCGAATGGGTTACACACTTTTGTGAACTTAGAACCTCAATAGCGCAACGGTCATTGAGTGCAGATCAAAAACCGTAAGGTCGACAGTTCAAACCCCACCTGTTACACTACTGTCTTTTTTTTAAATTGAATAATAGGCTTACGCTTGACGACAATCATGCCTGAAAAGCCATGATGAGGTCTAAGCTGGAACGCGCTTGCCTAGAAAATGCCTATTCACTCTTGCCTTGAAGGTACTCAAGTCGTACGAGGAGGGGAACACGGAAGCCGGAAGGTCGTTCCACACCCTAGCGGTTCGTATCAGAAACGTAGATCGAAAGCGCTTCGTGCGAGCTGACTGAACGTCAACCACATAGGGATGCCATCGCTCACGACTTCTCGCTGTTCTGTGGTGAAATGGTGAAGGAGGAACTAGGTTAAAAAGTTCCTAGGTCCTTTTTTTTTCTTCCTTGTCATACCCACTCCTAGCACAAGTTTTTAGTTAATTGGAGGGGAATGTTGAACATTAGTTATGTTCATCATGGCTAATATTCTTTTTATTAAAAAAAAAAGCGTGTGTGCAATTCACCTCGGCTGAAGTTAAACTTCAGAAAAGCAACCTAAACCTTAACTTTATCTTTGCAGGCTAAAATGGTGTCACTTTTTCATTTCATCGAATTTTCAAATGCACAACAATCCCAAAGAAGTTTCACTTTAAAAAATTCTGTGTTGGCATACCTAAATAAATAATTCCTACTAATATTATAAATGTGAAAGTGTGGATGTTTGGATGTTTGTTACTCAATAACGTCGCAACTACTGAACTGATTTGGCTGAAATTTTAAATGGAGATAGATTATGCCCCGACTTAAAATCCACAGTTCTCGCGGGATTTTGAAAAACCCGAAATCTATATCTACAGCTAATAGGTAGATCACTATAGCAAACTACCTTGAAAGTAAGTATAAAAGACTAGCGGTCTGCCCTGGCTTCGCCCGTGGCACATAATATATAGCCTATAGCACTCAGGGATCACGTACATATCCAACGGTGAAAGAATTTTTGAAATCGGTTCAGTAGTTCCTGAGATTAGCGCGTTCAAACAAACAAACTCTTCCGCTTTATTATATTATAGTATAGATGGAAAAGGGAGCGGGAACGGGAACCAGAAATCCACGATTCCCTCAGGATTTGTGAAAAACCAAAATTCACGCGGGCGAAGCCGCGGGCAAAAGCTAGTAAAACAATAAATTGAGACAAACCTTGAGTTTCTTCTCGTATGCGAGCTTGTGTATGGTCTTGAACTTCCTCTTGTCCTCCAGCTTGCGCACCACCTCGCGGTACTTCCAGCCCACCTCGTGCGACAGCCGCCCCACGTGGCAGTACTGGAACAAGCACAACGCCCGAGACGCGAGTGTCAGTCACAAGTACTTGTATACATTGTAAAATGTAAGGGAGATGTGTACATCAGAATGTTAAAGTTACAACATCAGTTAATTAATAACTTTCAGTCGCAAATTACCCAATAAATAACATCATGTAATAAAACATACTTTATATATTTTTATTTTTTTTCAACTAAAAGTTAGCCCTTGACTGCAATCTCACCTGATGGTAAGTGATGATGCAGTCTAAGATGGAAGCTGGCTAACTTGGAAGAGGTATGCATACCCCTGATCAGTTTCTACACGGCATCATACTGGAATGCTAAATCGCTTAGCGGCACGGCTTTGCCGGTAGGGTGGTAACCAGCCACGGCTTAAGCTTTCCACCAGACCAGGCCAGAGACAATTTAGAAATTATAAAATCTCAAATTGCCCCTGTCGGGAATCAAACCCATTACTTCCCACCAGGGGCGTAGCTACCGCCGTATATGCCGTATCAATTATACGGGCCCCCAAGCCACGGGGGCCCCCAACGTGCGTAAGTAAAAATTAACAAAAACTTCCCAAATTTTTGTTTATTTCAGAAATGACAAAAGTCAAAAAATGTTGTCCAAAAAGTTGTCCATAGAGGCAGAATCTTTAGAAAAACAAAAGTCATCATCAACTATAAATGATTTAATAAATCAGTTTGCCGAAAAAAAGGCAAGGAGAGTATATATTTAATTTGGATTGTTTGTAAAATTTTTAGAAAAAGTGACAGATAAATAATTATGATGCTTATATTGCTTTGAATTTTATGCAAACATTTTTTTTTCTTTTGTGAGAAATCTTTACCCTTCATAAGGGCCCCCATACAATTTTTTATACGGGGCCCCGCCAAGGTACGCTACGCCACTGCTTCCCACTTATAAGACCATAGCGCTCACCACTGCGCCAGGGAGGTCGCCTAAATTTTACATTTTACATTAAACACCTGACCATACAATCAATGGAGACTTGAGGTATAATAGTGCACACATGTAACAGACACACAGATGTAATCCTGCCACATTCCCAATCCTGGGTTGCTACTAAGTATTTCTTGACAGAAAATCCAACAACTTTTTGTGGTCTGACCCAAGACTTGGACCCAATACCAGGACCCTGACCTTCACCATAGATTATTAAGGTGATATGTGGTCAAATAAGCACCTACTAGACCAAACGCAACATATAACCCGCGGCACGTAAGTCGAGCGGTGACCTTCAAGTGCGCGCAGCGTCGTACGAGTGAGCGGGACACAATACGATTGGAGAGCCAATCAGCACTTACGAGATCCGCGTGAGCTAATCAGTGCTTACGAACGATCCCCACGCCCTCCCCGCGACCGCCTCACCATCCGAGATACCTCATTTTCGACTTCTGCGCATTTAAGGTCACCGCTCGACTTACGTGCCATAGGTTGTACATCAATCATTGACATGGCTCAACAGGTTATGAAACATGGCCAGTGAGTGGGGCAAATATTTTGAAGAACATGTTGAGTTCCAAGGAGCTGCAAATGCATCTTGGAAAACCCCCACAATCAACTCTATCTATAGGGCAGGGGTGGCGAACCTTTGTGTATCAACGTGTCATTTTTTTTAACAAATGTTTAATGAGGCCATAGACGTGCCGTCAAATATTTTTTCTTACGTGATTATTGGGAATTTTACCTAATACTCAAATAACAAAAAAAAAAAAAAAATACATTTTGCAATTCTAATAATAAATGTTAAAATGTGTAAAAATATACGCGTTATTCAAATTAAAGTAATATGGTGAAACATCATGGTGAACTTTGTGATCGGTGGAGTGTCCAAAATATTGTGTTGCGTGCCATTGGTTCGACATCCCTGCTATAAAAGGTCTATCAATGAACAATAATGAACAATAATATTGAATAAATCATAGAGCTGCTAGATGCAAGTGGAAGTCCCTACAAGAGACATAAAGTCTAGCAATAAATGCTTATCACATGATTTCAATGATCACAATACATACCTTACGTCCGGGTTTCAAACAGAACACACGGAGAGCTGCAGGTACTACCACACGTCTGCGACTGTCATAACGTGGAGGGCATCCATCGTAGGCACGGAGCCTCCTCAGGGCGTCCTTTCCACGCTCTGTTTTGTGTGGGATCATCCCTGAAAATACATTACAACTTCTTTAAATCATGAATACTTATAGGATCTTATGTATAGAACATAGACTAGCTTCATACAAGATGTTTTATCACAAACTGTCAAATAATGTAGGTATGGAAAAAATAATCATTAAGGAATTCTATTTTAGTGTTAAATAATTATATTTCAGTGTAAGGTTTATTATATCAAAACCTATCTACAAAAAAATTAACAGTGCTGACTGTCTGCTAAACTAAAATTAAGCCTTTCAATGTGGCTAATTCTGTTGTACACAATTCTCTAAACTAAAATGACAGGTCTAAATCTATTGCTATCCTTTTCCGCAGTGAGCACTGTGAAAGAGATAGGAATAAATTTAGACCTGTCATTTTAGTTTAGGTTTAGAGATTGTGTACAACAGAATTGGCCACAATGTGGCTAATTCTGTTGTACACAATCTCTAAACCTAAACTAAAATGACAGGTCTAAATCTATTGCTATCCTTTTCCGCAATGAGCACTGTGAAAGAGATAGGAATAAATTTAGACCTGTCATTTTAGTTTAGGTTTAGAGATTGTGTACAACAGAATTGGCCACAATGTCTCATTAATTTCTGCTATATCCTTAGTTATTCTAATGTTAAAAATTACCTCTGACGGTTTTCCACAAGACTTTGGATGGAGCCCTGAAGTGGAATGGTCCGCGGGCTGGGTTCACATTGCACCGTTTGCGCAAGAATGACATAAACTTCAACTTGTTCCTGGAAAAAAACTACCAGCTATAAAAATAGATCTCATACATTCACAACAATTAATAGAAATTAAATTATTGTTATCAAAATTATTTTTAAAGATTAATATTATAATAATTTTTATTTTTAATAAATATCCTATATACTCTATGATAATAAGCTCAGCTAACACATGGTTAGCTATTTGAGCAAGATTGTAGAGTAATAATGTCATCAAAAGGTACCTGAAGAAGTTTCCTGAGATATTGAGTTGTTCACATCTTACAACAACAACTTTGTTTCCTTCTAGCAGAACCTTGGCGATCACTGCCGACAGCCGGCCCAGCAGGTGGCCCCGGCCATCTATTACGATGGACTGAAATAAACAAACAGTTCAAACTTGAATTCATGTGAAACAACACACATCACCATTATAACCTCAAAGGCCATAAAAAACACTCGAATCAAAATCTTTACAGAACGTTATTACAATTAATAATTGATAATTAATATAACAACTTAGACGGAGAATATTGAACGTATTTGATGCAATTTAACACATAGAATAACTTTCACTACCACCGCGGCACGTGTACATCACACAGCGCCGATTCTAACAATTTTTACAGATATATCTAGCAAGCTAGCAGAATAACTAGAAATAGAATGTTCGATCACTAGAAAATGAAAAGTTTACAATGAATTACCACGCTTTTAAAAGTATAAATGCTATTTTTTAACCTCACCTTATTACTAAAGCCCGTCATTTTATCGACAATAAAACGGAAAAGGCCAACTTTTAAAAGAAATATGGCTACCGGATACTACAGTTTTTTTTTTAAGTAACCAAGTTCTGAATTCTTGTTTTTTACAAACATACTAATATTGTTGCCATTTACTAAAAGCAGCGAGAGTGTAAAGTGTGCATTTATTTTAAACTAGCTTCTGCCTGCGGCTTCGCCCGCGTGAATTTCGGTTTTTCACAAATCCTGAGGGAATCATCAGGTTGTAACTTGTAGCATTGAGGAGTTAATAGTATGGAGGTGCCATACCTACTTTAAAAACGTGCCAAAAATACACTCACACACGCTTAAATTTGGTATCTTAAACGCACAATCCGAAGGAATAAAATGGCGCGTGTTCATTGAGATGTCTCAAGTTGTGCGTGTGTGAGTGTTTATGTATACATTTTAGGGAGGCCATCTTTTGCCTTGTCTGCCACAAAATGTTTTATTGGTTATGTTAAAAATGTAGTGTTGTCTCTTAAGAAAATTTTGATAAGCTTGAGCTATTTTCCGATCCACTATTTTCTATCGGACATTAGGGTGCCTCAATATTATTAATTTCTCAGTGGTACATATTCTTTATAGATATTTAATACATTATCTTAGGTATTCTCCATGAACCTATAGAAGTGGACTTGGCATAATGTCCTATAGAAAATAGTGGATCGGAAAATAGCTTAAGCTTATCAAAATTTTCATAAGTGTGTAAGAGACAACACTACATTTTTAAACATAACAATAAAACAGATCGTGGCAGAAATTTTATTGCAACTTCCCTTAAGATGGCCTCCCTAAATGTATACATGAACACTCACACACGCACAACTTGTGACATCACAATGAACACGCGCCATTTTAGGTTGGGGGATGATTGTGCGTGTGTGAGTGTATTTTTGGCACGTTTTTAAGGTAGGTATGCCTACTCTACTTATTATTATTATCTCTATGGTATTCTCGGCATCTGACGATTTTGTTGCTTGTCAGTGTCAATTTGTCAAATGTCAAAAGCACGTCAAAAGTCAAAACAAGAAACAGCTGTGAAATTCAATTGTATTCATTGTTTGTGATGCATGAGCTAATTATAACATAGTTTTAGATAGATTTGCTTCCAATTTTCTTAGGCCACGTCAGTTTTGCTGGGAAATGATAAAAAATTATAGTATACAGATAAATTCTAAAAATGGAAATCCCGTATAAAAAGATATTTATTTATCTTCTAACTTTTGCGGCCTATGCCTACACTGGCATTGGTTCGAGTATGTTACGAAATTTAAAAGATGCTGTTTTATCCGCGGAGTCAGTATTTGGTGATATGTTTAGAAATGTGATCACTGTTGCCGAAAAATTTAAATCTTTACACGATGTTTTTGATGCTGCGGTTGAAGAAGATTGCATATTTTCTTGTCCTGAAGGTTCCTATATTATTGTTTTATTTTGTTTGTGGTTTGTGAGAAATCATTGCTAATAGCTTAGTGTAAAATATGATTGTTAATTTGTGCATGATTAATTTATCAATAGTCAAAGGAACAGCAACTGTGCTTCTTGAGAATTCTGCTGTGATTTTTGTTGTTTCACGAGAGATTCATTAATTTAAAAGTTTCAACAAAACTGAGTAAATTCTGTATACTGTTAACATGACTTGAATTTTAACCCCATACATTTATAATCACTACATAGTATAAAACAAAGTCGCTTTCTCTGTCCCTATATCCCTATGTCCCTATGTATGCTTAAATCTTTAAAACTACGCAACGGATTTAGATGCGGTTTTTTTTAATAGACAGAGTGATTCAAGAGGAAGGTTTATAAGTACAAAAATTGGACCCGGTAGGTGGCGCTAATAGCGGGCAGGACGACGTCTGCCGGGTCCGCTAGTCTACAATAAAACAGCCACCCTCTATAGCAAAAGCATTAGTAGATGCTAAAAATATTTAATCTTCTTTTAGAGAAGTTTCAAGTAAATGTTATATGATATCTGTTCTGGAATCTGAAGAGTAACCTGAGTTTGTGAATAGCTGGGTTGCTGCTACTATAAAAGTTGAATCAGGCATGTATTTGTCAAAAATTGGGTCTTTTAACAATTAATATGCTGTAGGAACCTATTGGTTCTAATAGATTTATGTCTGCCTGTGAACTTTAATTTTTTTTTGTCTCTTCATATGTATAACATAAACCTCTATTATGAAAGTAAACAGTTGGTGTTCCTTGAAATTCAATAATGATAGTTTACAGATTATATTGCAGTTTATACTTCAACTTGAATGAGATGACCTTTTATTATTTTATTTGCAGGTCAAAAACCAGTTCGCAATAGAAATCACATACCAAAGTCAGATGGATGTGGATCATTAGGATTTGAAATATCTACTGAATATCTACCAATGGAACAGATGACCAAATGTTGTGATACTCATGACATATGCTATGATACATGCAACAGTGGCAAAGAGGTGTGCGATTTAGAATTCAAAAGATGCCTGTACAACTACTGTGATTCATATAAAAATGTCAATATTGGGGGTGAAACTATAACAAAAGGTAAGTTTAGAAGTTGAAAATCTAAGTAGGTTTAGTAACATTTAAATAAATATAAAGTCTAAATAATCTGCAACAATGTGATGGATTGTCACAACCATGATGTGATGTCATGTCATGATGATGTGATGTTGTTATGCCAGGCATGTTTCACTCTAATGTTGTAAGCGCTGAACTTAAGTACATTAGTGCACCTCAGAGGTGTAAATTAATTTACCACATCAAGTAAGATAAAAGCTTGTGATAAAAAGTGGGCTATGTAGGTGAATATAAAGTTTAAGTACTCAGCACTGTGCAGTTACAACTGTACTATACTACTTCAAATTAAGAGTGGTTTTTTATTTACATATCTATATGGTGAACATGTACCATTTAAAATTCTGTGATCATGCTGTTAAATAATTCCATTCAATGTAATGAATTTTTTCACAGGTTGTAAAGCTGCAGCGAAATTATTGTTTACTGGCACATTGACACTTGGTTGCAAGTCATATTTAGATGCACAGAAGAATGCCTGTTATTGTCCACCTGCTAAGAATAAATATAAAAAATTTACCACTGGAAATGGTGACTTGTAAGGTCCTACTCTGGCTATTTATTACTGGTGGAAAATATTTCGACGGCCCCTACGTATAAAGCGACATGTCCAAAATGGCAAATTTTTTTTATTGCATATATTGCTTTAGATTGTCCATACGCTCATACCTATATAAGATTTTTTTTAATATATGATGTATTTCACTACATATACTAATCGTATAAGAGAACATGTATAATAATTTCAAAGGATATGTGTCGTAGATGCGGATATGTAGACATATCGCTTTCTACAGTGTTTCAAATTGCGCGCCACTCGAGGCAAACGCGGACATGTCTGACTTGTCGTCATTTACCGGAGACTCCCCAATAAAATATTGCGACCGTAGAAAGTAATCATAAGCGTAAAGACTCAAATAAACAGTATTTAGGTAGTGAATTGACTTTAAAATAAAATTTACGACATTTATATTGTATAGTATACTTGTATATTCAGGTTTTTATAGACCTGAATAAAACCGAAAATATTTTTTCAGACCTGAATATAATTTATGTAAGACAATACAAAGATATTCCTACCAATGAACGAAATATTGCTTTCTACGTACCTACCTGAAAAAGACCAGTGCGACTTCTGTCACGCAATGAAAAACAATGTTTCACATAAACTATAAAGCATATTAAGTCACACATGTCAGGGAATTGAAAAATATACATTAAATTGAAGCTCAGTCAAAACTGTCTGATATTTGCACAGCGATTTTAGGTACTTCCAAAAACTAAATAACTCCAAATGGCGAAATTAGTGTGCTTTAGACAAAATGATCAGTTTATAATTTTACAGTTTTTGATGCTGGGTTAAAAGAAGGTACTTACGTGTTACATATAGGATGAGACAGTCGCTAAACGTTTTGTTTAACTACAAGTTAGCCCTTGACTGAAAAACTCACCTGATGGTAAGTGACGATGCAGTCTGAGGTGAAAGCGAGCTAACTTGGAAGAAGTATGCATAGGTACCCTGATCGGTTTCTATATTTTTCTCCACGGCATCGTACTGGAGAACGTTAAATCGCTTGGCAGAAAGGCTTTGCTGGTAGGATGGTAACCAGCTACGGCAGAAGCCTCCCACCGGATCAGACCAGAGACAATTTAGGAATTATAAAATCCCGAATTGCCTCTGCTGGGAATCTAACCCGGGACCTTCCAATTATAGGACCACAACGTAGACAACTACGCAGGTCGCATTGCGCAATCGTATTTTTTTATGTATTTGTTTGTTAGTAAAAAAATAAGGTTAATGTGTATCATGGTTTTTTGGAAAAAGACCTCACTCAGAACGCGGCAGACAGCGTTCACGCATTAATTTTGAGCGAAGAGCAAAAAATAAAACACGCGACGTATACCAAATCAATGGTATACACTGAGCTGGTGGTTAAAATAGAATGGTCCATCTTATGCAGTCATAAAGGTGGATCAATATTTTATATTGGATTTTAATGATTAGCTACATACTGAAAACTGGATTAAAAATTCAAATTCAGAGAAAATTTCTTGGAATAAGATAAGAAAAGTCAAAGTGCAGGGGAGTCCAGACGTTATTGAATTTAAATGCAATGTTTTTGAAGAAAACTATGGAAAGCTAAATTGTAGCAATAATTTGAAACTGATAATTGGGAGGAAAAAGAAAGAGAAAAAACTAATACCAGAGAAGTTACGAGTATATAATGAGCCAATCCCTATCCTGAAGTAAAATATTAAGACTTAATTAGTTTGTGCAATACAGCTAGAATGATGAATTCTCTCTCTTCTCTCGCGATAGAGTTAGGTATATGAAAAAATTATCATGATTTCTATAATCACCTTACACATAGTAAAGCCAGAACAGGCTAATAGTGACGAAGATTCTTAAAATAATATTTAAGAAAACTTAATAAAGATGAATCGGTTTGAACAAAGCTGTGATTATTGTTAAATATTACTTATTATTTACAAAATTAATTAAAAAAAATGTTGATTGTAAATCTAAGACAAAAATGTGATTTTCAGCATTTAGTTTCTACTTAAAAAATAGAGTAATGTTTAGATTTTCAATTATAAACCTCGTTTTATTAATGAAATAAATTTTATATTGAAGACATGTACTTGTTTACATTGCATGAAACAGTCGTATCCTAATTAATTGAAACCGCGTATAGAGAGATATGTCTCTATTATTGCGTTTTTAATATTGATAGATGATGATCTTATGATGTTTAACGAATCCTTTTGAAATAAGTAACGCAATACCACGTTTTTATGAAACATTTAATTAAATTCATCTTCCTATCTTCGTTTTTTTGTTTCCTAAGTATAAAGAGTTATCTCAGACTTGTCCGACATGCTTTTATTTGAATGTAAGTGTAGAAACAGTCATCTATCAGTTTTGATAGGTAAATATAAAAAAATTAAATAAATATAAATACTATTATAAACTTCCTAAAGTTAATAAAATATTATAGAAAAAAGAAAAACATAATTGTACATAGAATTATTTCTAGAGCGATTTGAACCTTAATTACGCTCTCCTGAAAACCTCACTTTTTGACATGTCGCTTTATACGTAGGGGCCGTCGATTTGTTCTATTACTGTAGTGTATGATATAGTGTGTATAGTGTGTGATATTCATTTGTTTTGTAATATGTGAACAAAGGTTCAGTATTTTTTTGTTATGACAAATAGTGATATTTGTGTATGTAATTAAATTAAAAATACATAATACATACAAATTATGTAAAACAACGCTACTAAATGTGATATGTAAGTTTTAGTGCCTGTTTCACCACCTTCTGATATGTATTAAATAGCTATCTACAACTTTTGTCTTTGTCACTTGACATAAAGTAAGAAAGTGACAAAACTTACGTTTAGGCTATCCAACACTTATCAGAAGGTGGTGAAACAGGCCGTCAATGTTTAGATTAAGCTTACAAGGGAATTTGAAATTAAAAAATACGTAATTATATTATCACGTTTTTATTTTAGCAATAAAAATTACTCCCTTTATAATGTTGCCTTTTTGTTATATAAAATAATTTATTTGCATTTAGAGTATAGGCCTTTTATAAGCAAATAAATGCTATAAACATAAAATTTTAAATGCATTTCAAAATCATTCGTGCAATTCATTAGTTAATATTTGATGACTTAATGAGTATAATTTGTTAGTAAGAAAAGTAAGTAAAGTACTAATGGACGCAGTCATAAGTTCATAACTCATAAAAATATATAACTTTGATTCTTAATTATTCATACTAAAACGTTGAGACTACTAATAAAATTAAATAAGTAATCGTAATATAAATAAATGCATGTAAATATATTATGATCATTAATTTAGTATCAATGTACTGATTGTAGCTTTAAAAAGTTGACTGTGAGCGACTTTAAACTTAAATTATATGATTTTTGGGTCTTTTCTATGTTAAGAGCTCTTTGATCTCCTCCTTTTCAGCAGCTTCAATGTATGGTGTGCCATCTGGTGTTTTACCATTTTTAGATGCACCCTGTAATAAAGATGTTAAATTTTGGATATAAAAATGTGATATTTTCAAATTATTATAATGATAGTGCAACATAGTTCTGTTAAATAGCCATGTGTCAGCCTTATCAGAGTTCATATTATCATGAGATTATTTATCTACAAGTGGATACCCGTGACTTTGTTCGCGTGGATATTGATTTTTAAAATCTCGTGGGAATCATTGTTTTTCCTAAGCTCCTTTGAGCTCATACCTTGCTAAAAACTGTTAAAAGTTCACTAGCAGATGTTTATCCGTCAGTGAAAGTCCCATCAAAATCGATCCAGCCTTTCAGAGATTAGCCGGTAATCTTCAAAGTATCTTCTTTCTAATAAAAAAAATTAATGAAATCGGACCACACGTTACTGAATTATAGCTAAGTACACATTTTGACTTTCATCTTCTCTCCCAAGGGAACCGTGCTGAATTAAAGTTTGAAGTAGAGGTTATCTCTGAAACTGATCCAATTTTAAAAATTCTTTCACTTTATGAGCTTTCAGGTTGGATTTAAAAATATTGCTATCCTTTTCACAATCTTCCCTGCATAAAAAGATAGCTTTACTTTTTAGGGTCAATTTAGATTAGTTTAAATATTGGGTATAATAGAATTGGCACCTCTATCTTGCCAGTGCATTTCAAATGAAACAAAATTCTGTCACTATTCATTGCCAGTAGAAGTAATTATTAACTTACATGTTTTAGTAATGTCTTAACACAATCAGTATGCCCTTCCCAAATAGCTGCAAGAATAACAGATATTCCATGTTTGTCGACCATCTGAAAATAATATAATTTTTTTAATTAATAGTTACATCCATTGCTAAATAAGGACGTTAAATTCTGAAAATCTTTAGTGTCCTTTATCCTTCTTCAGATAACTTTGAGCCTTTGTTAAAGTTAAAATAGATTGATTAGTAAGAGCAAGCAAGTGTATAGTTTAGGGCATCCTTCAGCACATTGGAACTATAAGGAAGGTTGAGGAATGGGTATGACATCGTTGATTAGGAAAGGCATGTGTAGACATCTGTGTAGTGGAGATGCTGTGAAGTTACAAGCAGATTTGTATTTAGATATTATAATTAGTATGGAAATATGGATACTTCTTAATACTCATAATTATTGATACAAACAAGTGTATAAGGTTTGAAATACATGGTCATCATCATCATTTCTCACAGGCGAGAACCTAAGTAGATATATGAAATTTTTCTACTTAACATTTCAGTGGTTTAAAAGACATATTTGTTAGTACTTAGTTTACAAAATTTAATTGAAAAAGGCTCAAGACAAGTTCATAGGACTGCAAATCTCATACATTAATGATACTTTTAATGGATACAGGTACTTTTAACTAAGTGCTAATAACCTTTTAAACCACTGGAAAGTTAAGAAGAAAAATTTCATGTATAGTAGAACCCAGATTATCCGAACATCGATTATCCGAATATCTGATTATCAATTTAAAAATGTTTTGACGGAGCAACGAAACATGGTACGACAAGCTTATTCCCGCCTCCGACAGTATAGCTCATTATCTATCGTTATAGCTCATTTTTTATATATCGTATTATCTAAGTAAAACCCATTACTTGCATATCAAAAAATATTAAAATTTTAATACTTATTGATTTGCTTTGAAATCGGTTATCCGAATTCTCGATTATACGGAATACCCCTGGTTTTATTTGATCCGGATAACCGGGATTCTACTGTATCTATTTAGGTTATAATATAATATAAATTCATAATAATGATACTTACATTGGGATCAGCTCCTTTGTCTAATAAATAATTTACAACAGCTGTTTGGCCGTAATCTGCAGCATAATGTAGAGGAACTCGTCCATCGATGAGTGCGTTTACATCGATTTTCTAAAAACAAAAATATAAATAATTTTTGGCTAATGATAGCGCAAGAAATGTGGGTAAGTATACAATATAGCGAAACAAGCCAAATAATAGGTTTTTATTTCGTTTCTGTAAAGGATTGATTGGAAAAATTATTTAGGAGGTCATATTAGGCACGCAGATTTGCTTTCTTTCATTTTCTCTTGCTTGCATATATACGATAAATCGGGAATATTAGTATCTTATGGTTTTAAGAGGTCTGCTAGGTTTACCTTTTGTTCAACGATGTCTTTTACTTGATCAATATCGCCGTTTTTGATTCCCCAAACTAATTCACTCATTCTTACGTACTTTCTAAGATCTTTCTGTTTATTTTATTTCTCACAAAGTCACAAATCTGAAACCTTCAATTCAACCCAAAGGCATTCACAGATCAAAAACATTAATTCATAATTGCAAACATGCAAACTGCAATTCAGAATGATTGTTTTTTAAAACTGGTTTCGGCTCTGGATTGTAGCTCTTTTGATGAATGATTGTATCCACAGATAAAAATACATAACCCTGTTTGGCAAAAGTGGCAACACCGCAAAAAATTAACGTTACTATTAGGTATAGATCGACCAGAATCTCATGAAAAATAGGGAAATGAAATTCCAAGGTTAGCAACACTACGGCCGCCCTAGCGATAAACAAAGCAACTGACATTTTTTGTGAAATTGACTTTTTGCATTAACAAAAGTTTTATGTCGAGTAGTTTTTTAACTACCACAGTTTAATATTTCAAATAACTTGAACCGTTTACTGAAATTTTAATTGCCCAAAGTAACTAGAATAGAATAGAAATAGAATAGAAAAGTTTTTTATTCAAATAAACTTTTATAAGTACTTTTAACTATTGAATAGTCAAATGAATCTACTACTGGTTCGGAATGCCATTCCAACCGAGAAGAAGTAGCAAGAAACTCGGCGGTTGCTCTTTTCCAAATTTACAATATCAATATAACAATTTTATGTTAAGTACATGATTGAATTGCCGCGGCCGTCTCGCGCATTGCTGGAACAAGTCAAATCCACGCCTTTTTATCATTTATATAAGTAATCTTCAATTTTATTCAGATATAAACTTTCACAAGCGCTTACGAATCGACAAATGAATCTACCACAGGTTCGGAATGGTGCTTACAATTCTACACATGTGAAGAAGGGCAGACAAAAGTAGCCCCATATCCGACGGTGGCACCCGTTCACGAGCATGACGCATGATCCAGCCATTGCTTCGCTCAACCATATTCGAGGGAACGACGTAACAACCCGCACCACACGACACCACCACAGAAATGTTTAAAGAGAGCGTGACATACTTAGGCTACCCATGATCAAAGCATCGAATTGAACACCAATAATCAAATACTCATTTTAAGACATGAGTTAAATTTTCTTAGATTGTTTCCAAGCAACCTGTCATTGAGAAATTGCTCCATGCTTTTTTATCATTTATATAATATTCAATTGTATAATATGCTTTTTTTATGAGCATATTTTTAATAGAGTTCTTAAACTTGTGTAAAGGCAAGTCTAACTGCACTCACTAACCCGGAATATAAATGCAAAAACCAAGTAAACAACAAGCACAACACAAAAACAAAGTAATTGGATGTTGATTACTTTGTTTTTGTATTTAAAATGCAGTTGCTGGATTTTTCGTTTCTTGAAACGATCCCAAGTAAGGTGCTCTGAATGTAATTACTTTGTTTATCATTAGGGCAGCTGAGTTAACCTAGTGTTGCTTACTACAAAATTTAACTTCCCCATTTTTCATGAGATTGTGGTCGATCTATACCTAATTAATTACTTATTACTTGGGAATTTTTTACGCTATAGAGTTAACTGGCTCAGTTAATTAAACTAACCGACTCATATATATACTAACTAAGTAACTGACTCATTTAAACTAACCGACTCAGACTTACCGGTTGACTACAGGCTCAATAATTTTTTTCAAAGAAAAATGAACCGACTTCAAACGAATCGAACTAAAAAGTTTAAAATAATTTTTTATTCATTTAGATTGACGATTAAATTACCTAACTCAAATGATATATAATTTTTTGAAGTCGGCGCCAAATGACTTCAAGTTCACTTCAAGTCGAAAATGTGCCCCCCGGGTCCCAGACTCACCCTCCGCGACTAGGTTCACCGCGCTTGCATTCAAAAGTGGATATTCTGATTTTACTTACACGAATTGAATGTGGTTTGGCGCCGACTTCAAAAAATTATATATCATTTGAGTTAGGTAATTTAATCGTCAATCTAAATGAATAAAAAATTATTTTAAACTTTTTAGTTCGATTCGTTTGAAGTCGGTTCATTTTTCTTTGAAAAAAATTATTTTATGCTTTTTAGTGATTTGTTTTCTTTATATCTATATCTATACATATAATAAAATCGTAGAATTGCCGTATCTGTACATTGAAGATTTTTGCAAAATAATAACTGGGGGATGTTAGGGATAAGTAATAGAACGTAAAAAAGCTATTTTTGAAATTTTTGTCTGTTTGTCTATTTATCTGTTTGTCTGTTTATCTGTTTGTCTGTATGTTTGTGCGCGCATCACGTAAAAACTACTGAATGGATTGAAATGAAACTCGACACGATTTAAGTTAATACTATGGAGTAACATATAGGATACTTTTTATCCCGAAATTCAGCACGGTTTCCTTGGGAGAGGGGATGAAAGGCAAAATGTGTACTTAGCTGTAATTCGTTAACGGGTGGTCCGATTTCATTCATTCTTTTTTTGTTAGAAAGTAGATACTTTAAAGACTACTGGCTAATCTCCGAAAGGCTGGTCCGATTTTGATGGGACTTTCACTGGTGGATGTTTACATTTTGATGTACCTAAACATCCGCCAGTGAACTTTTAACAGTTTTTAGCAAGGTTTAAGCTCAAAGGAGCATAGGAAAAACAAAATGATTCCCACGGGATTATTAAAATCAATATCCACGCGAACGAAGTCGCGGGTATCCGCTCGTTAGGTAATAATAATAATAATATAAACGAGAACTATGTAAAATAGATTATGACCTATATAATATTATTAATTATTATTAAATATCCTGTGGCATATACATTTTATGTGTCATACTATAGGTGAGTGGTTTTATTATGTTCTAACCCAACCTAACCTAACTTCTGATCTATAAAAGATTAGTTTGTATGCGTACAACTCTCGTATAATTTGGATAGACCGTAATTTACAATCTACACTCGACTAGTTTCACACCCGTGCGGTTTGGCTTTGTATAGAATGGAAATACACGTAACCATGCACAAACTCCAAGAAATCACTCTATATGCAACTGTACTGACTTCGGCCCAGAACTTTTTGCAAAAGGTCAATGTTACGTAGGCATCGCAGAGTGAAGTCTTTGGACAGAATAGCTATATTAGACTTCAGCAATAGGTCTGGCAATCTCAGAGAACATATTAGTGACATATGTGTACATTTATGCTTATAACTTCGTACGTAAGAATGATAACTCGATGTGTTATATACTAAAACCTTCTTGAAAGTATGTAGATAACGATAGTGAAACAATCATCAAAATCGGTTCATTAGTTGCGGAGATAATCGCGAACATACTTACATACATACATACATACATACATACATACATACATACGGGTCGAATACAGAACCTCCTTTTTTTGAAGTCGGTTAAAAAGAACCGATGAAGCCAGTTAAAAAAATGGTACCTACTTTATTCTGTGGTTTTCAATTTAAAACATTATTCCTGCCCCCTGATTGTGTAACTTTTGACGATGAAATGGTATTCATTTGATGGCCTTAGGCATCAAAGTAAAATAAACCATAATTTTATTGAAATAGAGCTCAATTTCGTGTATCCATTCTTATACGTTTAGGTATGTACGATACGATCCATAACGCTCCATGTTAAAATCAGTTGTACTGAATTTGTGACTTTAAATTAATACATTCAAGGAATATTTTACTTTAATGGCCTTAGGCCATCAAATGAATACCATTTCATCGTCAAAAGTTACACAATCAGGGGGCAGTGCGATTGTCTAACTTTAGACCATGAAAATTGTATTCATTTGACAGCTTAAACGTACGTTTTCAGCTGTCAAACGGCCAATTCGAATTGTGTACGGAGTTCATAGATGGTTGACGATTGCATGGCTATCATGAATGTCATGGATCGTTATTTTAGACGATGAGTGAATGATTTCATACGATTTGACAGCTAATTCGAATTGTCTAACTTTTTTGAGATCATCGCCTATGTCAAATAATAGCGGTGAGTCTCGGGCCATGATTATCGTTAATCGTTTGATGGCATAAGTGTATTGAATTGATTAAAATCTAATTTTCTAACTTTTTAAAACAAATTCCTTAATAAACACCGCAGTAAATATAACTTTTAATTCGACTACGGCAAAGAGACGGACTTTGCGACAAGTCAAGAAGAAAAAATTCGATGCTCTGGAGATGTGGTGCTGGAGGCGAATGTTAGGAATCTCATGGACCGAATTTCGCACCAACGTCTCGATACTCCAAGAACTCGGCATCAAACAGCATGTTTCGACGTTAGTACAGAGTCGTATTTTGAAGTTTTTAGCACACATCTCCCGGCGTGAGGGTGACTCCATCGAGCGCCTTGCCGTGCAGGGCGAAGTTGAGGACACCAGACGGCGAGGAAGGTCGCCCATGCGATGGACCGACTAAATTAAATCATGTGGGCGCTCCCTTGTATGAAGGCTCCAGGCTGTCGTCCAGCAGCGAAAAGTGGCGAATAAGTGGCGAATGCTCGTGAGGCGTATAACATCTGCCCAAAGATGTCACTTCTGGATGACCACGACCGCTCTACCAAGAGCGTAACGAAGAAGAATAAGTACCTAGGTGTTTGTGTTTAAATAGGTATGTTCGACCATAGTGATTACACTACTGAGTCAATGTTGATAAATAAGGTGTCAATAGATTCGTTAGTAGGTACAATATTAAGTACCTAGGTACTTACCTAGGTAAGTATTTTTGTTTGATTGGCCATGCCAGTTTAATCAGTTAGGTACCTTGTTACAGTTTTATTTAATTAATTGCTATGTTTTAAGTAAGTTTTCTGTTTCATCATAGTATAAACCTTGTAAGTAAATATTTGGTGACAATCTTTTTGCTATTAAATCTATTCATATCATTTAAGGAAAGTTTTATTTAATTTATTGTATAAGGTCTTCTCTATAGGTAGCTATATTTTAATATTTATGATATGACCTACTAGGTATCTATTAGGTACTAGGTAGGTAGGCTACAAACACTATATCTGCAGTTTTCACCACCCCTACCCGTTTTGCTAGGCACCCCAGCTAGGTACTCCTAGTACAACACAAGTGTGTGGCCTAAGTGACTGATGCCATTAACCAGCCACAAGTGTTGCAGCAGCCCTTAAAATTCCTCAGTAACATTCAAGAGAGAAGGGCTGCTATGACGGGGTAAAAGCAGCATGTTATACTTTTTTATCCAATAGTACAAATCATCAAATACCTACTAGGATAGTATAATAATAAATATTTTTTAGGTTCATGGACACCACCATGGCCCCACCTTTTTTTTTATTAGGATCATTAAACTGGTTACAATTTTATGAGGAAACTATCTTTAATAGCAGCCTAAGGTGGAATGCGCTTGCCTAGAAGGTATTCTACACCTACCTACCTATTCAATCTTATTTTGAAAGTCCCAATATTATCCCCACAGATTATGCTCCTTAATCCTTATCGCCGCCGCCGCCGATATTATGTAAATTGATATAATGAGGTGAAATACTTAATGTGTAATGATTGAATAAAACCTGTATGAATATATATATCTTTTTTATTTCTGATTATTCATGGCAGGTTACACTGGAACTGTAGTGTTCTAGAGTGCTGTGCCCAAACAAAAGAAAAACAATAAATAAACTTACATTTTAATCTAATCTTACCTACTACATAGGAATATTTATATTAGTTAAAAGTTCCTATGTAAGTAGGTAAATAATTTACCTACATATTATATAGGAACTTTTAACTTAATATAATTTACAAGTTCCTCCTACATTGGTAGGTAATTAACCTACTTACATGCTAAATACATAATTTAAAATGTCAATCACAGCCAACTTTGTACTATTAGCATGGTTGTTACATTTTAACCAAAAATTACATAAGAACAGCCACTTTTATTATCTTTATCACTACCATGCCCAAGGCAATGCGGTGTCACTTACACAAGTGAAGGCTCTATTAGGCCTCCTGGACTAGACTAGACTTGCCTTTACACAAGTTTAAGAACTCTATTAAAAGTATGCTCATAAAAAAAGCTTATTATACAATTGAAGATTATATAAACGATAAAAAAGCTTGGATTTAACTCGTTCCAGCAATGCGCGAGACGGCATTTCAATCATGTACATTAATAATAATAATTGTTATAATGGTGTTTTTGAAAAGAGCAACCGCCGAGTTTCTTGCAGGTTCTTCTCGGCTCGAACTGCATTCCGAACCTGTGGTAGATTCAATTGACGATTCAAAAGTACTTGTAAAAGTTTATTTGAATAAAAAACTTTTCTATTCTATTCTATTCCTGGAAGCCAATGTGGGTATGGGCAGGAGGACGTATACTGGGGGATGCCTTGGCCAACCAGCATGTGGACGACTTTTGGGCGAATGTGACAGCAACACTAACTAGCCACTGTACAAAATAGGGTTTGTTATTATCTACAGAAATATGTGTGTGTATCTATAAAGCTGTGATAGCCTAGTGGTTAGGACGACCGACTTCTAATCGGAGGTCGTGGGTTCGATCCCGGGCACGCACCTCTAACTTTTCGGAGTTATGTGCGTTTTAAGTATTTAAATATCACTTGCTTTAACGGTGAAGGAAAACATCGTGAGGAAACCTGCATGCCTGAGAGATCTCCATAACGTTGTGTGTGTGAAGTCTACCAATCCGCTTGGCCAGCGTGGTAGACTATGGCCAAAACCCTTCTCACTCTGAGAGGAGACCCGTGCTCTGTAGTGAGCCGGTAATGGGTTGATCATGATTATCTACAGAAACAGTTTAATTAATTATTTACCACAGTACAGTCGTTGAATGGCAATCAAATACAACTAGATATTATATTAAAGTGAGATAAAAACTCAACCGAGTATATCACTTTAATTAAGTATGGGAACTATTAGCTATAATAGAAAAACATTCCTAAGGTTTTTGTCATCAAAGTAGTTTTGTACAAGTAATAAGATTTTTCAATAAGCTTAAATAGGTACTTTTATAAAAACAAGACAAAATATCTTAGTTTATTAAAAAAAAAAACATGTACAATTAGTGTAGACAACCATAATATTATGACCAAAAGCAGTCTTGTTTTCTTGAGACGATAACGAGTCAGTGTGTCTAATCACTTTATTTATTTAAATTTTACAAATAAATAAGTAATAAGTTTAACATGAATTCCATGTATAGTCATATCATTTGTTGCATCTCTCTATTGCAGTGTTCAACTGCCTCATTGGTCTAGTGCAGTGTTTCTTAAGTTACAAGTAGTTACAAGTAAGGCCATGGAATTAATACAGAGGGTCTACGGCAAGCCTACCTAACATAATGCATTAGTGTGAAAATTGGTATACAATAATTATGTTGTGAGTAAATACTGTGTACAATTTGATGTTCCAATCCAGCATAAGCAACAGCAAATAATAGAAGCTGGTAAACATTAAACCTCATTTTTTATCTTTTCGGAAAGGGTCAGTCGGCTCTTTCATATTTTGAGAGAGGTCCACGACTAGAAAAAGGTCAAGAAACTACTCTAGTGGTTAGCTCGTTCAGCTGCGGATTGTGGCGTTTTTGCTGTTAGGAGTCACCACGCTTGCCTGAAACAAGAGATGGTTGTTATGAAGATAATAAAATTTGAACAATATTTATTTTTTGTAGGATAATTATGAATTATGGTAAAGCTTACTTGTTGTTGTTGTTGTTTGTTTGTAGTATGGCTTTTAGTTGTGTAGTAACACAGCACAATTCACTTCACCAGTATCGAGTAGCTTGGAGAAAACACAATCTACTGCTGACACTGAATTTTCCATATTCACGATACAATAGTGGAGTTATTGTAAGTACTTGAGAGTTGATAGCCTAAAACATCACAATAAGCAACATTAAACATACATTTACGTAAACATAAATAATAATCTTACGTAAATCTATAAAATATACCTACTACATAATATATACAATTTTATTTTGTTAGATATAGGTGTAACTAGATGATGACCGCGGGCCTGACTTCGTCTGCGTGGATTGAGGTTTCTTCCACCTCACTGAGGTTCCCGCGGGAATTCTTTCATTTTCCGCGATAAAAAGTTACTTGCTTGTGTTAATTCAGAGTATAATCTATCGCCGTTCCAAACAGCCAAATCCGTTCAGCAGTTTTTGCGTGAAAGAGTAACAAACATCCATACATACAAACTTTGCCGTTTATAATATTAGTTATTAGAATATTTATACACAAAAGTTTTACATAGGGACTAAACACTCAATAAAATACACTAACACCCGTTAGAGCCTATGGAGAAGTTTGGGCAGAAGAGGATAAGAGAAGAAGACCCTTCATCCAAACCACATTCACATATAGAGCTATCTTTGAAAATTTGTGGCTGTCCTTCTTTATTTTTTGTTGAATTTACGAAAATTTATAAATTCGTAAAATAACACTAAACTGTCATAAATACATTGACATTGACACTTACATTGACACTTGATGTCATAATTAACCATTATACAGATAACAAAACAAGTCCACTAACGCCAACTATTGTTCAGAATTAGTAAGCTCGATCATAATTCACTGGTCTGCGTTTTGTTACATAATTTGCTTATAGATATTAACGTTGGAATTCTATGTTTGAAGTTATGAAAGTTAATTTTCATTATGAAATTAGTATGCTATCGTAATAAGTTCCATTGTTTTTGTGTCTGTCATAATTGTTAATAACATAAAAAATTGAGTTTCACTGATGCTATTTGTATAATAAAACGCAATTCCATGATACGTTTTTAAGCCACCGGTCACTTTTCGCTCTTCATTTGATGGACAGTTTTACGCAATTCGAATTTTTCTTGACCATCAATGACCGATCGTCTAAAATAACCATCATGGTTCAAACCTTACACAATCGCACTTCAGGGGGCATGTCTCTGGTACCTATATAGTGTATTATCTATGATTCCTGGTCTGTGATTTAAAAATCAAAAAGTTTTCCGTTACTTTTAAAACTTATTTTACATTTTTACTGCAATAGTTTTTAAAGCGTAAGCATGAAATAATTTGCTTTTGATAATTTAAAAATATTATACCTATTGTTTATTTTTAATATAAAAAATTAAACAACATGGATTCGTGTTTTAAAGCTGATAATATTATGGGTTTCAAAAACTTGCCCACTGATTCTCCTAGAGCTGTGAGATTTATTGTGGTAAGATTCTTTAAAATAAACATATTCTATTGTGGGTACATAATAATTATATTATGAAGTGTGAAAATTTTCCGTTTGTTTTAATTTTAATTTCAGGATGCATTATTAGGCAGTGTATATCCCTTGCTGAGAGGAATCAGTGATCAACTACATTATCAGAATAAGGATGAATTATTAACTGATGAAAACTTTATACAAATTCGCAATGTTTACACTTTGTGTGCAGATCAAATTAAAAAGTGTATATTAACATTGTTTGATATAATTAAAATAGAATTCCAGCAAAATGTTTACCTACAGGTCAGTTATATTGTTTGTTATGATTTTTTGTTTATTTACTAACCAGTATTTTAAGAGCTTTTACTATCAAAGTTACATTGGGCTAAAAGATTTACAATATAAATGTTTGAGTTTTGCATTGTTGTGTACCTACACTATTAATAGATTTCATTGTCAGAAATAGTTGTGGTACTTCTTGGGATTAATATTGTGGTTCCCAAACACATCTGCATACAATTCATCTTCTTTTCAAAAAACATCACAAAACATATTATTCTTTTCAAAACAAAAAACTAAGATTATGTGATTTTTAAGCTGTCTATGTTTTTAAGTTCCAACTTGCATTAATGTTGCTTTTATAAGCACAATCAACTGATGCACTGTTAAAACTAAGCAACACATCCTTCACGTTAGGGTGAGTATTAGAGACCTATGTCCAGCAGTGGAAGTCTAATGGTTGACGACAACGACAAAACATTCCACTTAATCATCATAAATAAAAAAATAATCTTTTCAGGAAAGCCGTCAATGTACTACAGAAAGAATATGTTGGTGCATACAAAAACTGGAATCAATCCAACAGCTGTTAGAAAGCCCTTCAAAGGATATGTTGGACAGCTCTCATGAATTTGTAACTGTTTCATCAATGTATTTCGTCAACTGGGTAGATCAAACATTTGACATACTCGGTAAACTGTCTAATGTTATATCCAAAAATGATTTTAAGAAAACAGAAGAGCTTTCTATTGATTGGAAAACGGAGGTAAAAGCTATTTATAAATTATATCTATACTAATATAATAAAGCGGAAGAGTTTGTTTGTTTGAACACGCTAATCTCAGGAACTACTGGACCGATTTCAAAAATTCTTTCACCGTTAGATATATACGTGACATTGAGTGCTATAGGCTATTTAATTAAATTAAACATATCATGTACCACGGGCGAAGCCGGGGCGGACTGCTAGTTGATCACATTGCTTGTTTTTTTACACCACTACAAGATAGCTCTGAACTGTATCTGATCAGGTCACCTCGGAGGTTGCCTTCTTATCAAAGGATTTAGAGTGGTCCAACAACTCCCTCTCTCTCTGTCTGCCCACTGACATCTAAAATATGGTATTATTGCGACGCGTTTTGCGGTTATATTCTGAGCCGAATATTTGTTTGACGTTACTCATTACCGCATATAAGGTTGGGGCAAATTCCCTGCTGCCCCATCGCCTTTATGTTGTTGGTGCATTGTGTGACAGCACATCCCTCAAGCTTTTTTATATGGTTTACCAACAGCTTATATAACTCCCGGCACATAAGTCGAGCGCTGACCTTCAAGTGCGCTCAACGTCGTACGAGTGAGCGGGACACAGTACGATTGGAGAGCCAATCAGCGCTTACGAATGATCCACGAGAGCTAATTAGTGCTTATGAACGATCCCCACGCCCTCCCCGCGACCCTCTCACACCCCGAGATACCTCATTTTCGACTTCTGCGCATTGAAGATCAACGCTAGACTTATTGCGCGAGACGGCAATTCAATCATGTACTTACCATAAAATTGTTATATTGATATTGTAAATTTGGAAAAGAGCAACCGCCGAGTTTCTTGCTGGTTCTTCTCGGTTGGAACGGCATTCCGAACCAGTGGTAGATTCATCTGACTATTCAAAAGCACTTGTAAAAGTTTATTTGAATAAAAAACTTTTCTATTCTATTCTATTCTATTCTATTTGCCGTGACTTGTACATTTATAAAACATGAGAACACGTTGGATAACAGACCGCTAGCTATAGCAGTTAAGTGTTTATATGAATATGTACTGAAAATATTTTTTTTTATACAGTTAATTGAATGTGTGTGTGGCCTTCACACATCCGTGGATGAGTTGCTACTCTCTGCAATGACCCTGTGCAAGCATTGTCTGCCCGCGGACCAGTATGTTGTCAAAGCACGCTGCCAAGTGGTAATTACACTTACATTACATTATGTTACAGCTTATTTCATCATCATCATATTACGCTTTGTGTCAGGTACTATACATTAAGATATAAGAGAAATAAGAAAACCACCGGCTAGTCACTTTGCAACTTGCATACTTATCATTGCAGTTCTTAACTTCTTCCACTACTAACATCTTTCCATTTCAATATTTTTTATTTTATTAAACATTTGTGATTATTTAAAAAACCAATGAACACAATGATTTTTTTTCACTATCGTAATCTACATACTTTCAGGGATGTTTTAGTAACACACCTAGTTATCAGTCTTATGTACGAAGTTACACACATAAATGTTATAGGATTTAACGTGCGAGAGAATAAGATAGAATACAAGTCGGTTTCCGTAACACTCCACTTCCACTCTCTCCGTTTTTTAACCCAAATATTTCAAAAACATAAAAAAGGTTTTTATAATATGAATAGAATAGATAGAAAAGTTTTTTATTCAAATAAACTTTTACAAGTACTTTTGAATAGTCAACTGAATCTACCACTGGTTCGGAATGCCATTCCAACCGAGAAGAATCAGCAAGAAACTCGGCGGTTGCTCTTTTCCAAATTTACAATATAAATATAACAATTTTATGTTAAGTACAAGTATGTTTACATAATATTTTGGAGCATTCGAAAAATTAGAATATAAGTTTCTTTTCTGCCATGTGAATTGCCCACAGACACTTTTTTTTAAAATATACTTACTCATACAACACGCAACACGCACAAAGATCAATCATAATATTTTTTCTGTGCTGACTACATGAGTCAAATGAATGTTTTATTGTTCCAGGTTCTAAGAGAAACTAAAACATTGCTGAGTGAACTCATAGAGGGTGACTCGGACACCTTTCAAGCGACTATAGAAACACTCAAGTTACCCGTAATGCCTTTTAACATTAACGTGCGGATAGATGTCCTGAAAGACGTGTTATACGTACTGGAGACCAATACAAACACAGCCTTATTAGCTTTAGTAGTTCACTGCTTCAGCCAAGATGTCTCTCCAGTGGAAATGTTGAAGGAACACTTTGGGAATTCGTCTAAAACGTGCACTTGTATTGAAGCTGGTGATGATACTGATGTGGCAGAGAATTGTGTGGTTATAAAGGATTTTGATCTGTACAATGAGAGGCTGCTTCAAATTGGATCGTTCGCGATGTCGTGCTCGTCCGATCAGAGGAGTAAGTTTTTTTTGTATTAAGTACGTTTTTAGGGTCGTAGGTGCACACACTTTGATTATAATATGATGCTTGTCTGTACACCATCTCAAATTGTATTAATATTATATAACTAGTGGACCCGGCAGACTTCGTCCTGCCTGGTGACATACCGACATCAGCGCCACCTACCGAGACCCTATTGTGTTTTCAAACCATCCCTATTGAAATATGTACACACAAAATTTCATCCAAATCGGTCCAGCCGTTTAGGAGGAGTTAGATGACAAACACACGTACGGAAGAATTATATAGGTAGATACGGGTGAGAGAGTTTATCGCATCGACGGGATGTTTGACAGTTACGAAACCCGTGAACATTTTGTATGGGAAAATGTTTTTTCTTTTATTTTATTTTTTCAACCATTTTCTAATGTTTTTAATAGTTATTCTGCTATTCGGGACAGAGACAATTACGACAAATCAATAACCATGAAAATCGCTCCAGCCGTTCTCGAGTTATAAGTGTTCGTACTAACACGACTTTGATTTATATATGTATATAGATAGATAACAGACACATTTTTTTTAAGAATATTAGCCATGATGAACACGACTAATATTCCCCTATCCCCTCCAATTAAGTGAAAACTTGTACTAGGACAATGACAATCTGTGTGCTTAGTCTAAATCGGAGCACTCGAAAACGAACTCGAAAACTATTGATCGATTTCAGAGTAAAATAGACCTAAACTGGCTTGTATTAAGGTTTGAGTTCGCCAATACATTCAGCATTCGAACAAGAAGAACAATAAATTCGAGTTCGTTTTCGAGTGCTCCGATTTAGACTAAGCACAAAGGTAATGGGTGAGGTTTGAATCGTCGATCCTAGGTTTACGATCGCCGCCCGACGACTGTAGCGCTATCGAGGCTTAATATTAGTATGCACCCCCCACCACCACCACTACAGCCTTTTAACGTCCCACTGCTGGGCAGAGGCCTTTCTCTTAGGAGAGAGGGATTTGAGCTTAGATCCGCCACGCTGCTCCAATGCGGGTTGGCGGGCTAATATTAGTATGGATCGGTTTAATTTGGTTTTACAGGAATTCTGAACGTCCGCAGCGGGCTGGCCAGCCTGGAGGCGCTGGACCCGCACCTGGTGCCGGCGGCCATGCTGTCTCCGCAGAGCCCCCACACTGGTGTACTCGCGAGCACGTGGAGCCGCGAGACCGTGCTCATCAGGGACAGCGTCTTCCTGATAGTGGACCCCGCTGCTTTCGCTGATGTAAGATGTGAGCCACTTTCGGGTGTACTTGTGAGGTACATTGGGTATACCGTATAATTGTGAGGCACACTGGGTATACTTGTGAGGCACATTAGGTATAATTGTGAGGCACACTGGGTATACTTGTGAGGTACATTGGGTATACCGTATAATTGTGAGGCACACTGGGTATACTTGTGAGGCACATTGGGTATAAATGTGAGGCACACTGGGTATACTTGTGAGGCACATTGGGTATAATTGTGAGGCATACTGGGTATACTTGTGAGGCACATTGGGTATAAATGTGAGGCACACTGGGTATACTTGTGAGGCACATTGGGTATACTTGTGAGGCACATTGGGTATAAATGTGAGGCACACTGGGTATACTTGTGAGGCACATTGGGTATACTTGTGAGGCACATTGGGTATACTTGTGAGGTACATCGGGTATAAATATAATTGTGAGGCACACTGGGTATACTTGTGAGGCACATTGGGTATAATTGTGAGGCACACTGGGTATACTTGTGAGGCACATTGGGTATAATTGTGAGGCACACTGGGTATACTTGTGAGGCACATTGGGTATACTTGTGAGGCACATTGGGTATACTTGTGAGGCACATTGGGTAGGTATGCTTTCGCTGATGTAAGACGTGAGCTGCCTCGGCGAAGCCTTATATAATTCTGGCATACTGAATATAATCAATACAATCCGCGAGGTAAAAACTCAGCTTTGCATTTGTGGGAGAAAACTGTTACAAACCGGTTTAAGCTTTGTATAGAGAGCATTTGTTTATGTGGGCGATCGCGTCATGCGACTTAGCCATCTGGTTACCGTTTTACCCTTTGGGTACGGAACCCTAAAAAAACCTTAAGACCGGCGCCACACTTTGACTCCAGCGTCCCAACGAGGTGGATGCATCGCTAGTAGGTACCTACTGTCGCTTATTTTTAACCCTCGACGCAAAAACGACGAGGTGTTATAAGTTTGACGTGTCTGTGTGTGTGTGTCTGTCTGTCTGTCTGTCTGTTCCCCTGTGGCGCTCAAACGGGTGGACCGAATTGAATGCGTATTTTTTTGTTTGAAAGGTGAATTAGTCGAGAGTGTTGTTAGCTATGTTTGATGAAAATCGGTCCAAGATGGCCGCCGCTACAAAATGGCGGATTACATATTTTTTCACAACTCACTTAATATAGGTATCAAATGAAAGGGATTCACGAGTAGAATAGCACTATTGCAAATCCAAGATGGCCGCCGCCACTAAATGGCGAATGTCGGGGGTCTTTTAAATTTTTTATTTATACTTGTCTTTGAAGAACACCGATACATAATGACCAACGCCCAACGTTGGGCGAACGTAATTGGGACCAACGTTGGTGTCAATGTATGAAAAAGATTGTATTTTTCATTCCAGAAAGCGAGACAAATGATGCACCAATGTCTATTGGATATAATGAAAGAGGATCGTTACGACAACAGTAAGACTCGGTCGGTGATCGACATCGGTTGTGTCGTGTACGAGTTCTTTAACGTGTACGAGAGGCGCGAGCCCGACGCGTTGACTTGCCGGGAACGACTGACACCTCTGCTGAGGGACTTGAACAAGGGTGAGTGGTCCAACATGGCTGGGCAGCGTGCGGGAACGTGCAAGATGTCTTCTTGTTCAATATCGCGTTTATTCAGAAATGAGGAGATCCGCAGGAGAACCAGAGTTACCGACATAGCTCGAGTCGCGAAACTGAAGTGGCAATGGGCGGGGCACATTGCTCGAAGAACCGACCTCGCAACGGCAAACGAAGAGTGAGAAGACCTCCTACTAGACACACTGCTAGACTCCTCTCAGCGTGAGAAGGGTTTTGGCCATAGTCTACCACGCTGGCCAAGCGGATTGGCAGACTTCACACACCTTTGAGAATGTTATGGAGAACTCTCAGGCATGCAGGTTTAATAAATAATAATAAAGTGATATTTAAATAATTAAAACGCACATAACTCCGAAAAGTTAGAGGTGCGTGCCCGGGATCGAACCCACGACCTCCGATCTCACACACAGCTCCGATATCACAGCTTCTTCAGCTTATAGTTACATAAACGTATAAATAAATACTTATATACATAAATACACCCAGACTCGTGGCGGGAATCGAACCCGCCACCCGCGCCAATGGACCAGTCAAACGTCCGTTTTCGTCTATGTCATCTTAATTTTAAAACTTCTTTTTAACCCCCGACGCACTGTGTGTGTGTGTCTGTCTGTTCCTCTGTAGCGCTCAAACGGGTGAACCGATTTGAATGCGGTTTTTTTTGTTTGAAAGGTGAATTAGTCGAGAGTGTTGTTAGCTCATGTTTGATGAAAATCGATCCAAGATGGCCGCCGCTACAAAATGGCGGATTACATATTTTTTCACAACTCCCTCAATATGGGTATCAAATGAAAGGGCTTGACTAGTAGAATAGCACTATGGAAATCCAAGATGGCCGCCGCCATAAAATGGCGAATGTCGGGGGTTTTTTAAGTTTTTAATTTATACTTGTCGCATATGTCATCTTAATTTTAAAACTTCTTTTCAGTTCAAACAGAGTGCAAAATGGTGTGCAATCTTCTAAGCTCACCCGACGAACACAAATACGACGTACGAACCAACAGAAACACCGCAAATCCGACCGTCGGACAACTGGTGAAGCGGCTCAAACTTCTCTACACACTTGTCAAAAGAATCAACCTACTGTACAACCCGCAGGAAAATGACGACGAATTCTACGAAGAACTCCCCGAAAATAAACATAACACGCAAACGTTCAACAGATACGCGACTTATGTGAATTCTCCCAAGAAATACACCCACAACTTGTCGAAGAGCGTTTTCGCCCGGACCAATATGAGGTGTTCGACGGGCAAATTCCCCTTGGCGATACTAACGAGGCACATGAAAAGTAGAAACAACAGAGATCTGAGCTTCTCTATAAAGTTGGATGGATTGTGTGACGTGTCGGAGTTAAAATTGAATCGAGAACCTTCGATATTGTATTATACGCCTTTGAAAACGAAATCCTCGCTTAGGAAAGTGGTTCTGTGTAAGCAGCGAGCTTTGCCGTGTGATAGAACGGATTCGAACGATAAAACGGAGTTAGGATGCAATGTTTCGGAGAAAGAGAGCGTATTGGATGAGGCGATGAGTTTACAGATTACGGGTAAGGATTAAAAAATTAACAAGCTGTAATTTAATAATTAACAAGCTTTAATTTAGGAATTAACAAACTATAATTCGAGAATTAACAAGCTATAATTCGAGAATTAACAAGCTATAATTTAAGAATTAACCAGTTATATTTTAAGAATTAACATAATAATTATTAGTTTAAGAAAAATTAAAGCAACTTCAATATTATACCGAAATAAGTTAAGCCGTCACATTTACACGTATTAATCCTTATCTTGAAAACTACTGAACCGATTTTGATGAAACTTGCACTGTTCCCTAAATTGAACTAAATGTAAGCTAATAAAAACCAAGAATGGTCACACTCCGATTTACAGTTTCGGAGAAATGCGTGGACAAACATACATACAAAAACCTACAAAATTTTGTATATTTGTTTTGAAGCCTTAATATATTATTATCATATCTGAATATATTGCGATTTCAATAATATTACGTCGAATTGATAACCTCCTTTTTTTGAAGTCGGTTAAAAAAAATTATCATATTCATATCTGTACGGGACGCGTCGTTTTCCCGTACAGTTTAGTAGTTGTTTTTTGTAAATAGATAAAGCTAGTTATAGATATGTATATATAGTTCATAAGTTGTAGTTAATACGTTTACAGTTCATAATAATATGTTATAATATGCTCCCCGTAGTAAATGGTTCCCCGTTCCCCAGTTAATAGTTCATAGCTAGTTGATAAGAAGAGATAAATAAAAGAAGCTTGTTAGTTTGGTGAGTGATTGTAATACACTGATCGTTTTTGAGACACAAAGCCGACACCGCAACGGTGCAACGCGCAGTGTCAGCGCTATCGATTAACAAGACTCTTGCTATGGGTTTGCTTTATAATTAAATTTATAAAAAATGTACGAGTGGCTCGTACATACTGCCACCGCAAAGATACAGAATAGATGTAGATAAAAGCATAGATTGAAAGTTAACTAGTTGTAAAATTGTGCAAAGTATAATATAAAAGTGTAAAAAAGTAAACAATTAAAAGTTACATAAAATGCTTGGAACAATAATTACTGTCTCTAAAAACACGATAGTTGTGGGCAATATGACCCGTTTGTCTAATTCACTATAGTTAGTTCACTGTTACGAAACTTAACGCGCACTGAGAGCTTTTTTGCACTTCACAATTGCACTTATCACTTGTCAGATTATTATTACATATTTGTTTAAGGTGCTTTGTTATGATTCAGGTATATCGCTCAGGTATTACTTAAGTTTGTTCATCGGTCAGGTGTTGATCAGGTAGGTATGTATCTGTGACGAGTTCATCTAAAGGTAACGGTGATAGCTTTACAATTGGCCGTTTAAGAACACCATTTTTAGTTTTAAGTGAGACCACACGGACTTTTCCATCGTTTCCAGGATGTACTTCGACAACCTTTCCCAGAAGCCATTTTGATGGAGGTAGATTTTCCTCTTTGATCAGTACTATGTTATCAATTTCGATGTTTTTTGTTTCAAAATGCCACTTGCTTCTTACCTGTAACGTGTGTAAATAGTCTTGAGACCATTGCTTCCAAAAATCTTTATGCATCTTCTCGACCATCTGCCATCTATTTCTCAGGCTGACATATTCACTTATGTCCGTTAACATAGGGGATGCTAATAATGATGAACCAATCAAAAAGTGTCCGGGCGTGAGGTAATCTAAATCATCCGCGTCTTCTGTTAGGGGCACAAGAGGTCTTGAGTTGAGACATGCCTCAATTTGAGTAAGTAAAGTAGTGAATTCTTCAAATGTTAGTTTTTGAGTGCCTATCACACGTTTTAGATGAAATTTCATGCTTTTTACCGCTGATTCCCATAAACCTCCTGCACTAGGCCATGCTGGAGCGTTAAAATGCCACTCTATGCCTTGATCTGCTATTTCGTTAAGAAAGTCTGTATTAACGTACGATTTTAAAGCTTCCTTGTATTCTGTTGACAATAGTCTAGCAGTTCCTAGAAAATTCGTTCCGTTGTCACTATAGACGTGTCTAGGCCGCCCTCTCCTAGAACACATGCGTTTCAGTGCTGCTAAAAATGCTGCTGAACTTAAATCTGACACCAGTTCTAAGTGTATCGCTTTGGTAGTCAAACACACAAAAACTGCGATGTATCCTCTAGTTGTCCGAATACCACGACCTGCATTCGCCTTGACTTCTACTTGTCCGGTGAAATCTACACCGGTATGAGTGAATGGACGTGCTGGCGTGACTCTTGGCGGCGGGAGGTCAGCCATTAATTGATTTCGGTTATTCGTATTGAATCTATGACATTTGATACAACGTCTTAAACGTTTTTTAACTGATCGGTTTCCATGTACTATCCAATATTTATTCCTCAGATAAGCTAATGTTAAGCGCGCACCACCATGCATGGTAGTCAAGTGTGCGTGATCGATGAGTAATTCCGCTAACTTTCCCTTGTTTGTTACAATGATAGGATGTTTTTGTGATTCGTTTAAGTTGGAAAATTTGAGTCGTCCTCCTACTCGCAAAACTCCTTGTTTATCTAGAAATGGGTTTAAGTTCAAAAGATTGCTTTTCCTCAAGCTTTTTCCTTCTTTCAATTGTTCAATTTCATATGAAAAGTATTTTAATTGATGCGCCTTTACAATAATTGTATATGCATTCTTTATCTCTTCAGACAATAGGTTCGAGGTTCTGATTGTATTGCCTTTGTTTCGGGCGTTTGTTATGAAACGCGATATCCAGGCTATAACGCGTACGAGCTTTGTAATTGTATTGTATTTATTCATTAATGTTTCCGACAGTAAGTTTGTTTGTTCTTGAGTAATAAAAACTTGCTTGTTTCGTCTTTCTAAAGTAGGAAGTTCGTAGGTTGTAGGGGTTTTGTCCAAGCTTACATTTTCTAGTTCAAGCCAGCTTGGACCCTGCCACCACAAAGAATGAGCCAAAAGCTGTGACGGGTAAAGTCCACGACTGGCACAGTCCGCTGCGTTATCTTGTGAACTCGTATGTTGCCAACATTCACGTGGTATTACTTTTGTTATTTCATTCACACGATTTGCTACAAAAGTTTTCCATCTATGAGGTTCGCCTTGAAGCCACCCCAAAACCACCATAGAATCCGTCCACGCATGAATATGGATGTCCTGTCTGTCAAGAGAAATTATGAGTTTGTTAACTAGTTTTGCTAGTAGCAAAGCTGCTGAAAGTTCTAGTTTTGGTAAAGAAATTGCTTTTTTGAGTGGAGCAAGTTTAGTTTTGCCCGCGAATAATCTTATAGTTATTTTACCATCTGCGCTTATTGTCTTGCAGTAGACTACACAACCGAAAGCTTTTTCTGAAGCATCACAGAAACCGTGTAGCTCCATTTTGTTTTTAGTTGACCCTATCCATCTAGGAATCGATATTTTTTTTATATTGTGTAAATCTTCACACAGCGTATTCCATGCCTCCCGAACGTCTTCTGGTAGAGGATCATCCCATTTTAACTCCAAATTCCATACTTTTTGGAACAGTATTTTGGCTTTAATGGTAACTGGTGACAACCAGCCTAATGGGTCGTAAAGTTTGGACATTTGCGAGAGTAAAATTCGTTTTGTTATGTTACTGTTTGCTTCACTATTTATATTATAATTAAACGTAAAGTTATCCGTCAGCGGATTCCATTGTAATCCTAGTGTTTTGTTGCTCTGTGCATGTTTGAAGTCTAAAATATTTTTATTTATTTGGTCTTCCTTTAAATTTTCAAGTAATCTACTATCATTGCTCGTCCACTTGCGTAAATTAAACCCTGCTGTTTGAAGAATATTGATGAGTTGATTCTGAGTTTCTTGGGCCTGCAAAATACAGTCGTTTCCTCCTAGAATATCATCCATGTATATTTGGTTGTTGAGAATATCTACCGTTAGAGGATAAGCTTGACCTTCATCCTGAATCAATTGTTTTAAGGTACGCATCGCCAAGTATGGTGCCGCTTTTGTACCATATGTTACTGTACATAATTCATATTCCTGTAATTTTTCGCTAGGGTTGTCGCGCCATACGATCTTTTGCAATTGTCGATCTTGTTCATGGACCCAAATTTGACGATAAAATTTTTCTATATCTGCTGTAAATACATATTGATATTGTCTCCATCTTAATAATAGTGCCTGAAGATCTTGTTGTAGATTTGGTCCAGCTTCCATCAAGTTGTTTAAACTTTGACCTGTAGTAGTATTTGCTGATGCATTGAACACCACTCTGAGCCGCGTGGTAGTTGAATCTGGCTTAAGAACTCCATGATGAGGTAGAAAATAGCTAATTCCCGTTGATATGTAATTTATCTTCATATGTTTCAACTGTTGATATTCCTTCATAAATTGTTTATAACTCTCAGCGAGTGCTGAGTCCCTATCCATTCTTTTTTCAAGTTGTTTGAATTGAGCAACCGCTTGTGGTTTCGATATACCTAATTCTAATGGATAATTCTGTTTCATTGGCAACCTAACAGAGTAGTGCCCGTCTGGACAACGTTTCGTTGTATGTTTATATAGTGTTTCACAATACTCTTCTCCAGGTGTCATAATGTTATTTGATTCAGCTATGTCTTCCATTTCCCAATAGTGGGAGATTTCCTCCAAGTTATTCAATAGTACGTTACAATGAAATGTTTTTGTATTCCCATAAAGAATCCACCCAAGTGTTGTCTGCTGTGCAATTGGTGCATGTGAAGGACCCTTCAGGATACCACTCATTATTATTTCCGAGTAAACACTTGCATCTAGTAATATGTCTACTGGCCTAGATAAATTATAATCTGGATCACCCAGATTGATGTCTTGTATATGTGACCAAGGGCGTTTCTCAAAGGTGCTGTTAGGTAAGTTATTAAGAACCTTTGGCAGGACCAAAGCTTCGGTCATAAAAGTGTAGTCCTCATATATTGATTTGCAGAAAAGTTGTACCGCCCCCTTACTTTGACTTGAGGCAGTACCTACCCCTGAGACTGTTCCTTGATAATAGCGTCGTTTCAAGCCTAGCCTTTGTGCTGCATTCTCAGAGATGAGGCTTATTTGTGAACCCTGATCAAGCAGTGCTCTCAACTGAATATAGGTTCCGTCGTTTGCTAATACTTTTAGTTGTACTGTGCATAGTAAAACTTCATCAAACTCCGTAGCGATATGATTAGCCTTTCGCTCCATTGATGTTGAAGGGATAGATTTGTTAGTTGGTGTTACTGGGGTTCTTTGATACGATGTCCCCGGTTCTGTAGTTATGCATGCTTCGTGTAAACTTGTATGATGAGGGCTCATACATATCTTACACCTTTTAACGGAAAAACAAGATCCTACATGAGAAAATAAACAATTTTTACAAAATTTTAGATTGGTTATTGTGCGTAGTTTTTCTTGAGGGGACATGGTCAAATATCTTTTGCAATAACTAGTGTTGCGCTCGGTGCGCGAGCTGCAAGCAGCTCGCGGGCCTTGTTGTCTCTTCAATATTCGTAAAATAAAGAAATGGAAGGCCGTACCAAATACCAGAATATTCTGGAGAGTCTCTTGAAAGATAAAAAGAAATATTGGTATCACGTTTCGTATCTTTTCTGAAAGGACACTAATGAGTTCTATGCATGCGTTTAGTGGGAAAAAAAAGATCTACTTATACAAAAATGTTCTGGAGAGCCACTTGAAAATTAAAAAGAAATTTTGTATGAACACGAATTTTTTTTGCTCCGTAGCTATCTTTTTTTTACTGGCTCCCCAAAGGGACTAAGGTATTGAAAATTTTTAGTTTCGGACTCATGCCTCTATGATTGATAGTTTTTGAAGGCCGTTAGGGTACTCTGGTAATTTTTCCACATTCACTACGTTTTGTATTTTTTGTGAAAAAATCTTAAAGTTCTATTTATACGTGTAGTGGGGGGAAAACGTTCCATACAAAAATTTCCAAGAGAGCCTCTTGAAAAGAACACAAAAAATTTGTATGGAGACGGCTTTTTTTGTTCGGCGGCCATTTTTTTTTTAACGGTCCACCAAATAGTTCAAGGTCTTTGACAACATTTGTTTGGGACCATGCCTGTAAGACTGGTAGTTTTAGAGGACCCATGAGGTACTCTAGAAAATTTTCCACATTCTTAACCTATCGTATTTTTCCTGAAAGGACACTCATGAGTTCTATATATGCGCTTGGTGGGGGGAAAAAAGTTCAATACAAAAATGTTCTGGAGAGCCTTTTGAAAATTTAAAAAAAAATTGTATGGACACGAAATTTTTTTTTGTTTGGTACCTATCTTTTTTTTACTGGCTCACCAAAGGGCCCAAGGTCTTGAACATTTTCAGTTTCAGAACCATGCCTCTATGATTGATAGTTTTTGAGAGCCGTTGGGGTACTCTGGTAAATTTTCCACGTTCATGACGTTTTATAATTTCTTTGAAAGAAAACTCAAAAGTTCTACGCATATAAATAGTGATAAGAAAAAAGTTCCATACAAAAATGTTCAGGAGAGCCTTTTGAAAATTCAAAAAAAAATTTTTGTTGGGCGGCCATCTTTTTTTTGCCGGTTCACCAAATTGCCCAAGGTTTTTAACAACATTTGTTTGGGACCATTCCTGTATAACTGGTAGTTTTAGAGGACCCATGAGGTACCCTGGTAATTTTTCCACATTCACTACGTTTTGTATTTTTTGTGAAAAAAACCTTTAAGTTTTATGTATACGTGTAGTGGGAGGAAAAAGTTTCATACAAAAATGTCCAGGAGAGCCTCTTGAAAAGAACCCAAAAAAATTGTATGGAGAAAAAATTTTTTTGTTCGGCGGCCATCTTTTTTTTACCGGTTCACCCAATGGCCCAAGGTCCTTAATAACATTTGTTTGGGACCATGCCTGTATGACTGGTAGTTCTGGAGGACCCATGAGGTACCCTGATAAATTTTCCACATTCATGAAGTTTCATAATTTTCCTGAAGGAAGACCCATAAGTTCTACGTATATAAATAGTAAGAGGAAAAATTTCTATACAAAAATGTTCTGGAGAGCCTTTTGAAAATTTAAAAAAAAATTTGTATGGACACGAAATTTTTTTTTGTTTGGTACCTATCTTTTTTTTACTGGCTCACCAAAGGGCCCAAGGTCTTGAACATTTTCAGTTTCAGAACCATGCCTCTATGATTGATAGTTTTTGAGAGCCGTTGGGGTACTCTGGTAAATTTTCCACGTTCATGACGTTTCATAATTTTCCTGAAGGAAGACCCATAAGTTCTACGCACATAAATAGTGAGGGGAAAAATGTTCCATACAAAATTGTTCTGGAGAGCCTCTTGAAAATTAAGAAATTTTTGTATGGAGACGAAAATTTTTTTTGTTTGGTGGCCATATTTTTTTCACCGGTTCACCTAATTGCCCAAGGTGTTGAACATTTTTTGTTTGGGGATAGTACCTCTCCGACTGATAGTTTTCGAGATCCCTTAGGGTACTCTAGTCAGTTTTCCACGTCCAGCTCTTTCTATAATTTTGTAGACCTAAATTTTTTGAATTCTACACACACGGAAAGTATGGTGAAAAAGTCCCATACAAAATTGTTCAGGAGAGGTGATCAATACGTAACTTCAAGTAGCTTTATATATATAATAAATCGGATGAATCTCTTTGCAAAGTGGACATTTTTTTGTTTGATCATTGTTTGTATGATATGATTTGGACAATGACCATTGTTTATTGTCTTGGGATTTATATCGTTCTTCAATTGTTAAATCAAATCGTTTCTTGCTGATTTTACCAATATCGTGATTGTCCATTGTTTCTAATGAAGTAAATTTATTTTCAATGAAATTAAGCAATTCGCTGAAATTTGCAAGTTCTCTTGGGTTTTTTCTTGACTCCAAATATGAAGTATATGTTTCGGTATCCAGTTTTTTGGATAACAAGAATACCAAAAATGGATCCCACGTTTTGATGTCTATACCTAAGTTTTTAATGGCGCAAATAGATTCCATACTAGTATTATATAAACGCTTAAGTTCATAGGAAGTAGATTTATGTATGTTAGGTTGGTTGAAAAATAGTTGCATTTGCTTGGTAAATAAAAGTTGCCGATTGTTGTACCTATGATTTAATAACTCCCAACAGGTCTCGTAATTTTCTGCTGATACATTTAAGTGGCGTACTGTCATTTCTGCTTCCCCTCTTAATCTTGATTTTAAATGCTGCATTTTTTGAGCTTTTGAAATCGTACTGTTGTTGTGTATGGTCTCTAAAAATAAATCCATAAATGTTGGCCATTCGTTATACTTTCCTGAAAATATAGGCAATTCTATTTGCGGGACTGATTGCTGCCGCCAAATGGTGTTCGATAGTTTTAAATTTAGTGCTTTTTTGTATTCGTTATAAATTTGTTCATATTCGGAAAATTCACGCTCATATGCTTCGTCGGAACCACGTAGAATGGCATCAATTTCCCAATGTAATTTATCTATAAGTTCCCATTTACTATTTAGTCTACTTAATTTATCTTCTAATTCCCATTTATCCGAAATTTCCTCTACGTTAATGCTATCCGTTACCCGAGTAAATGCCCTGAAGTTAGTTAACTGGTTATTTTTGAGCGATTCAGCTTCAGGAGATATAGTTTGTTGTTGTTTCGGTGTTAACAGCTGCAATGCTTTTTTATATAAGTCCTTTACTTTTTCATAAATATTCTCTTTAACATAGTTAGACTCGGTTACCTCTCTTTTATCTAGTTGTCTATGGTTGCTTTCGAATTCGTCCCAAATATTTTGTAATGCCTGCGTTTTCTTTTCAATATATTCTTCTGTTTTACGACTCGGAGAGTCCTTGCTGATGTTGACTTTTAGTTTGATAATTTCGTCGTACAGCTGCTGCTGACGATCCAGCAGTGCTTCAGTTATTTCCATTTTGTGAGATGTCGTAATAATGGAAAGATCTTACTTGTTTGGCGTTAGTGCGTGACTGTATGCTCACGCACTACGATGTTGAAGCTTTTGTGACGCGCTGCTCGGCTGCTGATTCGATTCTGGTTCTGGACCCCAAATGTCCCTGCTTCACTATTCACTATGTACACTAGTTTACAGTCCACTTAAGGCCCAATAGTTCGAAGGACCAAAAATGTACGGGACGCGTCGTTTTCCCGTACAGTTTAGTAGTTGTTTTTTGTAAATAGATAAAGCTAGTTATAGATATGTATATATAGTTCATAAGTTGTAGTTAATACGTTTACAGTTCATAATAATATGTTATAATATGCTCCCCGTAGTAAATGGTTCCCCGTTCCCCAGTTAATAGTTCATAGCTAGTTGATAAGAAGAGATAAATAAAAGAAGCTTGTTAGTTTGGTGAGTGATTGTAATACACTGATCGTTTTTGAGACACAAAGCCGACACCGCAACGGTGCAACGCGCAGTGTCAGCGCTATCGATTAACAAGACTCTTGCTATGGGTTTGCTTTATAATTAAATTTATAAAAAATGTACGAGTGGCTCGTACAATATCAGTAATTCTCATCAGTTGCCAAAGGCGAGTTCACTATTAAGAGAAAAAAAAAATAGTCTACGGTCCGCGCTCAACATCCCCGTATCTCTAAAACTGGCCTAAGTTGATTAAAAAAAAAAATTGCGTCTTGTTACTATTTTTTTTTTTGCCACATGAATTTGCTTTTCAGATGTCCTGAACCAGATCAATGATTTAACTTTCAACGCGTCGACAACCGCACGGCGCGGTTTGAATTCCACTGTATCAATTGAAAAACCTTTCAAAACCAACGGCGATACAACAAAAAATAACGTTTCGAAACTGTCAATAAACAAGGATTTTGCGTTCAAACGCATTTGGAATATCTCTACAAACTGCAGCGTTACCGAGACCACATCAAATTTGTCACAGCCGTCCGAAGTGAACACACTGGAAATAATCAACGATTTGGAATTGCTGGAGAGTAGACTGAGTGAATTGAAATCGGGGCACGTTGAGACTAGTTTATAAGTGAAAAGTAATTATTTAAAATCAATTTTAATTTTTAATCTATTTTTTATTACCTACCTATTTTGGTGTTTTTATAAATGAATTCCGTCCGAAATTATAATACCTACTTTAACTATTGATATTGCCATTTTGTTCTGAAAATAAAATTCGTATTATTGAATTATTTTGTCTCAATCATTTAATTACCCCACTATGACTATTTATTTGCTACGAAATGACATTTGTGTCATGTAGAATTAATTTTTATATTATCTATCAGTCAGTTTTTCCATTTGCAATGCATAATAGGTAAGGAGATGTTTCAAATCTGGCTAAGTCTTGTACAGTACCTAACAAATTAAGAAAAATCTGTTGTTCTCGGGAAAAATAAAATTATTGAGTTAAAACTAATACTTTAGTTGTACAAAAATATTTTTATTCATTAATTATTGATCGATTTTCAATATGGCGTCGCTGGTGTCGTATGGTTTGAAGTAGCAATCGATTTCTGTTTGATTTTTGAGTTCTTTTCAACAACTTCGTTTTCTGGATTTTGGACCATTTTGCTCATCTGTTTACCTGGTTTTTGTTTTTGGACTGTTACTCATACCATCTGTTGACCCGGCGTTGTGCTACACGGACTTCGATTTTGCTTAGCGATTTGGACGGTGTTGATATTACGATCTAATGACATTTCTGTCAAAGTCAAATGTCAAATCGAAATAAAAGACATTTTACCGCCATGATGAATTTTTATTACGTGTTGCAATCCTAAGCAGAAATACTTGTTTTGTACAACCAAACAAAACCATTTTATAGAAAATATATAGTTAAAAACTGTTCAATGTTTTCTGGACTATATCCAAGTATACTGTACCAAGTCCTAGCCAAGGCCTCATACAGTGATGAAACATCTCCTTTGTGTATATTCTGCAATCAAGGAATCTTAAAAGTACATGGACAGGCTAAGTATAGCTAGATATACAAAAAGAGCTTGTTTGTGCCAATTGAAAGCGCTGCACGGAAGGCCACTACCATCACCACTACAGCCTTTTTACGTCCCTCTGCTGGGCGCAGGTCTCCTCATACGAGAGAGTTTGGGTGAAACACCGCCAATTACCACCCAATTAATAATTTGCCCAACCCGGGAATCGAACCCGGGACCTCGTGATCTGCAGTCCAATATGCTAACCACTAGACTAACGAGACACGGAAGGCATTGGGATCAAAATGACATTTACACAAATATCTAAAATGACAGGGCAAAACATACATATATAGTATATGAACCAGGGGCGTAGCTACCGCCGTATATGCCGTATCAATTATATGGGGCCCCCATGCCACGGGGGCCCCCGATGTGCGTAAGCAAAAATTTCCCAAGTTTTTGTTTATTTCAGAAATGACAAAAGTCAAAAAATGATGTCCATTTCAAAGTCCAAGTCAAAAAATTTTTAGAAAAAGTGGCAGGTAAATAATAATGATGATAAATATTGCTTTTAATTTTATGCAAACATTTTTTTTTCTTTTGCGAGAAATCCTTACCCTTCATAAGGGCCCCAAACAAATTTTTATACGGGGCCCCGCCAAGGTACGCTACGCCACTGATATGAACCTATTTCTTTTCACAATGCTCCCTGTGGAAAAGAATAGCACTATTTTTAAAGTCGTCAATATAGTTTTGAGCACAGAGTACCTACAGAAGGGAAGCTTCTACAAGCGGCCCGCTGTAGGTACACTCACACATATGCGCACGTTTGTCACCAACAGCTGTACCGGTTAGTGGAACGAGCGCGCGTCCGTGAACCGTTGGTGAGTGTGTTTGTGTGAGTATACCTACAGCGGGCCGCTTGTGGAAGCTTCCTCTCTGTAGATTTACTACTCGTGTGGTACCTAACTAATCGTGTGGTTTTGAGCATGTTTTGAGTTTAGAGATGCTGTTTAAAAAAATAATAAATAATAATTGAAAAATAATAATTGAATTAGCCGCAATTTATCACAATTTACATTAGTTCCGGGTACCTTCACTCTCATTTTCCTTAGCAGTCCGGGCCGAAAATGGTGATAGACAAATTGTTTACAGCAAGAATACCTACCCTTTAATTACAATGATTGTGATGTGATTATCGCAATGTGATATTACAGCTCTGGTGCTCGGCTAATTAATAAGGGTAAATTAAACAGGCAATAATAATTTTTCATCCTATCAACCTATCAACCTTTGGTCCACGTTGATAAATAATTAATTATATTTATCGTAACCCGCTACAAATATCGAACTATGTGACCGGCGGACGGACAGACAGACAGACAGCAGAGTGACATTAATAGGGCTCCGTTGGGTACGGAACCCTAAAAACGCGTAGGTACCCTTTGAGATTACAACGTTCAGCAAGTGCAAGTGTTTAGTGCCAGTGTTTAGTGCCAGTGTTTAGTGCCAGTGTTTAGTGCAAGTGTTTAATGAAAGTGTTTAGTGTCAGTGTTTAGTGCAAGTGTTTAGTGCCAGTGTTCAGTGCAAATATATAATATCGTAATTCGTAATTAAAAATAACACGCACTCACACAAATTATTTTTTTTCGGCTCCTTTTTCATGTTTGCGAGCCTCTGAAAGGGGCTTTAATTCGATTTTTAGTTCAATATTTGATTTTGGGTCAACATTCTACATCAAATACCAAAATTTCAGATTTGTTTACGAGCTATAGACCTGTGACCGGCGGACGGACAGACAGCAGAGTGACATTAATAGGGCTCCGTTGGGTACGGAACCCTAAAAACGCGTAGGTACCCTTTGAGATTACAACATTCAGCAAGTGCAGTGCCAGTGTTTAGTGCAAGTCGCTCATTTGGAGCGACAGTGACACATTTGCAAAAATACGTGAAAATTAGTTATTAGTTCCAAAAGACTTTGCATAATCATCTGCGTCCGCGTCGGCAGTTTAAAATAATTGATTGATTTATTAAAACAGGCAATTTGAAAATAATACTAAGCCATAAAAATGATTCAGAATCTTCTTTTAAACTACGAAATAATCTTTATTCTGATCTGGTGTAAAGTTAACTAATTTGCAATTGTGTCACTGTCGCTCCAAATGAGCGAAATGTTTAGTGCCAGTGTTCAGTGCAAGTGTTTAGTGCCAGTGTTAAGTGCCAGTGTTAAGTGCCAGTGTTTAGTGCCAGTGTTAAGTGCCAGTGTTTAGTGCCAGTGTTTAGTGCCAGTGTTTAGTGCAAGTGTTTAGTGTCAGTGTTTAGTACAAGTGCTTAGTGTCAGTGTTTAGTGCAAGTGTTTAGTGAAAAGTGTTTATTGTCAGTTTACTGCAAGTGCTTAGTGCCAGTGCAAGCGTTTAGTGTCAGTGTTTAGTGCAGTTTTTAGTGCAAGCGTTTAGTGTCAGTGTTTAGTGCAAGTGTTTAGTGCCAGTGTTTAGTGCAAGTGTTTAGTGTCAGTGTTTAGTGCAAGTGTTTAGTGAGTGTTTAGTGTCAGTGTTTAGTGCAAGCGTTTAGTGTCAGTGTTTAGTGCAAGTGTTTAGTGCAAATGTTTAGTGCCAGTATTCAGTACAAGTGTTTAGTGCCAGTGTTTAGTGGAATTGTTTAGTGCAAGTATTTAGTGCCAGTATATAGTGAAAGCGTTTAGTGTCAGTGTTGAGTGCAAGCGTTTAGTGTCAGTGTGTGCCAGTGTTTAGTGGAAGTGTTTAGTGCATGTGTTTAGTGCCAGTGTTTAGTGCAAGTGTTTAGTGTCAGTGTTTAGTGCAAGTGTTTAGTGAGTGTTTAGTGCCAGTGTTTAGTGTCAGTATTTAATGCAAGTGTTTAGTGTAAGTGTTTAGTGCCAGTGTTTAGTGCAAGTTTTTAGTGCCAGTGTTTAGTGCAAGCGTTTAGTATCAGTGTATAGTGCAAGTGTTTAGTGCCAGTATTCAGTACAAGTGTTTAGTGCCAGTGTTTAGTGGAAGTGTTTAGTGGAAGTGTTTAGTGCAAGTATTTAGTGCCAGTGTTTAGTGTCAGTGTTTAGTGCCAGTGTTTAGTGCAAGTGTTTAGTGCAAGGGTTTAGTGCAAGTGTTTAGTGCAAGGGTTTAGTGCAAGTGTTTAGTGCAAGTGTTTAGTGAAAGTGTTTATTGTCAGTGTTTAGTGCAGGTGCTTAGTGCAAGTGTTTAGTGTCAGTGTTTAGTGCAAGTGTTTAGTGAAAGTGTTTAGTGCCAGTGTTTAGTGTCAGTATTTAATGCAAGTGTTTAGTGTAAGTTTTTAGTGCCAGTGTTTAGTGCAAGTTTTTAGTGCCAGTGTTTAGTGCAAGTGTTAAGTGAAAGTGTTTAGTGTCATTGCTTAGTGCAAGTGTTTAGTGAGTGTTTAGTGTCAGTGTTTAGTGCAAGCGTTTAGTGTCAGTATTTAGTGCAAGTGTTTAGGGCCAGTATTCAGTACAAGTGTTTAGTGCCAGTGTTTAGTGGAAGTGTTTAGTGGAAGTGTTTAGTGCAAGTATTTAGTGCCAGTGTTTAGTGTCAGTGTTTAGTGCCAGTGTTTAGTGCAAGTGTTTAGTGTCAGTGTTTAGTGCAAGTGTTTAGTGCAAGTGTTTAGTGCAAGTGTTTAGTGTAAGTGTTTAGTGAAAGTGTTTATTGTCAGTGTTTAGTGCAAGTGCTTAGTACCAGTGTTTAGTGCAAGTGTTTAGTGTCAGTGTTTAGTGGAAGTGTTTAGTGCATGTGTTTAGTGCCAGTGTTTAGTGCAAGTGTTTAGTGTCAGTGTTTAGTGCAAGTGTTTAGTGAAAGTGTTTAGTGCCAGTGTTTAGTGCAAGTGCTTAGTACCAGTGTTTAGTGCAAGTGTTTAGTGAAAGTGTTTAGTGCCAATGTTTTGTGCAAGTGTTTAGTGTCAGTGTTTAGTGGAAGTGTTTAGTGCATGTGTTTAGTGCCAGTGTTTAGTGCAAGCGTTTAGTGTCAGTGTTTAGTGCAAGTGTTTAGTGAAAGTGTTTAGTGCCAGTGTTTAGTGTCAGTATTTAATGCAAGTGTTTAGTGTAAGTGTTTAGTGCCAGTGTTTAGTGCAAGTTTTTAGTGCCAGTGTTTAGTGCAAGTATTTAGTGTCAGTGTTTAGTGCAAGTGTTTAGTTAGTGTTTAGTGTCAGTGTTTAGTGCAAGAGTTTAGTGTCAGTGTTTAGTGCAAGTGTTTAGTGCAAGTGTTTAGTGCCAGTATTCAGTACAAGTGTTTAGTGCCAGTGTTTAGTGTCAGTGTTTAGTGCCAGTGTTTAGTGCAAGTGTTTAGTGTCAGTGTTTAGTGCAAGTGTTTAGTGCAAGTGTTTAGTGCAAGTGTTTAGTGCAAGTGTTTAGTGCAAGTGTTTAGTGCAAGTGTTTAGTGCAAGTGTTTAGTGCAAGTATTTAGTGAAAGTGTTTTTTGTCAGTGTTTAGTGCAAGTGCTTAGTACCAGTGTTTAGTGCAAGTGTTTAGTGCAAGTGTTTAGTGAAAGTGTTTAGTGCCAATGTTTTGTGCAAGTGTTTAGTGTCAGTGTTTAGTGGAAGTGTTTAGTGCATGTGTTTAGTGCCAGTGTTTAGTGCAAGTGTTTAGTGTCAGTGTTTAGTGCAAGTGTTTAGTGAAAGTGTTTAGTGCCAGTGTTTAGTGTCAGTATTTAATGCAAGTGTTTAGTGTAAGTGTTTAGTGCCAGTGTTTAGTGCAAGTTTTTAGTGCCAGTGTTTAGTGCAAGTGTTTAGTGTCAGTGTTTAGTGCAAGTGTTTAGTTAGTGTTTAGTGTCAGTGTTTAGTGCAAGCGTTTAGTGTCAGTGTTTAGTGCAAGTGTTTAGTGCCAGTATTCAGTACAAGTGTTTAGTGCCAGTGTTTAGTGTCAGTGTTTAGTGCCAGTGTTTAGTGCAAGTGTTTAGTGTCAGTGTTTAGTGCAAGTGTTTAGTGCAAGTGTTTAGTGCAAGTATTTAGTGAAAGTGTTTTTTGTCAGTGTTTAGTGCAAGTGCTTAGTACCAGTGTTTAGTGCAAGTGTTTAGTGCAAGTGTTTAGTGCTATTGTTTAGTGGAAGTGTGTAGTGCAAGTGTTTAGTGTCAGTGTTTAGTGCCAGTGTTTAGGCTAGTGTTTAGTGCCAGTACTTAGTGCAAGTGTTTGGTGCGAGTGTTTAGTGCAAGTGTTTAGTGCCAGTGTTTGGTGTCAGTATTTAATGCAAGTATTTAGTGAAGTGCTTAGTGCCAGTGTTTAGTGCAAGTTTTTAGTGCCAGTGTTTAGTGCAAGTGTGAAAGTGTTTAGTGCAAATGTTTAGTGCCAGTGTTTAGTGCAAGTGTTTTTGTACTTTGTACTTTGGTGGTGGTGGCGGCAGGAGTGATAAGTTGCAAATAAGTGCGATAGCACTCGTGATAACGAGTGTGTTTAGTGCAAGTGTTTAGTGCAAGTGTTTAGTGCCAGTTTTAAGTTACTTAGCTGTAATAATTCCAGGTACGTTAGGCATTAATTTATCACACTTATATTATATTATATTATATTATATCACTTATATCAATACATAGTATAAAACAAAGTCGCTTTCTCTGTCCCTATATCCCTATGTCCCTATGTATGCTTAAATCTTTAAAACTACGCAACGGATTTTGATGCGGTTTTTTTTAATAGATACAGTGATTCAAGAGGAAGGTTTATAAGTAGAAAAATTGGACCCGGTAGTTGGCGCTAATAGCGGGCAGGACGACGTCTGCCGGGTCCGCTAGTTATATTATAAAGGCAAAAGTTTGTGTGTGTGTGTCTGTATGTTTGTTCCTCTTTAACGCCGCAACTACTGAACCGATTTGGCTGAAATTTTGACGATAGATTGTGCCCTGGCCCCTGACACATAGGCTACTTTTTATCCCGGAAAAGTATTTCTAGTGGGACTAAAATAGATGTAGACTTCCAAAAATGCGATGGAATGGAAAAAAATGGAACGGGAACCGGAAATTCACGATTCCCTCGGGGATTTGTAAAAAACCGAAATTTACGCGGGCGAACGCGCGGGCAGAAGCTAGTTCAAAATAAATATATTGCGCGTTTGCCCTAGGGTATAAAACTCTTTCGTAAATCTTTCTAAAGTAGGTAATGTGAAACTAAGAGATAGATCCCTTTGCGTCCAATCAGTGATGATACTCGTATGTAAGTCCTCTAGGGAGTCTGCACATCCTATTCCATCCGAGATTTGGATAGTTAGTTACTTTAACATTTACATATGTAGATATTTTATTGCAAGCGCGCCGTAGAAAATTTTATTCGAGGCGCAAATATTTCTATCCGAGCCGCAGGCGAGGATTTTAAATAGCGCCGAAAGTATACTTAATTTTCAATGCGCACGTGTAGCTTATACAAATATTTTCAATACATTGTTAAATAACAGCAATAAAATATGTATGACTACCATACTGAGACAAGTAGGTTACATATCATAATATTATGTTTTGCCACCAGTACCATGGAATAGAATAGAATAGAATAGAATAGAAAAGTTTTTTATTCAAATAAACTTTTACAAGTACTTTTGAATCGTCAATTGAATCTACCACAGGTTCGGAATGCAGTTCCAGCCGAGAAGAACCTGCAAGAAACTCGGCGGTTGCTCTTTTTAAAAATAACATTATAACAATTATTATTATTAATGTACATGCATCGAACTATTACGCTTAGAATGGAAGTTTCTAACAAATTTCCGCTCGAAACGTAAGCTATAAACCAACCCATGTGTGCCCTGTAATTACATTTGCCGACACGCACACAAGCGCATGAGTACCTTGAGCACTGACGCGACGATAGACGTATCGAGCCTTTTAAGGCCCGTTAAAAACGGCTTATCGCCGCGTCGACGCACTATGGTGCAAGCAGGTCAATATCGTCTCATAATTCTATAACTTTTAAAGTACTTGGAATATCGAGCTAAAATTTGGAACGAATATGGATGAATAATTATAGTTTTATATTTTGTAAACATTTTATTTATTTTTAGAACATAAATATATAAATTCGCATAATAAAAATGCAGTTAGCAATTTTTTGCAATTTATTCATAATATTAATTACTCTATATATGCAAATAATTAATTTATACATGTTTATTTATACTTATAATAAAAACCGAGTATTAATATACTTAAAAAAAATTACAACATGACATGTTACCGATGTAGGAAATTAATTATCTTTATTCTTTTAATCCTGAATTGTTTGCAGAAGTGTTTTAGCTTCATCTTCCAATTCCATGACTTTACGTACCTTAGACGATCTTAATATAATAGAAATGTATGGATCTGAGGTATACTTAAGAGTGTGCATCACATCCTCATTCGTCGATGATCGTGAGCACTTTCTCGCATGGTGATTGGTGTAAGCGGAAGAATTTGTAATCTTTATTTCTTACTTCTTGAGCGTCTTCTGAATGCCGTCCTAGTGGTAAGAAACAATGATATTTTATTTTCTCCGTGAATTAGAACTTTATGCACCGAAGAAGGCATGTAGTACCAATTATATTCTTGTACATAAAATTCTGCTGTAGCCTTTGCATAATCGCCAAATGTTTTGGAATCTGTTGCTTTTCCACTAGCAATTGTCTGCAAGATAATATAAAATCTCTTAATCAGTTCTTCTTTTTTCTGTTTTTAATCTTCTTCAGTGCGCGCAGCCCATTTTTTGAACTCTAAATTATACGATATGTGCAAAATATACTCCATAAACCGTATCCAACAATGGAGTGTCGAAAAGCCAAATCTACAGGCATCTTGCCTGTCCGTTTTATTTTGGATTAATTGTAGATTGTTCATTTCCACTGGCCCTACTAGACATATTGTACACACAGAAGTATATAAGGGTATCCGTCAACACTTGTGTAATCTTCCCGTCTATCATTGTCAAACTCATATTGTGTTTCACAGAAATGGTTGAATGTTCAGATATAACATCTTATCATACTTAATTATTTATTTATTTGCATTCAAATTTTTTACGGGCGAAGTCAGCAGTGCTGGCTAGTATAAGGATAATAATACAGGGGCATAATAAAACTAAAAATAAAATAAATTAAATTCTCAGAATGAAATAATGTTACGTTGAAATATAAAAGTCAATATTTTAATATTGCCATTTAATAGTAAAACGCTGATTTTAAAAAGGGGAGCAAATTGGAGCAGCCAATTATTACAGATTCTTAAAGTACATTAATTTACTAATAAGAATACCGCTATATCTAATCTTCGGCAAAATTCGCTAATTGCTAAAAGTCGAGTGAAACATTTTATATGTACTAAATTCGGTGATATTAATTCAAAATTTAATTTTATATATTTCCCTATTGAAATTAAATACAATTTGCTCTTTATTATATGAATGAATTATAGATTAAGCGAATAAAATAAAATAGTCCCTAGAATCATGGCTAAAATATTTTTTTATTTGCGTTCTAAGTTTCACTTAAAATTACGTAATGAAATAGTTGATTACAAACACTTAAGTTTGAGGTGTCATAATAAATTAACAGAAAGAGTAATAGAAAAAATCTCTTCGGGACTAAAAAATATAGGCTTTCAGGAAACCGACACAATAGTTGTTTTATTTCTGCAATACTATTGCAAAAATTGAATTATGAGACGATATCGACCGGTCTGCACCATAGTGCGACGACTGCCTTTCTTTACCTATTTATTCTAAGTGTACATGATTGAAATGACGTCTCGCGCATTGCTGGAAGTTGGAACGAGTTAAATCCAAGCTTTTTTATCATTTAAATCATGGTACCCATACAGGCGGTTATTTTGAGGTGACTGCTGCCCATAGAGAAGACAGATATTCATCAAGGAAAGGAGGAAAGAAATCATCATCTCTCCTTTGATTGCTTTTAGGGACGATACAAATTCCATTAATAGGTGCGATTGTGTAGGAACAAACTAAAGTGATTTCTTAGCAATATATATTTGCTCGAAATAACCTTTGCTTGCATGTTGTAGGTATCTGCATAGCAATATCACGAATGCAATTATTTACCTAGGTTCTATCAATTTTCCAAGAAACCGCCCGACCTCCGATGAAGACTTTACCTATTAGCATTATTCTATAAAGCAATACCCACCTGTACTCAATTTAAACAAGACCATAGTTACTTAAGTGCCCATCAATTTGAGTGCATATTGTGCAGTACCTTGAAAACTCCACCCCTAAGTACCCAGGGCAAAACAGCCACACCGTTAAAATCAACCGTATTTCTTTTTTAATAAGAGCTATAACTGTATACATCTACCATTCAAAGTAAGGTCTACTGTACGCGCATGTCTCTGAAAACTTTGCGCTCCGGTATAAAAGCTGAAACGCCGTGGACCAAACATCATTCCCGCCAAGATCTTAAAGTTGAAACAACTTAGAAATCTGAAATATTTATCAACTCACTGAAAAAGTTTTTTAAAGTGTGTGAAATTGGAATAACTCCTAAAGTAAGTATTTATACTTAATTTAGCTTTTAAGCTAAAAGTGCATAGTAAAGCGGGCTGCATAATAGTTATTTCTCAAAGTATGCAAAATAATTTTTTCATAATCAAACACTGCATTAGTTTAACTTAATGTAATTCGTTAAAGTATAATTTTTTACTTACTCATTTTAATAGTCGCAGAAAATAAATTAAATTTTAATATTGCAGTGTAACTTGTGTGAATGTGCACCGACTTTAATTTCTTTTAATTTATTTTTGTTTTTAAATTAATTAATTTTTGAAATAATTAACTTTTAAAATATGAAATTTTAATTAACTTTTAGAATAAGTATCTACTATTAGTTAAACAACTAGCTGAATATCTTATAATTTGAAATATGAAAATTGCATTGAAAATATGGGTAGATTTCTTTTCACTCTGTCTCAATACGCAGTGGTGAGCGCTTTATCTTAGGACTTAGGTATAAATGCGAGGTCCAGGATAGAATTCCGACAGGATCTAAATATTTGAGAATTACACTATTTTTGAATTGGCTCTGGCCTGCTTTGGTAGGAGACTTTGGCCGTGGCAACCGACTATAAACCAACGTCCTACCGAAGGGCCGCTAATTGATTTAGCGTTCCGGCACAGAATAAATAATAGTACCTACCTAGGCAGTGACACACTTATCAGTTTAGCTTACTATCTTAGCTACTGCATCGTTACTTATCACCAGGTTGGATCGCAGTCAAAGGTTAATTTGTCATCGAATAAAAAAATACATAACAGAAGGAAAAGTTCGTAGGTATCTACGGAAGTTCTAAATTCAGAGCGAGAACTTTTAAGTATTTGCTTGATAGCAATTATACCAATAGTGAAGCGTGAGCTCAAGTCTCAACGGCGGGTTAGATTAATGATTAAAATACGAAAGGTCGACCTTGGTTCAGACCTCACTCGTTGAAATTATTTTTTGAAAATGCATAGTTTTTTTGCTGAGTTTAAATGTTATCAACTTATCAACGATAGAAGCCTGGATACATCCCTACCTTCTTGCTTCCAAGAGCGCTCCGTTTATATTTGAATATGTTAAATGAATAACTTTTTAATGTCTTTTTGAACTCGGGCCGTAATTTGCTAATTATTTGTGAATATGAACTAGATAATAGAATTAATTACTTAGATATTGCCGAAGTTATTGGGCTCTCACAGGACAGACGGACGGACATAGAGCAAATTCACTCAAGTCGGTAATTAGGTAATCTCGTTCTTGCTTCGCGGTCCGTAAATAATTAATATGTTATTTTAGAGATAATATTGTAATTAGAATTACAATATTAGAATTACAATAATTAGAATTACAATATTATGTATTACAAGCGGAAACCCACGACTTCGTTCGCGTGGATATTGGTTTTTAAACACCCGTGGCAATCATTTTGTCTTTCCTAAGCTCCTTTGAGCTCATACCTTGCTAAAAACTGTTAAAAGTTCACTGACGGATATTTAGGTAGATCAAAATCATCCGCCAGTGAAAGTCCCATCAAAATCGATCCAGCCTTTGAGAGATTAGCCAGTAATTTTGAAAGTACATATTTCCTTTCTAACAAAAAAAGAATGAATGAAATCGGACCACGCGTTAATGAATTACAGCTAAGTAGGTACACATTTTAACTTTCATCCCCTCTCCTAAGGGAACCGTGCTGAATTTCGGAATAAAAGGTATCCTATATGTTACTCCGTAGTATGAACTTAAATCATGCCAAGTTTCATTTTAATCCATTCAGTAGTTTTAGCGTGATGCGCGCACAAATATACAGACCAACAGATAAACAGACAAAAATTTCAAAAATAGCTTTTTTAAGTTCTATTACTTATCCCAGTTATTATTTTGCAAAAATCTTTATACTACACCTGCTCTGAAAGTACCTTCTGGTTTTTGTCATATCGAAAGTCAAAGTACGTCATTACTGTCAAACAAATAGGCGGGACGAAAAAATATATGGAATTTCATTGTTAACGCGCTAGAGCGGAAGTTCCATTTATGAAATTCCATTACTAACGTGCTTTTTTCTTTTTAATTTTTGATCAAATCCGATCAGTACATGAAAAAAAACCTATGTCGACAAACACGACGTAAAAAGCACCCAATAAATAACAACCGTCACGGTAGGCGGCGCTGATGTCGCTATGTCACCGGGCAGGACCGGGGTCTGCTAGTTTAAATATATTTAATTTTAATTATTATAATTACATATGAACATAAAATAAAAGTAAAAAATACAAAATAGATTTTTTTTCGCGCTATTTTCTTTTCATTTTGCGAGTCGCTTTCTTTTGTTTTACCTATCCAAATTTTCAATTTATAAAATTACAAGTAAGTAGCTATTATGGAAGTCAAAGTGTTTAGTAGTGATAGTGAAGATTTGATGACGCCGCCCAACGCCGCCAGAATTAAAAATATGTGGCTAAGTAGTTATTTTTATATTGAAAATCTTTTACCCAAGATATCTAAAGATAGATAGAAATAGTTACAACAAAGCATATGAAGAAGAAGACAATGGAAACACAACCTCTTCTTCTGATTGATTACGGTAATAATTTTAATATTTTTGATTATTTTATTATTTTCCTCGCAGGTGTAGTATAAAGCACTATGTATCCCTTCGGGAGAAAGTGCGATTCCTAGCTCGGGCGTATTGCGGCCCTACGGCCTACGGCCTCGGGCCTCAAACTACACCCTCGTAGTAATCGGTCACTTTCTCCCGTCGAGGAACAATGTACTATTAATGTACAGATAATATGGCAAATCTACGATTTTATTATACCTATGTAAGTATAGAAGATATAGATGATGTCTAAAACAACATAGTTAGCGCGTCCTATGAAAGTTAAAACCTTATAATTTATTCAAAGTCATGCTACACTGCTTATATTAAGTTTTCCAATAAAGACGAGGCGTGTTTTGATTCCTGCTTACTTAGATACTAAATAGGTACTATTATTAGATACTCAATTTAGTAATTGAGTAGGTATACGTTGATATTTCCGAGACTCTGTCTTTGCCTATCCACCACTGCCGGGTACAGGCCTCGACATAGGAGAGAGGGATTTAGAGCTTAGACCCACCACGCTACTCCAATGCCGGTTGGCGGGCTTTATCGTCTATTGTCACATGATAGTGATAATAACCGGGACCGACTGCTTAACGTGCCCTTCGAGGCACGGGGGTGAAACACTGCCAACTACCTACCAACTCCGGGCTGTCACTGAGAATTTCTTGACAGAAAAACTCAATACCTAGCAATTAAATCAAATCAAATCAAATAAACTTTATTCAAAATTGGTACACTGTACACTTTTTGAACGTCAATTTAGGAACAGGCAATGGTGATAATTACTTACGGAAACTTAAAACTAAAGCTACGAGGGTTCCAAACGCGCCCTGCTGGGTTATTCTGTAACTTAGTTAGCAACTGAAAATAGTTGCCAACGAATTAGTTTGATATACATTGCTGCTTTACTGTGGGAAATATAAAGTATTTTCATAATTTTACACAGTAAAGCAGCAATGTATATCTAACTAATTAGTTGGCAACTATTTTCAGTTGCTAACTAAGTTACAGAATAACCCCCCTGGTCTGAGAAGAGCCCAGCCCCGAGAAGAGCCCAATTATTCACTCGGGAATCGAACCCGGGATCTCGTGATCTGCGTTCGAATATGCTAACTAGACCAACCAGCTTTGCCTATCACAGAAGATTAATTAAAAAACATGAAAAAATGAGATTAATGAAAAATGGAAATGCATGGCATAAAACCGTTACAAAACTGTGTCGGGTGGTATTTGAATTAAATGATTCCATTAAAACATGAATGCCAGCGTCGAAGTGAACTGGAAAGCGGAACACAGGTTCCAACATGTAACATAACATAACAGGTAACATTATTAACTGAAAACTCAGGTGCAAGTTGCAACTACGGTGCGCCTTCGTAATTGAATCTGCCAAGTTATTATCTTCCTCGCTGCTGTTTTAGTAAAGCTTTCGATAAGTTTGACTTTGAAAATGAGGCAACTTTGAAAACTTGGAAATTAATTTCGTTATTCATGAGGAAACTCGGATCCGCCAGAAAATAAAATAAAAATTCTTTGGTAATAATAAATAAAATATAATAAAATATATAAAATATTAATAGCTACATTTTCATTTCTATGTAAGTAGATACAATCAGAGATTTTATAAAGAAAAAAAAAAAATCATTTTATTATAAAGAAAAAATTAAATTAATTTAATACATACCCTACTCAAATTGGCACTAAATGAAAAATATTTTAAAAGTTTTATCATTTAATAATTTGCTCTAGCTACATTAGATTTTTAGAATTTCAATGGAAACTACAGTAGCTTCGGGATTATTATAGGTAACACAAGGTACCAAAGTACCAACAATTAGGTGAACTTAACATTTAATACAGTAATTCGCTAGAATTTAATGATGCTAATTAAAATAAATAGTGAGCCGTGTAATACCTACATGATTAAGCAGGCAGTGGATTGCTTCATATTGACGTTTACGTTTTGCTGTCTTTAGATGAAGAGCACGGCCCGGATAGGAAGTGTCGGTAGACACAGTAGTTGCTTCCTGATTAGTATCACTACACTGGTCTTAGCGTGCTCCATTTACATTGATCAGGTGAGTTGAGTTTTTAATGTAGTTCCATTATTTTTTTATTTTTGTTTGGTATTTATAACAACTTTTGCTATATTGTAAGGTTGCGGGATTACCACCGGAAGCGTCCTCTAACCCTTGGCCGAGTTTCCCAAGAAGAAATGTTGCAGCGTTAGCCAGAGACGGTTATCTGAGAAGCGCAGCCCCAGGCTACAAAAGAAGCATCTCAACATTGGCCAAAAACGGTCAGCTTCCCACATTTAGAGCGCCTTACGATGAAGCCGATAAACAGGAAGGCGATGACGAATCAGAACACGAGAAAAGGAACTTAGCTTCGATTGCACGACTGCGCAGCTATTCAGCTATGAAAAGAAACATACAATCATTAGCGAGAGACGGTTACCGTTTCGGAAGGTCACAAAACAGTCAGTCAAATGATAAACGCAATATTGCAGCCCTAGCGCGTAACGGACTCATTCACAAGAGGGACGAAATCGTCGGGGACGAATACTACTTCCCGTTCTACCAGAATCCCATACCACCACTCTCAGAAATTGACGGCCCGCTGGATTTCAACGAAATTTACGATCTGCAGCAATCTGTGAACCCCGACATGCTCCCGCCGCTGTCTCAAGTGTTTAAGAGGAGCGATGCCAGTTTCTCGCCCGATCCGGATGCGATGCAATCGAAAATGGATTACGACGGGAATTGGTATCTGAAACGCGGTTCCTTCGGTCTGCCAGCGCACGGTCTCTTCAGACCGATTTATATCGAGACTAGTGGCAACATTAGAAACCGACGATCTGTATACCGACTGCCCGATGTTATCGATCGCAACGACATTAATATTCCGGAAGATTACGACACTGAAAATGAAGACAAGCGATCTGTAGGTGAGAGGCTCGAAATTTTTGAAATGCACTTTTTTAACTTTGCGGTGCACTACCGCGTGATATGTTTGGTTGTTATTTTTACCCGACTACGGCAAAGCCAAAAGGAAGGGTTATGATGTTAGCAGTCTATGTATGTATGTATGTGGCCGATTTTAGTATGAGATTCTGTGTGTACCACCGTAGCGCCTAAACTACTGGGCCGATTTTGATGAATGAGGTGTCAATTAATTCTTTGTTATGGCCCGGGCGACATAGGCTACCTTTTATATACGAAAGTAATCAAGAAGCGACGTGCGAGCGGCAAAAGTTTATTATTATTTAGTTTCGGATAGACATAACAGATGGCGCCACTAGCTACTTGCCCCGCGATTTCGGGTTTCGCTTGCGTAGTCGGGTTTATGTTTACGAACTTTATACTTGTTGGTTATTGTGCATCTGTTACAGATGAAGACGATGATGTTACGCGTGACAATTTCGAAAAGCGTCACATCGGGTCTCTCGCCCGATTAGGTTTATTGCCGTCGTTTAGATTTACTGGCGGACGGTATAGTAGGTCCGGAAGGGCCAGGTTGCTATTGCCTAGTCAGGAATTATACAGGTCCGGATGTTAATGCAATCGATGTCTAGTTTGTGCTATTTCTATGTATAGTAGATAGACGGTTGCGATGTGCTTTAGAAAAAGCTTTCCGAATAGTATATAAATAATATTAAATTAATGTTATAGAGGCATGGTAAATGTTTAGAACGCATTCGTTACAAGCTATAAATTTAGAAAAATTAAACCGACTTCAATGTAGTTGTTATGTACCAAAATAACTGAAAAGGGAAGTGTCCATATCTTGGAAATTCCTTAACCGATTTTGATGAAACTTACACTGTTTCCTAAAAAGTAAATTTAAGTCAATAAAAAAGAATAACATACATACGTGTCAAATTGAAAATCACTTTTTTTTAAGTTGGTTAGAAATTTGAAATGTCGGTGTTTAGACTAGGTGTTGATTGACTGAAATTTCGTGTTAGATGAAGTCGCGGTTTAGGATTGATTTTTCAAAGCGCATGTTGATGTTAACTGTTTCTAGATGTTATCGGGTTTAATTAAAAAATAAAGTTTAGTGTGAATAAATTTAAATGAAGTTGATGTCAAAGTTTAGTTTTTTTAACTAATTCAGTTGTAAATATTCAAAGAACGGTTTTCTTTCAGGAAGCATTCCACTGACGAGAATTTCGGGATTAGGTAAGTTTAACTAAATTGACCAGAATATTGTGGCTAATTCTGTTGTACACAATCTCCAAATCTAAACCAAAATGACAAGTCTAAATATATTCCTGTCTCTTTCACAATCCTCCCTGCTGAAGGGGATAGCACTATTTTTAAACCTGTCAATTTAGTTAGATTAGATTTAGTTTAGATTAGATTAGGTTTAGATTTAGAGATTGTGTACAACAGAATTGGCCACATTTGGCTGCTAATACCTACTAGCAGATCTTTTAATATTTAAAACCAAATAATGTTCAACTATCACAAAATGCAAGTTGTATACGGAAACTGCACCGAGTATCTTTAGGACATGAATTTAAGAGTAACATGCGGTAAAACTTTTTATATTAAAATAATACAAAGAAGAAGTCGCAAGTAGGACAAGTTTCGCTTTCACGCTTCATTGTTTTAAATAGTCCACTATACGGCAACGTAGTCCATTTTAAGAAAAGTATTTTTACCCAACTACGGCAAAGTCAAAAGGAAGGGTTATGATTTTAGCAGTCTATCATCTATGTGCCTATGTATGTACCTGCATAATATGTTCCGTAGCGCCTAAATTACTGGGCCGATTTTGATGAATGAGGTGTAATGACATGATATTTTGTTGTTATGGTCTGGGTGACATAGGCTACGTTTTATACCTATACGAAAAAAATCTAGAAATGACCTTCCCGCGGCTAAACTTGAATAATAATTTACCTATTTGATTAATAATAAGTAGTCGGGTTTTAGTTTACGAACTTTATCTCTTGTTAAATTCACTGTCTGTTCCCCTGTGGCGCTCAAACGGGTGGACCGATTTGAATGCGGTTTTTTTTGTTTGAAAGGTGAATTAGTCGAGAGTGTTGTTAGCTATGTTTGAAGAAAATCGGTCCAAGATGGCCTCCCTTTCGGGGGGACTGCAGAGTTCGATCCCCGGCACACACCGCTAACTTATCGGAGTTATGTGTGTTTTCAGCAATTAAATATCACTCGCTTTAACGGTGAAGGAAAACATCGTGAGGAAACCTGCACGCCTGAGAGTTCTTCATTGTTCTCATATGCGTGTGAAGACTACCAATCCGCACTCGGCTAGCGTAGTTGAGTACGGCCTCAATCCTCAGTCTGAGAAGAGACCGGTGCCCTAGTGGGCCGGTAATGGGTTGATAATGAGTATTATGATGATGAATTTTCTAAACCAACTTTTTCGTCACAGGGAATATCTCTCTGATTCCGAAGCTGACGCACCCATCGATTCAGACGACGCCGACCTACCGCCGCCGCCAGTACCTGCTAACTCGCACCCGACCGGCCGGTACCTCCACCGCCCGCTAAACAACGACCTCCCGAACGCGCCCCTCCCCCAGTCTCCTCTATTACTCAAATATCCAGACACCGTAGCCAAGAACCGCTGGCAGAGTAGGGACAACCCTAAGTTCTATCACTTCAGGTCCCTGAAGGTTCCGTACCACTCGTCCGGAAAACGTTACTTGTTGCTTCCCGCTGTCGACAACATGCTCCTGCGGAAGGCCTACCGCAACAGTAGTCTTCCGAGTCGTCGCAAGAACCAGTAGCTGTGTCACTGCAGGCTGAGGAGCAGACAAATCCTCAGCTCCGTCGAACCTGAGAGACTTTAAATTGGAAATATTGTTCGGGTTGGTTCAATTATATTTCCAACATCAGGGCTTCGACAAACGAGTCGTCCAAATAAGTGACGGCTCAGGTATTTACAATAATTGAATTAGAATAACGAATTAAAGGCCTGTCTCACCACCTCCTTATAAGTAGGATAGCTTATTCACAAATTTTGTCTTTGACACTTGACGAAGAAAGTGACAAAACTTACGTTTAGGCTATCGGACACTTATCAGAAGTGGTGAAACAAACCTTTAGTGTATTGAGAAAAGTGGGAACATGCAAAGTTGACAATAAAATTAAGGAGATACGAGTATAATATTTGAACGGATCTTAGGGTAATGATTATATTCCTACGTGTACGACACATTAGGCTAGCGGTTAATGCTATTTTGGATATTATATCTGTGTATTACAGCTATACATTTTAGAAAAACGACTATGGCAGATTCATGACTAACAGATCAATCTAATGATATATTTAAGGTTAGCCAATTAGGTTGCCAATCGCAAATTGCGTATAAGTAAATGTTAATTGATGTTACAATAATTGTATACGTATAAGTATGTATGTCAATATCTCAAAAATTCATTAAACTGTTAGGTTATTTGAACCATAATAATATACCTATTCTAGATTTCAACAGCTAAAAGTTAACAGTTGTGACAATTAACATTTCATTCATTATCTTACATATCGAAAGTTGTCTCTAACTGACTAGAATTAGCTGTGTTTGACAAATAAATGACTATTTATAATGATTTTGTAAAATCTATTAAGTATATTATCTTTTAACTTTTGAGCTTTTAACTAAAGAGTCAATGTAATCTATGAATCTTTGTAAACTTTGACAATAAAAGAGTAACCTTCGGTGACCACTCTTAAGATAATAATTTTGAAATTGTATACTGTAGCTCTCTTTTTTCATTGTCTTTTTAACTATTAATGACTATTTCTAAGACATCGTAGATATCTATTTATTCAAGTAGAATTAATATTTATTGTAAATAAATTAAAACCACCATTAAATTCTAGTTTTATTTATTGGATTTATTGCCTCTGGATTGATAAAATGATCCCGTGATGAAAATCTAGAGCAATTGGTTATTTAGTAAAAACTAAATGACTAGTTAAGCTAAGAGACATAGAAATATATCTATTACTATAGAATACATTATTCTAGAAGAGTCTACTGAAAAATAAATTATAAATTCATAGATGCTTTAATTTTGTTGGGGAATCTGAAACAAGAGATTGTTAAATTAATATTCTACAAGAAATAAATTTTTCTGTTTCTAAAAAAACATGTTGTTGTTTTTTACTTGTAAATAAGCATCATAAAGGTTTTAATTTAAACTGAGTAATAGGCCGCCAAGTGATTTAGCGTTCCGATACCTATGATGTCGAACAGAAACCGATAAGAGCATGAGTTTACTTAAAACTGCCGCGCCGCTTCCATCCTAACTAGACTGCAGTCTGCATCGTCAGTTACCGCAAAGTGATATCTCTTCACACTTGTCAATGAATAAAAAATATACTTATATTAGTCTTGCGGATACTAGTTCTCGACCCGGAGCGGTCAGTTTAGTTCCCAGTTCCTTAGTGAAATAGGTCGCTCTTTTAGTTCACTAGTTCCCGTTTTGAACCAGAGAAAGTCGGATTACACTGACACTACGCTGACCACTCACCGCTGACCCGTGACCGAGTTACTAAACGAACCACAAAGTCAGAAACGAACGATGTGAACTACGTGCCGTTAGGACGAAGCCGCGCTCACGCTCACTCTCCGGCGCTTCCACTTAGATACTCTTTGGTCGCTTCTCTACGAACTACGAACTAAGGAGCTGCGGACCTGCCAATCTGGGAACTAGGTCGCGTAGTTCGTATAAAGCAACAAGTCTTAAGATCCAGTTTGTTTGCGAACTACACAAGACTAACTTACATTAATAAATGGCAAGTTACCAGATAGTGTGTGGAGCAGATATTATCATCAGTTTAGCCGCTGGCAGTGCCGTTGCAGGCGACGGGGTCGGCCGTGAAAGAGCAGCGGCCGCCGTTGCAGTACGGCGTGAAGCCGCGGCAGTTACGTACTATTCCACTGCCGTTGGGCAGACACCGGACAGCCTGTCTGCAGCCGCCGCAGTACGAGCCCGGCTGGAAATAACCCGCTTGATTAGTAATGATCAGAGGCGTAGCGTGGACTAATACAGACGTGAGCGAATTCGCATCAGCGAGGCCCCTTCTCTTACGTTCCAAAGATAATCCCAATAAATCTGGCCCACCAAAAATGCTTTGTAATTCCTGACAAGTCTCGTATTCCGTCAATTTAACGGTCGCGGTCTTTGAAGGTAGTTACAACGGCTTCACAGTAGCACTTAAGAGCTGACGCGAGGCCCTCGCGAGTGCGAGGCCGTGGGCGAGGGCCCACGGCCCCTTATGCCCTCTTATAATAAGGGGGGCAAGAGGATGGGAAAAGTATCAATTTTAGGTATGGTCGAGATGTTATGAAGTTGTAAAACAAGTGTTCGAGCTCTTGACTTGACTGAAAACTTTTATATTCTAAGTCAAGTGAGTGTATTTAGGACTTTGTTTGCATTTTACTGTATTTATTTAAATCTCTAGGGGGGGGGGGCAGCTGCCCCTACCTTCACCCTCTTGGCGACGCCCCCGTTCAGTGCTTCACGAGTGTCAGATGCGAGTCGGTACTTACCCTAGCAGTGTAATTGCAAGGAACTATTGTAGGGAAGAATAGTCTCTCTTGAGACGGTTCAACTTCTCTCGCTTGACGGGAGGCACTCTCGGTAAGATCGACTTCATTGGCGGCCAACAGGAGAGAGTCATCAGCAAAAATTATGTGTACGGCTACCTACAAGAACAATTCTTGTGAACAAAAAACTTGAGAGGTGTCAAGGGACACCCGGATGGAACGAAGTTTATTATTGTTATTATTTTTTATTGTTTATTATGTACAAAAAACCTGTAAGTATACCTACACTCAAGAAAAATAATCGTCGCGACACCACACTGTTCAATGCGAAATAGAAAGACGAAACGAAAATAACTGGCTTGCTTTCTATAAGAGAGAGAGAGAGACAGACAGATAGAGAAACACGCGCACGCCGCACGGCTTACAACTATAGCAAAAAGTGTCATTACAACTTTTGGTCTTAATTTTTTCCGTCTAGCCCCCTTTCGCAACGCGTGATAAGGAACTTCGTTCCAACTTGTGTCTACAAGAAAGCTATTTACTTACTTATAATTGAACTTAATGGAGCTTAGATAATATTTAGGTATCTATTTAATTAGTAAGAGGGTGTTTATTTATAAGTTTTGCTTGGAGTTGCGAACCAAAGTTTTCTGTAAGTTAGGTAGGTACATCCGAAATAAATGATTAAGTAAATAAGCCCTAGAATTTCATGAAATATTGGCGAAAATTATTACAAAGTAGGCTGATTCAACACTATTATCAAGTATAAATATTAATGAATCAAACAAATCTTACCAGCGCCGAAAAAATGAGGAAGTAAACGTTTCCAAAGGCCATTTTGTGGACTTTAATGGAGGATTTAAACTGCTTGTTGAGGTTTCGCTGATGTCGAGATGAGCTGCTGAATTTGCACTGAAGTAATGACTTTATATACTGTTGATAAATAATACGTTTTATGCTAATGCATTAGGTATTTATTGCAGGGATGTCGTTAAGTATTGATATTTATACATTTCCTTTGTTTCGTGACTCGTTGCGTCAGAGCTCAGATACATTTTTGTTAAGTTTGTGGACAGTAATGATTTTACAGTTCAGGACTTTGTAAGTGATCCCAATTTGTGTTAAATCTAACTTGGTAGGTACTTTTAAGAAGTTATATAAGTAGGTATATCAATATATGTTTATCTTCTAATTGTGCTTCTTTATAACGAAGTTTGGTGTTGCAACAATGAACTTTGGCCACTGCAGCTGTTGAATGACGTTTCATTTTATTGAACAAGGTTTTTCAGCCAGGAAGTCTTTTTCTGGCCTTCTATTTTGCCTTGTTTGTAAGGTCATAATTTTTTCATTCATTATTCTTTCTTTATTAAGATAAAAGCAAAGAATTTCTTGAGTACCTAATATACGAGAAGACTGACAGACTGCGTTAAGTTTCTCATAAGCCAGAGTGATAGATACTTACCTATTCATAAATTGAAAATTTTTAGTTTGCGCGTTAATTTTTTGACTTCAAAGGAAGTAGGTAAATATAAGTAGATAATGAACTTGATGAAAGAACTTACAAAATTCTCTCGTCATATTATGCCTATTATCATCTCTCTCTTGCGGATTTTGCATCGACGAAATATTGCACACGCCGCGAGAAATCCTCTCACTGATTGTGCTTGGGCCACAGGGATCTTAAAAGTAGCAAATATTTACGAGTTTCAAATACTTATCCTATAATTTACAGCCCTGACCGTGAACGTGAGATTAAGCTAAACGAAACAATACTAACAAACAAGAATATTATTAAGCGAAATTGCCGCTTTAGCTTCATACGTAGTACCTATACTAGGTAGGTAGGTACTACATCCATTTCATTTCGTACACAATAGAGCAAAACAACTCGTGAGGTCGTGATGCATGTTTCTAACAAAGTGAGTCTGATAAAAGTGAACAATGAGTATAGTAGGTAGATCCAATAGTGCTAGAGTCTGAGTGGAAGACAAACATTTCATGATTTCCTTAGATTTTATACAGCTACGTGTTAGGTTTTTATTTGTTAATGTTTCTCTCTTGTTGACCCGTGGCGGACCATGGAGGCAGTTGATTTCAGATTCAGTTAGGATTAGTAAACTGTACGTACCTACAACATGAGACGTAAGTAGTTTATATTTACCTATATTTTAATTAAAAAGTGGTGTTCAAAATGTGATTAGGTAAATACTTATTTAAATTGTATCGTAAAAATTATAATTTTTTTCCTTTTTAAGTTTTCGGTTGATATTCTCTATAATAGTATCTCTATAATCTCTATAATATAAATATGCAATTTATATAATATAATATAAATTGCATATTTAAATTCTTTCTTTGATACTCATTAATGTAGGTCTAGATAGTTTTACAGTAAAATTATATTACAGTTCCCTGTTACAATCTTGTTGACAGTCCGATGCAATTAATAGCGCGCGCCATAAATCCGTTAACTTGCAAATGAAATTACCTAGACATAGCCGCGTCGAGTCGGTCTGAACGATTAATATATTAAAAATTTAAATCGTCCCTGACAAGTGAAATATGGTTTTATATATCTCTGATATCATGATATTTTAATCTAAGTAGGTATCTGCTTTATCATGTACATCAAACCCATTAAAATATTTCTAGAAAGTTTTCTCGGAAAATAACGTACTTAGTTACAAACCAATTTTCTGCCTAGTGGAAATGAAGTTTTGAACACATCTTTTCCACTTTTTGATCTCCTGGGTCGGTCAAGTACCTACTATAGTAAACCAATCACATTCAGAATTGAGTTAGGTCTAAACCACTTTCGATCCACCTCGCGTTAGAGCCAAAAACACAGTCTGACAAGGGTTTTAAGAACGGGTACGTCGATGTACTCGTAACTGGATGGAGCGGAATTTTCATTAAATTCAAACATTCATCCTGCTTTTAAAAAGCGGGGTCTAATTGAATTCCTTGCACTCCTTGTGTTACAAACAAACTGGCAGAAAATGTTAGACATTTTCACAATCTGCGCTTTGATGATAAAATATTTCAGCAAACATGTTACGTCCAATCATTTAAGAGATTAAAGATTTGTTGCGTGTTTTTTTTATACACGATTCAGCTGTAGGTATGTATATACAACACATATATTTTATAAATAATACTTATTCAGTAGAAATAAATTTTATTGTTTAAGTAACAATGAGTTTATTCACAATGCAGTATATAGTACAGTAGGTATACAGTACCTACTCAGATAAATACATACAAAAATAACTTAAGTACCTTCTACGAAAATTTACATTTAAGAAAAAATAATATATAGGTATACATCGTCTTAGTAATCACTCATGTACACAGTGTGGACACAGGATATGGTACTTGTATAAACTTTATCAAAATACTCGTACATTATAAAAAAATTGTTTTTCAAAAGTGAAACGTTTTATTAAACCAAGGGTCAGAACCCCAAGCGAAGCTAGTTTTAGGTAAATTAACACATAAATGATTTTAGCACAAATCTAAACATCTTGTCTCGTTATTGTTAAATTATGACATATTTATCAAACCATTCAGCACGAGGCCGAAAAAGCGTCAACCGCACTGAAATAGAGTTCCAGATTTCGTGAATTGACCTCAACCGCACCAGCTGAAAGTTCTTTAAAATTGGGCCCGCAGTGAATGTGTCAGCAAAAAAACGGCGCGGCGTGTGGTTACTTGACCCCCGATTTGCTTACTAAACACAAGCTGCGCTAGGCACAGATGAGCAGATTCCAAGATTGCAATGAGGTCTGGCAGGATTGCTGCATGCCTTCAACAGTCCACCGACGGGCTTGCAAATGACGCGAGTGCTACAATCGTGGCAAGAGATCCTCGGTATGACAGTTACATCGCACGTCGTCCAATTGAGAGGATTGAGAGGATTCGGGCCGATGCCGTTTGCTGCAGCGACTTCGGGGTTCTCGTCAGCTGCAAGTCTTCCTTGATCTTGGTGAGGGCCGCCTTGAGACACGTGCGGTCCGCCTTGGGCGCTTTGACCCAAGCAAACAGCCAGCGAGACGCTCTGAAAGATTGGGGGTAAATATAGCTCCGAGGTTTGCATTGCTGTGCCATTATTTGAATTTCATTGAAAACAGAGACCGAAGAGATTGAATGGTAAATAAGAGATATAAACTATTTATCAGTAAAAATAGCTCGCAGAAAATTACTCTGGCAACAAGAGAATATTTTTCATTAAGTATTTATCTCACAATAAAGTTTTACTTATTTGAATTTCGTTTGAGACACATACGAAATTATTCTCGAGACGAATGCTGCCGTTGCCATACTAAAAATGTCGTCAACCGGTAGACTTCCACTGCTAGACACTCTCTTTCTCTATCTACTTCCACACGCTGTGGTCTTGCGCCGCTTGTATCCAGTATCCATGCTACTCTTTTCTGGTGTCGCCAGTCGTCCTAGTGGTGGGTCTGCCAAATTGCGTTTTCCGGTGCAAGGTTGGCATTCCAGCACATTTGGACCCCAACGTCTATCGAACTATGTGCCACACGATAGATAGAACTGCAGTCGCGATAGCAGGGTTCCTATGTTAAATCTATCTCCAATCTAAAAATTTATCTTTTAGCAACGATTTTAATGTCAAAAAAATTTGGATAATTTCACGTGATAACGTCATAAGAAAACAAAGAGAGATGCGTCACAAGCCGAACACTTAGGTCTGTGCTACGTGCTACGATGCGCGCTACATGCTACGTGCTACGCGCTACGTTCTGCGGTGCGTGACAATGTGTCACGCTTTTCTGTGCATGTAACCGGTTCATAGATTTATAAGACGTTATCACGTCAAAAATGAATTTCAATTGAAATATAAGCACAAAATTTCATCCAAATCGATCCAGCCGTTTAGGAGTTAAGTGACAAACGCACGTACAGAATTATATAGGTAATATATATATTAGGACAGGTACATAATATAGTCGGTCACGGGTAAAAAATATCCACACAATTTTTGACAAAAACCGTGTTAGTAAGACTTACTGCCATCGAAAGATTACAGATACTTTATAGATTGAATATAGAAAATTACGGGCGTAAGCGTTTACAGTTAAAATATTTGTACTTACCAGCACCATAAAAACCGCAATGCTCTTGAAACCAGCCATTGTTTCGTTCTACTTAGGTAGCGTTTGTGCAGATGAATGCAACACATTTTATAGTATTCCGTGCCTAGTCATGTTGTCTGTGTAAACTATCTCCCGCTTAGAAAGTGTAAACAAGGAAATCACAAGCCTCGTATAGGGTTTTCCTACAACGCGTTGTCAACAAAGGAAAGTTTATTGTTTATCTACAACACACGTACCTCCCTAGTATTTCTGTTTCAGATAGTTAGCTAGTTTTTTAAATTCTTTTAAGGTAACTCTCTCTTTTTTTTTATAGGAATAGCGGGCAACCGAGCAAGCGGGTCACCTGATGTTAAGTGATTACCGCTGCCCATGAACGTTAGCAACACCTGAGGAACCTCTAATGCGTTGCCAGCTTTTGAGGAAGGGGACTGGCTCTTCAGCTCGCTGCCGGAACACATCGGCTTTGCGGCAGATTGCGGCTGAAGTGTGGTAGCTATTGGGGGTGGTTTAGCAATTTAGGCCGTGAAAGTGTTTACTTGTACCTTATTTACCTACGTAGGTAGGTATAATAATTATTATGTTGTAACTAATATCAAGAGGTAATGTTATCAAATACACAATTCACATTTCACCTGTATTCACTTGTATTCAAATATATACCTAATTGAAAAATGGTTTGAGAAATCAATACAGCCATGCCAAAGCGCTTTTCAAAGTCGACAATTCACAGAATTAATTAACTTGTATAAAATAGGGTATAACTTACTTTATTATGATACTAGCTGACCCCCGCGACTTCGTTCGCGTGTTTTTCTTTGCTATAAACCTCACGGAGCCCGAGACCTTTCCAACGAATGCAAAACCGTGGAAATCGGTTCGTGCGTTCTGGAGTTATAGCGTCAGGAAGGAAAACCCGACTTATTTTTATGTAGTAGATAATTACGTATTTGAAACAGTCACAGACGTATAAAGAGAAGCAGACCTAACATAACAAAAAAATTGGCGTGCCAATTACGCCTACATACAAATTTCACACACACATTGACAGTAAACAGGGCCGAACTCATGCAAGCGAGGGTGAGGGACTGAACTCGTAACGCGGAATCAGACTTAGGCGTCGTCGCCGTATTAGAAAGCGATTACGCGGTCATCGCGCGGTTGATTTTGTATCTATAATCGCGCGAACATTGAGATTATTATTCGAGTCACTAGGCCCTTGAAAGTATAGTCAAATAACACTATTGCCAGATCAGTATAGATAGTAAAGCGTAGCGTAGTGACTGACCTGCAGGCCTATAATTATTAAGTATCTGTGATATGAAATTTATTGTAGATACTAATCATTAATCTGTGATGAAATTAATTTGAAAACTACGGTAAAGTGGCATCAAATTGTTAAACCCTTATTTTACATTCTGTAACCTTAATTTCCAACTGGGATGCAGTTCATCATCATCAGATGTTACACAATGTAAAATGATGGTTTGATAATTATTTGATGGGCACATTTTCATAGGTTCTAATGTTTTCGTTACCACTGAGATACAGAATAGGCCTGCTGATTTATGATTCGCTTCGTGCTCTATGTTATGACGTGACACTTCACTCGAATGAAATAGGTAGGTAGTTAAACTAGTGAAACGCTAGTTTGTAAACTATTTATCAAACTAACTTTTTACTAGTTTAACTACCTAACTATTTCATTCGACCTACCTTACCTATGTAAAATGAGTAAAATAAATAAAAACAAACAAAAGTTTCAATTATTTATTTTTAAACAAAACTAAGTATTTTCTTAATAATTTCATTCCGATAGATTGCTTTGCTTTGCATTATGCTTCATTCTTAAATCAAAATAAAATTTAACAATCACCTTAATCATTATTTGCAAATGATTGAAATCATGTTCATCATTGGTCTTAAACTCACTACAATTATTCGATAAATCAGCTATATACATTATCATGCTATTATAACTTATATATTTTCCTTTAATCATTTTCAAAACTTCTTCACACGATTGAATTATTTTAATCAAACCATTCGATGGGTAAATCAAATCTCTCCTGTCCTTTTTGTTGTCCACTAAATGTGCTTTAAAATGCTTAGAACATAGTACACTCGATGATTTGGGATGCCAATTTTTTTTATTCATGTTGGTCAACCAGGCATTTCTTAGTTTTCGTCCTTTGGGAACCTGAAAAATGATTTCATTTTTATAATTTGTCCGTACCTACTTTTATCTAATCAACCTTCAAAATATACCTACTAAACAAACCTTGAGCCTGAATACGGCCCTGTAAAATTGCACAAGTATATGAAACATCAAACGAGATCAGAGTATTAAATTATTGATAAATATTGCAACAGGGATCTACTAGAACCAAAATTACTATAACTATTTACGAGTTTTGGACATATAATAAATAGGGACTGCTTCTAAAATGCCGAACGATTATTATTAATCTCACAGTAACCATGTAAACAAATTACGAGACTATGGCACATGAAAACTTACCGATAACAATTAATTTCAGGTGTTTTCCTTTATGAAGAATTGCTGCACAGAGGTGCACTACACTTAACCATTTTATTTTAGTATTCTTGGATCTTAAGACTTGATTTTAATGCAAAAATAAAATAATAAACAACTCGCAGGATAAGATCTTGTTTTTGACATCATTTGACATATTGCACCGCCATCATGCTAAGCTGTGCTTAGCAAGATGGCGGTTTGCCTCAAGACCTATTTTTTCTATGAGTGCGTAAGTGTTGCAACAACAGAAAAAAAAGAGATAGAGTATTATATTTTTGTTTGGAGAGAAACAAGCGAAGATATTATTTATTCTTTTAGATGTAGTTGTGAAGATTATGTTAGGTCTGCTTCTCTTTATACGTCTGTGGAAACAGTTTATTTCTAGAACATCGTGCAAACATAGCGCACATTTTATTTGTGTCGCTGAAATTCTGTACCTACTAGATTACACATTCGTTCGTGAAATTATTTCAGTCGGAGGCTTAATTCAACGTATTGTACAGAATTCTGTGTGCTTAGTCTAAAGCGGAGCACTCGAAAACGAACTCGAAAACTATTGATCGATTTCAGAGTAAAATAGACCTAAAATGGCTTGTATTAAGGTTTGAGTTCGCCAATACATTCAGCATTGTTCGAATGCTGAATGTATTGGCGAACTCAAACCTTAATACAAGACATTTTAGGTCTATTTTACTCTGAAATCGATCAATAGTTTTCGAGTTCGTTTTCGAGTGCTCCGCTTTAGACTAAGCACACTGCTGTTGGTTCGAAAGCATTTGTAAAAGTTTATCTGAATCTATACATATAATAAAATCGTAGACTTGCCGTATCTGTACATTAAAGATTTTTGCAAAATAATAACTGGGGGATGTTAGGGATAAGTAATAGAAAGTAAAAAAGCTATTTTTGAAATTTTTGTCTGTTTGTCTGTTTGTCTGTTTATCTGTTTGTCTGTTTATCTGTTTGTCTGTATGTTTGTGCGCGCATCACGCGAAAACTACTGAATGGATTGAAACGAAACTTGGTACGATTTAAATTCATACTAAGGAGTAACATATAGGATACTTTTTATCCCGAAATCTAGCACGGTTCCCAAGGGAAAGGGGATGAAAGTCAAAACGTGTATTTAGCTGTAATTCAATAACGCGTGGTCCGATTTTATTCATTCTTTTTTTGTTAGAAAGTAGAAATACTTTAAAGATTATCTTCTTCTGTATCTATCTTCTATACATATAATAAAATCGTAGACTTGCCGTATCTGTACATTAAAGATTTTTGCAAAATAATAACTGGGGGATGTTACGGAGAGCGCTCACGGAGCGGTTTGGAATCGCGCCCGCCGCGGCTGCGGGAGAGAGGTTAGAGAGAGCGCGCTCACGAGCCCGCTTGTTTTTGCGGGCCCGCAGCCGCCGCGGCTGCGGGCGTCGCCCGCCGAGTTGGCGGGCGACGCCCGCAAGACCGGCGGTTATAGTTATATATGAAGAGCTGGCGAACAAAATGTTATATTTTTTAATCCGATGGTCTTTGACTTGCTGAATAAGAATATCAACTTAATTTTACTTAAAACGGCCCGCAACTGTATCAAAATTGCATCCATAGGTCGTGGTTTCGATCATAACGGCATAATTACAATAAAGTTTCGAAAGATTTGAATAATCGAGCACGTTTTCGTTCAAAATGGATTAATTTCCATACTTTGTAAGATGTCAATCAAAATGATTATTTCTTTTTCAGAAGAAAAATTTGTTTTTCTTTTTACTAAGAATTTTTTTTTAATTAAAAAGTTTATCATTTAAAAACTTTATTCACTAATAAAGTTTTTAAACAATTTATGTTGAAATTGGCCTAAACTAACTTACAAATGTCAGACTGACTTACAAATGATAGATTATTGTTGAAAATTAATTAGAATTTTTAGAAATGGTTTACGAATTATTAATTTCATAATTGAAATAGGTTAGAATTAACTGACATTTGATTCATTCAGTGGCGCCGAACCGCCATCTTGAATTATTGGTATAAATACGGGTAATTCGAAGCCATGAATTGAGTCTCCTCCAAAGACTCAACCGACTATTAGATGCTTCAGCGTCTAGGTCGTGATATTTGATTGAGGGCTGCGATAGCAATCACACCCTCATCGAATAAATGCTGCCATTTTGGACTTGGCTGAGTGTAATTAATTAATTAGTATAAAATATATTTGAAAATAGATCTCAGTTAAACTAATCTCTGAGTTGATATAAATTGAGTTATGTGCGGGTGATAAACGCAGATATTTTAATAATAGTTTGATTTAGTTTTAATATTAATTGATAGTCTGCTTCTGGAGTTATGTGTTTACACAAACAAGTTATTGCTTGCAATATTAATTAATTATTGCTTCCGTTAACTTATATGAGATAGCAAACTGAATTTAACATATTATTATGTTCAATAAAGTCACAAACTACATATTATGGGTAAATAAAAATCCACGCCAAAGCTCACTGTAAGTATGTCATTCAGTTTAATATTAATATTTAATAATTAATATTTAATAGGTTACCTGAATCAATACAGGCCATGCCTCTTCAAACTTTTAAAGTAAAACTAAAGAACTGGCTCATGGAGAAATGTTTTTACAATTTAAAAGAATATAGGTATGACATAAATTCTATTTATTGCAATTAATTTTATATTTATATCTTTAGAACGTTGACATGTATGCTACTTACGTCATTTTGTTTAGTCTTAAAATCAATAATTCAATTTGCACACTAATTTATTAGTTAAATGTGTTGGAAGACAATAAGCTTTAAGATCCATAATATTTGTACCACATTTTTGCAAATAAAGACTCTTACTCTTTAGTTTGATGCAACTATACCGTTTTGTTCGCCAGCTCCTATAAGAAAAATGCGATCGCGCCCGCCAAAAAACCGCAGAGCTTGCGGGCGACGCCCGCAAAGCTCGCGGGCGCCCGCTGCCCGCCTTCTGCGGGAGCCGCGAGCAACCGCCAACTCTGCGGGAGTAAATCGCGTCGTGAGTTTTGCACTCGACATTTGTATGAATTTCGAGTATTGCGGGCCCGCAACCGCGGCGGGCGCGGGTGCGAACCGCTCCGTGAGCGCTCTCTCTTAGGGATAAGTAATAGAACGTAAAAAAGCTATTTTTGAAATTTTTGTCTGTTTGTCTGTTTGTCTGTTTGTCTGTTTATCTGTTTGTCTGTTTGTCTGTTTGTCTGTATGTTTGTGCGCGCATCACGCGAAAACTACTGAATGGATTGAAACGAAACTTGGTACGATTTAAGTTCATACTAAGGAGTAACATATAGGATACTTTTTATCTCGAAATCTAGCACGGTTCCCAAGGGAGTGGGGATGAAAGTCAAAACGTGTATTTAGCTGTAATTCAATAACGCGTGGTCCGATTTTATTCATTCTTTTTTTGTTAGAAAGTAGATACTTTAAAGATTATCTTCTTCTTCTATCCTCACTATCCTCACTAATATTATAAATGCGAAAGTAACTCTGTCTGTCTATCTGTCTGTCTGTAACGCTTTCACGCCAAAACTACTGAACCGATTTGAATGAAATTTGGTACACAGATACTCTAGAGCCTGAGAAAGGACATAAATTACTTTTTGATGTGAAAAAAGTGCAGTAAATGGTTAAAAAGGGGGTTGAAATGTTGTATGGAAGTATCGTCTTTTTAAAGCTAAAAGCTTGAAATTTATTTTTAGGCTGTTAATCCTTATCCTTATCCTTACTTCCTTACTTATATCCTTACTTCCTTATCCTTACTATCCTTACTTCCTTACTCCTTACTAATAGTATAAATGCGAAAGTAACTCTGTCTGTCTGTCTGTCACGCTTTCACGCCAAAACTACTGAACCGATTTGAACGAAATTTGGTACACAGATACTCTAGAGCCTGAGAAAGGACATAGGCTACTTTTTGATGCGAAAAAAGGGCTGTAAAGGGTTAAAAAGGGGTTGAAATGTTGTATGGAAGTATCGTCATTTTAAAGCTAAAAGTGAAATTTGTGAAAAATCTAAATTCACGCGGGCGAAGCCGCGGGCAGAAGCTAGTAAAAAATAAGTATGTCTATTCTATTCGGCTTTGCTTCAGCTATCCACAAAATAGTTAAGCGACTTATAACAATTTTGTTTTGAAAAGAGCAACTGCTGAGTTTCTTGCCGGCTCTTCTCAGCAGAATCAGCATTCCGAACCGGTGGTAGATTCTTGACATGTCATAAGAGCCACACGTTGGCCTACATGAAATAAATTTAAATTTTGAATTTTGAATTACGTCCCAGGATAATTTACACGAGTGTTTTCGGGACAATGTTGATAATATGATTGGGATCTCTGTTTTAAAATCTACAACGGATTTTTCAGTTATTTCTACTGATTCGAACTCAGGATATTTCTACAATGACACTCGTATATTATATATAACAGATATTTTATACTGAAGGATACATGAACGTAGGGTATGGATAATGGAGGATCTATTGATTATTATGAATTGAGATTCTAAATTTTGTTAACATTTAAAATAGTTTGTTGTAAGAAGAAAAATAGACTTTTGGTGACAAATTATATCAAACATTTTTTTCACCTTTTATATATACGTATATAATAAAAGGTTTATACTGCCTAGTACGTCTAGGCAGTATGACCTCTAGCATTTCGCCTTGTGCGGGCCGCATTAAACTCTTGCATAGTTCACAACTTGTGGTCTCTTCAATATTCGCCATACATATTATATTTGGTATGGAAAAGTAAATTCCGCCATTTTAAATTTTTTTTATTCATCGAGTAGAATTTTATCTAGGAAAATATCGTCAAATCCTTCAAAGCGATTAAGTATATGTTGCAAAAGTTCCCACGTTCCAGCTTTGAGCTGGGTAAAGCTTTGAAGCCCCTCATTGAGAATATGTTAATTACCCGTCAGCTAGACTCCGAAATATACGAGTTTAATCTCTAAAATGTGACTACGCTCAAAGCTCACTGCTATACAGGAAACTCAGACTGAAATTATTTCAGTCTTAAATCTGAATTTCATTCAAAAGCTCCTACAGTAGAAATCTGCAAAATATTTCGAAATCTACATTTCTACTAGAGACTAACCTGTATGCTATAGCATACTGCTGTTCTACTTAAAATAACGCAGAAATATAGAACGCAAAAACCTCTTGGAATAACAGGATAAATTGATTTTTATTATTTTGTGTTTATGTCGTTACCTACTTATAATCTCCTTTCTGTTAGCTGACTTACAGCCTCCGCACACTGGGCCACTAGTGGCGACGACTAGTGGCCGCCACAAATCGCGGAAGGAATTTTTCATACATTTTCTTGTGGCTTGCACGCGGCCACTCGATTGCTCAGTGTGTGGTGGTACCATATAAAATGTATGAAAAATATCTTCTGCGACTTGTGGCCGGCCACTAGTCATCGCCACTAGTTGCCCAGTGTGCGGGGGCTGTTAATGTGAAAAATCAAAGTAAAAAATTCGGAGAAATGCGAATTAACGATAAAGATGCGAATCATACATATTATTACATACACTTATGATTAACGGAATTGACTGACGCATAACCTTTTGTCTAATGGACCCCAACACTGCGGGCTTAGCTTGTGTTTAATAAGGCGTTAGGCGCAGTAGTTAATTTACCTAATTGTTCTACAAAGCCTTAAAATTACTTTGCACAGGTAACCAACTACGTGGACGTTAGTTAATTTTGTAAGTAACTGCACCTTTTAATGGTTCTTACCATTTATTTATAATAAGTATGTACCTACTGTAAAAATACCTATAATCGTGGCATTTATTTTTTTTTTTGTTTGAAAGGTGAATTAGTCGAGAGTGTTGTTAGCTATATTTGATGAAAATCGGTAAAAGATGGCCGCCGCTACAAAATGGCGAATTAAGGTGCGTCCAGACTTGAACATTTCACCGAACCGAACAGCGAACATTTCGGCGAACTTGTTACGCTCAATGTGGACGGCGCGCTTGGAGCGCTTGAGATGGGTTACTGCGTAACAGTTCGGCGAAACTTTCGCCGAACTGTTACGCAGTAACCCATCTCAAGCGCTCCAAGCGCGCCGTCCACATTGAGCGTAACAAGTTCGCCGAAATGTTCGCTGTTCGGTTCGGTGAAATGTTCAAGTCTGGACGCACCTTTACATATTTTATCACAACTCCCTTAATATGGGTATCAAATGAAAGGGCTTGGCTAGTAGAATAACGCTATGCAAATCCAAGATGGCCGCCGCCACAAAATGTCGAATGTTGGGGGTTTTTTTAATTTATACTTGTGATTGCATACGTAGGTATTATTTGTGAAATTTTAGTGTATTGACGTGTTTAATTTATTTGGAGTTGCTGACGAAATACTAATGAACTCTATTTAGGTAGGTATGTAAGTGTATGTTTGATTGAGTCATTGTTTGTTACTTACCTACTAATTTTATTATTAGGAACTTCTGTTACTTTTTAGCATAACAAAATAAATAAATTGAAAAACTGAGAAGAATTATCATTTATTCGCATTCTATAGACCGTAGGTATGTAACAACAAGTATAAAAATTATGCTACAAATAAATAAATCTTTAAAACAACATTATTTATTTTTTTATTATTTCTCACCTTACATAGTGATATTATTATGATGAACACTTGGGTTAAAATCTATGAAATATCTCGAGTTTGAGACTAATAGTACATACATGAATAATAATACTACATCAACAGGATGTTTATCAAATTTTTATGATTTAAATACAAATGTTTAAACTATGTACATAGTTTCAAAAACATATTGGTAGTATTCGGAGTTTCTTGAGTAGGTGTTATTATTTCGCTGATGAATTAAGCAGTAGCTGGAACGACGGGGGCCGCGCATACGTCAGACGGCGTAGCCGAGCAATCCCCGAGGTTGCAGTGAGGCTTGGTGGGGTCAGTGCAAGGCTTCTGCATACTGCCGATCTTTGTGCATATAAGACGCGTGTTGCAGTCGAGGCAGGAGGGGCCGGGGGTGGTGCAGGTGCCCCAATTCATCCATGGGGCCGCAGCGAGCCATGGCGGCATCCATGCAGGGTTGACACCGCCCGCTCCGGGCCAGGCGCCGCCCCATGGCGGTGGTATAGCCGGGACTGCCGCGGCTATCGTCACCTGGAACGTCACAAAATATTAGTTATTAAAAACAATTAAATGCAACTATACCTACATAGGCATGCGCTTGAATCATCCCGATGATGGTAAGATACTTATGGTATGTATTATTATGCAGTAGGCAGCGTGAAGGAAAAATCTATCTTATTAAAAATTAAGACTCGGTTGCTGGCATCACTGTACATGATCAAAACACGAATGAATGTTGAACGCAATTTGCGTTGCAATAAGGACCAAAGTAACTGTCACTGTTAACAATGTTATCAAGAGGACGGCATGCAGTGACCGAGCGAATGCGACGCGGCGCCGCAGTGCGTTTGGACTTTGGCATCGGCATCGCTCAGAGTGCAGTTTTGCTAGTTACATATATATTGTGTGAGACTTTTTAATATTTTATAATGATATTTTGGTACTTACAAGGAGGCAAAGTGCGATTACAACTTTGGAAACCATATTTGTTAATTGATATTCGTTCGATGTGTTGAATTCAACTGATGCTGTAGACGGGAGAAAAATACGTTTTATACCTTCTCTACTGTTTGTCGGAGGATTAAACTGAAAACCTGAATAGATATGATCAACATGGTTTTCCCTGTGGAAAACGAATGTGATAACAGATAAGAGTGTAGAATCAGATAAATTATACCTACTGTTTGTTCATGGGGGATCTCTGGTTTTGTAAGATCAGCAAAAAAAAATCGATAAAGTATACCTACGAGTGTTACATACTATAGTATGAATTATGATTAATGATATAAAAAAAATTGGTTGTCTCTAAAGTTGGTTTACGGACGATCATTTTTCGTGAGAACCCCATAAGATCAGCAAAAAAAAATCGATAAAGTATACCTACGAGTATTACATACTATAGTATAAATTATGATTAATGATATTAAAAAAAATTGGTTGTCTCTAAAGTTGGTTTACGGACGATCATTTTTCGTGAGAACCCCTTATGAAAACAAAGAGAGATAGGTGCTTCACAAACGGAACGCTAGGCCGATCGTGCCTTCTCTATCGCTTGTTCCGTGCTCTTGCGTGCACGCGGTTCGTGGCAGTGAGTCATGCTTTTTCGTGCGTGTAGCCGGCGTTCATCGCATTATAAGACGTTATCACGTCAAAAAAAATTATAGCTGAAACAATAGCAGAAGCTTAATATAGTCGAGAAGACTAAAGTTTTTTATTATTAAAGTTCTTACAATACCTGTAGGTAATACTTAGAGGAAGTTTCTTAATAAATGTTTAACATCCATGAGATGACTATAATAGTCAGTCACTTTTATAGAACTAAAGTTGTTTAAAACCAATTTTACATAGCATATTCTTTCCAAATGGTAAATTATATTATAATAGAAATCTATACAAAGAAATATAAATATATAGATAATATAAAATAGAAGTGTATACCTAGGTAGGTACGTAACTCGAAGCCAGATTTATAATTTGGTATGAAGAAATATTATTACCTATTTTGTGACATATAATAAAATACCTATTCGTATTCCACATCAGACATCGGCAAAATAAGAAATCACGTATTTGTAACTGCGTATTAAATAAACTTATTTTGTTGACGCTACTGTGTTGTTTTAGAAGTGCTTTTCTTTGAGCCGTTTGCTCTGACGGTTTACTCGTGACTTAAGAAATTTTCCCAAACGCAATATATATTGTGTTCGAAGATTTTTCTGGGGAATTTGTTTCTTTTTACGCTTATTAAATACCTACGATGTCTATACGATAACAAGTCATAAAATTAAAAATTTAGAAAAACCCACGCCGCGCCGGCCTGGTCGTCGTCGTCTCAACCAATAGACGTCCACTGCTGGACATAGGTCTTGTTGTGCAAGATCGTGTTCTGTGGCCATCCTTGCAAGATGGCCACAGAACACGATCTTGCGCCACTTGTTTCCAGCGGCTGCCAGCGACTCGTTTGAGATCATCCGTGCATCTAGTGGGGGTCTTCCCACGCTTCGTTTGCTGGTGCGAGGTCGCCACTCGAGCACCTTGGGACCCCAAAGTCCATCGGCAGCAAAAGCAACTCTTTTGCTGGCCTACTACATTAAATAAACTGTATTAAACTCAGCTCAGTAATTTTTCAGTTGAATGGTAACATAACATAAAATATTTAAAATACAAACCTGCCCTACAGAAGTGTATGGCGAGTAGTTTTTCATGAAAATTGTAACAAATAGACGAATACACAAAGTCTTAATACCTACCTACTATCATGAGTGATTATTAGCAAATTGAAAGTAAACTAATTAGCTGAACGTAAATACTTTACTTCATAGAAATGTTTTCGATTATGTACTTTAAAATAATTAATTTAGACGAACTGGTAAATTAGTTTCAATTCATAATCATGTGATCTTCTGTTTAATCACTGATAAACTGTTATCAGTGATGTCATTGTTATTTATTGTTTTGGGTTTCCAAGTTTTTGCACTGCAAACTTTTGCACTGGATTACATCATTGTTTTGTGCCTGTGTCAGAGATGCCTTTGGCCTACGTGAAGGTTATCTACCTCTTTGATTTAAGACTTAATGCCTGCTCTACACAATGGACCACCGCAATGGGCCACTATGACGGGCCATTGTGTAGAGGGCGTAGTGGTGTCTGATGGCTTATGGCACGTACGATGGACTTGGGATGGCGTCGGTGTCGGTTTTCGGTCGCACATCAAAGGACAGTGGGCCAGTGATGGCGGTACGCATCTACATGAGGCCCACTACTCCGTCTATGTTCGAAAGTGATTGAGTACTGATGTGGTCAAATGACGAAACTATAAGGTTTAATGAATTGTTTCGTATTGAAAGCATAATATGGAGTCTCAGATATTTTCTCTTTCACTTTATGAAGGATTTAGTACGTACTAAATAGATATGTTGATGCAGTGGCGATATCTTTCACGTCCATCTTGTCACAACTACCAATGAACACTGAACGTAGCCATTGTGTAGATGCGTTCCAACCATCGCATATAGTCATCTAACCGACCATTTGATAGGCGCTGGCCTATCAAATGACTCAATGTGGCTCATTGTGTAGAGCAGGCATAAGTTTTTTTAGCCGCAGTTTTTCCATAACACCAGACCATCTGGTCAAATAAATTCCAGAATATTGTGACCATCGTCCCCTGAACCTTATTCTAAACTTGAAACTTCTATGATGTGAGATAAAGTCTTCATTTTGGAAGGCTAATAAGTAATTTAAGCTTTCCCACATGCCTGCGTTCTTGCGTCTTTGCGTCCTGCGATATTGCTAAATCTTTTCTGCACTAATTAGGTACTTGAGGCTCTATTTGCAAGTGAGCAGCCCTGCGGATGTGTTTATATGAACCATTGCTTGCAGTATGCAATTGTTCATATATAAAATGCATGAAATGATGCAAGCGGATTTTTACAATGCAGTGCGTTGCGGCCTCATAAGAAGGCTCAGAGTCACTCAGCGGGCGATGGAGAGAGCTATGCTCGGAGTATCCCTGCGAGATCAAATCAGAAATGAGGAGATCCGCAGGAGAACCAGAGTTACCGACATAGCTCTTCGAGTCGTGAAACTGAAGTGGCAATGGGCGGGGCACATTGCTAGAAGAACCGATGGACGTTGGGGTTCCAAGGTGCTTGAATGGCGACCTCGCACCAGTAAACGAAGCGTAGGTAGACCCCCGACTCGATGGACAGACGATCTCAAGCGAGTCGCTGGCAGCCGCTGGAATCAGGCGGCACAAGATTGTGTTCTGTGGCGATCCTTGCAAGAGACCTATGTCCAGCAGTGGACGTCTACTGATTGACTATTAGTGAGCTTTTACAACGCATGCTGCTTCATACTTATGTCACATGTTACAAACTACATAGAAGTATGAACAGACATCGCAATAACGCGTTGCGATTTTATCTGCTTAGGGAGGTTTTAGTTTACGTGCTGCTTTTTCCGGGCCATGCCGCAGTTCGGATGACTGATGATAGATTTACGGGCGAGGCATGGTTTAGCATTAATTAGGTATTCCATAATAATATTGTCCTCCCGACCGAATTTCACGGAGGCCAATCTCAACCGAGGTGGAGACTTTACCGGACCGGTGGACACCGGAGATATTATAATGTATGTGTACACAGGTGCTTTCTCTATTCCTGCACTCTCATAGTATGATGAGACGCTAATACAACACGACCGGAGAGAGATCAGGCGCAGGACCGATGGCTTTACGTGCTCTCCGAGGCACGGGTGTGTACATTGCCAACTTCCAACTCCAAGCACTGATAATTTATTGACAGAAAAACCCACTACCCGACCCGGGAATCGAACCCAGAATCTCGTGATCCGCAGTCGACCACGCCAATTGCAAGACCGCCGAGGTAATTATAGGTAGGTATATATGTACTCCATTCAATCACTAAGTATACATATAAAACAAAGTCCCCCACCTGTCTGTCTGTCTGTCTGTCTGTTCGCGATTAACTCAAAACTACTGAACGGATTTTTATGCGTTTTTCATCAATATATAGAGTGATTCATGAGGAAGGTTTAACTGTATAATTTTTTAAGATTTTGTGTAAATTGGTTGAAAAAATGATGATAATTGTTTATAATATCTGAAAAAGTGAGCTTTTATCGAAAACGCTGCTTGGCGGCTAATTCATTTGAGATATAAGAAAACAATGTATGGTGGGATAGTAACGGGCAATTATTACCCGTGCGAAGCCGGGGCTAGTGGCTAGTAAGTATTCACTATATTAGAACGACGCGATGTAAAATAAATCCACCGTAAGTGGTGTCTTGGACGTTACATTAATGGTAACTAGCCCTTTAAAATAGTAACAAATGCAAACTACTTACACTAGCGGCACGCTATGATGGCCGGTTTGACACATTACAATAGTGATGTGGAATGTCAATTTATTCTCGAACAAAAAACAATTAAGTTTTGTTTTTGTACCTGATTAAATAGGTTTAATAAAACAAAAATGTATATGTTTATTTAATTTATTTGAACGAACTGAATATTTGAACGAAAATGAATATACATACTTTATATGCACACAAGAAACATATGAATACAAAAGATACCAAAAAAGGTGCCACAAAAGGCCATAATTAATCAGATTCGTCCATACTACTATTTTCACTGTCGTCACTGCTATCATCACATACATTAATAATTATATGTTCGTTTTCTATAATATTATCTATTTTCACATCTCTTTCATAATCTTCCCTTATTAATTTAACAGTTCTATTCACAACCTTTTCCCAGTCTCCTTTAGTCACATGTTCACAAGCTTCTTCTAATAATTTTAGCATTTTTTTTGTGGTAAATGGGGGTTCTGTATTGTGTCTTGCAGCATATCCCTTAATTTGAGCCCACACCAACTCAATCGCATTATACTCACAATGGTAAGGCGGTAACCGTATAACTCTGTGCCCATGTTCTAATGCTATTTCGTCAATGACGTATCGGATCTTGGTTGGTTTGTTTTCTTTTAAAAGACGTACTAATTCCGCTTTTAACATATTCATGTTTGCATCTACGCCATTTTTACGAAGCCATGCGACGATATCAGCTTTCTTTTGGGATTGGGCAGGTGGCTTGTCAATTTGCATCGAGTGGTATGGGGCGTTGTCCATAATTATAATAGATGGTTCAGGGAGGCTACACAACATTGAGGTAAACCATTCAGTAAACTTTTCTCCATTCATGTCTTCATGATAGTCTCCAGTGGTTTTTGACGCAAAAGCCATGAGAGAACCTTCGACAAACCCGTTGATGGTTCCGGCGTGACAAATTATAAGTCGCGATCCTTTTCCTACAGGAACTTTGGAAGTAGATGCTGCTGTGTCATCGTTCCAAGAACGGCCTACAGTATGGTTAGCATTAAGCCATGTTTCATCCAAGAACACAACATTTTGCCAATTTTTGATTTCTTTCACTTGCCGTAAAAAAGTATACCTTGCCATCGCTATATCAAATCTTTCCATCAATATTTTGCGTTTGTTACATTTTTTGTATCGAAATCCAATGGTCTTCAAAATCTTCGTTAAAGAACTTTCCCCACCGAAGAATAATCCAGCTTCCTTCAGTGAATGCACCAACTTTTTTCTTGTTGGATACTCCTTCTGTAAATAGTAGCCGTAAACATGTCTTCGGATAGCATCGGCATCAAAGCTATCGATGCCTACGACTGGTTTTGCTCGTTTTCTCTTTTTTGGTGTGTGAAGTTTATTTTCTTCTGTGCCAGTCTCGCCATATTTTTTTTTAGTTATCCGTCTAACAGTTCGTTGTCCAATATTAAGCGCATCAGCTACGCGTTCAACCACTGACGTTATAGGTAAAATTGGCCCTCCATTTTGAGCTTCACGATCGAAATAGTTACGAAGGCGTATTACGAACTCACGTGTCTGACTATTTAGAACAGTTCTCTGCGTACGTTCGGTCATATCGACGAAATCCACAACAAAGGGCTTGAACAGAGTCCAAATTAACGAGCAAGGGTCAACAGTAATGCAGTATCAATATTTGAAATCCAAAGCCAGGTCAAAACTATATCACAATCGCATTGCACTGACAGTTTATACTTTACGAAGCAACGTCAATTCGAAACTGCTTTGTTTTGCATTGAGCATTGACGCGAGTTTGCCGGAGGTAGTAGTTGTGCTAGCCAGCGATCCTATGTGACGATCGTATTAGATTCCATTTTTAAAAATTTATTGATATTTTTTTGCGATTTCAGAGGTTTGTCCACATAGTGAAAATTGTTCATATTCACAAGTACATTCACCCCTTAAATGGTGCAAACTGATTTTTCAACACTTGTATACATTTAAGAAATCAATTTAATAAATAAATTTTGAGTCCTAAACCTAAAACTACATTCGATAAAATTTATGAATCTCTGCACATCACTATCGTCAATAAAGTAATACAATTATTTCCTTCAAAGTCGTTATCAATTAATACGGAACTTCATGAGCGGACAAACGTCAAACCGGCCATCATAGCGTGCCGCTAGAGTAATTATATTATTATCATTCCCACTTGAAGGTTGGTGGCGTATTTGTTTGTTTGTTCCAACAAACATGCGATAGCGGCCGTCAGTGTACAAACATTTTAATACTTTTGTCAAGAATACGTCGCGTACACTTTTCATGTGTTTCACAATTTACATTTGACTATCCGCAATCTACTATATAAAAATAAGTCGGGTTTTCCTTCCTGACGCTATAACTCCAGAATGCACGAACCAATTTCCACGGTTTTGCATTCGTTGGAAAGGTCTCGGGCTCCGTGAGGTTCTTGGCAAAGAAAAACACGCGAACGAAGTCGCGGGGGTCAGCTAGTGTCGTATAATATACAGAATGTGATACATGCATACTCTATGAAGCGTATTGTATGGACTATGTACATTGATGTTCACGCATACGGTTTTTCTGAATATCGCGAGCGAAGCGAGCACAATTTCTAATAACACATTTCGTACGTTCTGTTATTTTTAAACTTACTTCAAAAAAGGAAGTTCTGTATTCGATCGGAATGATGTATTATGTATGTATGTACTATGTACATACCTACATAATATGTATGTTCGCGATTATTTCAAAACAAATGATCCGAGTTTGATGTTTTTTTTTCACAATCGTAATTTATATACTTTCAGGAAGGTTTTAGTAAATGAACCTAGTTATCATTCTTATATACGAAGTTTACGCATAAATGTACTCATAACTATGTCACTAATATGAGATTGCTGGACCGAAGTCGGTTCAATTTTTTCTAAAATATGTATATTGGTTCTGTTTATTTTTTAATCTTTTGGTACGTTCTATGGCCTGATACCACGCGATACGCCACTGCAGTCAATGTTTTAGTTTACTTAAGAGGTTTTTAGTGTCGCATGTGAACAGTATATTTATTAGTAAGTATTCTACACGAAACCAGCATGAACCCAAATTAAATGTATATTTATGATAATTTTTAACCCCCGACGCAAAAACGACGGAGTGTTATAAGTTCGATGTGTCTGTGTGTGTGTGTGTGTATGTGTGTGTGTGTCTGTCTGTTCCCCCGTAGCGCTCAAACGGGTAGACCGATTTGAATACGGTTTTTTTTGTTTCAAAGGTGAATTTGTCGAGAGTGTTGTTAGCTATGTTTGATGAAAATCGGTCCAAGATGGCGGCCACCATAAAATGGTGAATAACATATTTTATCACAACCCCCTCAATATGGGTATCAAATGAAAGGGCTTGACTAGTAGAATAGCACTATGCAAATCCAATATGGCCGCCTCCACAAAATGGCGAATGTCGGGGGTTTTTTAATTTTTAATTTATACTTGTATAGGTACCTATTATATTTAGATTTCTTAAGTAGGTAGATAAGGTATGTATGGTTCTCTCTACTTGTCTGCTTATTTTTTTTGATTAATTGGTATGATCTATCCCTGGTTTTACGATACGCTACTACAGCGAATGTTTCACTGGGGTTTTTAGTGGCGTTACTGCGTGCAGTAGTAACCAGTGAACAGTCTAAAATCTAAATAAATTTATTTATTAACTAACGGTGTACCAATGCCATATTAACGCGTTGTACCTTGCTTTTCAGTGCTTGCTTGCTCCTTTTAAGATCCCGTGAACCAAGTATAAATTGAAAATTTAAAAAACCCCCGACATTCGCCATTTTTTGGCGGGGGCCATCTTGGATTTGCATAGTGCTATTCTACTAGTCAAGCCCTTTCATTTAATACCCATATTAAGGAAGTTGTGAAAAAATATGTAATCCGCCATTTTGGATCGATTTTCATTAAACATAGCTAACAACACTCTCGAATAATTCCCCTTTCAAACAAAAAATCGCATTCAAATCGGTTCATCCGTTTGAGCGCTACAGGGGAACAGACAGACAGACAGACACTAGACGTGTGCGCCGATGCTAAAATCTCCGGCGGCGCACGCCGGTCAAAAATCGGCGGCGGCGGCGTGTTTTCGGCGTAAATTCGGCGCGGATAATTTTAATAAAACTGTCTAACTTGTAGAATTATTTTTACTGAAAATCAGATAGGTACAATTAAATAAAACTTTTGCAATAACAACAACTTGCCAAATAGTCCAGTAACTTTAACGTTTGCAAGTATGGGGTACCTAGCGTTCAGATTTTGGCGATTTTGGCGAACCGTAAAGGACTAGTTTTTGATAGTACATTTTAAGGACGTTTACAATAACTTCTATTTATGATAAATAAGTAAATAATTATAATTGTGATGTAGGGGCTCACTAAAAAAGGATTATTGGAAATTCTACCCCTAAGGGGGTTAAATAGGGGATAAAAGTTTGTATGAAAGTCTATCATTTTTTTAAGTTATATCCATGAAAATTGGTATTTAGGCTTGCGATAAAAAATAAAAATAAAATATATTTCAGGATTTTTGAAAATTCTATCCCCAAGTACGTTAAATAGGGGATGAAAATTTAAATGAGACCCCGTCACGTTTTCACGTCATTTATGAAGTTATATCCATGAAAATTGGTATTTCGATTTTCGGTTAAAAAAGAAGAATTACGTGTTCAAGAAATTTTGGAAAAACTACCCCCAAGTTGGTTTAATAGGAGATGGAAGTTTGTATGACATTAAGAATATACGCGGGCGAAGTCACGAGCATCTCAGTAAGTAATATATCTACAGAGCTGGTTCTGGTCTTAAATTATAGCAATTTTATTCTACTAGGTACTCAAACAAATTAAGGACAACAAGGTGAGATGACGGAATCACAGCGGAACTCCTGAAAGCAGGTGGAAAACCAGTTCTTAAAGTCTTTCAGCGACTGTTCAGTTCCGTCATCGACGAGGGCATAACGCCAGAGGCATGGCACAGAGGCGTGGTGGTTCTTTTCTTCAAAAAGGGCGATAATACCCTGTTGAAGAATTATAGACCCATCTCGCTGCTGAGCCATGTCTATAAGTTGTTCTCGAGAGTCATTACAGTAGGTTCGATGACTTCCAGCCTCCCGAACAGACCGGGTTCCGAAAAGACTTCAGTACCACATTCATACGCTGCGGCAGATTATACAGAAGACTGAAGACTATAACCGACCACTTTGCTAGCGTTGAATAAATGGATAATTGGACATCCAATAAATGGATATTTATTTTGGCTTTTACAAAATGATAGTAAGGTAGTTAGTAGAGATAGCTAGTAGAGTAGAGATAGCTAGTAGAGGTAGTAAGGTAGTTAGTTAAGTTTTATTATGAACTAGCTGATCCCCGCGACTTCGTCCGCGTAGATATAGGGTTTTATATAGGAGCCCATAATCCTTTTTTGTACCTAAACTAAATGTAGCCTAAGTTACTTCTTATAAGCCACCTATCTGCCATTGAAAGTTCCGTCAAAATAGATCCAGTCGTTTCGGAGATTAGCTGGAACAAATAGACAGGCCGACAAACATAAATTTAAACGCACGCCAGTTTAAAATAAGCCGCACGTACAAAGATTCGGGGCCCAAGTTATTTGAACCCAATAAATGTCTGTCATTTCTGAACTAAAAAACCTATGACCTTGAAATATTTACGGGACAATATTTAAAGTATTAACTTTCTAACAAAAAAAGAATGAGTGAAATCGAACAACGCGTTAATGAATTACAGCTAAATACACGTTTTAACTTTCATCCCCTCTCCCAAGGGAACCGTGTTGAATTTCGGGATAAAAAGTATCCTATGTCTTACCTCGGAGTATAAACTCAAATCATACTAAGTTTCATTTGAATCCATTCAGTAGTTTCGGCGTGATGCGCGGCCAAGATACAGACAGACAGACAGACAGACAGACAGACAGACAGACAGACAGACAAAAATGAAAAAAAATACAGTTTTGGCTTCAGTATCGATTATAAAGTGCCCTCCAATAAAAATTTTCAAAATATCTTCAATGTACAGAATTGGATCATGGATGGACAGTTTTATTATATTATAGAATTATAGAAGATAGAAGATAGGAAGGTATAACTTCATATCGATCGTATTTTTTTGTAATTTATTCTATAGAAATATGGAATATGAGTGGTGTAATCGTTAGGTTATTTGGTATAGAAGAGGGTGAATGATGTTGGAGGGTGTTCTAAAACATTTAGAACTCGCGCCGATTTTACGCCGATACGCAGATCGGCGGCGGCGGCGTCCAAAAAATGACGGCGGCGGCGGCGGGTCGGCGCGGCGCACACGTCTAACAGACACACACACACGCACACGCACACGCGCACGCGCACGCGCACGCGCACGCACACTCACACGCACACGCACACACGCACGCGCACGCGCACGCGCACACGCGCACGCGCACGCGCGCGCACACGCACACGCACACGCACACGCACACGCACACGCACACGCACACGCACACGCACGCGCACGCGCACACGCACGCGCACGCGCACGCGCACGCGCACGCGCACGCGCACGCGCACGCGCACGCGCACGCACACGCACACGCACACGCACACGCACACGCACACACACACACACACACGTCAAACTTATAACATCCCGTCGTTTTTGCGTCGAGGGTTAAAAAACGCCTACTGTGCAACTACTGTCGCTAAACATTTATCTTTATTATTCGAGACTGGGACTTTAGTGCAGTGTACTTACACAACTTAATGACATTTTTATTACTTTATATTTTTGACTTTGGGAATTTTAATACGCCGTTTCCGTCGCCCGGTTAAGATACAACACAGCAAACGAGTAAACAAAGTAATCTGTTAGATAAGTTTTAAGACCACATTATTGCGTAATTTTTATCCGAAGCTTGAAGGTCGAATGTGTGTGTGTTTTATGTGTAGAATACCGTCATATTATTTTCATGCTATGCTCATGCCTCGTAATCGTACCTCGTACGATTATGTTTAGATATATCTTTTATATCTAATAAATGTTCTAATATTTTTAATATTAATAATAATGTCCTCCCAACCGAATTTCGGCCACGGCGGTCAATCTCTATCCATCTGCGCAGTAGATATTATAGTGCACAAGTGCACTCTCTACACAGGTGCACTCTCTATTCCCTCACTCTCATAGTCCGATGGGACGCCAATGCGACACGACCGGAGAGAGATCAGGCGCAGGACCGATGGTTTGATTTGCTCTGCGAGGCACGGGGTTGTATCCTAAAAAAACCCAATAAGTACCTCATAATTTTATTTTGTCCGACCCGGGAATTGAACCCAGGACCTCGTGATCCACAGTCGAACGTGCTAACCGCTAGACTAACGAGGCAGTTAAATATAATATAGCCTCAATAGCGCAACGGTCGTCGGGCGCGGATCGTAAACCGAAAGGTCGACGGTTCAAACCCCACCCGTTACACTATTGTGGTACCCACTCTTAACACAAGCTTTCGCTTATTTGGAGGGGAAAGGCGATAATTATTCTTCATATTCTTCATGGCTAATATTCTTCAAAATAAATTTTTTATACAGCTTTGCAGAGGCCATCATGGTAGGGGTCCAAACATAATATCTGACCAACTGCCTCATTAATCTAATGGTTAGCATGTTCGACTACGGTTCACTAGGTCCTGGGTTCGATTCCCGAATCGGGCTACTAATTGTTAGCTACTGGCGAAGTTGTGACTTGTGACGTCAAGCGATGCGTTACCGACAGCGGTACGAAGCGGTACGATGACTTTCAAAAAATGTACAGTGTACCAATTTTGAACAAGTATAAATTAAAAATTTAAAAAACCCCCGACATTCGCCATTTTGTGGCGGCGGCCATCTTGGATTTGCAATAGTGCTATTCTACTAGTCAAGCCCTTTCATTTGATACCCATAATAAGGTAGTTGTGAAAAAATATGTAATCCGCCATTTTGTAGCGGCGGCCATCTTGAACCGATTTTCATCAAACATAGCTAACAACACTCTCGACTAATTCACCTTTCAAACAAAAAAAAACCGCATTCAAATCAGTTCACCCGTTTGAGCGGTATGGGGGAACAGACAGACACAGACACACACACACACACAAACACACAGACGCGTCAAACTTATAACACCCCGTCGTTTTTGCGTCGGGGGTTAATAAAGTATTTAAATTTGAAATTTGATGCCGCGTAGAAACCGATCAAGGGTGTGGGTTTAATAAAAACTACCATACGGCATACCTCTTCCAGGTTAGTCCGCTTCCATCTTGGACTGCATCGTCACTTACCATCAGGTGATATCGCAGTCAATGGCTAACTTGTAGATGAATAAAAAATAGAGGACATATCTTTTGAAGCCTCAATAGCGCAAACCAAAAGCTCGATTGTTCGTAGTCTCACCAGTTGCACTAAATAATAGTCGTACCTGATGATAAGACTTCTACCAAACAAAGGACCCGCATTTTTCTGAATTCTGAATTCCCGATAATCAGGGTTTTTAATCTTTTTTTACAAAAGAACACATCTTGTATAATCCATTATTTCGCTTGCTATTTTTGTGTTTTACAAGTTTAAATGGATTGAATGTCACCTAAATCTCTCCTTGTATAATCGCTCTACCTATCTGTGAAAATCCCGTCAAAATTGATTTAGCCATTCCCTAAAAAACAGATACACAGACAGATATTTTAAAATCCTGTGTCTGGTAGGTACAAGCTTTTGTTTAAATACATAATAAGTATGTATACCTACATAAGTTAAATAAAAGGCAATTATTACAAAGTCATACACCTAGACCCAATTTTCTATATTTGTATAGATAATTTTTTTGTAAACAACTAAAAATACATAAAACAAAAAAAAATACGTGGAATCACGAGTTCATTTAATGTTAATTACAAAATAATTATTTTCATACAAGTTCTATTATGACAAAATAATAATATAATTAGACACTTATATTTTAGGAATATCAGCTACTAATTATTTTTTTATTAGTTAAATTACGATTGTTAAACAATTACCTAATTAACAAATTACAAGGGATTTACCATTTCCTTTGTGTTATTTGTATTTGATTCACAAATATCCGGTTGTTTACACCCGACGACGCAGTTTGATGCTTTCGTTACGTTTTACCACACGAGTAGACAAGTACAGAGAGGAAGCTTCATACAAACGGCCCGCTGTAAGTACACTCACACAAACACACTCACCAACGGTTCACGGCAGTGTTGCTATCGAGTTTGATAGAGTTGCCGTATTTGATAGGTACCTACTTCAGATTGCCGTATTTATAAATAAAAATCGTGAAATTGCCGTATTTTTTTGATTTAAACAATATTTGTCCTTATTTTTCATTTTTCCACACATATCTTTCAAAATTAGATTGCCGTATATTGTTCTATGGTACTGAAAAACCTGCCGTATCATCTGAAATTATGTGCTCGAATTGCCGTATATTATCAATAGCAACACTGGTTCACGGACACCCGCTCGGTCCACCAACCGGTACAGTTGGGTGACAAACGTGCGCATATGTGTGAGTGTACCTACAGCGGGCCGCTTGTAGAAGCTTCCTCTCTGTACTTATCTACTCGTGTGGTTTTACTACCGCGGGCCGTGAGTCAGATTGCGAAAACATTTTGTTTATTCTCGTCTTCAGTTATCATCGCAGGATCATTATCTGCGTTATCTCCACTAATTGCTGGGCGATGTATAAAAGGTGGTGTTTAACTATTACGGGGCATACTAGTTGACGAGTTCGACTGAATCAGTGACTAGTTAAGTTTACGAACGAAATCGAAATAAATTCCTCAAAATGAGGATCACAATTTTCCTATTTATTGTGAGTACTGAATTTATTTTTAGTTTTTTGGTGATTTAATTTAATGTTTAGGATGAAAATAATTTAAATGCAGCGTTTTTTTGATATTGGCATTTACCTAATTGGTGTTGATTCTGTTGTATACAATCTGTAAACTTAATTGACAGCTCAAAATTTAGTTATTTCAACACTTGCATCTTATCTTTACAAGCTGCCCTAAGACGCTACTTACAATTTAAAACTTATTTACAATTGTTAAATACTAATCTAATAATCTAAAATATATCTATATTTCCCACCAGGAACATTGTGAAAGCGATGGCTTTATTTTTAGACCTGTCGATTTAGTTTAATCAAGTTTAGTTTAGAAATGGTATACAACAGAATTAGTACTATTGTTCGTTGTAAATGATTTAAATTTATAGTGAATCGTTGATAACACTTATAATATAAATCGAAATAAAGGTTAAATTCGAAAAAAGATAAATTTTCAATTTATACAATAAATAAAAATATTGTTAAATTCATAAAAATAAAAAAGTCTGTCTGTGATTTTAAAATAACTATGTGTATGATTAGCTCATAAATGATTATTATTATTAATTCTGTTAATTTGAAAAGTGCTTTGGCATGGTATTATTTTTTCAAAACATTTTTATTTTAAAACTTTTAATTTAACACAAATGAATACATACTCGTGAATTGTTTATTGGTTAGCGTTAAGTGCAGAAAATTATGGAAGTATAAATGAAAAAATTAACGTGTCTGTCTCAGATTTCGAAATTACTGACTCTTGTACTATGCTCATATTTTGATTATTCGAATGATAGCACAAAACAAACTCACATACTTAAAATATTTTTTTAAAGATTTTTTTAAAGAAAGTCTCTATCTGTCTGTTTGTCCGGGCTAAACCTAGGAACGGCTGAATCGAATTTGATAGAATTTTCACAGACCGGTAGAGTAAAATCTTTTAAAATAACTTATTGTGTTTTCATTAAAATTTTAATAATAATCATACGTGTTATTTCAAAGTATTTTTTTAAAATACTGTGTTACAAAATTTTCCTACCATTTAATTACCATATCAATTCGTTAAGATGTAGGTATGTAATATTATTAGAACTGCAAAATATTGTATGTTTGTGTGTATGTTTGCCCGCGAATTACTCCGAAACTTTTAATTGCCTTAAAATGTTCTTTTTTTATTGGCTTTTGTTTACTTCAACTTAGGCACCAGTGTAAGTTTTATCAAAATCTGTTCAGTAGTTTTCAAGATATGAACTGTTAAGTGTGTGGTGTTATATTATTGCACCTAGTGTACGTGACTTTGACGTTGACTTCATTTATCTAATAGATCGGGAGACAGTTACAAAAAAATTCAAGTCGTTTGTTACAAGTATTGATAAAGATTGATACTAATTGAAGCGTCCAATTATAATACAAGTATAAATTAAAAATTAAAAAAAACCCCGACATTCGCCATTTTGTCGTGGCGGCCATCTTGGATTTACATAGTGCTATTCTACTAGTAAGCTGTGATAGCCTAGTGGTTAGAACGACCGACTTCTAATTGGAGGTCGTGGGTTCGATCCCGGGCACGCACCTCTAACTTTTCGGAGTTATGTGCGTTTTAAGTATTTAAATATCACTTGCTTTAACGGTGAAGGAAAACATCGCGAGGAAACCTACATGCCTGAGAGTTCTCCATAACGTTAAGGTGTGTGAAGTCTGCCAATCCGCTTGGCCAGCGTGGTAGACTATGGCCAAAACCCTTCTCACTCTGAGAGGAGACCCGTGCTCTGTAGTGAGCCGGTAATGGGTTGATCATGATGATGATGATGATGATGATGATGATTCTACTAGTCAAGCCCTTTCATTTAATACCCATATTGAGGGCGTTGTGATAAAATATGTAATCCGCCATTTTGTAGCGGCGGCCATAGCTAACAACACTCTCGACTAATTCACCTTTCAAACAAAAAAAAAACCGCATTCAAATCGGTCCACCCGTTTAAGCGCCACAGGGGAACAGACATACAAACACACACACACACACACACACACACACACACACACACACACACACACACACACACACACACACACACACACACACAAACACTTACAACTTATAACACCCCGTCGTTTTTTCGTCGGAAGTTAAAAACAAAAATAATGGTTCAAAAATAAATTCGTTTTGCGAGAACGCCTCGACTTTTAACGCTTCATTTATTTTTTTTTCGCGAAATTCAACCCCTGAATTGTCGCGCCGTACTTGTAACAAATGACTAAACATTTTCTGTCACTATTTCCCGGTCTTTAAGTTTAACAAATAGAAATCAATTATTAGTTAGACTAACTAGCCTATTTTTTTAAACATGTTAGTGGGGTATGTTTTAAGAGGCTGGTGATCTGATACGAATCATTGAAATGATAAATATACATATCTTGCAATCAATATTATAATATTTTAAATTTCTTTTATAGGTTGGCTTCTGCTTAGTAAGTGCAAAATATTTGGCGTACGAAACAAAGGACTCCAATGTATTACTAAGAATCAAACGATCAGACGACTCAGATGACTCTTTGAGTTCAGTGGAGAGTAAAAATTCAAGTGATAGTGACGACGATGACGATGGTGATGACGACGAGGACAAAGAAGTTAAGCGGCAAGAACTGGAAGATAAAATAAAAAGGAAAGCTTTAGAGCGCCAAGAGAAAGAAAGACGCAAGAAAGAAGAAGAACAAAGAAAAATAGAGGAGAAACTAGCCAAGGCGCAACGCAAAGCGGAAGAAAAGAGGGAAAAAGAAGAGCGAAAACGAGTTGAAAGGCTTGAAAAAGAAAAACGCAAGGAAGAGGAAAGACTAATGAAGGAAGAAAGAAAAAAGCAAGAAAAACAGCGTAAAGAACTTGAAAAACTAGAGAAAGAGACAGCACAAGTTAAGCCTGTGGTTAATGATTTCTTAGAAACTGAAGAAGAAAATTCTGTGGATCTGAGTGACATTTGGAAAGAACACATCTATGTCAAGTATGGTTTGACAGTTACTAGTTCAAAATTAGATAAACAGGCAGCGTTAAATAGATACTTACAAGAAGAACTTGGACTTAATCAAAACAGCACAGAAAAAGAACGCTTCCAAGCGGTTGTGCAGTTAATGCAAACTAAATTGCAAACAGATGCTGTTGCGCGAACTGCATTGAAAAACCAACTTTTGAGCCACATTAATGCTGTAGCAATTCAAAAATGGCGTACAGATATTGAAAAAGATATGGAAGAATTGAACAACAAAACAGAATTACTAAATAACGTAAGTTTACTTTGGGTGCCAGCAGCAAAACAGCAGATCGAAGAAAAAAGATCATTCCTTCAAACTGTTTCACAATTCTTATCAAATATTCTACCAAATTGGATAACCGGAGGACACAGTGCACAAAATCTCACAAGCAATAATAATTTAGACACAGTTTCTATCGGAAGTAGTGATGATACTCCAATAAATAATGTTGGCAGTCAATCTACAACTGGCGACGTTAAACCTCCAAGCTCTGTTGTTGTCTATGCCGAAGATGCCCAAGTTGCAACAGACAACAGTGTAAATACTCCATCATCAAGTGTAAGTGATACAGCTTCAGACACAAACTCCGGTACTATTTCTTCCGGAAACAGTGAAGTGCCTTCTTCAAATGTTAATATTGAAGCACCATCAGTTGATGTTGTAACCGATAATGCTGCAGATACAAGCTCCGGTACCTCCGAAAACAGTGAAGCACCTTCATCAAATGTTAATGTTGAAGCTCCATCAGTTAATGTTGTAACCGATAATGCTGCAGATACAAGCTCCGGTACTGTTACCTCAGAAAATAGTGAAGCGCCTTCATCAAATGTTAATGTTGAAGCACTATCAGTTGACGTTGTAACCGATAATGCTGCAGATACAAGCTCCGGTTCGGCTTCCTCCGGAAACAGTGAAGCGCCTTCATCAAATGTTAATGTTGAAGCACCATCAGTTGATGTTGTAACCGATAATGCTGCAGATACAAGCTCCGATACGGCTACCTCCGGAAACAGTGAAGCGCCTTCATCAAATGTTAATGTTGAAGCTCCATCAGTTAATGTTGTTACCGATAATGCTGCAGATACAAGCTCCGGTTTAGCTTCCTCTGGAAACAGTGAAGCGCCTTCATCAAATGTTAATGTTGAAGCACCATCAGTTGATGTTGTTACCGATAATGCTGCAGATACAAGCTCCGGTACCTCCGAAAACAGTGAAGCACCTTCATCAAATGTTAATGTTGAAGCTCCATCAGTTAATGTTGTAACCGATAATGCTGCAGATACAAGCTCCAGTACTGTTACCTCAGAAAATAGTGAAGCGCCTTCATCAAATGTTAATGTTGAAGCACTATCAGTTGATGTTGTAACCGATAATGCTGCAGATACAAGCTCCGGTTCGGCTTCCTCCGGAAACAGTGAAGCGCCTTCATCAAATGTTAATGTTGAAGCACCATCAGTTGATGTTGTAACCGATAATGCTGCAGATACAAGCTCCGGTACGGCTACCTCCGGAAACAGTGAAGCGCCTTCATCAAATGTTAATGTTGAAGCTCCATCAGTTAATGTTGTTACCGATAATGCTGCAGATACAAGCTCCGGTACGGTTACCTCCAAAAACAGTGAAGCACCTTCATCAAATGTTAATGTTGAAGCACCATCAGTTGATGTTGTAACCGATAATGCTGCAGATACAAGCTCCAGTTTGTCTTCCTCCGGAAACAGTGAAGCGCTTTCGTCAAATGTTAATGTTGAAGCACCATCAGTTGATGTTGTAACCGATAATGCTGCAGATACAAGCTCCGGTATAGCTAGCTCCGACAACAATGAAGCGCCTTCATCAAATGTTAATGTTGAAGCACCATCAGTTGATGTTGTGACCGATAATGCTGCAGATATAAGCTCCGGTTTGGCTTCCTCCGGAAACAGTGAAGCGCCTTCATCAAATGTTAATGTTGAAGCACCATCAGTTGATGTTTTAACCGATAATGCTGCAGATACAAGCTCCGGTTTGGCTACCTCCGGAAACAGTGAAGCGCCTTCATCAAATGTTAATGTTGAAGCACCATCAGTTGATGTTGTTACAGATAATGCTGCAGATACAAGCTCCGGTTCAGCTTCCTCTGGAAACAGTGAAGCGCCTACATCAAATGTTAATGCTGAAGCACCATCAGTTGATGTTTTAACCGATAGTGCTGTAGACACAAGCTCCGGTACGGTTACCTCCGACAATAGTGAAGTGCCTTCATCAAATGTTAATGTTGAAGCTCCATCAGTTGATGTTGTAAACGAAAATGCTGCAGATACAAGCTCCAGTACAGTTACCTCCGAAAACAGTGATGCACCTTCATCAAATGTTAATGTTGAAGCACCATCAATTGATGTTGTAACCGATAATGCTGCAGATACAAGCTCCGGTTCGGCTTCCTCCGACAATAGTGAAGCGCCTTCATCAAATGTTAATGTTGAAGCTCCATCAGTTGATGTAGTAAACGAAAATGCTGCAGATACAAGCTCCAGTACAGTTACCTCCGAAAACAGTGATGCACCTTCATCAAATGTTAATGTTGAAGCTCCATCAGTTAATGTTGTAACCGATAATGCTGCAGATACAAGCTCCGGTTTAGCTTCCTCTGGAAACAGTGAAGCGCCTTCATCAAATGTTAATGTTGAAGCACCATCAGTTGATGTTGTTACCGATAATGCTGCAGATACAAGCTCCGGTACGGCTAGCTCGGGAAACAGTGAAGCGCCTTCATCAAATGTAAGTGTTGAAACACCATCAGTTAATGTTGTAAGCGATAATGCTGCAGATACAAGCTCCGGTTTAGCTTCCTCTGGAAACAGTGAAGCGCCTTCATCAAATGTTAATGTTGAAGCACCATCAGTTGATGTTGTAACCGATAATGATGCAGATACAAGCTCCGGTACGGTTACCTCTGAAAACAGTGAAGCACCTTTATCAAATGTAAATGTTAAAACACCATCAGTTAATGTTGTAACCGATAATGCTGCAGATACAAGCTCCGGTTTAGCTTCCTCTGGAAACAGTGAAGCGCCTTCATCAAATGTTAATGTTGAAGCACCATCAGTTGATGTTGTAACCGATAATGCTGCAGATACAAGCTCCGGTATGGCTAGCTCCGGAAACAGTGAAGCGCCTTCATCAAATGTTAATGTTGAAGCACCATCAGTTGATGTTGTTACCAATAATGCTGCAGATACAAGCTCCGGTTCGGCTTCCTCCAGCAACAGTGAAGCGCCTTCATCAAATGTTAATGCTGAAGCACCATCAGTTGATGTTTTAACCGATAGTGCTGCAGATACAAGCTCCGGTATGGCTAGCTCCGGAAACAGTGAAGCGTCTTCATCAAATGTTAATGTTGAAGCACCATCAGTTGATGTTGTAACCGATAATGCTGCAGATACAAGCTCCGGTACGGCTACCTCCGGAAACAGTGAAGCGCCTTCATCAAGTGTTAATGTTGAAGCACCATCAGCTGATGTTGTCTCCTCAAGTGTGACTGAAAGTTCCTCTCCTGCAGAATCTGAACTGGTTTCTTCCACTATCAGTGACACAGTCTCTTTAAATAATGATGTATCGTCAAGTGTTGCTGACAATACTTCGCCTGCCGTTATCATTGAAGTCATTCCTGAAATTGTCGAATCAGCAAACTCTGCGAATGATATATCTTTAAACGGAGTCAACAATGTTGATGTCGCACCAGTAAATAATGACAAAATATCAACCGAAATTATTCCGTCAGAAAGCAGTAGTCCTGTTACTTCAGATGGAATTAATGATCCTACCATTAAAATTAACAACATAGGTATTGTTGATATTACTGAAGCTGCGCCGGTAGGTTTACCTGATACTGCCTCAGATCCAAATGCCACAATTGCACCAAAAATAATTGATTCGTTGCAAACACAAGAAAATGGCATTGATGATTCCTCTCAAATAGTTTCTATTGTAACAGAAAATCCTGTTGATTCTGGAAAAGGAAATGAAGCAACTACAGTGATCAGTGAAATAATTAGTAATGTAAACACGGTTTCGACTGCCACCGCCGAAAACTCTCCCAAAACCAAAAAACCTCTCCCTCGAAAACCCAGTGAAGCACCTCAGGAACTTCCGAGTCAAAGTACAGTGGTTCATACAGTGAGACCCGTAGTAGTACAACCCCCTGTAGTAGTAATCAATGGTATAACGTTACCTGATGAACCCGGTGCGTCAGTAATAGAAATTGTACCACAATAACGGATTGTACTAACAAAATAATTGATTGATCATGTAAGCAACTAAGAAAATACCGGCTAGATAGTATAGTATGTTCTATTATTAATTAGTGTAATACGAAACGATGTGTAAAAATATGAATGTAACAAAGTAACTATTATTTATAGCATGAATAAAATATGTATATTTTTGCATTTTTAGCAATTAAAGCTTAGTAAATTAAATTTTCATTCTTTCATTATAATTTTATCTTTATATTTTGCATACAAAGTGTTCATAATAATGTTTCAAAATAAAACTTCAAAATAAAATTTACCACTAATACTATTTATTATATTTACTAGTGACTTCTCTTTAAACATAATTTACAATTTTGGTATTAAAATAGGTATCACTAAATGGAATGATAAGAGGTAATTAAAATAATCTTTTAAATTAAGGACTAACAACAGTAATTATTATTTATTACAACACTTAAATTACATTTCAATATTAATGATAGTATTTTAATAAAAATGTACAATATTTTTAACTTAAACGAATGATTGCCTTTAAGAAATGCCATTGCCAATTCAGGTAAATTTTTACACTTTTACGCGACTGCCTAAAAAAGGAGTGTTATATTTTCAGGGTTCATGAATGTTCATCATGTATGGGGTGTCGTTAAAATTTTCACATCATCCCGAGTGACACTGACTATTGTTTATTAATTTTATTTTGTTTTAGGCAGGGCAGTCATATTTTTAAATTTTTTTTAAATTATAGCTTGTTTTTCCGGAAATGTTTGAAAGCATGTTCAGTAATCGAATCCCATATAATTGGTATCTATATATATATATAACAAAGTCGTGTTTGTTCGAATACTTATAACTCAAGAACGGCTGGCCCGATTTTCATGGTTTTTCATTTGTTATATATGGGACCGCCCTGAATAGCAGAATAACTATTAAAAACATTGAAAATTTGATGAAAACATAAAATAAAAGAAATAACATTGTCCCATACAAAATGTTCATTGGTTTGGCAACTGTCAAACATTTAATGTTCATCCCGTCGATACATTAAACTCTCTCACCCTCTCACCCGTACCTATAATAATTATAATTCTTCTGTATGTGTGTTTGTCACCTAACTCCTCCCAAACGGTCGATTTGTATAAAAATTTGTGTGTATATTTCAATGGGTTCCTGGATGATTTGAAAACACAATTAACGGGTAGGTACAGGTCACCTACTGGGTCTCAGTAGGTGGCGCCGATGTCGGTATGTCACCGGGCAGGACGAAGTCTGCCGGGTCCACTAGTTCTATATATAAGACAAAATATTTTAATAAATAGAATCTTTACAAATTGTCAAATCCAGTACTTGTTAGCTGCGTTACCTGGATTTGAATAACTATGCTGACTAAGAGGATCAGACGCAATATTGGGAAATGTGTATGGATCACTCATATATTTATAATCACTTGATAATCCAGCTAGACTCATGTTCAAGGAATTGTGCGAGGGGCTCCAATTCGGTGGAGTTGGATCTACTGGTAGCTTAGTATAGTCTGTAGGAACCTTTGAATAATCACTACTTGGTAACTCTTTATATTCAGGTCCAGTCGTTTTCGCGAAAGTGTCGTCGCTCTGCTCTATGACTTCATCACTAACAACTTTATCGTCGACTTCAGATTCTTTTGGCATGTAATTTATAGGCTTGTTATAAACCTCGTTGGTAGCGTATCGAGGGTAATCGTTTCTCGGAACACTGGGATCTAAAAGTTGGCTGTGTGATGGAACATTAGCGCCCGCAACTAAATGATTAAATGTAGCGCTTGAAGTGCTTGGGAATGCAGCGCTTTGGAAAGCTTGATTTAAATGTTGGGACTGCGCCATCAGTTGATTATAGTTGGCGTATTTTTGATGGTGCCACGCATCCGGATGTTGGGGATGATGCTGAGGTAGAGACGGCATTTCTCCTGCGGGGTACGGGCAGGGTAGCTGCGGCATTGGTAGCGTTGAGTAGCTTGCGAGCGACGGAGCTGAGTTCGAACCCGTGTTTTTTCTAAGTCGAGCTCGTCTGTTTGAGAACCAGACCTGGAATAATAATAACATGGGCTGAAAAAATGTTTATTAATAAAATACGAGCTGATGCACGCGACTTCGTCCGCGTGGATTCATATATATCTCATACAAATATTCAACCCCTATTAAACCCTCATAGGGATTGATTTTTAAAAATCCTTTCTTAGCGGATATTTATATCACAATAGCTATCTGCATGCCAAATTTCAGCCTAATCCGTCCAGTAGTTTGAACTGTGCCTCGATAGATCAGTCAGTCAATCTCCTCAGTCACATTTTCCTTTTATATATTTTTAGATTATCTGTTTTTTCTGAATATTTCTTATTTATATTTATTTATTTCTTCAGTTTGTTTTTCCTTTGAACACATCTCAGTATGCTTAATACAGGTTTGCATAATAATTATATCGACAGCATTAATCTACTTCGACAGTTTAGTAAACTGTCGAAGTAACATTGACCTAATCTTTATGGGCTTAAGATGATTTCGTGTACAGCCTGCGCCCCAAGTGGAACCTTAATAAAATTAAAACCGTAGTAGTGACTTTTAAACAAGAGTTTTAGGTCTATTTTACACTAACATCAGTGTTTCTATACTCGATATCTATCGAAGTCGCTGAGATGTGTAAACTCACACTAAGGGTACAGTATAGTAAAAGTAGAGAGTTAACGGGAGATAAAGTTTTGCTGTAGTGTTTAAGAACTGAGTGCTTAGTCTAAGATCGGAGCACTCGAAAACGAACTCGAAAACTATTGATCGAATCACAAGTGAATTCAGAGAAAAATGAACTCAAATATTCGTATTTTAAAAGTCGTAATTCCATAGTTCGAATATGTATTTTACAACATTTCTGCTTGGGGCGCTCGTTGTGTTCGAATGCTGAATGTATTGGCGAACTCAAACCTTAATACAAGCCATTTTAGGTCTATTTTACTCTGAAATCGATCAATAGTTTTCGAGTTCGTTTTCGAGTGCTCCGATCTTAGACTAAAGCACTCTGAGGTAAGTACCTATTAAGTGCGTCAGAATTAAGAAACGATATATCGTAAACTAGCGTCTGCCCGCGGCTTCGCCCGCGTGAATTTCGGTTTTTCACAAATCCCGAGGGAATCGTGGATTTCCGGTACCCGTTCCCGCTCCCTTTTTCAACGTTTATACCTACTTTCAAGGAAGTTTGCTATAGTAATCTACCTATAGCTGTAGCTGTAAATTTCGGTTTTTTCGAAATCCCGTGGGAACTGTGGATTTGTCCAAGATAAAAAACAGTAGTAAATGTGTTAAGTCAGGGCATAATCTGTCTTTCTTTCAGCCAAATCGGTTCAGTAGTTACGGCGTTAAAGAGTAACAACTATACACATACACACACACACACACAAACTTTCCCCTTTATAATATTAGTGTGATACATACTTGTATCCTAGCTTCTGTGAGGCCAGTCTGCAAAGCCAGTTCTTCTCTTGTGTACACGTCCGGGTACTGGGTCCTGTGAAACGCCCTCTCCAGCGCGTCCAGCTGTTCGCCCGAGAACGTGGTGCGAGAGCGGCGCTGCTTGCGCTTGAGGGTTAGGCCTGGTTCCGATTCTATGTCCGAGGAGTCCGAACAGCGACCTAGCAAAAACATGTAACAAATCAGCAGTGGCGGGGCAAGGAATAAATTTTATGTGGGCAAGATATATTTTACGAGGCCTTCTGCCCGCACAAGAAGATTATATAACATGAAAAAAAAGGGACGCGAGGCCCTCCGGAGCGCGAGGCCGTGGGCCTGGGCCCACGTCGCCCACGCCTTCCGCCGCCTCTGCAAATCAGTCTCTTGACTAATCAACACTCTTTACAAGTATAAATTAAAAATTTAAAAAACCCCCGACATCCGCCATTTTGTGGTGGCGGCCATCTTGAATTTGCATAATGCTATTCTACTAGTTAAGCCCTTTCATTTGATATCCATATTAAGGGAGTTGTGAAAAAAATATGTAATCCGCCATTTTGTAGCGGCGGCCATCTTGGATCGATTTTCATCAAACATAGCTAACAACACTCTCGACTAATTCACCTTTCAAACAAAAAAAACCGCATTCAAATCGGTCCAGCCGTTTGAGCGCCACAGGGGAACAGACAGACGGACACACACACAGACACGTCAAACTTATAACACCCCGTCGTTTTTGCGTCGGGGGTTAATATCCGACTAAAACAGGAGAACGTACATAAATACATACGGATCGAATACAGAACGTATTCGATCCGTATGTATTTATGTATGTATGTATGTGTGTTAGAGATGAAACGGACAGCAGTTTAGCCGGATATTCGGCTGAGATTATAGCCGGATATCCAGCCGACGGATATCCGGCGGAATATTCTATTGGAATATTTAAAAATGTCTAGTCTTCAATTAGAAATAACTTCATCTTCAATCGGCTAAAAAAGTAGAGTAGAAGTGACAGAGTCAGCTGTAGCTCGCAAAGCTTATGAGTCATTAGTGTATGTATAATATGTTCGCGAATATTTCAAAAACCAATGGACCGATTGTGATGGATTTTTTTCACTGTTGTAATCTACATACTTTCAGAAAGGTATAATTATCATTCTTATGTACAAAGTAACACTCATAAATGTCACTAATATTTTTGATTGGTACACCGATTTTTCTGAAATTACTGAATCAAAGTTGGTTTAGTTTTTCTTAAAATATAGCTTGTTAGATAAATCATTGTTCGGAAGTATAGGTATCTGACATCAGCTAAAAAACTGCTTCATTCGCAGGACGGCTATCAATAAACTGTCTCCTTATAATGCCTCTATATTTCGTGATTGATACATCGCAACAATTTGTCTGCCTCCATTTTTTCAGACACGCGTCATTTATTAAAGCGAAGTTTTTTACAAAATCCCCATCTCGATTTAATTCGCCTAAATCAAAAACCGTCAAGGTATCGCGGGCCTTCTCATTTATAAATCGGTAGCGGTATCCTATGGAAACATATTAAAAAACCGCCTTCACAATGCGCGGCTTTGCCGCTAACACCGATTTTAAAAAATGCGGCTCACATTAATAGCCTTTTGAAAGAAGTCAAAATTGAATGAAATGAAAAAATGGGGGCTCAGCGTGGTGGTGTAAGAACACCCAGCGCGGCGGTTCCTTTGTCGGCTTCTTTGCTGTTCGGGTGACATTTTGGCACCATTCAGTACTTTGGTGTCGCGATCTGGATTTATGACATGAAACGACAACGCGGTTTTAATGCACGCGCACTCGTTTAGGGTAATGCCACATGGTGCGTTGCGCCGCCGCACAGTAGCGGATTAGCCTCGTATAACCCGCGGCACTCGAAGGTCACCGCTCGTATAATTCGAGCGGTGACCTTCAAGTGCGCGCAGCGTCGTATGAGTGAGCGGGACACAATACGATTGAAGAGCCAATCAGCGCTTACGAGGAATCAGCGAGAGCTAATCAGTGCTTACGTACGATCTCCACGCCCTCCCCGCGACCCCGAGATACCTCATTTTCGACTTCTGCGCATTGAAGGTCACCGCTTGACTTACGTGCCGCGGGTTGTAGTAAGAGTAGCAAATGCTACAGCCCCGCGTACCAACGCTTTCTGACCGTAAAAATTGACAATTTAAATACTTAGAAGAGTGAAAATATTTTTCAAATCAATGTAAGTAGGCACAATAAGTATTTAACTACGGAAGTGATAATTTAAAATGTTAGAACATTCTAAAAGTGAACGCTGTTCATACCAAATTGCCTATGTTTTGCACTGCACTGCACGCAAGTTGGCAACACTGCGGGGGAATACCGTGATATTGTCAACGAGCTTTCTAAAGCCCAAATTAAATTCAGAAAAGTTTGTTTGCAGTTTTGTTTTGTGGCACAGCCATGTGGCAATGCTACCGTATCATAGTAATTTTATTGGATTGTACGACTGGGCGGACTGCTAGGCTTCCGGAGTGATCTTAAATGGCTGGAGTGACGAGTTTAACGCGAGAGGCACATCACGCACAACAGAACTTCACGGTTTATGTGAGGATACCTGCCCTGTGTGAAGGTGAAGATGATGATGAACATACGGCTGGTGCAACTCATTGTTGGGACGACGACGCAGCCATCGTGCATCATACAATCCGATAAAATCACTAAGACGCCGCGTATCATGGATTTTTCTATGTAATAATAATAATGTCCTCCTGACCGAATTTCGGCCACGGCGGCCAATCTCAACCGAGGCAGAGACTAGCCATCTACATAGGATATATTATAGTGCACAAGTGTGTGCGCATACACAGGTGCACTCTCTATTCCCTCACTCTCATAGTCCGATGGGACGCCAATGCGACACGACCGGAGAGAGATCAGGCGCAGGACCGACGGCTTTACATGCTCTCCGAGGCACGGGGGTGTATCTTCCAAAACTAACTTCCAACTCCGGGCTGGCACTGAAAATTTCTTGACAGAAAAACCCAATAAGTACCTCGATTTTTTTTTGGCCCGACCCGGGAATTGAACCCAAGACCTCGTGATCCACAGTCGAACGTGCTAACCGCGAGACCAACGAGGCAGTTCTATTAGTTAGTTTCTATATAGTACGTATTGCAGCGCCGCGCCGCGCCGTAACGTGCCATATTATGTGGCATCACCCTTAACCATCTTTTGGATGGGATTTACACAAGCTGCAATGAATACGGATAATAAATAATTTCTTGATGTAAGAGTAATGTTTTCCTATATCATTCTTTTATTATCGAATGCTGTCTTCCGCTTGACTATATCATGACCTTACTTGATGGTAAATTGGTAACAGACTGATATCCTGTACGTTATACAACCTGGAAGAAGTGATTAATTGATCATAAACGTGACTTAAAATTGTATAATTTAAAGGAAGAATTCTGTTAGATACAAATTTATGGAAATTAATACAACAATAGCAATATTTGCAAATGTAACCACAAAGGCCGCGAAAATCAAATAAAACACAACACGCAGTAATAAAATGATTTACATTGCTCAAATTCCCTTGCGGTCTCGAGACAGTATTATTTGGCCATTTTTTGTTCCGTCTCTGATCATAATGTATGGGGCTAAATGACCTAGTGCCTATATGTAATGTAGAGTTGCACCGTGAAGCCTTTTAATCCCTACAGCGCGGTGATAAAGTTCAGTTCGTATAATTCAAGCTTTCCCGTCGTCTGGAAGGGATTATACGTGTTTAAAAGAAAGCGAAGGTGTTATACAGGAAACGTAAGGTGGGAGAGGGCGCGATGCGCTTTGGCGATTGCCGAAATGTGACCCCGTGAAGTCGGCTCGTCTCAAAAGTCGTATTTTGGAAGTTTAAAGAGCATCGACGGCGGTTTAACACCTTCATAATCTGGGTTCATTAAATCGGTCGGGTCGGCCTTTGTTTCAGCGGTTCGTTCTGATGTTAACAGATGGCCGGATTAGCACGCTCGTGGGCGTTCGGGTTTCTTATGATTAACGCGACGACTTATATTAATTACAAAGAGATCAGGAGAGTTTTTGTAATAGTTTTGAGGATCTTTCAATTGCCAAAAATCGATAGCTGAAATAGTGATTAATGTCAAATATCTGTTTACAGTTTACGTACCTACACTATCCAGATGACTTAAACGTGGTAAACAATGGTTTACCACGTTTACCATGTTTCCGCTTAAACTTAACTTGAGCTTAACTTAAGCTTAACTTTTAAATTAGTAACGTATTCCTTGCGACTTATGAGTACGATGTAACAATATTCTCAAAACTTTGTTGTGCATCACTATTTACTTACGTTCTGAAGAATGGTTTATATCACTAAATTAATGTCAAATATACAGTTTACGTATCTACACCATCTACATGACTTAACTTACGTTTACCATGTTTCAGCTTAAACTTAACTTGAGCTTAACTTAAGCTTGGCACCTATGCTTAACTTTTAAATTAGTAACGTATTCCTTGCGACTTATGAGTACGATGTAACAATAGTCTCAAAACTTTGTTGTGCATCACTATTTACTGACGTTCTGAAGAAGGGTTCATATCACTGAGACCACAAATGCATTTTATACGTGACTCAGAGTGTGGCATGTAATCATAATACACCATTGTTTTACACGCGTTGTGAAGGTGCCATCAACTACGCACCGTGACATCACTTGATATAACGACCGTTGTTATTATTCAAACGCCTAGATTTTATCATATTTTGTGCTTTTTGTATTGCTCTGTGAAAGTGGACCGATTATGACTCTCGGTCATTGCTGTTGCTGATTGTATATCTAGATAAAAAAATCCTGGCAATGTGTCTTGTTAACCAATCTTATATTATTTGAGTTTGAATTTGGAAATAAAAATTGAGTTGATTTCATGTTTTATTTAGCTACTGAATGCATTTTTCATGAATAGTAGTTTGCAACAATGCTGAAGATTTAAGCACAGAGTGAGAAAAACAAAGCCAATGGCCTTTACAAAATATATATTTTTTTTTAATTCAACTAAGTACAACAAGTTAGCCCTTGACTGCAATCTCACCTGATGTTAAGAGTCTGCGATGGAAGCGGGCTAACTTGGAAGAGGGTACCTCTTCCAAGTTAGCCCTCTAGCAAGTTAACCCTGATAGGTTTCTATGCGGCATCGTACCGGAACGCTAAATTGCTTGGCGGCACAGCTTTGCCATAAGGTGGTAATCAGCCACGGCTAAAGCCTCCCACCAGACCAGACCAGAGATAATTTAGAAATTATAAAATTCCAAATTGTCCCTGCCGGAAATCAAACCCGGGACCTTCCACTTATAAGACTACAGCGCTCACCACTGCGCCAGGGAGGTCGTTAAAACAAATTTGGAGCGGCTTTAAACGGATATACGAACAGGTACCTACTAGCACCGGTCAATATCAAAAGCGCTACGAGTAGGTACTAACCGAATGCAGAATAATGCAACAATGACAACAAATGGACAACAACCAAAACATGTTACGTTAATTGTGGACGTTTCACCACTATCGAGTCGCGGCAGGCGTTCGCGGTAACTTTTGTCGGTGAGCCTTTGCGAAAACATCGCCAAACACGGACCGCCCCTTTGGCGGGCGAGGAACACCAATATTTCACCAGCGACAATGACTGCGTAAGATTTGTGTGCGGAAATTGATTTTTTGACCGCGCCGTGAGAAACCTTTGACGGGTTAGGGATGTTTGCAAAATAACTAACAATAAGTTTTAATATTATGCAATGTACCTACGGTTGGTTCCCTTCTCAATACTTCCAGTGACATAAAAAAGAGTTTAGATTTATGTTTAGCCATTTATAAAAAGAAAAAAGAATCTTAATGTAAATATTTTTACGTGTACAAATCAGGATAAGCGCTTGTAGAACCGCGCGATTATAGAATCGCATGGAAATCGCGCAGGTCTTATTTATTTGAGTTATAAGTAATCGTTCAGACATAACCGCCCGGTTACCGCTCCGTAAACGCGCGGTTCCCGCCGTGTCTGAACTAGCGCTAAGTCTTTTTATTAAATAACTAGATGATGCCCACGGCTTCGCCCGTGTGTATTTAGGTTTGTAAAAATCTCGTGGGAACTTTGATTTTCCAGAACAAAAAGTAGCCTATCTGTAGTAAGTAGTAACCCGTCCACAAAACGGAAAAATTCCGTGGGATCCTTACGATTTCGGAATGCAATTCCTTACAGCATCAGGGTTGAGGAGTTGGACATGTACCTACTCGAGGTCATTCAACAATAAAGTCTTTAATTGGTATCCCCAATATCAATTTAAATAACCGACAGTGCCTAAATCCCATTAGTTTTGGGGATCAGATCCCCTACAGCATCAGGATTGAGGAGTTGGAATCCAAATTTTTTGTAGGACAGTGTCGCAATGTTTCTCTATCGATTAAAAAAAAAATTACGCAAATCGGTTCAGAAATCTCGGAGATATCGGTGTACATAGGTAGAAAAACACAACTCCTCCTTTTTTGAAAGTCGGTTAAAAAAGTAGCCTATGTTACTCCCTGGTTAATTCTCTACTTGTATGTGAAAGTCCCGTCAAAATCGGTTCAGCCGTTCCAAAGATTAGCCCGTTCAAACAGACAGACAGACAGACAGACAGACAGACAGACAGACAGACAGACAGACAGACAAAAATTTTAAAAACGTGTGATTCGGTTATAGTGTCGTTCAAATAACCATATGAGCTTAATATGAGGTAGTTATTTCGATATTACAGACAGACACTTCAATTTTATTTATTAGTATAGACGAGGCGCACGGAGTGCGTCAGGGCAATTCTAAACTGATGACTTTTTGTAACCCCCGACGCAAAAACGACGGGGTGTTATAAGTTTGATGTGTGTGTATGTGTGTGTTGACCGATTTGAATGCGGTTTTTTTTTTGTTTGAAAGGTGAATTAGTCGAGAGTATTGTTAGCTATGTTGGATGAAAATCGCTACAAAATGGCGGATTACATATTTTTTCACAACCCAATTAATATGGGTATCAAATAAAAGGTCTTGACTAGTAGAATAGCACTATTGTAAATCCAAGATGGCCGCCGCCACAAAATGGTGAATGTCGGGGGTTTTTTAAATTTTTAATTTATATATATATTTGCAAATATTAGATTTTATATACTTAATTAATATTACAAGAAAATTATGACTAATAATAATTTATTTACCTCCAAGTATGCCGTCGATACTGTAGTCCTTTTTCCCATCAGATTCCCTGGCCCCTCCTCGGAGTAGCCTCGAAATCGAAGAGATGCTTGGTGGGTCGGATACACCTTCCTGAAAAATTTGATACATAAAAACATAATAATATACTTATCTATTACTTTAAAATATTACTTATAAAATTAACTTGTCTAAATATTTTCTGTGTGCTTTTAAAATATTCTGGCATTTTCCGAAAACTAATTTCTATTAGGTCCGGCAGAATTGTATGCCACTATTAATTTTTTATATTCTCGAGGACTGTATGACCGTTCGGTTAGCAGCACTAGTTTACAGGCAGGTAGCCTTACAAACTTTAACGAGATGCTTTTGGAGCATATTAAATTTCCTAGTCTCTCTCTCTGGGACCAGTTGCCTTTATTTATGAAAAACGAGGGAATTTAATTTGTTTTCTGTGTTTCGTGGAATGTAAATTAAATAAAAGTCGTTTCTTGCACAATAGCACCAAACGCTGTCGTCAGCATATTCAAATTGTTTCAAGAAAGTAGTTGAAACCCTATAGATAGTTTCTTGAAACGAACTCATTCTGAATTGAACTTGCATGATGGAAATGGACATAGGAAAATCAAAGGGTTCCCACGGGATTTAAAAACGAGCATCAGTTAGTAACTTAGTATGTAAAGTTATAATTTCTCAATTTTAAGTTCTTAATTTCTTTCCATTTTTGCTGCACATAACAATACTCTTTAAGATGATCGTGTAGTGACGAGACGCGGGAGGAGTAGGTATTTTCAAAAAGGCTCCGTTTTGTGCAATAGAGAGAGTTGCAAGTCCTGAGACCTACCTACATTTCGTTACTGAAATATGGTTTCGGGCGATAAAGTTTTTAGCACCCTAAACTTCTACGAAATAAGACGATTTTTATCTCATTGGATTCAATACATCTTCATCTAGGTCTGTACGTTTTTTATTTCGTAATTCTAGGTCAACTGGAAATACCATTTAGGTTTTCGACCCAAAACCTATAGGGTACTTCCGGTTGACCTACATTTGTCAATTTTGGTCAAAAGCAAGGTCTTACAGATCAAGTAAAGGAAAAATTCCGAAAAATAAAAAAAGTTGAAAATCAAGGTAAATTCTGGTACTTACAAGTTTTCGTAAAAATCCAAATTTGCCCATATCTTTTTATTGTGTGGACTCAGGACCTTAATTTTTATACACCTAATAGGGACCATAGACCTTAGTATCTGGTATAAATTTTAACTTGCTAGGTCCACCCGTTCCTGAGAAAATCGGTGGTGACACACGGACGGACAGACGGACAAGAAAGTGATCTTATAAGGGTTCTTTTTTTTACCTTTTGAGGTACGGAACCCTAAAAATAGGTAAGTAGTAAGCCGGTACTACATACACAAAACTTTTTAATGTAAAACGTTGGAAGGGTGTAATTTATGTTCGCGTATTCTTCCTACACGTGTATAGTGTATATGTTACAGCCAAAGTAATAAATCAGGATATTATAAATATTATCCAGCTATTTTACATAATATCATCTCAATTTGGATAAAGTAATAATTGACACAGAATTAATGAAATTAACTAGATATTTTACATAATATTCAGCTATTTTACATAATATCTTGGAAGACTTGGATAAAGTAATAACACAAAGGCTTATGTTTAACTAATCACCACATATTGCAAAATATAACGTCAAATAAACAGTTTATACCACCAAAAAAACATACTCTCTGTATGTTGTGTGCGTGCGTGTGTCTGTGTATGTTTGTGTGTGTGTGTGTGTGTGTGTGTGTGTGTGTGTGGTGTGTGAGTGTGAGTATGTGTGTGTGGGTGTGTGAGTGTGTGAGTGTGTGTGTGTGTGTGTGTATGTGTATGTGTGAGTGTGTGTGTATGTGTATGTGTATGTGTGTGTGTGTGTGTGAGTGTGTATGTGTGAGTGTGTGTGTGTGTGTATGTGCGAGTGTGTGTGTGTGTGTGAGTGTGTGTGAGTGTGTGTATGTGCGAGTGTGTGTGTGTGTGAGTGTGTATTTATGTATGTGTGAGTGTGTATTTATGTATGTGTGAGTGTGTGTGTGTGTGTGTGTGTGTGAGTATGTGTGTGTGTGTGTGTGTGTATTTTGAGTGTGTGTGTGAGTGTGTGTGTGATTATGTGTGAGTATGTGTGTGTGAGTATATGCGTGAGTGTATGTTTAAGTATGTGAGTGTGTGTGTGTGTGTGTGTGTGAGTGTGTGTGAGTGTGTATGTGTGAGTATGTGTGAGTATGTATATGAGTGAGTGTGTGTGTAAGTGTGAGTGTGTATGTGTGTGTGTTTGTGTTTGTTACTCTTTAACGCCGCAACTTCTCAATCGATTTGGCTGAAATTTTGAATGGAGATAGATTATGCCCTGACACAACACATATGCTACTTTTTATCCTAGAAAAATCCACAGTTGCCACGGGATTTGAAAACCGAAATCTATAGCATACTTCCTTGAAAGTAGGTATAAAGGTTGGAAAAAGAAGCGGGAACGTGATCTGGATATCCACGATTCCTTCGCGATTTTCGGAAAACCGAAATTAATGCGGGCGGAGGCGCGGGCAGAAGCTAGTTAATAATACTAGGTGAAGTACTTATCTCCTAAGGTGTCTCCTGAGAAATTACAACAGCTATAATGTTTCTACCATAGGCTTTGGCGCAGTCTACATCAGGAATTTTAGGCTAGGTTAGGTTAGGTTTAGGATACGGTAGGTTAGATTTTGAGATCGCGGTGATCACGCCACACTACAAAGAAATGAGAAAGCAAAGGGGAAGCAAGTCGGGCCGTATTTATCATTTTGACCAACGTTGACCTGCTATTATGAATAATGTCTGGTTTGACATGATATTATGAATAATATCTGGACAATTTAGATATTATTTATAATAGCCTGTCATTATGTATAATAGCTAATTAATTACTTTGACTGTAACATATATACTGTATTATATATGTGTACGCAGTAGGTATGCAATGTAGGTAGGTACTTAATAGAAAATGATGTGAATACCTTAATGAGCTTTTCTCGTATTTCCCACGAGAATATTCCAGGGTTTTGCCGCTTAAGCTCTTCTATTCTTGACTCCACTTCAGGCGTTGCCACCCTGGGCTTAGAGCCGCCTATGACGCCGGGTCTGATGGATCCCGTCTCCTGGGCGAAATGTAATATATTAATAGGTGAAAAAAATTAGGTTTATCTTTACGTACATCATAATATACCTATTCTATAGAACGCTTACGTCAGTCGCAAATTGAAAACAAAACTCTTCACTTCATCAAAATCACTTAGCTACCTACTATAGAAAATTTAAATCAAAATATTAGGTACATAACTTTTAAAGCTAATTATATTAACCTACTTAAATATTATGTATATGTATGTATGTAAAATATATGTATGTATGTATATACTTTATTGCACACCACATAAGAGCAGAATACAAAGGACATGTTATATAAAAGAATACTTAAAACGTAGGTACAACAAGGCGGTCTTATCGCTAAGTAGCGATCTCTTCCAGACAACCTTAACGCTAGGGAGACAATGAACAAGTGGACAGTGGGAGGAGGTGGTGTATATTAGTCATTAAGGAAAAATATATCTGCGAAGAACTTTTGTCAAGTCAAGGCTGCCTCCAGACAAAGCATTTTCGCGATATTCTTACTTAGGTCGAAAATCTTTAGGGCAAAATTGCTTTCTCTAGATTTCGTTTCGCCCTATCTATAGGACCATTTAGGTCCATTTTGACGTACATCTCTTGCAAAAGTGTGTAAAATTCCAGCTAAACTGCCGTACGATAATATCGGCGATACCGTCTAGTAATTCATTCAAAAATTTCAGTTAATCATCACGTATTGTGGGTCAGAAAATTAAGAACGGAAATAGCATCAACTCGTTGAAAAACTTTCTTCGCAATTTCACAGCTAGTTGAGATAAATAAGCTTTATCCAAGAGGCGTTATATGAATAGGAATAAGGTATCACGTAGGTACATATTATTATGTCTCTACATGAATTTTTCTATAATCGGATAGCTAACGGGCCTGCAGGGCGATTCAGAACACTTCGATTCGGTTTCGGTTTCGACAACTACCCTGTCGATACGGTTATTCTGAATTAAAAATACATCTTATCGTACGGTAAGTAATTCAGAACACTTCGATAACGTAACTATCGATCGATTCGGTAAGTTATCGTACGATAAGATGTATTTTCAATTCAGAATAACCGTATCGACAGGGTAGTTGTCGAAACCGAAACCGAATCGAAGTGTTCTGAATCGCCCTGCAGCTCCGGAAAATTTCTCCATCTTTCTTTATATAATATATGCACTCATTTTCCAACTTTTCATGTCAATCCGTTTTGCGTTTTGACTAATCTCATTAACAGATCTCCTACGTTTTAGGCGCCCTTATATATTTGAGCTTTTAATTAAATTAGTACCTACTATTTGATTGACAGCTGTACGTGTATTATAATGGTGAAGGGGAGACTGCTAGTAAATTGTCGTTATAATTTACTATAGTCCTTGCACAAAGTCAAACAGTTAGGTATTCCAGGGTCAAAAGTCCTGAAGCTTCAAGCAAATTTAATTTGCACGTCAACCTTTTATAGACACTAATGTATTTAGTACGTGTCGATGTATAGATGACCATGAAGTAATTCTACAAAGCGTTTGAGAATTCACTACGTGCTAATGAAAAATTAATTTTAGGTTGACTGCTCCGGAGAGGTGGCAAGGGCGCATGTCTCGGGCACATGTCGCGGTTTGTATGTATGGTGGTAAAAACTTAAGAAAAAAAACATTAAACCGACGAAAAATAAAAACGGAAATAAACCTTATTATAATAGTGTTAATAACTAAGCTCTTGCACGGCATGCAGCGGTATTAACGCAGCGGCTTGTTTGTTTGTTTGGTGCCGATTCAAAATTAGTTACAATTTTACAATTATAGGTAAGTACCTACTTAACTAATTTTGAGTCGACGGCAAGCAAACAAAAAAATTAAGTCACCCCGCATCCCGCTGCTGCGCCGACTCAGAATTAATTACTTAAATTAATTGAGGAGGTTTGTTGTTGACTAAAAAAAATTTCATTTTTATTCGTTTTTCAAAATTTCTAGTCGGTTTAGTTTTTTTAATAAGTTTTATATTACTTATATTTGGGTTAAATATAACTATTATATAGGTCTTAGATTCTCTCATGGGGCGTGAAAATACATTTCCTGAGTGAAACAATCACTATTGTAGCCCCAGTAGGTAGGAGTGGTGAAAATGGACCTTCAAGCTTGGCTGAGCAGGGAATCAATGGCGATTGTTTAGATTTATTCGTAGCTAGGAGGTAGGACAGGATGGGTCTATTCGTATGTTTTGAAATTCTAAAGTAGGTAGTTGTACATAGGAAAAATAAATAATAAATACGAGACGCTTATTTACTTTATATGCATCCTTTACACTGGTGTACAATTCTGGTACGAATCTTTGTGGAATGCGATCATGCTCGCAATGGTCTTCTTACGTTCTTATGATTATCTACCTATACTACGTTTCTTATCAGAAATACTGCAGTATAAGTTAAATTCACTCAAGGTTTCATATAGGTTCAACTAAATATTAGAAACTACATATTTAAGCTAATTGCAAATAAAATTGTAACAAATACATTCACGCTAAGGAGGCTGAAAGACTACTGCTGTAATTTGACAGCTACAGGGCTACAGTGTGGCGATTGCACTCATCTCTGATTGGCTCACATTCTCTTGGCTTATTAGGTATATTATGAACAATTGCAGCAAGAATACCATAAATTAAACCATAGCGATTGATAATAACTAGGGGGCCATTTGATATCATCTTACCTGATATACCTGTTCAGGATCTTGGAGACGCAGCCGTGCGAGACGCGCAGCTGTCGCGAGATGACGCAGGGCCGCACGCCCGCCGCCGCCATCTCCACGATCTTCAGCCTGATGTGGTTGGGCAGAGGCCGTCCGTTGATGAACAACGCGCTCAGCTGGTTCACTTAACATAGGTATAGTAATTCTCACCTGATATCTATTGAGGATCTTGGAGACGCAGCCGTGCGAGACGCGCAGCTGTCGCGAGATGACGCAGGGCCGCACGCCCGCCGCCGCCATCTCCACGATCTTCAGCCTGATGTGGTTGGGCAGAGGCCGTCCGTTGATGAACAACCCACCCAGCTGGTTCACTCGACCCTGTCCTGAAAGAGAGAGATGCTTTTTAACCAACTTCCAAAAAGGAGGAGGTTCTAAATTCAGCGTGTTTTTTTTGTTAAGTATATCTTATTAGCTTATCTTTTATAAATAGGTACTAGCTGATGCTCGCGACTTCGCCCGCGTGAATTCTTACAAATCTCATACCTACAAATCTCAAATTTTTATGCCCTATTTGTGGGCAGAATTTCCAAATATCCTGAAACACGTAATTCTTTATTTTTAACCAAAAGCGAAATACCGATTTTCAGGGATATAACTTATAAAAATAAAAACAAACGTGTAATAACGGACTTTCATACTAACTTTCATCCCCTATTTAACCCACTTGGGGGTAGTTTTTCCGAAATTTCTTAAACACGTATTCTACATTTTTAACTGACAGTAGGTACAAATACAGATTTTCATGGATATACCTAACTTGAAAAATTGCGGACTTTCATACAAACTTTTTTCCTCTATTTAACCCCCTAAGAGTGGAATTTGCAATAATCCTTTCTTAGTGTGCGCCTACTTAGTAAGTTATTATAAATAGGTACCTAGTAAAGTTAGTTTCTTAGGTACTATAGAAGTAAGAAAAAGACTGTTAATAAAAAAAAATGTGTTTTTTGTAGCAAGTATAAAGAAAATGGTTCTAAACAGGAAACTTTCGCTACCTTTACCTTACCTAACATTTTTTTAACCACCGTTTCAGAACGATATAATGCAATTCACATCAATATAACTACTTATATCTATTAGGTAATTATACAGTAAAATATTTTAAATAGAGTGACTAAAATGTTCAATAGTAAAATGATATATTGCATAGGTTATTAAATAATAAATAATAATGTAAATAAATAGGTAATTGTTTGTCAATAAATATGTAATAGAACTTAAGTACACTTATTGTGTTGACTGTTAGAAATATTATATTATACTTTTAATAGTGTCATTGATGGAATAAATAAACAATAAATTAAAAGTTACCGAAGTTATATTAAAACGTGTTTGGCTAATCTTCGGAACGGCTGAACCGATTTTGACGGGACTTTCACATATAAGTAGAGAATTAACCAGGGAGTAACATAGGCTACTTTTTTAACCGACTTTCAAAAAAGGAGTTGTGTTTTTCTACCTACCTACCTACCTTTTTAAGTACACCGATATCTCCAAGATTTCTGAACCGATTTGCGTAATTTTTTTTATAATCGATAGAGAAACATTGCGAAACTGTCCTACAAAAAAATTGGATTCCAACTTCTCAATCGTGATGCTGTAGTGGACCTGATCACCAAAACTAATGGGATTTAGGAACTGTCGGTTATTTAAATTGATATTGGGGGTACCAATTAAAGACTTTATCGTTGAATGAACTCCAGTAGGTACATATCTAACTCCTCAACCCTGGTGCTGTAAGGGATTGCATTCCGAAATTGTAGGGATCCCACGGAATTTTTCCGTTTTGGGGAAGGGTTACTACAGATAGGCTACTTTTTGTTTTGGAAAATCAAAAGTTCCCACGGGATTTTTAAAAACCTAATTCCACACGGGCGAAGCCGTGGGTATCATCTAGTCTATAATAATATAAAGAAGCTTGTTATGACTGACTGGCTGATCATCGACGCACAGCCTAAACCACTGAAGCTAGAAACTTGAAATTTTCACAGTAGCTTCTTTTTATGACGTAGGTGCACACTAAGAAAGAATTATTGCAAATTCCACCCCATAAGGGGGTAAAAGTTTGTATGGAAGTCCCTCATTTTTCAAGTTATATTCATGAAAATTGGTATTTAGATTTTGGGTTAAAAATAAAGTGCTAAGTTTTTAAGGAATTTTGGAAAAACTACCCCCAAGTAGGTTAAATGGGGGATGAAAGTTTGTATGAAAGTCCGTCATTTTAAAGTTATATCAATGAAAATCGGTATTTGTATTTTCGGTTAAAATAAAGAATTGCGTGTTTTAGGAATTTTCGAAATTCCACCCCCGAATGAGATTTATAAGAATCCAAGCGGACGAAGTCGCTCGCATCAGCTAGTAATACATAATATATACCCTGATTTCTAATTCCGTGGAATTCTGACAGCTGTCATTGTCATTTACAGATGAGTTATTTGTATGGAGAACATGGTTAACATCTATACGAAGTACGATTTTACCCCAAACTAGGTACTTTAATTTCCTGTCATCTTAAAAAGCCATAGTTATGCCGCGTAATAATATTAGTTGTTCCACCCTAAAATAGAAAACACCAAGAGTTGAAACTAGAAAGTGCACACTAACAGCAATAGAAAACAAAATATTGAAAAAATTCATTCAAAAATGGAAGTCAAATGACATTCTCACCATGAAGTGTCTGTTAGGCATTTGTCATATCTATGCGGCAGTTGATTTTTATTTACATAAGTTTTGAATTTTTTATCTTTTTTGTGGGAATTGACTTATCTCTGGTAACATTATGAAACGTCAGAATTCCACAGATTTAAAATTCAGGGTATACGTTAGTACATTTTAGCAGTATTCAAAATAGGTTCCTCATTTGTCTACCCCGTCCGTTATATCAAATGTGTTTTAATTCGTTTAATGTATCCTAATAGTAAAAAAATCGGCCAAGTGCGAGTCGGGCCTCGCTCTTTTAGGGTTCCGTACATAATTATGAACAATATAATATTTTGGGTCTAAGAAATATTTAATTTACGAGCTAGACATCGCAGCAAATCGTGAAAGAAAAACCCAACAAATGTTCGTTTGTTTTGGTCACAGCTTATAAACTATTTTATAAATCGTTGTTTTCCATATTTGTTGTTTAAATAGAGCATATGTTACATAATATGCCGAAATATCATATTCCTAACTAGTTTAGTTTTTGAGATAGCCCCCGTCACAAAAATGGTCTAAAACTGACAACTTTGATGGCCCCCCATTTCCTTAATTTTTGAGTAAAAAATTAAAAAAATATATATTCGTACTCTACTCAATGAGCTCTAAACAATGATAGGTACCCCACAAGCTAGGGTAAGAAAAAAATTTTTTTTTCTGGCTCCTTTTTCATGTATGGGAGGCCCCCTAAAAATAATTTAATTGAATTTCTAATTCAAGATTTGATTTTGGGTCAATATTTTACACCAAATACCAAAATTACAGGTTTGTAACTCATTTCGTCTGCAAGCTAGAGACCTGTGACCGGCGGACAGACGGACAGACAGACAGACAGACAGACAGACAGACAGACAGACAGACAGACAGACAGACAGCCGAGTGAAATTAATAGGGCTCCGTTTTTACCCTTTGGGTACGGAACCCTAAAAAGTATACAAATAGTCTACTAAGACTAGTAGACTATTTGTATACTTTTTTAAGTGTAGTGTCTATACTACACTTAAAGAATACTAACTATTATTGCTTACAGAAGCAACTCACTTCCCCCTCCGGCGGCGTATAGAAGCCGATAATGCCATAGGTAGAAGTACGCCTAGCAGTATTACGTTACGTTGTCCTTGTTCCGACCGAATAGCGTTGTCTTGTCAGTCGTACTTCGCATGTATGAAGTGTCGGAGGTGTGCCATGGTACACCGTCAGGAATTTATTTACATGATGTTCAACTTGCTTGGATATACTCGTAAGTAATCTATTAGGTACTAGTGGACCCGGCAGACTTCGTCCTGCCCGGTGACATACCGACATCGGCGCCACCTACTGAGACCCGGTAGGTTACCTGTACCTACCCGGTAATTGTGTTTTCAAACCATCCAGGAACCCATTGAAATATACACACAAAATTTCATACAAATCGGTCCAGCCGTTTAGGTAGAGTTAGGTGACAAACACACGTTCAGAAGAATTATTATAACTATAAATACGGGTGAGAAGGTGAGAGAGTTTACCGTATCCACGCGACGGGATGTTTGACAGTTACGAAAGCCGTCTACATTTTGTATGGGAAAATGTTTTCTCTTTTATTTTATTATTTCGTCAATTTTCCAATGTTTTTAATAGTTATTCTGCTATTCGGGACGGAGACAAATACAACAAATCAATAACCATGAAAATCGCTCCAGCTGTTCTCGAGTTATAAGTGTTCAAACTAACACGACTTGTTATATATATATATATATATATATATATATATATATATATATATATATATATATATATATATATATATATATATATATATATATATATATATATATATATATATAGATTATGATTATTAATCTTTTTACATAGCTCTATCTAAGTATGTGCTTACAGATTTTCTGTATTTATGTATGTATATAGTGCTTTACTGATTTTCATGCTATCTATACCTATTAAGCTACCTATTAAGTATATCTTCATGAAAATACCTATGTTAGTGTGATTTTCACAATTAGTGGAAAGTTAGTTAATAGAGTCTGTCAGTATGATTGTGGTAATTTTAATAAGTAATAAAAATGTAAATAGTATCTACGAATATGTGAAGAATATGTGAATTAAAAAAAACAGACAATTTTTTTCTCGGAATTACAGAGAGTTGCGTGCACTTAAATTCAATGGTTAGGATAATATTAAATCTATAAAAGTACTTATATACCCTTACCTACCCACACATCCATACCATTCTGGTGGCGTTCCATAATGGTATACGTGTATGATAGCCAGTGATATTTACATCAAGCACGCCGCGCGCAAGCACGAGCTATCGCGTACACTGAACTGAGAAAAAAACCACTTCCCAACAAGAGCTTTTAACCATTAAAACATAGCACCGTAAACGTCACAAATGATAAATGTCTGTTTACATAGAATTAAGTCCCGAACGTATAATTCAAATTGATCATCACCCATTTGTATTTACATAATTATAACGTCATGTTGAATTAATTACGCAGCCATAAATATCGTGATTCGAATAACGTCGGTTGGCGGCAACGCGTTCGTTGGTACGGGTCAGTTTGTCCCGACTATAAGCCGAGATGTCTTTCGGGCGGCGGTGTCTTTTTATTAGAAAAAAGATCGATAGATCGCGTTATCTTTTTTTCTGCGCGTGAGTGCAGTTGAGGAGGTTGTATAGAACTAACCGAGAGTACCGCTGTGTTCGTAAAGAGAGCGGCGTGGTGTGCGTGCGCCGTGCTCACAGGCGAAGAGCCTTAGACGTGAGGTCCGGTTGTTGCTGTGTGAGTGAGTGCACATGGTACACGTACACCTGTGCAAGTGTGATTTTTGTAGAAGATCCAAGCCTGAGAGGTTTCAGGATACCATCTCAAAATATCACTAAAGCTTTCGATACTACTTTTCACTTTGAGCTTTTGCACAATGTCTATCTATCATTTGTAAGTTCCTCTGAAAATCAATTTAATCTAGATCCTGATGATTTTCTTGACCTTACAGCTTATCAAATATGTAGAACCAAACTTTTCAAATACTGTATCAGTTTTTTCAAATTTTCAATAAATAAATAAAAAATGAGACAAATTATCTAAGACAGACCCAACTTGCTGAAATACATATCTACTGTTACGAAAGTTAATATACATAATTATAACAATATATATTTCAGTAAATTTTTCATTGAAGGCACAAATTTTTGTCACCCGAGCATTTTACGAAAACAGACGCGAGCGCATTGGAGGGGGATTTAGTTCTGCCCATTCATTCCGAGCCGCGCAGACAAAACTATGTACGTCTCTCTTGCACCAACATAATACCCGCTTTAATATCATAGGACGAATATTAATTTTGTGCGATTGAATATAGCTGTTGATTGAAAATTTTTCTCTTGGAGCTTTGGTAAGGTATTAAATATGTATTTATTTTGTTGCGTTCCAAAGTGTTTCATTTGACCAAAAAAAATTCCCTCTTCTGTTTTCAGTATTAATCGATTAAGGGATGCATTTTAAATGCACGAGTAGAACACCCACGTGTCAATTTCAAATACATTTTTTTATAAAAAATGTTAAAGTTTGAGTGAACTTTTCATGAAAAAAAATTAAAAATATTCCTGAAACTTAACTAAGTATCGAAGATATTTATTTCCGATAATTTTAGGCTGATGAAACATCTTTGGGCACATAATTATAATACAGTGTGCTTAGTCTAAAGCGGAGCACTCGAAAACGAACTCGAAAACTATTGATCGATTTCAGAGTAAAATAGACCTAAAATGTCTTGTATTAAGGTTTGAGTTCGCCAATACATTCAGCATTGTTCGAATTCTGAATGTATTGGCGAACTCAAACCTTAATACAAGCCATTTTAGGTCTATTTTACTCTGAAATCGATCAATAGTTTTCGAGTTCGTTTTCGAGTGCTCCGCTTTAGACTAAGCACACAGATAAGAACGCGTTCGTATCTGTATTATAATTATTTAGAAATAGCGACTAGCTGCTGCCCGCGACTTCGTTCTTGTAGAGGTTAGTTCAAATAGTGAATTATGGTCTTGACTTCGTATAAAAATCCCATAGAAAAATAATTCCCAATTTTTCCCGAATTTTCCTATGTTCCGGGCTACTTTTCGAATATTTCTTCGCCTCAAAACCTTGTTGGGACTATTACGAATATTTAAAAAAAATTAAATCAGTCAAACCGTTCTCAAGTATTTAATTTTTTTCGTTTAAAAACTGCACTAAAATTGATTTTGAAATACCTATAGATATTATTAAAACATTTTATAGGAGAAACACACAGTGTATCTGTATAATATATCTAATAATTAAAAATAAACCGGTCAAGTGCGAGTCAGACTCGCGCACCGAGGGTTCCGTACTCCAGAAGTATAAGTACAATCTGTTTTTTTTCATTAGTTTGTCTTAAAAGTTAAATATGCTAATTAAGCTAGGCCTCTAAATTGTATGAGCGCTCATACAACTCAGAGGTCTATCTTAATTAGCTCAACCTAACTTGCTGATGCCAGCGACTTCGTCCGCTTGGATTCTTATAAATCTCATCTCCTATTTAACCCACTTGGGGGTGGAATTTCTAAAATTATTTATTTTTAATTAATTATTTATTTAATTAACGTAATTATTTTTTTTTAACCAACAATACTTATGCCAATTTTCATTGATATAACTTTAAAAATAACGGACTTTCATACAAATTTTCATCCCCCATTTAACACACTTGGAGGTAGTTTTTCCATAATTCTTTAAACACGTAATTCTTTATTTTTTACGGAAAACCTAAATACCAATTTTCATGGATATAACTTGAAAGATGACGGACTTTCATACAAACTTTCATGTCCTATTTAACCCCCTTAGGGATGGAATTTGCAATAATCCTTTCTTAGTGTGCGCCTACGTCATAAAAGAAAGCTACTGTGAAAATTTCAAGTTTCTAGCTTCAGTGGTTTAGGCTGTACGTTGATGATCAGTCAGTCAGTCAGTCAGGACAAGCTTCTTTATATAATAGATAGATATCATAACGTTCACCAAGCAACGTAGTTCCAGTAGGTACCTACCTACCAATTGAAAGTTTTGCGATGCAAGCTAACAGAGCACTCAGCACAGTACCTACCCATTGTAATTACGCTTCTATTTATGGAAATAGCTGTGAGATTCCATTTCAAAGTATTCTTGACGCTGATGCATTATCATATTGCACTTTGGAAGCAATTTCCATCATAATTGCATAATGTACCTACCTACCTTGAGGCCATAGGGACAAATCACTTTTTGAATTTCTCTTAACTTTTAATGTTGACGTTCTTTTGAACTTAGTAGATGATGAGCTGATGATGTGAATCATTAACATGCTTGCGTATAAAATACTTACGAATCACATTTATTTATGTAATTTTTAATCAAAGTAACTAGTAAAAGTACTCTCACTTACCAAGTATCAAGTAGTCTTACCAAGAGTAGGTACGTATTTCAAAGATTCACGGTGTAATTCTTTCAGAAAATTCACATTTGGAAGTATTTGAACTACAAAATTGTAATTTAAACGCTGTTCGAACCGACTGATGATGGAAAATCACCTTCAAACGCCTTAATTAATTCACTCCAAACAAAATCGGCCTCACAGAGTGTCTTCAGGCCATTCAATTTTGCATTAAATTGGTAATTTCCACGGCACAATAATTTGTAACTGTTCCACTACGGTTTAGTGCTTTTTTTTGGCCTCTAGTTACTACGTACCTATTCGCTCTTCAGTCGGTCGCGATGAAAAACTTTTCTCACGGTTTTGGAAAGCAAACAGACTACTGGCTTTCTATTTTTACCGAAATTAATCACTACAGTCACAGATTGGCAAATAAAGTCTAGATTTTAATTTTCGTCAGTTCACACCTCACTGGCTTTTTCATAATACTCATCTCTTGTCATTTTAGTTGTGGTAAGCGTTATACTTTGTTGTGCTCTATATTTCTCGTTATGAGTTGCGACACCAGCGCAAAAAGTTTAATAAGGCATATTTATTATCGAATTTGGTGCAAATATACGGCTCAAGGTAAAATCACAAAACGACATCAGACTTCCACGAAATATTAAAGTCGACAACGAGCAATATCCTACTCTGGAAAATATTTTACAGACTTTATAATAATTTTACTTAATTTTGTATCGACCTCTGTCGTCCTTAGTTTCGTAAAATATTACATGAAATCGTACTCCCATATAGGCAAGTAAATATACTTACGAAAGGTGCTGCGCGAGCGCCTCGTTCACATATCGACGTTTTCTGGATCGCGATTAATTAAGATTAGCAGTTTTATTTTTCAAGTGAATCACACCTTTTCTGTGGGAATGTTTACACGTTCACAAATTGTGAAAAATTACTTATAAAAATAATTGTTGCTTTTAAACGAATCTTTAATGATGAATGGGCCTACTTAATATGCGTAAACTTGTGGTGTACATATTTTTGTTTAGTTTTATCCAGAACTAAATTATTTTTAGAAGTGCAAATAACAGTCATCTGTTGAATATGTCACTCAGGGTTGACTTTCATTTTCTTCAGGAATTTCGTATTAAATTTCGGAAGTGGGTAATTGACTTTCTCAACGCTCGTGAGATCCAGCCTCTTGTAACACTGGTAGCATCAAACTTATCAATGAATTCCACGGAATGGAACGCCATTGTAAGAGATCTTTCGTCCCAAAACGAAGAATTAATGAGTGAAAAAGTGTAGCTCTTATTGCGGGTGTCCAAAGAGTGAGCTTCGTTTGTCGGATGACGGATGGTGTTTTTATGCGGTCGAACCTACGTCAGTGGCTATCAATGAAGTCCACTATAAGTGTTTGTGTTAAGTCATCGTATTTTAATGAACTGTCGATGACATGCCGTACGAGTAATAGACTCTCGGTGTTATTCTTTTTAGCGCCGAATTTTTTATCCCTTGAGGCCTGATCTTTGGATGTGAGGAGTTAGAAATAAGGAATGACCGACTTTTTATGACGATTATTTTTTAGGCGTTCCTGTTGATGAACTTCCTTTATAATTACCACCTACTACAAAAAGAAAATGTCAGTTCTTAATGTAATGCAATGTGTGATGTTATTTTTACACTTTTGAATTTCAAATATAAATCTCAGGCTCATAAGATTGAATCATCATCATGATCAACCCATTACCGGCTCACTACAGAGCACGGGTCTCCTCTCAGAGTGAGAAGGGTTTTGGCCATAGTCTACCACGCTGGCCAAGCGGATTTGCAGACTTCACGATTGGCAAGATTGAATACAAAAATAATATTATGAATCTATTGACAGAGTCGATGCTTTGAGGATAAGGTCAGAGAAACGATGTTTGAAACATAACAAAGGGTAGACATCGAAATTGAGGATAGACAAGAGGTTAAATCAAACAATGCTTCATTGTAGAAAAGGCGCAGTGCAAGTAAAATCAAAGACAAAATTACTCTTGGTAGGCTGGCATTTATAAAAAAGCACTCAAACTACAAAACAAATCTAAATTGTTATTTATAATCTATCATCGATCATACAATTTCGCCTGCATACCTATATTTGAAAGTAAACTAGTTTAAAGTTAGTAACAATGGATTTATTTAATTATTCAAATACTCAACTAAAAATAAAATAATTAAGTATTCTGTGCTTTGAGCGAGTTCTGCAGCAAAATATTGCATTCTTTTGAGGTGATGTCATTTAAAACAAATACTTAATGTTATGCATACTATATATATACTATATAGCAATTTTAATTATTCATCATATTGAAATGAGTTCCAAGAAAAGTGTCATATTAGAATAGATTTTTAAAACTCTTCAAACAGCAATTATATTGAAAAACCAAAAAAAGTGCAAAAATTTTGCGGTTTTTCGAGTGTTGCAAAGTTAGCACAGGTCTTTCGAAGTTGCAAAATTGGATTTAGACTACTGTTAGTAGTCCTAACAACATATTAAAAAATCAGAACTAGCCGTTTGATCGCAATTTTAGCGATTTTTAACCCCCGACGAAAAAACGACGGGGTGTTATAAGTTTCACGTGTCTGTGTGTGTGTGTGTGTGTGTGTGTGTGTGTGTGTGTGTCTGTCTGTTCCCCTGTGGCGCTCAAACGGGTGGACCGATTTGAATGCGGTTTTTTTGTTTGAAAGGTGAATTAGTCGAGAGTGTTGTTTGCTATGTTTGATGAAAATCGGTCCAAGATGGCCGCCGCTACAAAATGGCGGATTATTATATTTTTTCACAACTCCCTTAATATGGGTATCAAATGAAAGGGCTTGACTAGTAGAATAGCACTATGCAAATCCAAGATAGCTGCTGCCACAAAATGGCGAATGTCAGGGGTTTTTAAATTTTTAATTTATACTTGTTAAGGTAAACATTCGACTTTTAAATACCATCAACAGGTGTATGGCATTTTCACAGTGTCCACCGGAAACACCATGTTCACTCAAGCGGACGAGTCTCGTTACCGACCCCCCAATCGTTTCTGTCTCATTTCCTCCCACTTTTTTACCTTGAATCCAAAAATCACTTAAAACTCTCGTTTCTCACAGAAATATTGCTTTCGTAATGACTTGCATTTGTGAATAACTTTACAGAGTTCTCTTTGAAGTTATGCATTCGAAAAATCTGCACTGGAAAGGATTTCGTCGGCATGGATTTGAAAATTCTGATTTTCAGAAATATTTTTTTATAAATAAATAATCCTATGCATGCATGTGAAAGTCCTGTCAAAATTGGTTCAATTGTTCCGACGTTAGGCCCGGACAAACGACTGATAAACAGACAAAATGTTTTAAAACGTCTGTCTGGATTAAGATATCGTTTCATAATATCTAAATCATATTATTATTCAGTTTTAAATAAGAGATAAGTAGTTAGGTGCTCCTAAATCACAGTCATATATTTCAATTTTATTTATGTGAAGCTTGGTATTTTATAATTTTCTGGGGTTGGATAAGAAAACCTCAACCTTTTAAAAGGTTTGCTAAAATCTGTCTCTATATTGCTATCACTGTCGAAAATAATGCAAGATGCTTATATTAAAATATCATGAAACACTTTCAACTATGTGGTTTATGTATGCTTGGTTATGTTTGCCACGTAAGTAACTGCAGTTGGGGTTTTCTTACCCAATCTGTTAACTTAAATAAATAAAATTGAAATAGGTATATGACTATATGAGTGTGATTTCGGACGTACTATTAATAGACAGATCAAGTGGATTATTCAATAATTTCAATGCTTCTGTCCTAGTAATTCACCATCCATCTGAATCTACTTATATCATGGCTTTATTAGATACGTGAAATAGGACATAGTATATTTTTTGCTCCGGTAAATTAAAGTATTGCTACAGAGTTCCTGAAAACCTAAATTTACGTGAAGGCAGTCGAGGACAAAAGATAAAAAATGTCACAGATAAAATTTTATAATACCTTTCAATAGTATCGATCAATTCAGCGAGAATAAGACATTTTATAATATTTTCAGATTATTTCGTCACAAAAGTCGAATAAGTGTTGCAAAATTACGCCCAGCAGTCGAATAGAATCACGTCGTTCTTTGGCTTTATTTGTTGTCTTTTCATTGACTACGGTCTAGGTATTTGTAATTTCCGGCCTGAACCACAAAGGCTCACTAATTACCACCCGGACGTACAAAAAAAGTTTTAGTCATCTAGTCACTATTCATGTTGACAATGTAGAAGATGATATTCAGGATATTTTACTTCTTATTCTGGTTCATGGTACAAGAAGCGACAGTTTTGATGGAATTTTGTCTGTAGGTATGATGAAAACATGTCGGTAAACTCTCAAAACTTTTATGGGTAAACTCTATACGTAAATTATGTAGTAAGCATACCTTCTCTTTCTTACACTAATATAAGTAAAAACAAAAAATTAGGAAATTTTTAGTAATTGAATAAAAATGTTATTTAAATAAAAATATTTTGTCTGCAACAATTATTATAAAATCTGGCAAAGTGCGAGTCGGGCCAACTTAATATTTTGAGTGTAAGAAATATTTCATTTTCGAGCTAGACATCGCAACAAACCATGAAAGAAAAACCCAAAAAAATGTTCGTTTGTTTTGATCACAGCTTACAAACTATTTTATGAATCGTTGTTTATAGTCTTTGTTGTTTAAATACAGTATATATGGTAGGTAGGTACATAATATACCGAAATTTCATATTCCTAACTGGTTTAGTTTTAGAGAGAGATAGCCCCCGTCACAAAAATGGTCTAAAACTGACAACTTTGATGACCCCTCATTTCCTTAGGTATGTTTTAAGCAAAAAATTATATATATATATATATATATATATATATATATATATATATATATATTCATACTATACTTAAGGAGCTGTTAACAATGAAACCCCACAAGCTTTGGTAAGAAAAAAATTTTATTCCCGGTCCTTTTTCATGTAGGCACGGGGGAGCCCCCCAGAAAAATAATTCAATTTCTAATTCAATATTTAGTTTTAGGTTAACGTTCTACTTCAAATACCAAATTTTAGGTTTGTAACTCGTTTCTTCTACGAGCTAGAGACCTGTGACCGGCGAACAGACAGACGGACAGACAGACAGCAGAATGCCATAAATTCCATTTTTAACCCCCGACGCAAAAACGACGGGGTGTTATAAGTTTGACGTGTCTGTGTGTGTGTGTGTGTGTGTGTGTGTGTGTGTGTGTGTGTGTGTGTGTGTGTGTGTGTGTGTCTGTCTGTTCCCCTGTGGCGCTCAAACGGGTGGACCGATTTGAATGCGGTTTTTTTTGTTTAAAAGGTGAATTAGTCGAGAGTGTTGTTAGCTATGTTTGATGAAAATCGGTCCAAGACGGCCGCCGCTACAAAATGGCGGATTACATATTTTATCACAACACTGTCAATATGGGTATCAAATGAAAGGGCTTGACTAGTAGAATAGCACTATGCAAATCCAAGATGGCCGCCACCACAAAATGGCGTATGTCGGGGGTTTTTTAAATTTCTAATTTATACTTGTTACCCTTTGGGTACGGAAACCTAAAAACGCGCGAACTATGTACCACAATTACTTTCATCTTAATTCCATTCTTAAAACTTATCATGACGGTGGCTAGTGACAAGCTAGTGATTCCAGCTGAGCATTTCCTTATGTACGAATTTTCCGGGAACCGTTTACTTAGTAAACTCCGCGGCCATTGCCCGGAACATACTCGTATGTAAGAATGAAGCTTTTTATGCAGCGCGCGGGTCAGAATGTCTGGGGCCTGTGGGGTACAGCAGGTAGCAAATTAAGAGTATCAGTAATTACATGTAGCTACAAGCGTATTGTGTTTGTATACGTATAAAAAGTGTTCTATCGGTCGGCCGGTCCTTTGTTAAATAAATTAGTTTCGGTGTCTACCAAATTACGCTTCGGATCTGTCTACATATACGTACAACACTCAGATGTTGGCGGGAGAATATGCTCTACCTATTATTCCTTCGAATAAATTAACATACATGAGGTTTTCTTAACAAAACGAGAGCTGAAACAATGGAAGATCATACGTACGTTATTTAAAAAAAAAGCTTTTGGGAACACTGGTAGCCGAATACTATTTGTTTTCATTGATTTATTCATGGTCGCGCTCAAGCTAGAAGGCGCCGACAAAGGCGCTCTTTTTGAAATACATCTTGTTCGAATTGGTAATGAGAGTTTATGTGAAACGTTACAAAATAACGAGGCACGTTACGCGTACCATACGGTTACATTAGTGAAACCGAATACCTAATTGTTAGAACTTAAAAGGTTCAGGAATTTAGAAAACAAAAACAATGGAGGACTTATTTATTTTGCCGTGCATTCATCGAACTAGTAAGTTTTCCGTAGTGTTCCCAGAGTGTATTATTCAAAACCTTTGTTTTTCAGAAAATTCGAATAGATGCCTACTTGTGTTAATATTGGTTGCCGTGATAGAGTCGCTGCAATAGGAAGTTGCATAGTAAACATAGATACATAGGTACTTCAACTAGAAGGTTGAAGGATTTTCAAGCCAAAATTCTCTGTTATTTGTTTTCCACAACATGAAAATTCATAGTTTGTTACACACAAATTTGAGTGACAAAATCGACCTATAATTGGTTCCAAATATTTTTTCTATGACAGCTTTCATCTTCCTTCTCTTTTCATGCCTGGAAAACTTTTTAACAGTAGCTGCTAGGCAGGATATAAATGTTCAGTTGCTTTAATTCGACTATATTTCCAATTTAAGCGGTCTAATGTTTAATAGCAATTGTTTTTGCGACCATTGTATAAATAAGTTTCTTCATATAAAATTTATCAGTTTTGTGATAAGGCCGTATGTGATAAATTGCCTGTTTCATAAGGCGTTCATTAGAACCGTGCAAAATGCGCTCCGTTGCGCGGCGATAACTCCGCCGATAACAATTTTATTGCTTCAAATATTACCTACCTATTTGCGTATCCGTGCTATTCGTCTAAAGCGGTCCAACAGATATGTCTCTTTTAATTTTATGTTTTACGATTTTTTTTTGCTCAATTACATTTTACTGGCTTCTTCAGTAAATTCGCACCACATTCGCACTTATTCACAAGGTCTTTTTAGCTCTCTTTCATATACCTAGACACAGATTAAAATTCTGCAATTTTAGCCCAGATATTTTATTGCAAAAATATATAGAAAAATTCATGTAGATTTACTTGACGACAAAAACGAGTCGAAACTTCGAAAGTATACTCTGTAAAAGTTTACTTGCAGAAAAAACTTTTCTATACTATTCTATTTACTGTATAGATCGACCAGAATCTCATGAAAAATAGGGAAATGAAATTCCAAGGTTAACAACACTACGGCTGCCCTAGCGATAAACAAAGTAACTGACATTTTTTGTGAAATTGACTTTTTGCATTAACAAAAGTTTTATGTCGAGTAGTTTTTTTACCACAGTTTAATATTTCAAATAACTTGAACCGTTTACTGAAATTTAAATTGCCCAAACAAAGTAACTGCACTCACTAACCCGGAATATATAAATGCAAAAACCAAGTAAACAACAAGCACAACACAAAAACAAAGTAATTGGATGTTGATTACTTTGTTTTTGTATTTAAAATGCAGTTGCTTGATTTTTCGTTTCGTGAAACGATCCCAGGTAAGGTGTTCTGAATGTAATTACTTTGTTTATCACTAGGGCAGCCGAGTTAACCTAGTGTTGCTTACTACAAAATTTAATTTCCTGAGATGATATTTTTCATGAGATTCTGGTCGATCTATACAAGTCATGTGCACGAGGGTGTCACGAATATTGAATGCATTTTCGCGTTTAACAGCCCGGTTTATACTCTGTGTAGAAGTAGACCAGGGGGGTTATTCTGTAACTTAGTTAGCAACTGAAAATAGTTGCCAACGAATTAGTTCGATATACATTGCTGCTTTACTGTGTGAAATTATGAAAACACTTTATATTTCCCACAGTAAAGCAGCAATGTATATCAAACTAATTTCGTACAGTTTGTGGATAAAATATGTAATATATATGTACTTCTTGCTAAGCTAAGTTTTGAATCAAATAATTTTTCTTTATAAAAATAAATAAAAGATTTCAGGGGCACTGGAAATAGATAATGTTATTTTCTATTTCTATCACAATACCTGTCGGAGTCACCGGAAAAGCGACTGTAGGCGTGCTACTTGCAAATAACTACTATGTATTTCGAAGGCTTCAATTTATTTTACGGTCTTGAAGGTTTTTCAATAAAGTTGACAATTCTTTTATAATATTTTAAAACTGTAAAATTCTCTTCATCATAAACATTTCAATAAAGAAATTTTGGTGTCTTCAAAAATCACCCCCCCGTTCTTGCAAACATTGTACAAAGCTCTCCTTTTTTAATAGTACGTAATGAATTTGTACTTTGAATACTAGATGAATTTGTAGGTACTAACATACTCTTGTCTCGTCAGTAGACTACATCTGTAGAAAACAAAGCAATTAAGGCTTAAACTATGATTAGTTGGAGAGATAAAGTGTCTCTGCATTTCTGCAATCATAATGATTGAAGAAATTTCTAAAGCCAGCTTCCTTTGAATTTGCGACCACGGTGCTCCATAAGGCATATTCATGAGCTGTATAATATAGAGTGCAGGTGACTTGGACACTGATGTCTGATGTATTCACTTCTTTAATTAAGCATCGTAGCAGCCTTTCGATTATAAGGCGGCTACCCGGCTTTGTAACCTGCGTGGCTCGAGGAGAGTTTCATAATGATTGGACATGTTGCGAATATGTTTAAGTTATGGCGGGAATGTAATCCGTGGAATTTATTTACGTTTCGTAATGTTACCAGATATTAAACAATTCCCACAAAAAGATAAAAAATTCAAAACTTATGCAAATACAAATAAACTGCCGCATGTAGATATGAAAAATACTGACAGAAATTTCATGGTGATAATGTCATTCGACTTCCATTTTTGAATAATTTTTTTCAATGTGCTTCTTTTGTTTTCTATTGCTATTAGTGTGAACTTTCTAATTTCCACTCTTAGCGATTTCTATTTTAGGGCGAAACGACTAATATTACGCAGCTTAGAGTTTTATATGTTGACAAGGAATTATTGTCTGTTTTCCATATAAATAACTCATCTGTAAATGACAATGACAGCTGTCAGAATTCCACCGAATTAAAAATCAGAGTATACAGCGATCTTAACTCAGCTTCTCGCAAACTAAATTAACGGAAGGTAGTTTCTATTAGTTATATTTTATTCATAGTAAAGTAACATCATTGTAACTTAAACTTATACATTATTTTTTTTCTGAGAATCGGTCCATTGAAGACGTTTGTAGCTCCATTGAAAAAATATATTCGTACACTGAAAAGAATAGATATTTACCTAACGATAATCCAATAGGGTTAATATGAAAATACCTTGTAAGAAACGAATTTACAAAAGAACGTGTTTGTAATCAAAAACAACCTTTAATACTTTGGGATAAGAGTTCCTGTGTAGCAGTAAATCAGGAATGGCGACTTGCTGTCTCGGCCCTGATAACATCCTTCTAATATTAATAGTAGTTTTGTTTCATAAAATGTATACAAGACGTTCTGAGCATGTACCTACAATCTACATTGTATATAATAATATATTATTGTGTTTTACATGCTTATAAAAATTAATTTTTAAACGTATGCCACTGTGATTCTGTTGCATATAGATTTTATAATGTTTAAAACAGCATATAAATATATCTAAAGATAAATATCCATTAACTATTTCTAGATCAGATAGGCTAATATATGTGTGAACCTAGGCATTATGCATTTAGCGTCTATTTCATCCTAAAACAATGGAATTTTTAGTTAACAACTAAGTAGATTATTATTAATGTTACTGCTAATGTCCCGACACACCAAACATTACAACTTCGCTCGGTTATAAAATGAAAATGGAATCGAAGACTCAAAAGCGATGTAATCAAGTTCTCCAGTCATCCATAATAACATATTACAGATAATAACAAAAAGGATTCATATATCAAAGGTGACAAATCAAAATAAACAAGTCACGCATTCCTGTATAGGCGACTGGCGAGCAAGAAAGCTCAAATCAAAGATCGAAGACTGCGCCTAATGTATATTAAATATGAGTAGACGCCTCACCATATGGCATTCAAGTGAAAAACAGTGCAAAAACACGATGGAATTGCCATTATAGCTTATAACTCAATCAGTCCGTCCTGTCGGTGGCGGGCCGCGATAGGCATTCTGCACTTTTTATCCAGTAGCCGCGTTCCTGCCCAACAAATATGTCAACTATTATCGAGCGAGCGAGCGTCAAACGCCATAAAATTAGAAGAGCACAAAGATAAAACATGATGGGAGAAATTCCGCGCATTTCATCCGTCGAACTATATATACGCGTTATAATTTTCTTTTATAGGTGGGCTATAAATAAATGTCGTTTACAGCAAAAATGGTTTCACATAGAGATTTATGAGGCTGATAAAATTGACTTTTCGACCTAGTTCTTTATTGCTCCAGTAGTTTTTAATTTTTTTTTTTAGGTTAAAAGCTCACAATTACCTACACGTCTTGATGGTCCACAAAATACAATAATCTACGTCTCTTCGTTTTATCTGTTATATATGAGGAATGTTTGACATAGCTGATATACCTAATTTACAGAGTGTTCTTTTTTATCTGGGACAGTAAACAACCGAAAACATCGGAGGTACAGAATGTCTTAGGAATCATTGGGTCTTTTTTGAAAAAACAAAAATACTTTGTTTGGTCAAGTTGTATACAGAGTCATTGCATCGAAAGAAAAAAGGGACAGTAGAAATTGGTCTTTAGTAAAATATATCTCCTATAGTTTTGAATTTCCCAATTAAAAAAAACATACACACATACTATATTGAGGTATGTGTGCATTCGATAGTAAATAATTTGATTTCACAGAGTTTTTTCTGAAATGCCGCTATTGTAAAATGAAATCGTTATATCAATTGGTTTCTGTTATTTTTAATCCCCGATGCAAAAACGACGGGGTGTTATAAGTTTGACGTGTCTGTGTGTGTGTGTGTGTGTGTATTCCCCTGTAGCGCTCAAACGGGAGAACCGATTTTAATGCGGTTTTTTTGTTTGAAAGGTAAATTAGTCGAGAGTATTCTTAGCTATGTTTGATGAAAATCAATCGACCCAAGATGGCCACCGCTACAAAATGGCGGATTACAGATTTTATCACAACTCCCTTAATATTAAATGAAAGGGCTTGACTAGTAGAATAGCACTATGCAAATCCAAGATGGCCGCCGCCACAAAATAGCGAATGTCGGGGGTTTTTAAATTTTATTATACCTACTTGTCATTACTGTGCTTCGATAGTGAAATTAAGGTTCGCGTCTAGGTAATTAATCACAAGACGTGTGATTTGTGATTGCTATTGTATTTCTCAATGGACGTGGTCTGTGCCAGCTCCCGACTTAATTTGATAGCACTCTAAGAGCTTTGATCTGTTTTTTTATAAACAGTGTCTGATTGATTATGTAGAAGAATGATAAACTATTAAGTTATAAAGTAATATGTTCAAAATAATATTATGACTACATAGTAGGTAGGTACGCTTGAGTATATAATGCAGGCTATTTTAAAAGCTGGTAAGTACACTTAATATATTATGTGAATACTTACAACAATATAAAAGCTTTTTAAGAAGAACTTATTTAGGAAATAGATCTCCTATGAAATACTCGTATTTCACATTGAAATTACGGTTTTTGTCAATTTTTGCCCATTTTTGTCTCCCATGTTCTGCCAATAGGTATTTAAAAATGGAAAATGAAGGAGCAGTGATCGCAATTAAATTGTATAATTTATCATTCAGTAAGTACCCAACAATAATGTATTGATATAATTTGGCTTAATTAAAACACTCTAAAGTGCGAAAATTAGGTTTGCATTAAAAGTCAAGATCGCGTAATCGCATTAGATTTATGAAATTGGATGTAAGTAAAGAGTTAATGAAGAGGAAAAATGTAATAACATTCGGCAAGATAGCCAGGAATGATTGAGTTTATCGCTATGTGTAAAAAGAAGGGAGGTTTCTCTTTGTGTTCGTACATCAGTGCGAAATTTATCAGATGCCGCAAAAACTTGCACGTTAACAGCCATCAGTACTGCAAGCTTTAAGGGATGGCAAAAGGTTAAATTAACAAATTGACTTCAATTTTCTCGTATTTCTTCTACCTTAACCTATCTACAGATATCAACTAATTGATTTAAATTTTCTCGTGCATGTATTGTTAGCCTATCTACAGATATTTTAGATATATAAGAGCTTTTCAAAAAGCTGTGATAGCCTAGTGGTTAGGACGACCGACTTCTAATCGGAGGACGTGGGTTCGATCCCGGGGCACGCACCTCTAACTTTTCGGAGTTATGTGCGTTTTAAGTATTTAAATATCACTTGCTTTAACGGTGAAGGAAAACATCGTGAGGAAACCTGCATGCCTGAGAGTTCTCCATAATGTTCTCAAAGGTGTGTGAAGTCTGCCAATCCGCTTGGCCAGCGTGGTAGACTATGGCCAAAACCCTTCTCACTCTGAGGAGACCCGTGCTCTGTAGTGAGCCGGTAATGGGTTGATCATGATGAAGAGCTTTTTAACCCCCGACGCAAAAACGACAGAGTGTTATAAGTTTGACGTGTCTGTGTGGTTTGTGGTGTGGTCAGGTTTTGTATTTTTAAATACACTTATCTATATTGGAACTACTCTCTACGTCCAACTCTCTCATAAGAGGCAAAGCTTTGGTCCTATTGTGGATTTCAAAGGCTTTGACGTCGATGGCATTGGTTCGTTGATATCGGATCTATACCTACTTGTTGGGCTAAAATTCTTATTTCCTTTAACAGAAATGGCGGATAGATAAAAGGTCAGTGAAAGCCGTCGCTTTTTGAGGAACTTTTGCTCAATTCCAGTTGCAGTTTGCAGTATCCAGCATCTCTCTAACCACGTTTCCTTTCACGTTAATACCTATCTGTACTCTCTTTTATTTTGTCATAGAGTAAATAAACAGAGTCGCCTTTGCGCGCTAGACGCATATGTATCCGTAAGGAATATTCACTCCAAAAGTGAGGTGCCGCTTACCTGCGTATTTTATACTTATTTATGTAGAGCAACAGAAAAATTATGTGACACTCGTATTGTCGATGTAATACGTAAAAATTCACGCAAGTTTTAATAATAAAGCTTAGGAATATTCTTCCTATTTATTACTTTTACGAGTAGGTGTATCGTTTTCTTTGACTAGCTGCCAACCCTGGCAAGCTCGGTGAGACACTTTTGACGGCTCGAAATGATGGACAGTCATTACGATGTCATTGACATCATTTGTTTCGTCCGCCTTCATTTACTTTGCGTTACGAGCAGCCGCGGCCATTGTTGCGGTGGGCTACTGAACGATTTGAAGGTGTTGATGTTTATTTACAACTCGATTATTTCGATGTAATTGCATCTGGCACCCTAGGTGGTCACTCTACGAAAGTTATTGATAGTAGAGGAAGGTTGTAAGTGAGTAAATCTTTGCAGTGTAGGAGTGATTAAATTAAAAGTAAAATATAATTTACTGTACACTAAAAAGAGTCACAGTTTGAAGTAGACGAGTAAAACAGGCAGCCCTTATTCTAGACAATCTAAGGGCAGAGGATTCTAAAGAAGTATACGAAAGTGGTATCTGGTAGTGGCTAGTGGTAAGTGGTAATGGTGGTATAGTTACTAAAACAACAGAGGCAAAATGTTTGTACAATTAAACTGCCATTTAATTCCATTGACATTATAATCTCGTGATTTTGATTTCGTTAAGATGGTACAAACAAATCCGTTTTGCAAGTCAAATTAGAAGAAAAAAAAACGATATAAAACTCAAGCATTACTTAAAGTTGTCAAATTACTTATTACTACGAATTGAAATTACTAAGAAATTGATGAAAATCAATTTAAGTAATAATAAACTGTTTTATAATTACCTTAAGCTAATCTACTGGCCAAGCGACGTGTTGGTCCAATTTCTGGATCAGTTACCCGGTTTGCTGCATCATCGGTCATCTAATCATGTATCGGAGCGAGATTAAACCAGCCCGCGCGGACCGCATCAAAGGCGGTATCACACTGTTATTTTGACTGATTGATCTCCCCCAACAAAAAAAGGTTGCATCGCTACCGAGATCGACAGTAGCCGAGAAAAAACAAATTAGTTGGCTAAACCTTTTCATAAAGCATTGTTATTATCACCACCTATCCCGTCTTATATTCCTTTCCGAAATGTATTTTGTCGTGTCCGAACGGGACTTTTTTGTCCCGACTCTAATATATCTTGTGTGCGCCTCGGAATACAGCTCTCGGATTCGTGATAGGGGCACATTGTTGCCTCATAATCGCTGTTATAAGGATATAAGGAAGGCGAAAATCATGCTACGTTTGTGACCTTCGATCCAAAAAAAACGCGATTTATTTTTTCATTAGAAGAAATGTTCTTCGGTGTCAGATGTAGCGGCTCGAGCTTTGATTATCGAAATTCTCATGTTTAGTTTTAATTGGTGGCTTTATCGAGTTTACATTTTACGGTCGGATTCGATGAGAGGTTAATAAGCGGCTTTTTGAAAGGTAACTTCGTTTTTTAGAGGTCCGCGGCAATAATAGGAATATGAGTCGATTTGTAACATCGGATTGTTGTGATCGTTATATTATTGTAAATATCTATTTCGGGTTTTGATAATTAAGATTTATTAGATTCGTCGAATGTCCATCCTTACGACCGTCGGTCTCTACAGGTTTTCGAGGTTTCCGATGAGTCAGCCTCGTCTAGGCGTAGATTGATGTATCTCTAGACGATTCGCGTTGCTAAGTTACAGCAACTCTTCACGGAACCGCTCATGGAATGTAATTGTAATGCGCTGTGCCCAATTTTTTATTGTTTAGCCAATAGCCGATATTGATTTCGGGTCTTTGATTCCGACGTGTTATTGCTTGTTTTATTGGTACCTGGGAACATTGTAATTAAGCATGTCGGACCTTTTTTCTCATCTCGTATTCGTGTCTAAAGACTATAACAATTTGTGACTCACCTTGAAAAGCGTACGCTCCGAAGATCGGTCTCATATTGTTCATGGAAGACGCGGTTCCTGTTGAGTAATCCATTTCGTTTTTTTTTTTTAATATTCGAACTTTATTATTCTTTCACAACACAGCGTTATTCACTTATTCACGGATTATTATCGAATTCACGAGAACTGAGGCAAATCATTTTTGGAACTTTTATTCGTAGGTTTCTTTTTTACTTGCTTAAAACCAGTTTATATTGGAACAAAGTGAACTTGTTTTTAGGTAATTTTAAATGTATCACGTTAGTATTACACATACGCGGTATAGCCATGATATGAGCGAATCAATTACAAAGTCCAACGCCACTATTATTTCGGGACCCTACTCATAGGCCATAACAATAGCATTTCGCTCCACCTCTTTGCTCCCCTACCACTTTTTATTTAATGGTAATAATAGTAAATCACGGGAAAGTCACGTAAGTACCTATATATATGTTACAAGAGACGATGCTTTTAAAAGTAGGTAAATTTATTTAGGTATATGACGTTTAGTTATGATGGAAAAAATAAAAATCATTAGATTCTAGTTGTTTGAAAAGATCAAATTGATTTAATTTCTTCAACTGCAGAAGTTTTCTTTAATAATAACTCACGTTTAATCCCGAGTTCGAAAATAGGTAGGTACCGACTACCTTACTTACTCAAAGTTTTGCTTTTTCAGCAAAACAGGAGATCAGATATTGCAGTGTAGGTATAGCTTTGTTAAAAAGCTATTCTTACATACATAGGGCTCTACATTATTAATTTATTATAATATTACCTTTACCTACTTATACTGAGATAAAAATCAGGGTGCGTATAAATACTTTATGATTACTTTTAGGTCATGTTTCAATGAATAACTGTACCTACTTAATGTATTTTAAGTAAAAAGGAATTAAATTATATAATTGAACAATACTTCTAAGAATAAAACTAGTTATCCCTAAAAACAATTCACACTGCTAAAGAGATTTTTGAGCTCTAACAAAAAACAGTTTCAGTTGGTTATTTTTTTCGAGCAAATATTTTTTATAAGAATGTACACACAACATTAAAGAAACCATTCTAGTAACGACTTTGCTCGGTACCTACCTACATAGGTATATGTGCCTACTTTGACCATTTAATATGGCAGAAGGTCTTAGGAATTAGGAATCATGTTAAATTAATATTTGATTGTACCTAGATGCTAAAGAATAAAAAAAAGATTTCAGGACTGATGTTTTTAGTTCTAAAACGCAGCTGTCAGTGCGGTGCCGACAATAGTATCTATAGGTATCGATAAAAAGCCGTCATGCAAATTATCGTCCATTGTGTCGATGTATTGTCGATCGGAACTTATGCGAGTGTCCTGCGAACACTGTGCGATTTGATGCGCGTACAATTTTTTCGTGAATCCACGTGAATTCACGTGAACAGATGTTTCTGATATTCTTATAAATAATATGTAGTTTATATTAGCACATTTTTACTCAATTGCAAAAGTCAGTAAGAAAGATGAAGCCTATTGTTTTGTGGCAGCGTAAATCCATTGGGACATAATATTTTGCTAAGCAATAGGTAGGTACTTTTATCTTATGCTTTACCTTGTAGTTTACGTACCTATCTATAGTTTTCTCAGAATGAAACTACTTCAGAATAGTCAAACCTAAATTTTTTTTTTAATTATTATTATTATTAAAATGGAGTAATTGTATGTTAATCGGACTTCAATCAGACAAAGAAATAGAAAAAGTTATTACAACTTTTAGCTATTATAGCTATTTAAATACGAGACGAAGATTATGTAGACGGGTACAAAAAATTAACACCAAACACGAAATTAAATTAAAAATCGCCAATTCACGTTTCATTATGATTTTCCGTTCACGGTTTTGATGAAAAAAATTGAATGCACGACACTCTTGAATATGTCCGCAAAGAATGAGTTGTAATGTCGATTCTTCTGATTCCGTGAGCAAAATGAATGAATGGCAAGACGGCGTGTGTCACAACAAAATCGAGTGGCGTCTTGGGAGTACTCGTTAAGTGGAAATCATGTGGTGATCATAAGAAGTCACTTTAGGAGTAGTCGGAGCATTGTTAAGCCGGGGTCTGGCGATCATGACGCACAACGCTGCGGTATGCGACGCAACGCAGCGTCACGACGCAGCATTTAGCGTCCCTGCGGAGAGGTGGTCAGTTGATTTTGCCGCAGCTACCAAGGTAGACGTGAACATGAACAATCGCACACCCGTGACGCACACCGCACACCGCAGCGTTGAACCGAGAATGACGCCGCGGTGTGCGGCAGTACACCTCCCCACTTCACCGCGCTTGCCCCTCGCCGCTGACGCATACTGCTACGGAACATGAGACCATTCTCGACGTTTTTCATATGATTGAGTGTCCGACAACGCAGACCGCATACCGCAGCGTTGTGCGTCGTGATCGCCAGACCAAAGCTTTCCACTGTTTGTAGCAGATACCTTGATTAATGTGTAAGTTTCAAATTAAATTCACATAGTGAATTGGTGATAGCATCTACTCGTCTTATGAACTCTAAGAGAGTCATTGCGAAATCACAGACAGAAAACAATTTATTTATTTGTATGAATAACGTTTTTTTATTATTAGTACCCAAGTGAACGGCTATTCATTATGACTCCTCTAATGTCTAAACTTGTAAATAGATTTCTGCGAATCAAGAACTGAAACGTTTTTAAAGAAATGTTACTTATATAAAAAAGAGAAACCTTGGGAATTGGTGCAGAATTGCACTTGGAATTATAGCAGAAAAAATAGGTCAACTTCTGGAACTGCAGTCAGATTTTGTAATAGTTTAACGAAACTGAAAGTGATTATGACTAAGGTTTAACGAAAAAGCAATTTATTAGATAATATTTCAACTGTAAACCTTAAGTTTTTTGTTTTGTATCTACTTACATATAAAAAAGTACAGAGGCTGACTAACTGACGACAATGTACAACCTAAACTGGTGGCTTAGAGATTATTTTGTGGAGGAAATATTCCAGAGACGCACAAAGGGGCGAAATGGGGTGGTAAAATTTTTAAGACGAAACATTTTTTGAAATGACGAAGAACTTTCGGACGAAATCGATATTGTATAAATTATGATATTATTGATTCATATGGATTGAAGTATCCTCAACCTGCAATCTGCAAGAAAGAGAGAATTGTATACACTGCTCAGAATGTCACACTCACACACACATAAACAGTCACAGTGATTTATTGAAAATTTTTATAACCTAAGAACAAGCACTGTATACTCCTAAGTAGTAGGTATATTCTAGATAATTGTGTTACAAAATTTGGTCAACTTCAGCATGCAGTTAGAGTTTCCAATCATGATTAAATAGGTCAAGTAGAAACAGTTTTTCAATCTTAACCATATAAAAATAATTAGAGTAAACATAATAAAAGACTAGAGTAAACAGTCCAGAGTTAATCTATAGAGTTATTAGTGACACGATGTTAGAGATCTGTAATCCGTAAAATTGAGCGAGTTTGTTGGCAGAGGTATTAAATGATTACTGATTGATTAGAATTTAAGGTGGCCGTAAGTGCGTGGTAGAGTAGCTAGAGAAACATCTGTAAACACTAAATATTAGTATTAAAATTAAGTATCTATTTTGCATATTATATTGTTGAAGAAGTTACGATATTTCATGCCTGAGGTCAATCTTATTTGAAATCTGTTACAACGGTTATAAAGCCATTTGGTGTCATATATACCATTCCAATAAGGTCTGACGATGCGTGAAGATAGTTATCAAATTGTGCGTAAATGCGTGACTGTGTGAATGAGAACTATCTATTGCTTATAAATTGGGAATTTCGATGTCAGTTTTGTTCTTAGACATTTTTTGTGTTTTATATTTCAATAAAAGTTATAAGCTAATAAACTCAGAAAAAACAATCTTGGTTTGTCGAATCTTTTAGAAATTGTTCAGGTAAGTACTTACAAAAAAAAAAAAATTAACAAACCTGGACTATTGTCAATTTTCTTTTACTCTAAAATTAATACAGTCATAACTTATTAATCTCTAATGTGTGTTGTGATTTCAAAGATTATCCTAAATATGGAATAATAAAAGTTTGAAATTCGAACAGTTAACGTATTTTTTGGATATTTCCTAAACTGAGAAATTTACGGCATCGCAAAATCCCTTAGCAAAAAAAAAAACACTCAGACGAATTCAAATCTGATTATTTGTATTTTGTACGTTTCGAAGGAAGAGTTTACAAAATTGCGAGTAGGTGAGTGCCCGTATGTAAGTTCCGAGTGCTATAGATCGACCAGAATCTCATGAAAAATAGGGAAATTAAATTTTGTAGTAAGCAACACTAGGTTAACTTGGCTGCCCTAGTGATAAACAAAGTAATTACATTCAGAACACCTTACCTGGGATCGTTTCACGAAACGAAAAATCAAGCAACTGCATTTTAAATACAAAAACAAAGTAATCAACATCCAATTACTTTGTTTTTGTGTTGTGCTTGTTGTTTACATGGTTTTTGCATTTATATTCCGGGTTAGTGAGTGCAGTTGCTTTGTTAGGGCAATTTAAATTTCAGTAAACGGTTCAAGTTATTTGAAATACTGTGGTAAAAAACTACTCGACATAAAACTTTTGTTAATGCAAAAAATCAATTTCACAAAAAATGACAGTTACTTTGTTTATCGCTAGGGCAGCCGTAGTGTTGCTAACCTTGGAATTTAATTTCCCTATTTTTCATGAGATTCTGGTCGATCTATACGTGGTTATACCGTGCGTCTATTGTTCCATGCGCGCGATGGTGGTTAAGGCTTGAAAGGCACTTTCACCGGCCGCCGATTATCGGATGGGGTCCGTTACCGACACACCGACCGAATGCACTCGCTTTTGTATTGAGCATTTGTACCAGTTTGAACTACGTACCTACGTACGTTCTGAACAAGGAAATGACGCAGTGAACTGTGGAATAATGAAAATTGTTGAGTGACTGCAGAATCACTCAACAATTTTCATTATTTACGATGGTGCAATAGAATTGACCGCTAAGCTTTATGTTAATTCTTCGTTATAAATATGGTCGCTGATAGTGCAAAGCTGCGTATGTTGTTGCTATGTTGGCGGTTACATATATATCTTTATAGATAATATGTAACTTTGAGTAACCTTAACTTACTTAACAAAGTTTTGAAACCGTTCGAAAGTATTTTCCTAAGTGTGACCGAACTTTATGTACATTATTTATTTTATTTAACTGTCAAATTTAAACTTTAATAGTATCCGAATTAAATTGATGCACTGAACTATTCTACAAAGGTTCCTTGTTTTATTATACGTAATTCTTAAAAATATTTTTATTTACTTGAAAATATATTATTGAATTTGAAGAAACATAATTTTGTCGACAAAATTTTGTTTATAAGCTTTCAGTAAACAGTTCAAATTAGTATCGATAAAAAGTGTAATTTTCACAATTGAGCATAACTAGATAGATACCCATTCTTATTTTATAAAGAAAAAAAAATCCAATCGCAGTGGAATAGCCAAAAAAGTCTTATAAATATTTGCTCAAATGTTTCCACATCTAATACAATAACAGCATACAATTTAAACATTTCAAAACCTGCACCCACTCTAAATAGGACGCTCCTATTGTAAAGATCGCCAGCCAATTACTTAAAAATTCACAAAGCGACTGCACAATTTATCGGTGTCAAAACATCCAACCGTACCTACGACCTTCCTTCCAATGTTAGTAATGTGGTAAATTAATAGAATACGAGAATGTTATGTCATTAGGGAGAAGACAAGAAGAGGTGCTGAGGAAAAAATGGAAGAAAAAAAGAAGAAAGAAAAAAAAATGTGTGTGATCATACCGCCGCACGCGGGCTGAGACCCGCGGGCGATGTTTGTGGAAACGAGCTAAATGTGTTAAATGTGGAGCAATGATACGCGAGCCACTGGAAGAGATAGAAAACTCAGCGCCAATAGAGCAACAAATCTTGTGAATACAAGAAAAGAATTAACCTCACAATGTTTTCCTCGCCTTTGACTGACTTTACGATTATCGACGAATGTTTTATTCATACATTTTGATTGTGATGTTGCAAAAAATTGAAGTTTCCAGAGTAGAGTAATTATGTGTAGGTTCAGGAGAAAGTTTCAATTCTTTTTTGTGATCATTTGAAGTGTAGGTACCTAGAAGTTACGTACAGAATATGTTTTTGTTACTCATAGTTTTTACTCAAACTTTTTTAGCTGTTTACTTGTCATTTTCAATTTGTACTAGGTCAAAGAATACCTAATATAAAATACACTAGGTGTTTGTGTTTGGTGACTCACATTACATTGTATTTAGAAATAAGCACTCACTAATTAATTCCATGTCGCATCTATTATACATTGACCTATGTGTTTCCCATTAAGTTATTCAATTCACGCTGAGTGAATAGGATTTTCTTCACCGTAATGGACTCTAATCCATCGTCACACATGTCTCGAACCTCAGGGCGGTAACACTGTGTTCCACCATACTTTTCGGTTGCAGTGGAATGGTCTCAAACTGAGAACCCAAGCCAGAAAACCTTCTAATATGATACATCGTTCCAGAAAAATCTCAAATCAAAAAAGACAAAAACTCACTTTTAAAGTATCAGGTTCAGTTTTCTAGGTCCAAGGATTTGGGCTAAGCGTTGATGAGTCAGTCAGTGAGTGACTAAGAATTTTATTATTATTATACTAGCGGTCCGCCCCGGCTTCGCCCGTGGTACATATATAGCCTATAGCACTCCAGAATCACGTACATATCCAATGGTGAAAGAATTTTTGAAATCGGTCCAGTAGTTCCTGAGATTAGCGCGTTCAAACAAACAAACTCTTCCGCTTTATTATATTATTATTAGTATAGATATGGTGTGTATGGATAATACCTATGCGGTTTAATAAATTGTATATAACTTTGTACCTTTACGTAGGTACTCAATTAGGTAAGTATATATTACTAGAGAATGCCCGCGGCTTCGCCCGCGTGAGTTTCGGTTTTTCACAAATCCCGAGGGAATCGTGGATTTCCGGTTCCCGTTCCCGCTCCCTTTTCCAACCTTTATACCTACTTTCAAGAAAGTTTGCTATAGTAATCTACCTATAGCTGTAGCTATAGATTTCCTTTTTTTCAAAATCCCGTGGGAACTGTGGATTTTTCCAGGATAAAAAATAGCCTGTGTTTTAAGTCAGAACATAATCTATCTCCATTCGAAATTTCAGCCAAATCGGTTCAGTAGTTGCGGCGTGATTGAGTAACAAATATCCAAACATCCAAACATCCACACTTTCACATTTATAATATTAGTAGGAAGTAGGATATGCATCTAAATAATGTAGGTACATTTTACAATTTTCAAATCTGATAGTCACGAAATGATGATATTCAAATTGCAACTTTATCAACAGTTAATTAAAAATTAGTATCTACTGTCTTTTGTCCCGGTTCAATTTACCCAAATTATGGCAAGCCTAGTAATTCATGAACCAAATTATAATTTTTCGTAACGGGTCATTACAATGTGTTATCGTGACACAGAAAAATTTTACATGTCATTTGGATGAATTTTTACGAGTATTTGTTTTTCCGCACTGGGCGGGCCCTTTTACCAACCGTTAAATTGCTGGAATAGTTTCAGGGCGGTAACTCTGTTTCTAATTTTGTTCACAATTGCTTGCGCTTGACTGAAAATATCTAAATGAAAAAACATGCTTTTGAGTTTTGGAGATTTTTTTTTGCCGATTTGTAATTACGCATTTGATAGAATTGTACATACATCTGTTTATTATATTTTCAATGCATGACAATTATTGTTAAAAGATGATAATTTGTAAAAAAAATTACAAATGGACAGGAAAATCTCCAGAACTCAAGCGCATTTCCCTTCAAATTAAGGGCACTTGAGTTCTGGAGATTCTCTTCATTTGTTTAACACGATCAAACTTTTTTCAATTTTAATATTATTCCAGATTTTATGAATATAGACCATCCTATTAATCTTAAATGAATAAATAAAATGTCACAAGGATGCGTTGTTGAGTGAGAAAATTTGCAGCACCATTCTTTTCTCTCTTCAAAGCTGTGATAGCCTAGTGGTTAGGACGACCGACTTCTAATCGGAGGTCGTGGGTTCGATCCCGGGCACGCACCTCTAACTTCCCAGAGTTACGTGCGTTTTAAGTATTTAAATATCACTTGCTTTAACGGTGAAGGAAAACATCGTGACGAAACCTGCATGCCTGAGAGTTCTCCATAACGTTCTCAAAGGTGCGTGAAGTCTGCCAATCCGCTTGGCCAGCGTGGTAGACTATGGCCAAAACCCTTCTCACTCTGAGAGGAGACCCGTGCTCTGTTATAGTGAGCCGGTAATGGGTTGATCATGATGATTCTTTTCTCAGTGTCCTAGACGTTTGGATTAGAAAGTTTAGAGTTTAGACTTTAGATCCCTAATTTATGACATCTTCATAATAAGTACCTAGACTATGTGAAAATCGTATTCATACATTTTAAATCCCTCAAACTGAATAAAACATTGGTTCAAAGTTAAAATTAACTTCATTAACCGTCCCCACATGAGTGATATCCCCGGAACACAAAGCATATCGAATGAGACTAATTACATACTCCGGATCTGCTGCGACATGTGGCTATGACGCGTACCTTAATGACAAAATATATAAACATTAAATAAAATTTTCAACTATTTGTCTTGATATACCTATTTGTTGATATTGCTTGTGGAAATATTATCTCTGAGTTCTATAATGTTGTTGCTGTAGTCTTTTAAAAATGTTTACCAGTTTTACATTTATACTTAATCCTACTTTCGAAGTTATACAAGTCTTCACTTACGTCTCTACCTATCACAGGGTAGGTGTATACTTTGTATTCTACAATATTTTTGAAATGTGGGATGTAAGATAACTACAGTTCCGTCCAATTAACAAACCCATAGGTGGGACAAGACAAGTTTCTCAGTGTCAAGGGTCACTGGTAGAAATCTCCTACATAGATAAATGTTTTCTTGTCAGTTTTATTTATTCTTGTTTTTCACTTCTTTTGGCATTTAATATACATAAATAAAAAATACGACGTAACCCAATTATTTGCTTATTTTAAAGAATCAATTTTTTTTCTTTAAAAATAATATTTGTCATTATATAAAATACCAATTTTAAATTATTATCCTCTCAGTAGGTACGATAATATAATGTAATGGGTATGGTTTGAACCGTTGCCCTTCCGGATTTCAATCCACTCCTTGCCCGTTGAGGCTCAAAAGTTTAACCACGGATCAAAAAGTCGGGCCGTTGGAATGTAAATAAAAAAAGGTTTTAATTGCAGTCTCAATATTATCCCTGTCGCTTGTTTTGTCATCGTGTGCGGCCCATCAACGCATACTTTCAGCGGCGTCTTTCCCCTTCAATGGGGCCTGAAGCGTGTACAGCGATTTCAGCGCGAGTTTCACGCCTTTTTTTACGTCTACCCGCACACGGCTGTATGGAGACACTTAAACACCGTGAAATGTCAGCTGCCGCGTTAATTAGTTGACAACGTTTTGGGGATAGGGAATATTTAAAACAGTAGTTACCATGACATACTGATTGAGTGTCAGACAACGCGCAGCTCGAATCGGTGGTCTGAGACATTCGAAATTTGGAAGTTCGTTTCTAGCTTTAATCCTATCCAAACAAAAACATTTCATGTGAATAATAAGACCAACTTCCTATCAAAAAGTTTCGGCCATTAAAAGTACTGATATCAAAAATTATGACCAAGTCCTTTGCTAGGCTCGATAAATGAAACCATACAGTTTTAGAAGGTATATCTTCTTCGATCACCCTCAAGCTGTCATACCATTCCTAATGATCCTGTTAAAATATTTTTAAATAATTTATGTCTTACTAATAACACTATAATATGAAGCTCATTTGGGACTGAGAATAGTTTTATTGTTTTCAACTTGACAACATTTTTGCACTCCTTTGAATTTGTTTAATTTAAAAAATGTTGCCAAGTTGAAAACAATAAAACTATTCTCAGTCCCAAATGAGCTTCATATTATAGTGTTATTAGTAAGACATAAATTATCTATAATATAATAAAACTGTAACAGATCCAATTCTGTACATTGAAGATATTTTGAAATTTTTTATTGGAGGGCACTATATAATCGATACTGAAGCCAAAACTGCAATTTTTTTCATTTTTGTCTGTCTGTCTGTCTGTCTGTCTGTCTGTCTGTCTGTCTGTCTGTCTGTCTGTCTGTCTGTCTGTCTGTCTGTATCTTGGCCGCGCATCACGCCGAAACTACTGAACGGATTCGAATGAAACTTGGTACGATTTGAGTTTATACTCTGAGGTAGGACATATGATAGTTTTTATCCCGAAATTCAGCACGGTTCCCTTGGGAGAGGGGATGAAAGTTAAAACGTGTATTTAGCTGTAATTTATTAACGCGTTGTTCGATTTCACTCATTCTTTTTTTGTTAGAAAGGTAGTACTTTATGTATTGTCCCGTAAATATTTCAAGGTCACAGGTTTTTTAGTTTAGAAATGACAGACATTACAATCCTCAGTATTGGGTTCAAATAACATGGGACCCGGATCTTTGAACGTACGACTTATTTTAAACTGGTGTGCGTTTAAATTTATGTTTGTCGGTCTGTCTATTTATTCCAGCTAATCTCCGAAACGGCTGGATCGATTTTAATGGAACTTTCAATGTTATAAGGAGTAACTTAGGCTACATTTTGTTTACGTACATAAAAGAATTATGGGATCCGATCCGATCCTATATAAAAACCTATATCTACGCGAACGAAGTTGCGGGGTTCAGCTAGTTTAAAAATATTTTAACAGGATCATTAGGAATGGTATGACAGCTTGAGGGTGATCGAAGAAGATATACCTTCTAAAACTGTATGGTTTCATTTATCGAGCCTAGCAAAGGACTTGGTCATAATTTTTGATATCAGTACTTTTAATGGCCGAAACTTTTTGATAGGAAGTTGGCCTTATTATTCACATGAAATGTTTTTGTTTGGATCTCACTCCTTTTTTCTAAGTATTTCATAGTTAATGCAATAAGTATAATGAAGTCTTTTTTCTCTCTTACGTTTCAGTATAATTAGGAATAGAACCCTATCACATTTTACGGTCTGATTAGATGTGGTTTAATCTTCAATACATAGTATAAAACAAAGTCGCTTTCTCTGTTCTAATTGGGTGAATTTTTATTTTGTTCGTCTGTCTGTCAAAATCACAGATAACAGAAACTCCACTCCAGAGTATTTCCACTCAGTGGTCAGTTTCCGAACTTAGAACCATACGGCTTAACTAAGAGAAGATTTTGAGTATTTGACTCTCATTAAGTTTAATGAATAGTATTAGATATTAGTGATACCTAGTAGCCGGAATCAACAGGACACCAAAGTCTCCTCCAAACCTCCAAAGTCGGCCACCCATCCATTTCCTGACTTGGGTCAAGGTTGCTTATCAAAATTATTAAGAAAATCGCGCTTCTGGTTTTATTGGCAAAGACGAATCTCAAACTACTGGAAGGAACGGGCTTAGGCACACAGATAGCTATTAATGTGGCGTACGACATCCGCAAAGAAAGGATTTTTGAAAATTCAACCCCTTAGGGGGTAATATAGGGGTTTAAAATTTGTGTAGTCCACGCCGACGAAGTCGCGCCCGCGATTTCGATAAAAAAATATACCTCTTGGCGTTTTATTATTTACCTACACTTTACTTTTTATTAGAACTCAAGACCAGTAAGATTGACCCCTTGCTAGAAAACTTAAAAAGTCACATCTCCCTAAATAGTGCACCGATTTCGATAAAACAAGAACCATATATAGCTTCGAATAAAGTAAAATACATTTATTAAAACAAAATGAAAATTTGTTCAGTATTTTTTGTGTGATGTGGGAACAGACAGATTTTTATATATCTTTGAATTGTCAGTGTCTGATGCAACTTTTGGACATTTTTCGATTTTTTCCTTCATATACACACTAAGACTCATCTTCTTACCAAATTTCAACATTCCACATACACGGGAAGTGCGTCATAATTTTGATCAGTCAGTGAGTAGGTCTTGTTTTATGTGATTTTCAAACCTCTGTATCTCAGAAACGGTTCAACTTGAAAATTTGAAACTTTCAATTTATCATCACATCCACGAGTTTAACTTATACCTATTTCAAATTTCGTAGGATTACTATCCCGCGAACCAGAGTTATGAGGGGGGTCAAAACAGCTCGAAATGGATCGTGTAAATAACACACTCATGCGACAAGGCCGGAGGAACTTGGCCTGGCGCACTTCGTGCGCCTAGATTGAGATTTCGAATATTGCGGCGGTGGGCACTAGGTACCGTACAAACAAAGTAGCCGCAGCGCACCTGTGGCTGTGACATGACAGATTATTCTAATATGTAAGACGCCGCAATACTACGGGAGGTCGATGACCAATTGAAAAAGTCATTTCATACCGACTGGAAATTTTAACAACAATAGTTTAGACCGAACCCATCACAGCTCCGAACGTCAGCTGCCGCACCAGTGGTGGAGTTAAGAGTGAGAGCATGTGAAAGTGCTTGAAAATCAAAGCGCTCCGAGTGATTTTATCCCGGACAAAAATGGTCTTAAATCATTGTTCCGATCATTTTTGATACAGAAACAATCGTCAGCTGCGGCGCCGAGGGTGGGTTATACGTCCGCTACGCGCATGAAGTGCATTAAAATTTTGGCAAAAAAAGTTATTTTATACCTTATGAAATTTATGCAGCAGAATTTTCACACTTTTAAAATAATAAAGAAAATCGTCAGCTGCACTTCTGGTGGGGGAAAGACCGTCAGTCAGCGTGATAAACATTTTGCGCGCTCAGTTCATTTAGCCTGTAAATCTAGGAAGAATATCCTATAGTTTTAAAAATTAGCCAAATGTATTTTTTGGGCTTTCCTCTAGAATATATCCAAAAACCACATATGGGGGGTGCATAACCAGCCGCCATTTTTAATTTTGTCCTTTTTTTCGGTTTTTTTCTCATATCACGAAAATCTCTACGAATAGCATTATAATTACTTCTGACAAAAGTTTTAACATACAATTTGCCACAAATGTAGTCTCTTGCAGTTTTACTCTAAGTTTATTACTTTAGGAGCTTTAGGGTATTTTAGGTCCCTTTTTCGTTTTTTTTGCTCATATCTCGAAAGTCTCTACGAAAAGCATTATAATTACTTCTGATAAAAGTTTTCGTATAAAATTTTCTACAAATTTGGTTCCATGCATTTTTACTCTAAGTTTATTATTTTAAGAGCTATAGGATGTTTAAGTTAATATTTGAGGCCCTTTTTTTAGTTTTTTGCGCATATCTCGAAAATCTCTACGAATAGCATTATAATTACTCTTGTAAAAAGTTTTAACATAAAATTTTGTACAAATTTGGTCATGGTAATTTTTACGCTAAGCTTACTACTTTAGGAGTTATAGGTTGTTTAAGTTAATATTTGAGGTCCCTTTTTCAGTTTTTTGCTCATATCTCGAAAATCTCTACGAATAGCATTTTAATTACTTCCGGCAAAAGTTTTTACATAAAATTTTCTACAAATTTGGTCCTATTTAATTTACGCTGAGCTTATTACTTTAGGAGCTACAGAGTGTTAAATTTAACAGAGAGATAAACTAGTATAGATTAATCCCCTGACATTCGTTATTTTATGGCGGTGGCTATCTTGGACCAATTTTCATCAAACATAGCTAAGAACACTTCCGACTAATTCACCTTTCATACAAAAAAAACCGCAATGCGGTTTTTTTGTTTGAAATGCGTAAAAATGAACAGGACAAAATTTGTAGAAAATTTTATATTAAAACTTTTGTCAGAAGTAATTTTATTGGTATTCGTAGAGATTTTCGAGATATGAGCAAAAAACTGAAAAAGGGACCTCAAATATAAACTTAAACACCCTATAACTCCTAAAGTAGTAAGCTTAGCGTAAAAACTACCATGACCGAATTTGTACAAAATTTTATGTAAAAACTTTTTACAGGAGTAATTATAATGCTATTCGTAGAGATTTTCGAGATATGAGCAAAAAATTAAAAAAAGGACCTCAAATATTAACTTAAACATCCTATAGCTCTTAAAATAATAAACTTAGAGTAAAAATGCATGGAACCAAATTTGTAGAAAATTTTATACGAAAACTTTTATCAGAAGTAATTATAATGCTATTCGTAGAGACTTTCGAGATATGAGCAAAAAAAACGAAAAAGGGACCTAAAATACCCTATAGCTCCTAAAGTAATAAACTTAGAGTAAAACTGCAAGAGACTACATTTGTGGCAAATTGTATGTTAAAACTTTTGTCAGAAGTAATTATGATGCTATTCGTAGAGATTTTCGTGATATGAGAAAAAAACCGAAAAAAAGGACAAAATTAAAAATGGCGGCTGGTTATGCATCCCCCATATGGGGTTTTTGGATATATTCAAGAAGAAGGCCCAAAGAATACATTTGGCTAATTTTTGAAACTATAGGATATTTTTCCTAGATTTACTAGGCTAAATGTACTGTGCGCGCAAAATGTTTATCACGCTGACTGACGGTCTTTCCCCCACCAGAAGTGCAGCTGACGATTTTCTTTATTATTTTAAAAGTGTGAAAATTCTGCTGCATAAATTTCATAAGGTATAAAATAACTTTATTTGCCAAAATTTTAATGCACTTCATGCGCGTAGCGGACGTATAACCCACCCTCGGCGCCGCAGCTGACGATTGTTTCTGTATCAAAAATGATCGGAACAATGATTTAAGACCATTTTTGTCCGGGATAAAATCACTCGGAGCGCTTTGATTTTCAAGCACTTTCACATGCTCTCACTCTTAACTCCACCACTGGTGCGACAGCTGACGTTCGGAGCTGTGATGGGTTCGGTCTAAACTATTGTTGTTAAAATTTCCAGTCGGTATAAAATGACTTTTTCAATTGGTCATCGAGCTCCCGTAGTACAATGGCATTGCAGAAGCATCGCAGTGACGCGCAACGCGCAGTGTGGCATCGCTCTTAATCCAAAACATTCTGCCTATTACGTTAAAAGTGAACATACGTTTGCAAAGTATTAGTCCGCTTGCATTTTTAAAAACATTTAAGTAGGTCTCTTGTTCACACGCCGTGAAAACTCACGGTTTACCTTATACGGCACGTTATCCATACAGAACGTTTTCACGGCGTGTTAACAAGAGGCCTTAGGGTTGAAAAGGAAAACGACTCGACTTGCACTAAACACATTTCAGAGAGCGTCAATGAAAGTTTCTGGAGGGCACGGAGTTTAATGTTGGCAGAGGGTCATAATCACAAAATTCGCTTTCAAAGTTTAGTCTGAACAGTGAACAATTTTCACGAGAAATTAGGCACAAGGTTCGGGTTTAGTCGACGTTGTTCAATTGAGATAAGTATTATGAACAGATAGTAAATCCTGGGGTTTTGTGAGCGCTCGGCGGTGTTTAATTAAAATGCTACAAACTGAAGGTCAAATGTTAATGAGTTGGCGATTTCTATTTCGATATTTCATTGTTTCTGACGTTGGCCGTAATTTCCTTTTTACCTATTATTCAATCTAAACGTTAGAACTATTTTCGCTCTTCTCTGCATAAATGTAATTACGCTGATTCTTGTTTGCATATATTTATTTTAATTAATTTAAAACTTTATTTGTACACTATATGTATAAACATTACACTATAACACTAACTTACACGAGTTCAAAGATTTGTTACCTATATATATCTTTGAGCCCGTGTATCTAACTTTGAAATTACTTTGAAAGTAGGTATACATTTTATACGGCAATCTGAAAAGCTAAAGTGCTTTTTAGAGAGTACTAGCTGACCCCCGCGACTTCGTTCGCGTGTTTATAGGTTTTATATAGGGTCGGATCGGATCCCATAATTCTTTTATGTACCTAAACTAAATGTAGCCTAAGTTATTCCTTATAACATCACCTATCTGCCATTGAAAGTTCCGTTAAAATCGATCCAGCCATTTTGGAGATTAGCTGGAACAAATAGACAGACCAAAAAACATAAGTTTAAACGCACACCAGTTTAAAATAAGCCGTACGTTCAAAGATCCGGGTCCCAAGTTATTTGAACCCAATACTGAGGGTTGTAATGTCTGTCATTTCGAAACTAAAAAACCTATGACCTTGAAATATTTCCGGGACAATATATAAAGTACTATCTTTCTAACAAAAAAAGAATGAGTGAAATCGAACAACGCGTTAATGAATTACAGCTAAATACGCATTTTAACTTTCATCCCCTCTCCCAAGAGAACCGTGCTGAATTTCGGGATAAAAAGTATTCTATGTCCTACCTTGGAGTATAAACTCAAATCGTACCAAGTTTCATTCAAATCCATTCAGTAGTTTCGGCGTGATGCGCGGCCAAGATACAGACAGACAGACAGACAGACAGACAGACAAAAATAAAAAAATTGCAGTTTTGGCTTCAGTATCGATTATAGAGTGCCCTCCAATAAAAATTTTCAAAAAATATTCAATGTACAGAATTGGATCTGTTACAGTTTTATTATATTATAGTAGTCTATAATGACCCCCGCAACTTCGTTCGCGTAGATATAGGTTTTTATATAGGATTGGATCGGATCCCATAATTCTTTTATGTACTACTAACTAAATGAAGCTTAAGTTACTCCTTATAACATTAAAAGTTCCATTAAAATCGATCCAGCCATTTCGGAGATTAGCTGGAACAAATAGAGAGACCGACAAACATAAAATATAAACGCACACCAGTTTAAAATAAGCCGTACGTTCAAAGATCCGGGTCCCAAGTTATTTGAACCCAATAAATGTGTGTCATTTCTGAACTAAAAAACCTATGACCTTGAAATATTTACGGGACAATATATAAAGTACTACCTTTCTAACAAAAAAAGAATGAGTGAAATCGAACAACGCGTTAATGAATTACAGCTAAATACACGTTTTAACTTTCATCCCCTCTCCCAAGGGAACCGTGCTGAATTTCGGGATAAAAAGTATCCTATGTCCTACCTCGGAGTATAAACTCAAATCGTACCAAGTTTCATTTGAATCCATTCAGTAGTTTCGGCGTGATGCGCGGCCAAGATACAGACAGACAGACAGACAGACAGACAGACAGAAAGACAGACAGACAGACAGACAAAAATGAAAAAAATTGCAGTTTTGGCTTCAGTATCGATTATAGAGTGCCCTCCAATAAAAATTTTCAAAATATCTTCAATGTACAGAATTGGATCTGTTACAGTTTTATTATATTATAACTAGATTTATCTACAAATTTTCATTGAGTTTGAATGGTTAATATAAGTAAGTATCAATTTTCGTTCGTATGGACTATGGAGTATGGTGTAAACTTCTGTTAAGTTGACGTAGGTAAATAATAAATACGTACCTCACTTCACACAAGTGTATCACGTATTTAACTATCTCAAGAAAAACATTTTTATATTGGAATTCGAATCATCGACCAACATCAACACAAACTACAGTTATTTTTAACCCCCGACGCAAAAACGACGGGGTGTTATAAGTTTGACGTGTCTGTGTGTGTGTGTGTGTGTGTGTGTGTGTGTGTGTGTGTGTGTGTGTGTGTGTGTCTGTCTGTTCCCCTGTGGCGCTCAAACGGGTGGACCGATTTGAATGCGGTTTTTTTTGTTCGAAAGGTAAATTAGTCGAGAGTGTTGTTAGCTATGTTTGATGAAAGTCGGTCCAAGATGGCCGCCGCTACAAAATGGCGGATTACATATTTTTTCACAACTTCCTCAATATGGGTATCAAATGAAAGGGCTTGACTAGTAGAATAGCACTATGTGAATCCAAGATGGCCGCCGCCACAAAATGGCGAATGTCGGGGTTTTTTTAAATTTTCAATTTATACTTGTACTTAAAGTGATATATCATTAAGTACAGATTCTTTTACCTGCTCATTGATTCTATTTCTCTGGAGAATAGTTGGGTTTTTGTGAGAGCACTTGAATGTTTGACCGTACTCAGGAGGGTAAAATTTTTATCAAAATTAGATTGCTGTCTACAGTTGTTTACCTACCTACATTCTTCTAGCAAATTGAAGGCTTGTTTAGCAAATAAAATTCCAAGCTCTTAGGTAGGTAAGTGCCTATGTATTTTTATAAACAATATTAAGTAGGTACCTACATGTACCTAGGTATATGCTCTTATTTTAAGCGTTTTATCTAATAATTTGGTACCTACTAAGAATATTAATGTTGACTAGGATCTCTTCACTCATATACCTACCTAATGTGTACTTATAGGACCTGTGCTTTATAAAAAAAATACCAAAAAATATTCTAGATAAATAAATGTAGGATTAGGTATACCTACCTTATATATACCTATGTATGTATCCGTATAATATCTCAATAGTAATAGTTATTTAAATTAAAAATATTTTAGCTTTTGCAATAGATATTTAACCGAGTGTATATAACCTTTACCTAAAAATTATTTTTGTCTAAATTTCGAAGGTTTATTGAGCATAATTAATTAGGATTAAAGTTAATTGGATGTTATGAAATTCAAGTGCCAGCCGTTAGCCATTGAGGTCATTGCTGAGCAGCTTTCAGTATCTACCTAGGTACTTAGGTAGGTATCTACCGCAAAACGGCCACGCCATCTGATAAATTTTAAAATCGAAAACTAGGCATCTTTTTTGATTTTTAACCCCCGACGCAAAAACGACGGGGTGTTATAAGTTTGACGTGTCTGTGTGTGTGTGTGTGACTGTGTGTGTGTGTGTGTGTCTGTCTGTTCCCCTATAGCGCACAAACGGGTGAACCGATATGATTGCGTTTTTTTTATTTGAAAGGTGAATTAGTCGAGAGTGTTGTTAGCTATGTTTAATGAAAATCGATCCAAGATGGCCGCCGCTACAAAATGGCGGGTTAAATATTTTTTCACAACTCCCCTAATATGGGTATCAAATGAAAGGGCTTGACTAGTAGAATAGCTCTATGCAAATCCAAGATGGCCGCCGCCACAAAATGGCGAATGTCAGGGGTTTTTTAAATTTTTAATTTATACTTGTACCCACCTATTACCTATATAAAATACAATGGATACGACTTTTTATGTAAAACAGATAAGTATTAAACAAAAAGGATTAATTTTAAATTTCGCAGTGCGGCCCCGCTCTAAATCTATTCCTATTTCTATCACAAAGATCCCTGTGGGAAAGCGTAGCACTAAGTAATTTTAAACCTGTCAATTTAATTTATACTCTAATTTTTACTTTTTAATTCCGTAAAAAAAAAATGACATGTCTAAATGTCATTTTTTTTAGTTTAGAGATTGTGTAAAACTTAATGGCCTCATTGTTGGCAAAAACTAATCGAATATGGTCTGCTAACTAAAGTTGCCAATGCAAAAAGAAAAATGGAATCAGTAATTTTACGGGATTTGTCTAAAACGTAATATATTATGTATCAATTTTAAGTACTACTACCTATCTACCTATCTACTCATCAAGGTCCCCTAAGTTGTCGAAGACACGCTGTTTTACCTGTAGCTACCTAGGTCCTTGTTTATAAGACTGGTTTAAAAATCTTTTTTTTTACTTGAAAGTAAAACCTTGATACCTACAGTTTTTACAAAGAATGATTGTCATTTGATCTAGATATCCGTTATGGACAAACTAGTTGTGACCATTGGTTTGCTCGTGCGATTTAATTTAATTAGGTACCTAATCATGATCGTGATTAACCATTTCATTTAAAAAGCTACCTTAATTGGCTTTTTGGCTAGTTAGAATTTATATATTATTATGATTAAGTAGGTATAGAATAACCTTTCATAGCTAATATATTCCCACTTCTTGTTCTGTTATCTATGTAAGACGTATCACGTACCTCCCTATATCTACCTACATTTATGTCTACTAATAACTTAGAATAGGTATAAGTAGGCGCTTACAGAATTTTAATTATAGAATCTACATTTCGTACTGCAATTAAACTTGCAGACAGGTAGGTATACCGAGCTATAAGGTACAGGCACATACGAAGGCCCGGCCTCTACGAAAGCCCACATTGAAAAAGCTCACTTGCCACTGCCTAAAGCATTCAAAATTTCAGGCCCATATTCACCTTGGCCCCATATTGAATGTTGAATGGCGCCAAATCATTTCCGCGCCGTCATTTTGTTACATTTCGTTCATTTCTCTCTGAAGGCCGTCGATATCGCGTGATTATAATCTCGCTGTGGTTGTTTTTGTCAATTTTTCCACAAATAGCGTCAGTTTTCGAGTGATTCTATCATCATATTGTTTAAATAACCATTGGAGACTAGTATGCGATGCTAAGTTTACCGATTATTTAGATATTTGTGATTTTATGTTAAATTTTCCGCCACTATGAAAAATCCGTAGTATGGCCCGGGCCTACGTAGAGGCCTATGGGCTTTACTACATCTATGAAAATGTCAATTGCGCTTGGATTGTAAATACTTAATTACTAAAGTATAAATAAAACGAATTTGGTTTGTTTAGTTTACAAATTTTTTACAAATTTTTTAACAGTTAATCATAATTTTCATAGAAAATTTGTTAAATTATTGATAGTTCTCAATAAGGATAGGTACTTTATTTTTTAATTATGTACTGATTTTTGCAAGTTTGCATACATTTTCAATTTATTAGTTTTTTTTAAAATTAAAAACTTGTTCATAAAGCTGTATAGCTTGTGAAAATAAAATAAAAAATATTCAATAGCCCTAGTAAGGCCCACTTAAAATTTGTGTGGCAAATGAGAACTGAATATTTAGATTCTTAAATTAATACTGTCTAGAGTTACGAATTTGTCATTAGAAATAATTGTTTTTTTATTGATTTAAAGTAGAATTTTACTTTTATGACTATTTTTGTTTTTCATACATGGGTCAAGGCCCAGTGTGCAATTTTTTCATTATATCTCTAAAGTATAGGTTAAATAACTTATATCTTAAACTGTTAAACGTGATTTGTGAATTATTTTGTAGAAATATTAAGTTGATGTTAAGTAACAGTTAGTTATAAACGGGCCTTAGTAAGGGACAGTGCCTTTAACAAGGCCCACTATAGTGTTTTTTTAAAACACTCTTTAATATAACTTTGAGTAATTAAATTATAGTTTTTTGATTATTTTTAGAAGGGCAATAAAACATAGCATCATTACAAATAGTTCTTTTTGTCAAACCTTTAAAACTTTATTTTTTATTGAGATTTTAAATAAGGTGGGCCTTCCTATGTGCCAGTACCTTATTTACCAAAGTTCCATCAATTTTTATTAAAATTGTTATTCTCAAATTATTTTCCAGACTGAAAAGTAAGTAGGTCTCCTATCTTATCTACGAGCATCCTTCAGCTATTCATGTGCCAAGTTAAATCTGATGAACGATGCAGCGCAAACGCACGAAGGATGAACAGACATAGGTATCTACAAACATTTTTTTCTAAATGTTATATATATGTATATAGGACAAAACTATATTTATACAATTTGTGGATAAACCTATCTACTTTAAATGAGTAGTTAAAGCCGGTAATTGGAATAACATTGTATCTAGGTACCTATACCTATGTACTAGACTAGCAGTAAAGTATGGGTTAAGCAATGATAATGTGATGTCATACCTACGTTTGATGGTTGTAACTAGTAGGTGGTTGCCTACTTACACATCGAAATGAGAATTTTTGAAGTCGGTAAAAAATAAAACATGGTTGATAAGTAGGTACCTAGATCTTATTAAAAAGCTCTAGGTATAAAGCTATTGAGTAGAGCTCATAACAATAAAAGTAAATATAACAATAAACAATAAATCATGACAAAATCTTCAAATGAAATCAAAGTTTTGTAATATTCAAATTAACCCAAACGCTAAGTGGGCAAAAAATCTAACATCGGATTCAACCCAAAGAAATATTTAATACGCAATAAAATGTTGCTGAAAAATTATAAATTGTATCGTACACGAACGCAGAACGACAATGCAATTAACACACACAAACAAACTATATTAATATCACAGTGTGCACACAAACTCCGCCCTAAACTAATTTCCACCAATCACCGATCGCTGTAGGCACAGATCGCTATTGCCGCACGCCTCATGTTTTTCGTTACGGAGCATCGACTCCGGCGCGACTCACACATTGTAAAACGTAAGCGCTTCACTTTGAAGATACCGGATTGGGCTCTTCGTGCCGTCCCTTTTTCACGTTGTCTTACCTGCCGTACACTTCTTCGACGCTATCAGCTGAAATATCTGAAACAGCAGAAGATTAACTACTTTTGAGGCTTGATTCGGAGAAAGGGTTAGCTGAAATAACAGTCAGTGAGTTGATAAAGTTGAAAATCGTCGTTGAAGTCGAGATTTTTGGGACCGGCGACGCGTCGAGTGCCGTGGCTATTGGGGCAACAGAAAGAGACAAGCTATCTGGTGGAGCGGTGTCGAAGGCTGCGGAGGCGGTTTGACCATTTTTTGTTGCACCGCTGATTGTGAAAGATTACACTCGAGAGTCGAAATACATCTTTACATCACACGTCAGTGGGCACCGGGCTGTCTTCAAAGTAACACGGATTAGACACACGCAGTTTCCTTTTGCGTAATCATGCCTGCGTACCTGTGATTGTGGTGACAGACTGAGATTGTGCTTTTCCGGGACTTTCGTATGTGTCACAACTGATTCGGTGTTTGGAGTCGCGCTCTACTCTGTTCCGGAGTCCGCGTCAATGGCTGTGTCAACATTGAACATGACACCATACTTTACGGGATATTCTTTTCAAGGTGAGTTCTTACGCATCATTTATGCATTCAGTTAAGCTCTGTAACTTAGACCACTTTCAATGCTTCTTTTATGTTCTTGAATCAATTATTTACACAGATCCGTTACTATATTGAATTAATCGTAGCATTTACATTTCAATAAATAAAATCTAGTGGTTAGCAATGAAAATGAAATTCATTTGCATTTTACTGACAACAAACAGGAATTGTGATATTCATGCGCATGGTTTATTGATTAATTGATTAAGCTATCTATACTATAGTGAATCAAGTTTATTTTACATAAAAAGTCCATTCGAACGTTTACCTACAATCATTAATCGGTACCGATCGTAATTCCCTCATCCAATAAACCGAACCGCATAATGATCAAAGTTAAGATGCTGATTAGCGTCCAATTACAAGCATCGGAATCATATAAAATGACATAATAAGTCTCGCAGCTCATTTTCTCGCTCTAAAAGGTCCGAAACATATCATAAAACTATAAAATCATGTAGAAATTATACAGCCAAAAGTGCTTTTTATTGCTCCTCATATAACAATATTTCATCCTAACGCTTCGGGGATGGGTCTGTTAGAAAAAATATGTAACAAAAATGTTTTTTTTTTTTGATAATAAGTGAACCTTGTTTAGTATCGGTTTCTGGAATGGTCAAGGACTGTTAGCTGTAGAAAGCGTTTTGTCGTCTGTGCTTAGTTTCAATAAAGAAATTCTGTCACGACTAGACTATTGTCTCGTTTGCATTATGCTTCAAACGATCTTGATCTTAATTCATGAAGTATCTAAACGTTTGTCAGCATTTTGCGTTTTAAAAATAAAATGAAAAGATTATTTATTTCAGCAGAAACGAATTAAAGGATAGGAGGAAGGTTAATATGACAATGAAGGCAATGACTTGCAGATTATAATAATGATTATTACCATACGAGATAAGAGATGGTCAGAGGTGACAACAATTTGATATCTAATAGATGAATGATTCAAATAAATGAATAATTTCAATGAAAAGAACCAGATATACCAGATACCTACCTATACCTATAGAAAAATTTTCCCCTTATTAATGCTTTGTCTTTTGTTTTTTATATTTCATTATACATACCTACACATATATAAAATAAAATATAAAATTAATATTATCTAGAGTAACCATCACACATCAGTCTTCAATTACCATAGAATTTAGCAAGTCAGACTTCTATGCCCCATCTTCATCAGCAAAAATAACTATTTTAGATAAAATAATTTAATTTGAATTAAATTTTATACAAATTTTACGGTAGATTTACCAATGTATTAATTAAAATTCAAATAATTAGTTAAGAAATTGTTCGCTTAAGCGATTTGAATACGGAAAATAGAAATAAGGGTCTATTCTTAATCAAAAGCATAGAATAAGGACCTCGTGTAGGTATTATTATATACAGTAGAATGCAGCTCATGCGAAGATTATTTTCGATGATGTACAAAATTAAAATTAGAAAGCTATAAATCAACAGATATATAATCATATTATACAATAGACAATAGTTTACTTGTTTTTTTTTTTTGTGGAATTTAAACTTTTTGTTCTAAGAGAAATAATTATTGTCCGTCGTAAAATCACTGTACAACCTTTGTTTCAAGCGTTTCTATTCCGGATATTTATTGCTGGGGACAGTTTGTTCAAAGGCAATGTTTGAAGGCAACTGTTTGAGAAATAGTTCCTTCTGAGTTTTTCGATTGTTCAAATGTACATTAACAATGATGAAAAGTTAAAAGGTGTGGGAAGTTGGTATTTTAATAAACTTGTTTTACTTCAAAATTTCAAAATGATAAGTAACATTTATCAGCTAGGTACCTACTAGATGATGCTCAATTATTCATCCTCGTAGATTTAGATTAAAAAATGTTCCTTCGTACTTTACCCCTCTTTTTATCCCTTTCGGGATGGAATTTCAATAAAGTTCCTCCGTTGTCTCTCAAATAGTCAGTCACGATAAGAATAGATAAATTTTCATTTTCACAATGAGGAAAGACAAATTTTCTTTGTATGTAAACAAGAAGGCTATTCTATCAGCTCTATAAGAAAATCTATATGGTGCAATCTGACCTTGAAAAGAAAAAATCAAGAAAAATTTTAACTTCGTTGTTTTCTAGCGAATCATATGAGATAAAAATATGATGGTCGATTTGGAGCCCAAAATAAAAAGGGATGAAAGAGGGAAAGGGAGGTCTTTACTCAGTAGTGCATAAAATAGATGATAAATTCATACCTTTAAAACCGTACCATGACTGACTGATAGGATAAAGCACATTCTAAACAGGCGGAGCTAGTGATTTGAAAATTATTTGAATATATTCCTTGAGAATCGTAGATGAGTTGAAATTTCACCTCAAGGGGTGAAAAGGGGTGGTGACATTTGAATTAAGGAACTTTTAACTTTTAAAACATAAATCCACGTGAACTAAGTTGTGGGCATTGGCTTGTAAATAAATAAATTATACATTTTAAAATGTATTTGATCGGCTTAATTTTATTTAGTCATATGTCTTAAAAATATTAGCTTCTTTTTAAGTGGATGGTACCTACTCGTAGGTAAAATGGACTATCGTGGTTAACATCTGCTACTCTACATTATCGCAGAAAGGTACTTTTTTGTTGTACTGCTGTGTTATATTAGTTAATTCAACCACATGGGCTATATCGAAAAAAACGTCAAACGCGAGCTTTGCTCACTTTAGATATTTATGTCACGGCAGGCTCAATACTGCTTGGAGTATTTTCAGTCATAGAGTAAGTCTCTCGATCTTAGGTGTATGGATGTACTTACGATAAAATAAAGTTTTATCAATAGTAGCAAACCCAAACCAAAGGTTGCTCCTTAAGATAGGGACTAGTTAGTAATCTGTGAGCGGGAAGTATGCTGGTAGCGCCTAAGAAGTTTCGACAATGTAGGATTGGTCGCATGCGATTATTTTACACAGAAACAGGTTCTCGCGCTATTTTTTCATGTTTACCAGATCCGCACTGAAACCGCTAAGCTGTCGCGGTAAGTACCTACCTACCAAAATGATGCCGGATCCACCGAATTATCGGATCCGCTGATACAGATTGCCATCCCTACTAGAGGCATGAATAAACTTACTTACCTACCTTCTTACTTAAATATGCATATATAAGTAGTCGCTTGCAGGAGGTATTTAAATCCTTAACGTTGCACCATTTTAATAAAATACGATCTCCGGTTCGAAAAAGTCCACACACTGATATGGTTTTACACATAAATCATTACCATACGAAAACATTTCCAATGCATTGTTAAAAATGTCACCACGACTTATGACCTGTTTCGTCTAAGTTAAATTAAAAGGAAAGAGACCGCCATTCACTGGAGTATTGGGAGTAAAAGAGATGAATGACACCAAAGAATGCCGACGACAGTCACGTTCTTATTTAAAAATTTTTTGAGCCCGCTTCTTTCGCTGCTACAGCGACATTATAAGCAACATTTATGAAGCCTTGCGTTGTATACTGAGAGTTTATTTAATACATTCCACACGTATTTGCGTGTATTATTTGTAAGGAGCGCAATAGCTTACACCAAGATGGAGAAAAAATTTAGATATGCTATAGATGGGGACCATCTAGGTACATAATTTATAAGTTATATATCTAATTATTATATCTGTTGTGAAATGAATGCTCCTAATATCTCTTAAAAAAAACCGGCCAAGTGCGAGTCAGACTCGCGCACCAAGAGTTCCGTACCGTACTCTAGTAGTATAAGTAGAAGTAGGTTAATAGTATAAATAGGTACAATCTGTTCTTTCTTCGTTGTCTTAAAAGGTAAACAAATCGCCATAACCTTCTCAGATATACGCATAAGTGACTCTCTTTCCTTTCCTTTCCTCTTTCTAATAGCACGATTTTATTTATTTACCTTATTTGAGGTAGGTGCCAATTATAAAAAGCAAGGCCTCTGAATTGTATGAGCGGCCATATAACTTAGAGGTCTATCTTAATTGGAGTCAACTATGTATGTATAAGGACACCCTTTAATTTCCAACTTTTTTTACTTTTTGGAATTTTTCCTTTACTTTTTGGCAAACGTAGGTTATAGGTTAACGCATATAGGTTTCCGACCCAAAACATATAGGGTACCTACTTCCCTATACCTATACCTATAGGGTATTTAAGTAAATTAAATAATTTGATCAAAAAATGGAGAAAAGGCTAAAACCACCGTCGTTTTGGTACCCTGCGCACTTTGAAAATTAAAAAAAAAACTATGCTAGTTATTGGTAATTTTTTTATTTCTACGGCATAAGCATATAAATTTGCGTATATTACGTCATGTTATACTTAAACAAAGGCTATTTAATTAATTTTTATAAATTTTTTTTTAAACGTTATTGAACTAATTACGCAACTTTTTTTTGCGCAACCAATATTCATTTACAGTTTGTTATAACGTTTTGTAAGTTTATATTATATTGTATGGCAACACCGCATGCGTCTAATCCATTGGAAGATATTATGATAGATGCTATATTGAAGTAGTTATTATGTCTAAGTTGTGGTAAAATTACGTGGTCACTGTTTTTGGGACTGAATTTTTTCTAATTTTCCGAATATTTTATAGGTAAACTTTATATTTTTGCAAAGATTTTAACTGCGCACGATTTTTGAAAACATGGCAAGTTTTATAGTGTTTGTTTTAATACAAAATAGAGGATACGTATGGAGTAATGGCTGTTTACTTTTGCGCAATTCTTACTATTGCGATACTTTTATGTCACTGTTGCGAGATCAGTAGCGTAACGAAATCACTACTATGCGCTACTAAAACAAGAGCGTGGTACACTAGTTTCAGAAGGATTGTATCTACTGTATTAAAATTAATATAAAAAGTATAGTGAAAGTTTGAAAAATACTAGAAATATATGTTTAATAAACATTACAAACTCATTGACAAAATTAAAAAAAAAACAATTATCACAAAAAAAAAAAAACAGTCAGTATACATAGTATTAAAAGTTTATAATCTAATACGTATTAAGTATTGATGTTATTACTTATTAAACTGTGAAATTGTATTTTTATTTAATTTATCTACCCATTTAAATAAATTTTTAAAAATTATATTTGAAATCCTACTGTAAGACTGTTTTTTGTGTAACGAGCTTGGTAAACTCCAACCTTTAGGTCACCCGTGGCGCAAATTATTGCGCTACTTCTACGTCACCGTAGCGAAATTTTTGCATCACTACTGCAAAATTTGTGGCAAAATTGGCGGCCTCACCCTTATATTATATTTAGGGTTCCGTACCTCAAAAGGTAAAAAAAGGAACCCTTATAACATCACTTTCTTGTCCGTCTGTCCGTCTGTCCGTGTGTTACCACCGATTTTCTCAGGGACGGGTGGACCTAGCAAGTTAAATTTTATACCAGATACTAAAGTCTATGGTCCCTATTAGGTGTATAAAAATTAAGGTCCTGAGTTCACACAATAAAAAGATATGGGCAAATTTGGATTTTTACGAAAACTTGTAAGTACCAAAATTTACCTTAATTTTCAACTTTTTTATTTTTCGGAATTTTCCCTTTACTTGATCTGTAAGGCCTTGCTTTTGACAGAAATTGATAAATCTAGGTCAACCGGAAGTACCTACTCTATAGGTTTTGGGTGGAAAACCTAAATGGTAGTTCCAGTTCACCTAGAATTACAAAATTTGGCAAAAAGCCAGGTCTTACCGCACAAATAAAGGAAAGATTCCAAAAACTAAAAAAAGTTGGAAATTAAAGGGTGTAAATACATAGGCACATAGTTGAGCCAATTAAGATAGACCTCTGAGTTGTATGAGTGCTCATACAATTTATAGGCCTAGCTTAATTAGCACCTCACCTTTTAAGACAAACTAATGAAAAACAGATTGTACCTACTTATACTTCTGGAGTACAGAACCCTCGGCGCGCGAGTCTGACTCGCACTTGACCGGTTTTTTTATTACAGACAGCATCTAGTACATTGTAAATCAGAGGCAGAAATATTTTACCCTACAAACTACAAGCTACAAGTACCTACCTCTGATAGCAATGATGTAAATGACGTGCGAAAGTATGAGATTTATCATGGACCTCTTACAATGAGTGTGTTGCCTTTAAGCACTGCCTGGCGGTTCCTTTTTAGCTTTATAAACTCTTAAATCTTTAATTCGACACAAAATTAAACATTTAGCCTTAGCATAAATCGAGCTTAGCGTCAGAAGACGCGAGCCTCTCTCAAGTATCAAAAGACATTCTTGTAATGCGAAAATCTGAAAGAGGATTATTTATAAATACCAATATTAGGTACGATTAATTATTTGAGAATCAATATAGATTAAAGGTCTACCTATTTTGTTTTTTTTAACCCCCTACGCAAAAACGACGCGGTGTAAATAAGTTTGACGTGTCTGTGTGTGTGTGTGTGCGTGTGCGTCTGTCTGTTCCCCTGTAGCGCTCAAACGGGTGAACCGGTTTGAATGCGGTTTTTTAGTTGAGAGTGTTCTTAGCTATGTTTGGTGAAAATTGATCGAAGATGGCCGCCGCTACAATATGGCGGATTACATATTTTTTCACAAATCCCTCAATATGGGTATCAAATGAAAGGGCTTGACTAGTAGAATAGCACTATGCAAATCCAAATGGCTGCCACCACAAAATGGCGAATGTCGGGGGTTTTTAAAATTTTTAATTTATACTTGTTGTTTAAATATTTTAAGACTTTAGCTGATGGCTGCTACTTGGTCCAAGTGGAAACTAAAAATAGTGGGATAAAAAGTAGCTAAGATAATTCCTCGTAGATATGTCTGTGCTCCGTTTACCTGCCCTGTGAAAGTCCCTTCAGCCTAGGGTAGAGGCGCACTGTTTAAAAACTTAAAAAAAGTATGGACTCCATGTAGAGTTCATCTATTTTTTTACCTGCATAGGTAACTAGCTTCTACCGCTGTTTTGTCATTGGAAAGTAGGAAACTAAGATAGTTAACCTTATAAAATATTGGTTATGTTTAGGCTGTTCTACTACTAAGTAGGTATTGTAAGTATCTACTTATCCTTTTTTCCAAAACGAGAATTTTTTACATGGGGATTTATCGTCGACATTAGTTCGCATAATGTGTTCGATGACGGCCGATGTCCGGCAGATCGCCCGAGGGTATGCAGATACCGATCGACGCACCTACCTGCCTTGTAATTTTCACGGGAATCTCTCATTCCAACCAAAACACTTCGATAAATCCGATCATCTCAACAAACGGCGACATTTTGACGACCTCCCTGGCGCAGTGGTGAGCGCTGTAGTCTTATAAGTGGGAGGTCCTGGGTTTGATTCCCGGTAGGGCCAATTTGGTATTTTACCCGGGTTCGATTGCTCCTGCCAGGCAGGGGCAATTTGGGATTTAATAGTTTCTAAATTGTCTGTGGTCTATTCTAGTCGGCTTGAGCCGTGGCTGGTTTACACACTACCGACAAAGTCGTGACGCCATGCAACTTAGCGTTCCGGTACGATGCCGTGTAGAAGTCGGTTAGGTTATGTATACCTCTTCCGAGTTAGCCCGCTTCCAGAGGGTACAGACTACTCAGACTTGAGACAGAGTTAAAAAGGGACATAAATAATATGTCTCTTATATAAATCTGCTTCGTTTTAACTATGTTTCAAGTAAGGTAGAGTCTGAGTACCCTCTGCAGATCTCAGCAGAAGACTGCATCGTCACTTATCATTACATGAGATTGCAGTCAAGGGCTAACTTATAGTTAAAAAAAAATCGCGCTGTTCCATACATCATCAGGGGTTTTCAACAGAAATGTGTTTGATGACCCCTATAAAAAGTTCAGTACCATAATCAAGGTTTAGTCGCATTCATATCAAGCCGGACAGCGCTGCGCACCGCACGCACACAGCCTCGCCGGGATCAAAGGCACCGACAGGCTCCTTTGGCCGCATAATATGACGCGCGGCCGCCCCCCGCGCCCGTACCTCCAGGGCTCTCACTTGCCATTATTTATGCCGATCTATTAATAAACAAATTGATATAACGGGCGCTTAGTAATTTATTTTCATATCGTTCAAAAGTATTTAAGTGTGATCGAACTTTGATATACGCTTATGAGGGACCTCGAGTGTTATGCCGAAGTATAACAAAGTTCGGGAATCACGGGCTCTTAGACCATAGCGTAGCGGAGACGAGAAGAGATGTGAGCGGTGTTCGAGCAACAAGTCCCTCCCTGGCGCAGTGGTGAACGCTGTGGTTTTGTAAGTCCTGGTTCAGATACCGGTAGTGGCAATTTGGGAATTTATAATTTCTAAATTGTCTCAAAGTCGTGCAAGCGTTTCGGTACGAATTACGATATTGCGTGAGAAACCGATCAGGGGTACCTATGGGTTTTCTAAAATAATATACCTCTTCCAAGCTAACCCGCTTCCAGTTTCCACCAATGCATCGTCACTTAACATCAGGTGAGATCGCAGTCAAGGGCTAACTTGTATATGAATAAAAAATAAAAAAAAGTTGTGCCAGCGTGTGAAAACTACTTTTAGAAAATTTATTGAGTGACAAATGTTATTTAAGATAACTTTTTTTTTGGTAAACTTGCCTACTAAGTAATATTTCGGATGACTCTAAAAAGTTAACGATGTATCAACAGCCTTCAAATAGCAATTTCACTTCTTTTATATTCTGTTGCCACTGCAATAGAGAATATTTATGGATTTTGAAACACCGAGCTCTGGCGGCAAGTGGTCGTCAAAGACACCATTTCTTATAATAAGAGAAAAGACCAGTCAAATTAGTACATAACACGTTATGAATACGAAATAAGGTCAAACAGGGCACACACAAACACACTGTTATAATGAAATAAAATATTCAGTCCCATTCATTGCTAGAGGTACCACGGGCACTGTAGACCGGGAGTTGATGGTAAAAAAAAAATTATATCATCAACTTGTGCTCTTAAAGCAATAGTGCTATTGAAGCTTTGATGTTTATTAATTATAAAATTGCTTAGAACCAATTTGTACCTTAACACTGTCGTTGGGTTTTATTTATTAGTTTTTTTTACGAAAAAAAAAAAACCAGCTGACCTAAATTATCTGCACACGTCTGGTACTTTTTTCATTAAAAGTTCTTATAACACTTCCATACAGATAAATTTCTTCGCGAGATTTCTGTCTTTGCGTAAATGAGCAATTAATCAATTATGGTTTTTGCATTTGTGGTGGTAAGCATGATTTCGAGAATTTGACTTTTGACAAATGATTTCCTAATATAAAAATCATACATTTGTAGGTGTTAGAATTTTCAAACTAAATTTTTTTTCTCTCAAAATTGGCGACACCTAACCTTGCTACCTTACTTGTTCACAAGCCTCTATACTCTATTACTTATCAATCTCAGCGAGGAAATAATCAAAGATTAAAATCACCACCAACTCCTCAGCTATCATGTTCGTCGGCTGAAAGGCGTTGCTCGCGTTGAAGTTTGAACAGTTGGCATTCACTTCAATGGAGGGAGATTTCGTTATAGCTCATAGGCACTCGTATTTTATTGCGGCAACGAGACGCCTTTGGGCGTGTTACATATGAAATATTTGATTTTGAGAGCAATATCGGCAAGAAAGAGGTCCTTCAGACCTTTGTCGTACGTCTTAACCCGTAATATCACTTTTTAGGCACGCTTAATCGAAAAAATATGATCGTATTCAAAGTTGTAGCCACGTCAGCAAAATATAATCCTTTGTCCCTCTTCAAACAGCAAATCTTACTTTCTTATTAAAAGCCCAAAAGCCCACGGCTTCGCCTCAAACTGTTCTGATTAGAAAAGTTAACTCATATCGATAACTGGGGAATCCAATTTTACTTTGAACGTGTGCTAATGTTGATATGCTATTGTTCAATGACTACATAATTATTATGAAGCAGTAATTTCGGAATCATAGACAGTCTCTCCAAAATTATTTGTAACTTGTATAGATTAAATATGTGGGTAATAGAGATGTTAGATTTTAATAAATGATAATATCTACTTAGTTTAAAAAAACTTATACCACGCGTGTGCTTCTTAGCTCCATCATTAGACTCCTCTTCACCCATTGTAGGTATCCTTAATGTAAATGGGACTCATCAAAACAAACCAAATAAGCCCAAACTTAAAAGGTTTAAGTACTAGTACCCTTTGTGGAGTGCATGTATCTACTTCCCAATTCTCTCATCAGATCCTCGTCACCAAGTGTAATGTACCTATACTTAGGAATCTATCTATTAATATAATAAAACTGTAACAGACCCAATTCTGTACATTGAAGATATTTTGAAAATTTCTTTTGGAAAGAATTCTATAATTGATACTGAAGCCAAAACTGTAATTTTTTTCATTTTTGTCTGTCTGTCTGTCTGTCTGCCTGTCTGTCTGTCTGTCTGTATCTCGGCCGCGCATCACGCCAAAACTACTAAATGGATTCAAATGAAACTTGGTACAATTTGAGTTTATACTCCGAGGTAGGACATAGGATACTTTTTGTTCCGAAATTCAGCACGGTTCCCTTGGGAGAGGGGAAGAAAGTTAAAACGAGTATTTAGCTGTAATTCATTAACGCGTAGTTCGATTTCACTCATTATTTTTTTGTTAGAAAGGTAGTACTTTACATATTGTTCCTTAAAAATTTCAAGGTCATAGGTTCTTTAGTTCAGAAATGACAGACATTACGACCCTCAGTATCGGGTTCAAATAACATAGGACCCGGATCTTTGAACGTACGGCTTATTTTAAACTGGTGTGCGTTTAGATTTATGTTTGTCGGTCTGTCTATTTGTTCCAGCAAATCTCCGAAATGGTTGGATCGATTTTAACGGTACTTTCAATGGCAGATAGGTGATGTTATAAGGAGTAACTTAGGCTATATAAAAACCTATATCGACGCGAACGAAGTCGCGGGGATCAGCTAGTCTTTAATAAAAACCAAATGAAACCAAATCAGAAGCTATTGAAGAGTTCCACTGTCCACCTCCTGAAACTCAATGAAACCAAATTACTTACTGTATTGTCGTACTTTTTAGTACGTACATAATATGCCAAGTTTTAAATCCGATAAGACCATTATACTTATTGAAGAAGTTGGTGAAATTCGACTTCCAAGAAAATGATTACCTAGCATAGGTAGATACAGGTGTGATGCTAATACTTACAAGCGTGTTAAAAATTGTGTAGCTAATCATGTAGATACATCTATTGTAGTTTTTACCCAATTGTATGATCTTCCTTGGGAACAAGTATTAGATTAATCGTCAAGTTTCCAATTCTAAGACAAATAAATATTCTATATGCATGAAATACCCAGCAAAAAAAAAAAAATCGGAGTTATGTGCGTTTTAAGTATTTAAATATCACTTACTTTAACGGTGAAGTAAAACATCGTAAGGAAACCTGCATGCCTGAGAGTTCTCCATAACGTTCTCAAAGGTGTGTGAAGTCTGCCAATCCGCTTGGCCAGCGTGGTAGACTATGGCCAAAACCCTTCTCACTCTGAGAGGAGACCCGTGCTCTGTAGTGAGCCGGTAATGGGTTGATCATGATGATGATGATGATGCATGAAAAAAAAATAGCTATCTACTTCATAGAAAACTTTTTCTTTCAATTCGACATTATATCGACACGCATCCTATGAAAGTATAATAGAATGGAACTCTGATTTGATAAGCGATTGCTACACCTCGCGCCACGCGACCACGCGAGCCGGTACGAGGGGCCACACAACGCTCTCCGAAGGCTTGAAGAAGGCTTAATGGAATGACACAGCCTTTGTAAGTGCCGCCCAATTCTAATGCCTATTCAAATGGCATTTCTCCGCTTTGTTGCTTGATTTTGGACAGCAATAGCTTATTTTATTAGTGTATAAATGATATCTAACAGGCGACGAATAGAAATTTATACGCGTCAGAATAATAGAGGCCCGGATAATGGTCACGAATGAATTTTTATTATAATTTTTCAATTTCTTATTGACAGAAGTAATGCTGTCGGCGTTATCGATTCAATTTAAGCTCTAACCTCTGAGAGATAACCTCTGGGATAGAACAAAAAATCAATATTTTCTAAAATATTATAATCATGTTCTAGAATTGCGCGTGAATAAACATTCCTACGTTTTACTTAGAATATTTATTGAAAATGAAATAAATGCATAGCTTTTAAATCTGAAACACGCTATAGATGTTAGGAATTTCTTTGCGTAGTCGACAAAAAAAAATTAAAATGTTAAAAATATTTTTTAAATAGCCTAAATACATATAAATTGTGGATCAAAATTATGAAAGTATACTGATGTTGACAAGTAGGTAGTAAAGACTAAAACTATTTCACTTCAATATTTTGGGTAACTGATTTAAGTCATGCATCAGTCACTTGTTAAGCCGACACAAACGTAAACACAATGGGTATTCATTAATTAATTAATGTTCAATGATCAGCAGACAATTTAAGTCCTCCCAAAAGTATTCAGAATAATAAATAACCTTCATAGGAGTTATTACTCCTGTGTGTGTATATCTTCATTAACACAGTCGTGTAAGCTCAAATATTTAAGGCATTATAAGGCCGACACATGAATTATTATCTCAAGCTGTTACTTATTTTGCGTATGTAGATTATGTACTTATCGTTGGCACACAATTCGTGTGAAGGAAAGCGACGTATGACGTAAAGCCTCATATAAATTTTACTATAGGCACATTAATGTCGCTACGTGAAATTGATTTGCAAGCAGAAACATATTATGATTGTGAAAACGGGGTTTACGATTTATTTACACAATACTATATCGACTTCAGAAATTAGAAACTATCACGGTAACGCTGTCCATATGTACATGTGAAAAAAAAAATGAAATGAACCACTCTATAAGACTACCAAAAGCGAAGAAAAATAAAAATCTTGCATTTATACAAAATTAATTTGATTTACACTGATATTAGAGTTTTATTCCGTTTATCACGACGATAATACTCGTAATAAAAGTTAAAACTAATGTACCATACTTATTTTATATCTTAGGTTTTAATCTCCGTTGTTATCAAGGTTCTACTGTTCCAATTCAATAGGGCATTGCGAACAAAAAATATGCGAATGGGATATCTTTACACCTATTGCCTTCGTAACTTTTATTGGACGTTTCCCAGTAGTGAGCCTCTGACGGTACCGAGGCAATAACCTATGACATTAAATTCCATAATACGAGAAATTAAAGACAATATAAACAATAATAAATTGAGTGCTGAATTTTGAAGTGTTTAAAATATTTCAAGGGTGATCGCAAGTGCTATTGAAATGTTGCTGAAGAAATATTTAAATTGCTTCATCAATTTCCAAACAACGGTTTCGATATCGAGCTCTACGTTTCGGAACGTAATGGAGATGAGCCCTGGATTAAGAAATCGGAGTTCGTCGAATTGAAAATAAAATTTGGTAACGCAAAACGTAGGGTACTTGAGAAATCCAATCACCGGATGACAATGCCTATGACAACTCGATGGTACTACGAAGTTTTATGAAAATGTGATTGCTAATTAAAGTTGACACAGAAATGCGAATAGTGAATAGAAAATCTTCATTTATTCGGTCACGGTTTGCTTCTTACGTTTAGCATTAAATGATTGACTCTGTTTCAATTTCGTCTTACACGAATGCGGCAGTTGAACGAATTGGAACACGATTATGTTATTGTGCGAAAATTTTATACCTTCCATAGCGCAGTGTGTCTATCTCAAGTTTAGTGTGTGATTGCTTTTCATAGGAATCACTCTTGCAATGGCTATGAATAAGACGCGTAAGTAGAAAAAAAATCAGAACTTTTAGCTTCCGAATACCGTCTGAGTTACATTTTTTGTATGTTACTTTTAGATAATATCGTATACCACCCTGGTAGAAGCTATTGTAGTGACAAAATGGTGCATGATCGAATTGTGCTTCCGAACGATTAGTTTTACCGAATCAATGTTTAAATTTGTTGTTAACTTCGCCTCCTTTTGCGTTAATAGCTTTACAATGTTTGCGAATTCTATTACGCATTGTAGATTTCGAGATCTTTTTGTCCCTTTTGTGAACTTTTATTTATTGTGCATTTGATTGATCTTGTTTCAGCTTAGAGAATTTTGAACGTAGGAATTTGATGTTAAATTTTATTGGATAAGAAATTCTTTTTTTATTATTCCAATATTATGACATTCTTCATTGGAAAGCAGTTTGAAATTTTTTTTAATCTTAATTTTGTTTCATAATTATATATAAAGAAAAATCGGTCAATTTATATTTTAACTAATAAAGTTATACATTATTACGAAACCACCCACATTTGTATAGAGGAGTTATTATGGACACGTTATGCGTCATAAATATTTCGGGAACGTTAAATTAACACCCAGGAACATGGTCTTTCGCGGCACCGCGACGTCTACGGGGTCTCAACAAAAAATATTATGGAGATCGCTTGCAGAAACGCGGTCCGGCCTAACCATAAAATACCACATGATTTTTCCATTACTTGCGACCTTATTTTGGATGCATAGAGTCGATAATGTCCTAAAGAATAAAGCTCTGATGAAACTTTGTTTTTGTAAGCACAATTTTTAGCCATATTTTGTTTACGTTACGGTTTATTTTAGACCGGTGTTCCTTTGGTTTCTCGCATTATCAAAGGACATACTTGTTGACATGTTGTTTAATTGATCGGTGCTTCTCCGCAGGGGTCTAGAGCCGTACGTGTGGCGGTGTCTTTGAGGAATTATTTGAAATTGATAAACTATAAATGCCTTTACAAGTGGAAGATGCCACTGTTATTTTTTTCCTTACAAATGAGAGGCGTCTGTCATATTTGGATGAGAATTAGGAATTAGGAATTAATGTCGGAATGTATGTGTCATACATAGGCTGACTGCGGCTTTGACGTGGTTTGTTTTCCGTATTATTTTTTATGGTAAGTAGTTTTATTTTATAATAAAAAAAATATTTTTGTAAATTCCATTTACAAGAGAATAGACCTCCTAAGTAATTTACTGAATGTGATTGATTGCAAACCTTTTAATTAAAATGATATCAATATTCTATACTGACTAAAAGTTGTTGTTGAAATAGGTAATTCAGATTAACTTTGCTTGAAATACTATTGTAGTATCGATATTCTTTGCAGTTTATATTTGTTACGAGATCCGATACTTATTTCCTTAATGCATTTTGGGCTGAATAGCATCTAACGTGGATACAAAGGGGTCGCAAAAATCGTCGATCGGCGGCTTCCTTTGACGATAGGTGGTCTCAACCACTGCCCGTGATGTGATTATAATAGCCACTTTACTCACACACACAAAAATACACCCAGAAATGTTTTATATCTCAAGAAACTTTATTCGCAATTACTGTCGAACGAACTTAATTATCGCTCCCGATACTCATCGCGATAAAAGATTAATTAATTTTTTGATGACTTACCTTTCACTGTGGGAAGTTGAATGACTCGTCAATATAAGAAACTCTGACTGGAATCTAGAAGTGTTAATCGAAGAGATGTGTGCTTGCGAAGTCGATAGGTATAAATCCTTGAACGTTTAGTGTTACTTGAACCGCGTCAAAAGGAATTGGATATTTTTGGTTGAGATCACTCCCAATCGAACGTACAAATGTGTGACGATCAATCGTGTTCTACTATTGAGAAGGCGTTTTTCTTTATTGGAAACTTATATCATTAGGCTAACTCGTACAATCGTAGATACACTTGATTTGGCTGTCCTGCGGCACCCTCAAAAGGGGCCAGATCTCGGGGCCCATAGCGAAACCTAGCCGATACCGCAGGCAGACGAGCCGAGTCCCCTGGGGGCCCCGGCTCCTCAAATAAATAGAGACGGCTTGACGCGAACTGGCGGCTATAATTATAGGCTAGCACTAACCTTGAAGCAGCGGAGAAGTCCAGGCGAAGCCGATGGTTGGTTCTAATGGTATGTAGTGAGTGTTTGGAGGTAAGTGTTTTGTCAGTGTGTGTGTGTGGTGTGGAACCACCCAAGCGGCGCGTTGCAGGGGCCTCGGCACGAGGCACGCTGGCACGAGGTCCAACGGTTCGGTGTCCCTCCTTCCAGAGTCCACACCAGGGGTCCATTGTGCCCCCACACACTATAGACGCGTCAGTTGCGATAGCACAGTACTTTACAGAGCTAATCGTTTAACGCGACAAAAATAGCCCGCCATTTTGAGAGACCATTCAATCGGGCGCGTTAAACACACAGGCAATTTCACCGCGCGGCGTTCGCGAGAATTTCCAGGGCGCGGGTCCAAATTAAGGGGGAATCAAAAGAAGGCCAAGTAGCTTTCCCGACCCGCACAATTCTCTCCAAATAACAAGGGCGAACTCGAGAGAAGCCGCATCTAACAGTGCGGTTCGTATGACATCGCGGCGGCGACCCGCAGGCGACTCCTAGAGCGCCGGCCGCGTGGCCGGCGCGCGGGGCGGGGGGCGCTCACCGCATCACGCGACATCGCGCGATTCCGCGATCATCCAATAAACAGCGCGAATGTCAAACCGGCCAAATTAGGCCAAGAGCGCGCCAAGGATATATTATTACGTCAACCGGGCGCGAACAATCCCCCGTCCCGGACATAAGGGAATTAGGTCCGTTAACAATTAAAAACGGAAGACGTGTCAAGGTAGACACAGATAGATGCAAAACCGAATCTTCGGCCTTCAAGTCATACAGGTTTAACAGGGCGTCCATGACGCTAATACAAATACAGCAAATTAACTTCATTATCCAGGCGGGATCCCCCATTTTGGGAGAATCCGGCTGTCAGCCCACTTAACGCGTTGCTGCAAGGATGAAACTCTAGAGGCCAACGGCGCCAAAACTGAGTGATCCATTGCGACAATTAAATAAGTCAAGATAAGATATTCATCTCCCAGAGGAGGCACTAGGCAAGGCGTTAAAGGGCTGGCATCAAATACAAAACGCGATGGCGAACCTCGAAAAATCAAAATGGTTTCGCCAATAACGCGGCGGAGATGCGTTTTTGCAGCATTAGAACGACCTACTTAAATCAAAACCCGCCCCAATGGGCACACGCTGGGTGGTCGAATTTACATATACTTATTACTTATTATTCTTATATCTAAACAAATTCAACAATACAGACTTAAAACTAATGCCACAATCCGTCCGGACCAGGTCATGCAGCCTACAACAAAATTACAACTCACTAGCGCGGCAACAAGGCCTCAGTGCAGAGCGCACCTACAATTAATCATAAACAAAACACTTCAGTGGAGAGGCAACGAAAAATGCACGCGTAGGCTTCGGTCGACCGAGCAGTACAAGTTAGTGTTCATGATAGGGAACAGACGCGCGAACTCAGTCGCGGCTCCTGCAAAAGGTCGAGTCACGGTCCGGCGGCTAGTCTCCCATAATCGGCGGAAGAGGGGCGGCTTCCAATCGACAACATGAATGCATACAAATATAGCTCAAAGAAATGCGTGTCGGCCGGCCACAATTCCAAACTCACGATGCAAAAGAGCCGAGAGGGTAGTATGACCTAGTATTGGGTCAACAATAATTTTTATTCAACAAGGTACCCTCTTTGGGAGCAACAAGGTGGCGAGCCTCGTAGGGCTGGTGCTGAATTACTAGCACCGTCAAGGTTCGGATTTTCCGAATATTCAGACAAGGAGGATCCTGTTGATCCTCTCCTGAGAGGTCCTTCAAAATGAGTGGAGTTGAACAAGCAGTTACGAAACTCAGAACCTCCTAACTTCAGGATAACAATCAAGATTTGATACGTAATACAGTTCAATATCAAAATTTCAAAGTCAAAATCTCACAAATTCAGAGTTTCGTCCGCGGTGGAAGCTCCGGTGCAAATATCATGACATACACCCACTGATTGGGGCTAGTCCACCATCAATGCGGGTACGAACCATAAATCGGGACAAAAGATAAACCAAATATGGTCAACAAAATACAGACAGTAATAGTAGTAACAGTAGGTTGCAGCATACTAACACCACCCGACAAAGTCAGATCCAACACGTCGGGACCCAACAACAATCACTCGGGTCCGGATCAAGCAAGTAGGGATCAGCGGGGGTTAGGCTCGACGTACAAGAACTGCTGTAGTTATCTATCTACACGTTCGGCAAAGAGCCCACAATATCGTCGAGCGCGTTCGCTTACTCAGAACGCGAAAGGAATTGTCAGCTGGATCAAACATCAATTTCAATTCTCCCTTAGGAGTCGGGTGCTCTAGGCATCAAATACAAGACTCCAAGGGGGCCCTAGGCTTCCCACCAACCAATACAAGACAGTACAGCTCTGTGAACCCGAATCCAGCTTAGAACGGACCATCCAACAAACGCCCTTCGGGTTGTACACCATATCAGAGATCGTCGGCGAAGAACCAGTATGCCACAATAATTATTGACGATCCAATTCTCAAGAGAGGTGGCTGTAGTGGAAGCTAGGGCGGCAGTTATCTAGTATAAACTGCCATCGTCAAAACAGGGGTCCTCGATGAACCTCTGGGTCAAATCTAAGACCGGAGGGAATCAATCACACTCGGGTACACCCAGGCGTTGCTCCCCGGTGGCAGCGCGGGTCCGGCTAAGCGAGCCGAACAAAACAAGACCCCACAATGCTACTGCCAACAAACAAACAGACCGAGGGAGGCAACCATCAAGTCGAGGACACAGAACCCGTGGGGGAGAGAAGGGCGGGACAGCCGCTGCGGCAAAGCCGCTACAAACCTTCATCAAACTAACAGAGGGGGGTCGTGACCCCCCGCCCCTGGAGGGCCGAAATACGCCCCACGGGGGGGAATAGAACCCCTACAGACGCCTGGAACCAAAGTCGCAAAAAATGCGGCGAGGGGGGTTGAGACCCCCCCGCCCCTGGCGGGATACCTTTCAAATCCCTAGCAAGCCCAGGTCAGAGGGTGGTTCACAAGCGATCAATCACGGTGCCATGAGAGTGGTAAGGACGAGCACCCCCGCCCGTGCGGGGGGTGCCCTCAAATAGTCCTGATGAACAGCACCAACAACACCACTCCTGTTAAGGCACGAAGTCAAAATCAAGAGGCGGTTGCCCTGAGATTGTGGGCAAGCGCGCTGGGGCGGGCAGCCAGTCGTAGGCGCTGTCATAAGCTACAATGCCACCAGCTCACAATGGCCCATCGGGACCTCAATGATTTGTCCAATGGGTAGTGACGACAAGACGTCCAGTGAATAGCCAGGTTGGAGACGATAAACGTCCGTCAATAGTCCAACAAAGTAGGGACGATAAACGTCCAGACATACGACGATAATCAATTGCTTAGAGTATCTACAGGGGGTGGCCGCAAAAAACCCGCTGTAGGTTGACCGAACCCGACGGCGTCCCGAGCGCGAACTGCTTTTAGCCTAAGTCCGGCGGGACGGTGTCTTTGTACTCGGTAAGTTAAAACGCTATAACAATTTTTTAAATAGCACAAACAAACGCACAATGTTTTAACACAAACAGATACCGAGTAGCAATTACAAAGACAATACAAATTCAGTAAGTTAGTCCGTATTTACGGTCAACATCAAATATTTCAAAGTAATTTTCAGGATCATTATCAACAAAAGATTATCAATAAAAATTAAATTCAATGTCAACACAACACACAAACAAACAGTTATCACAGACTGATTCAAAAGAATTCTTACAAATTAATTACAAACAAACAATAAAAAAGGAATTCTCAGTCGTGTTGTGTACCCCGATCCTAATTGGGTTCAAGGTTGGATCGTGTGTAGCCGCCTTAACAGATAGCAACTGACGCTAACAAATTATGTAGGTCGCGCACAAAGAAATTTTATTATTCGAACAATAAGTTTAATAAAGTTCCGCGCAACCTACCAGGCACTCGTTTGACCGAGTGAATAATTATTTACTCCTACCCTCAAATTTACTAGTCGGATTAATATTTACAGTTTATCAATGTAACATGAATATTACGAATACAATAATTTTACCTACCTACAACAATACACAAAGACTTAAATCTACTTAATTAGACCTAATAGATCAACCTTATCACTGCCAAATTGCACCAAAATTGTGATAAGGTTGGTCGGTAGGTAGGTATATCACAGTTACGATACGATTTCGATTCTACGACTTCAATAAACCAACCTGGGCAACAAAATAACGTACTACGTAGCAAGTACCTACACACATTAAACAATTGAACAGTCAAGAATGCATCAAATTAAATAATTTGCGTACTATACGCGCATTCATAAGATTAGCGTAATACCCGATAGGTACCTACAGTTTCTCAACAATATTAAGTATTAATGATTAGCAATATTTCAACTAGTAATATGAGTCGTAGGTACCCATCTTCAACTACTTAGCATATTACGCCGTAGGCACCTAAACTTTAACAATGCTACGTAGTAATTAACCCAGCTGCTAAGCCTATAATACAGCTACCAGGTGCGTAAGCCGCTCAAGTCCAGAAGCGTCAACCGCGCTCTTGCTACCAAAATGATTTGGCTGTCCTGCGGCACCCTCAAAAGGGGCCAGATCTCGGGGCCCATAGCGAAACCTAGCCGATACCGCAGGCAGACGAGCCGAGTCCCCTGGGGGCCCCGGCTCCTCAAATAAATAGAGACGGCTTGACGCGAACTGGCGGCTATAATTATAGGCTAGCACTAACCTTGAAGCAGCGGAGAAGTCCAGGCGAAGCCGATGGTTGGTTCTAATGGTATGTAGTGAGTGTTTGGAGGTAAGTGTTTTGTCAGTGTGTGTGTGTGGTGTGGAACCACCCAAGCGGCGCGTTGCAGGGGCCTCGGCACGAGGCACGCTGGCACGAGGTCCAACGGTTCGGTGTCCCTCCTTCCAGAGTCCACACCAGGGGTCCATTGTGCCCCCACACACTATAGACGCGTCAGTTGCGATAGCACAGTACTTTACAGAGCTAATCGTTTAACGCGACAAAAATAGCCCGCCATTTTGAGAGACCATTCAATCGGGCGCGTTAAACACACAGGCAATTTCACCGCGCGGCGTTCGCGAGAATTTCCAGGGCGCGGGTCCAAATTAAGGGGGAATCAAAAGAAGGCCAAGTAGCTTTCCCGACCCGCACAATTCTCTCCAAATAACAAGGGCGAACTCGAGAGAAGCCGCATCTAACAGTGCGGTTCGTATGACATCGCGGCGGCGACCCGCAGGCGACTCCTAGAGCGCCGGCCGCGTGGCCGGCGCGCGGGGCGGGGGGCGCTCACCGCATCACGCGACATCGCGCGATTCCGCGATCATCCAATAAACAGCGCGAATGTCAAACCGGCCAAATTAGGCCAAGAGCGCGCCAAGGATATATTATTACGTCAACCGGGCGCGAACACACTTATTGGTGTATTATCATAGATACATTGAGATTGAATAACATTCATCATTATCATGATCAACCCATTACCGGCTCACTACAGAGCACGGGTCTCCTCTCAGAGTGAGAAGGGTTTTGGCCATAGTCTACCACGCTGGCCAAGCGGATTGGCAGACTTCACACACCTTTGAGAACGTTATGGAGAACTCTCAGGCATGCAGGTTTCCTCACGATGTTTTCCTTCACCGTTAAAGCAAGTGATATTTAAATACGTAAAACGCACATAACTCCGAATAGTTAGAGGTGCGTGCCCCGGGATCGAACCAACGACCTCCGATTAGAAGTCGGTTGTCCTAACCACTAGGCTATCAAAGCTAACATTATTAATTAGTTTTTTGAAAAAACATTTTGCAAAATCACAGGAATAACATTATTAATTTGTTTTTTGAAAAAAAAAAAAAAAAAAAGTTGCAACTTAACACATTTTTATGCAAAGATACCACATTTTTTTCTCTTTACTATCGTACGTAGTTTGTTCAGAGCTGCTTTTATATGCCGAAGCAGTTTTTAGCAGCTTCATCGTTATCAACCCATTACCAGCCCACAATAAGGCCCGGGTCTCCTCTCAGAATGAGAAGGGTTTAATGCAGGTAGTCCACCACACTGGCCAAATGCAAATTGGTGCTTGAGTGAGCTTCACATTCACGAAGCTTAAATATACGAGTACTATAGCTTAAATATAGAAGTATTACAATGTATTGATGGTGGTTAGATTGACCTTTGATCAAGATTGATTGGTGAGATTCTTAGTAAGTAATACAGAAGTGAACACAAGAATAGCCTTTCCTGCTTCAGTTTTAAACGGTTTCACGTTGTTACAGGACAAGGTCGTATGAATCAATTAGGCGGAGTGTTCATCAACGGGCGGCCTCTGCCCAACCACATCAGGCTGAAGATCGTGGAGATGGCGGCGGCGGGCGTGCGGCCCTGCGTCATCTCGCGACAGCTGCGCGTCTCGCACGGCTGCGTCTCCAAGATCCTCAATAGATATCAGGTGAGAATTACTATACCTATGTTAAGTGAACCTGCTGAGCGCGTTGTTCATCAACGGGCGGCCTCTGCCCAACCACATCAGGCTGAAGATCGTGGAGATGGCGGCGGCGGGCGTGCGGCCCTGCGTCATCTCGCGACAGCTGCGCGTCTCGCACGGCTGCGTCTCCAAGATCCTCAATAGATATCAGGTGAGAATTACTATACCTATGTTAAGTGAACCAGCTGAGCGCGTTGTTCATCAACGGGCGGCCTCTGCCCAACCACATCAGGCTGAAGATCGTGGAGATGGCGGCGGCGGGCGTGCGGCCCTGCGTCATCTCGCGACAGCTGCGCGTCTCGCACGGCTGCGTCTCCAAGATCCTCAATAGATATCAGGTGAGAATTACTATACCTATGTTAAGTGAACCAGCTGAGCGCGTTGTTCATCAACGGGCGGCCTCTGCCCAACCACATCAGGCTGAAGATCGTGGAGATGGCGGCGGCGGGCGTGCGGCCCTGCGTCATCTCGCGACAGCTGCGCGTCTCGCACGGCTGCGTCTCCAAGATCCTCAATAGATATCAGGTGAGAATTACTATACCTATGTTAAGTGAACCAGCTGAGCGCGTTGTTCATCAACGGGCGGCCTCTGCCCAACCACATCAGGCTGAAGATCGTGGAGATGGCGGCGGCGGGCGTGCGGCCCTGCGTCATCTCGCGACAGCTGCGCGTCTCGCACGGCTGCGTCTCCAAGATCCTCAATAGATATCAGGTGAGAATTACTATACCTATGTTAAGTGAACCAGCTGAGCGCGTTGTTCATCAACGGGCGGCCTCTGCCCAACCACATCAGGCTGAAGATCGTGGAGATGGCGGCGGCGGGCGTGCGGCCCTGCGTCATCTCGCGACAGCTGCGCGTCTCGCACGGCTGCGTCTCCAAGATCCTCAATAGATATCAGGTGAGAATTACTATACCTATGTTAAGTGAACCAGCTGAGCGCGTTGTTCATCAACGGGCGGCCTCTGCCCAACCACATCAGGCTGAAGATCGTGGAGATGGCGGCGGCGGGCGTGCGGCCCTGCGTCATCTCGCGACAGCTGCGCGTCTCGCACGGCTGCGTCTCCAAGATCCTCAATAGATATCAGGTGAGAATTACTATACCTATGTTAAGTGAACCAGCTGAGCGCGTTGTTCATCAACGGGCGGCCTCTGCCCAACCACATCAGGCTGAAGATCGTGGAGATGGCGGCGGCGGGCGTGCGGCCCTGCGTCATCTCGCGACAGCTGCGCGTCTCGCACGGGTGCGTCTCCAAGGCCCTCAATAGATATAAGGTGAGAATTACTGTACCTCCACCTAGGTATTATATGGAAAGCTTAGATTATTGTTTTATTATAACTACATGATATACGTCCGATTTATATACAACCTAGTAGCATCGTAAATTTATTGTATGGAGGTTTTTAACAAATAACAGCGTTGCTACTTGCTACGTATGTAACTTTAGTAGGTATGTGAGTTAAGGAGTAGTTTTGGTCCTGCGCCTGATCTCTCTCCTGTCATTTAGGTTTAGTCTCATCGGACTATGAGAGTGAGGGAATATAGAGTGCACACACAAACTTGTGCACTATAATATCTCTTGCTTAGTTGTCTAGTCTCCGACCGCCGTGGGCGAAATTCGGTGGGAGGAAGTTATTAATGAGTTACAGTCTATTAGTTTCAGGGCCTGTTTCATCACCTTCTGATAAGTGTCGGATAGCTATCTACAACTTTTATCTTTGTCACTTGACATAAAGTAAGAAAGTGACGAAACTTACGTTTAGGCTCCTTATCTGACACTTATCAGAAGGTGGTGAATTAGGCCTTTAGTCTTTACAATTGAAAAACTATTTTCAAATGTTTGTATACATCTCGGTATATTTCCCAGATAAGCAACATGCTAGCTTGAGGCAATTCAAAAAAATATAATCGATTTTGATACAAGTTTTATAAAAGGATAATGTTTTTTGTCGTAGGAAACGGGTTCAATCCGGCCCGGAGTGATCGGAGGCTCGAAACCGAGAGTAGCGACACCGGAAGTTGAGAACCGGATAGAGGAGCTGAAGAGACAAAACCCAGGTATATTCTCCTGGGAGATTAGAGATAAATTAATAAAAGAAGGCATTTGTGATAAAAACACCGCTCCGTCGGTCAGTTCCATTTCGCGACTCATACGAGGAGGCAAGCGGGACGAATCAGACCCTAGGAGAAACCACAGTATTGACGGTATTCTAGGTAAGTCATACTTACCTTGAACTATGGATATGTTTTATACAAATGCTTTTAACAATGGTATATTATTTAGAAGGTACAGAATTATACGTAGGTATATTCAATGTAATTTAGATAAAAAAGAGCACATAGAATATCAAAATACATATCCTGCAAGTATTGTCAGTACCTATTGCATGAGTATTAATTACTTAAGGCCGCTCTCTTCACGCGCTTCTCCATACAAACGTATTACGTCTATTATTCTAATATTTGTCGCAATGGGTCTAAAGTTAAGCCAGATATCAATTTATATCTCCATTATCTATGCCATAAAATAAAAATATTAGTAAAATTATATTTATTTTGAAAGTTATGACGCTCGAAAAATCACTATTTTTGGGCAAATTTTGGGGCAACTTCGTGCGTAAATAAACTATAGAAGAAACTAGAAAATTGAAAAACAACCGAAGTTTTATCATAGGTTACTTCATAATAATTACAAATGTCTTTAGTTCATGTAAAAAATTGCCAAATATTTGCTAAAATAGGCGAAATTCCAAACCTAGATTTGCATCTTTTTACTTTGCCGTTTTTCACTAAAAATCATGATATCTCAAGCAAAATTTATTTATTTAATTAATTTTTTATTTATTTATGTATATATTTTTAGTAGTCTTCTTTACTGAAGACGTCTCGCTCTCTAAATGCAGAAATCACTGTTTTAGACTCCACTCACCAACGATTTGTCGCTGCCATGGAGAGGGTTCTTAAAAACAGAAACTAATCAAGTATAAAATTCACTATCTTATGTATGAAAGTTAAAATATAAACAAACTCTACATTGAAAATGAAAAACAAGAACTGGATAAACTTAAAAATCAATCAATATATAATACTATAATAAAACTGTAACAGATCCAATTCTGTAAGTAGATAAGTACATTGAAGATATTTTGAAATTTTTTATTGCAGGGCACTCTATAATCGATACTGAAGCCAAAACTGCAATTTTTTCATTTTTGTCTGTCTGTCTGTCTGTCTGTATCTTGGCCGCGCATCACGCCGAAACTACTGAATGGATTCGAATGAAACTTGGTACGATTTGAGTTTATACTCCGAGGTAGGACATAGAATACTTTTTATCCCGAAATTCATCATGGTTCCCTTGGGAGAGGGGAAGAAAGTTAAAACGTGTATTTAGCTGTAATTCACTAATGCGTAGTTTGATTTAACTCATTCTTTTTTTGTTAGAAAGGTAGTACTTTAAATACTGTCCCATAAATATTTCAAGGTCATAGGTTTTTCAATTCAGAAATGACAGACATTTATAGGGTTTAAATAACTTGGGACCCAGATCTTTGAATCTAAGGCTTATTTTAAACTGATGTGCGTTTAAATTTATGTTAGTCGATCTGTCTATTTGTTCCAGCTAATTTCCGAAACGGCTGGATCGATTTTGACGGAACTTTTAATGGCAGATAGGTGATGTTATAAGGAGTAGGTAACTTAGACTACATTTAGTTTAGGTACAAAAAAGGATTATTGGATCTAATCCGATCCTATATAAAAGCCTATATCCACGGGGACGAAGTCGCGGGGATCAGCTAGTCAATTATAAAACAATTCATTTAAGTATTTACTTTTACCTAATCTGAATATTTGAAGTATTTTCTTTAGAATATTGTATTTATAATAATTATTTATTAGGTAATGTATTTGTACTAACGCAATTGTACGCGCTGCATATAGATCTACTTTGTGAACCACTTTAACAGTTTATGTACGGTACTCGACGGTATATTTGTTGAAAACTGTATATTACTAAAGTTCCCTACGCTATTTTCATAAGCACACCACTATCATAAAGCTGTTAGTTTCTATTATTCTGGTACAAGGTTGTCTCAAGAACTAAATTAATATCACATATTATTTTGACAACGTCGTGAAATCCTTCAGTTAATATTTCGGTAATGTTAATCTGACGACCTCCGTGGCACAGTGGTAAGGGATGTAGTCTTATGAATGGGTACCGGGCTCGATTCCTGGCAGGGGCAATTTGGGAATTTATAATATCTAAATTGTCTCTGGTTTGGTCTGGTGGGAGGCTTCAGCCGTGGCCTAGTCACCACCTTAACAGCAAAGCCGTGCCGCCAAGCGATTTAACATTCGTCCAATGCGATGTAGAAACCGAGCAGGGGTATGAGTTTAATATAATAACAAGTATAAATTAGAAATTTAAAAAACCCCCGACATTCGCCAATTTGTGGTGGCGGCCATCTTGAATTTGCAATAGTGCTATTCTACTAGTCAAGCCCTTTCATTTGATACCCATATTAAGGGAGTTGTGAAAAAATATGTAATCCGCCATTTTGTAGCGGCGGCCATCTTGGACCGATTTTCATCAAACATAGCTAACAACACTCTCGACTAATTCTCCTTTCAGACAAAAAACCGCATTCAAATCGGTCCACCCGTTTGAGCGCCACAGGGGAGCAGACACATACACACACACACACACACACACACACACACACACACACACACACACACACACACACACACACACACACACACACAGACACGTCAAACTTATAACACCCCGTCGTTTTTGCGTCGGGGGTTAAAAACTGCCATACTTCTTACAGGTTAGCCCGCTTCTATCGGCTGCATCGTCACTTATCATCACATTCAACGGTTAACTTGTAGATGATTAAAAAAATCATATTTGCTGAAACCTCGTTTTGTTACGTTTTTTTATTTGTTACGTTCCCTCGAATATGGTTGAGCGAAGCAATGGCTGGATCATGCGTCATGCTCGTGAACGGGTGCCACCGTCGGAAATGGGGCTACTTTTGTCTGCCCTTCTTCACATGTGTAGAATTGTAAGCACCATTCCGAACCTGTGGTAGATTCATTTGTCGATTCGTAAACGCTTCCGAAAGTTTATCTGAATAAAATTATGATTACTTATATAAATGATAAAAAGGCGTGGATTTGACTCGTTCCAGCAATGCGCGAGACGGCAATTCAATCATGTACTTACCATAAAATTGTTATATTGATATTGTAAATTTGGAAAAGAGCAACCGCCGAGTTTCTTGCTGGTTCTTCTCGGTTGGAACGGCATTCCGAACCAGTGGTAGATTCATCTGACTATTCAAAAGCACTTGTAAAAGTTTATTTGAATAAAAAACTTTTCTATTCTATTCTATTCTATTTGTCGGCGCTCTATACGGGTCATACACTTAGAGTTGGTGCGGAGAGTAATAATAGATTCATAGAACGGAGTTAAGGTATATTTATCAAATATATTACAAAGATACAAGTGAACCGACTCTCGCCGAGGTTGCGTGTGTACTGTCTTAGAATTTGGAATTTCTCAAAAATGAAAAGTTGCAATACGGTCGGCGTCGGCTCTTACAAAGACAAAAGCAAATATCCAAAACAGAAAGGAATAAAAAGAAATAATAAAATAAAAACAATAATAGGTACAGTAATGGTACACAGGAAAACAGATTTACAGAATTACGAGAAATAGCTTTAAAGTATCCATTTAAACAATAGTCGGCACTATAAAGAACAATATCAGTACAAAAATAATACAAAATAATAAAAGTTAAAATAAAGATCGTAAAACCCAAAGTAAAAATATTTTCTAACTTAATGACTAGGGCTTACAATAAAACACGCGTGAGAAACTATTTACAAAACATACCTAAATTACGGGCTTAAAATTAAACAATTTATGTACATTTAGGTATTTAGTATAACGCGTATGTGGGATATGGTCGCCACAGGTACCCCCTTACCAGTAATTCAGATAAACAAAAAAAATAAACACAAATGTACACTAAAAATTAACTATGGTGATCTGAATTACGAAAAATCATGGGAAACCAGCCTGGTAGTAATCGGGAAAACGAACGCATCTACCAGACCGGCGTGGAGCCGCGCGTTGTAGGTTCGCGTCCGAATCTGTCATTACGCTGTTAGGGACCGTCTCCGGCATGGCGTCTGAATCCGGATCATGATTGATGCTTACACCCCGAGGTTGTTGGTTACGAGGAAGGAAAAGTTCGAGCGGATCATCATTTACATTATTGTTGGGATGAAATTCCGGTTCCTGCAACACGTACGCTGGTTTGAGCCTATCGATAGATACCGTGACCTCGCGGCCGCGAATATCTATTACAAAAGTTTTGTTTGTCCCTGTCGGCGCTCTGGCGGGTCATACACTTAGAGTTGGTGCGGAGTGTAATAACAAATTCGTAGAGCGGAGTTACGGTGTATATTTATCAAAGATATTACAAGGATACAAGTGAACCGGCTCTCACCGTGGTTGCGTGTGTACTGTCTTAGAATTTGGAATTTCTCAAAAATGAAAAGTTGCAATACGGTCGGCGTCGGCTCTTACAAAGACAAAAGCAAATATCCAAAACAGAAAGGAATAAAAAGAAATAATAAAATAAAAACAATAATAGGTACAGTAATGGTACACAGGAAAACAGATTTACAGAATTACGAGAAATAGCTTTAAAGTATCCATTTAAACAATAGTCGGCACTATAAAGAACAATATCAGTACAAAAATAATACAAAATAATAAAAGTTAAAATAAAGATCGTAAAACCCAAAGTAAAAATATTTTCTAACTTAATGACTAGGGCTTACAATAAAACAGGCGTGAGAAACTATTTACAAAACATACCTAAATTACGGGCTTAAAATTAAACAATTTATGTACATTTAGGTATTTAGTATAACGCGTATGTGGGATATGGTCGCCACATATTCCTCCGAGATAATGATGCGTTTATGAGTGCCATGTCATCGTAGTGTTTAACGCGGATTTCAAGACCATAATCACTTAATTCAGTCTATAGTATGTTATTATTATAAATTTATTCCCATAATGAGACTGTCTGAAACGTTTGCAAACTCAGCAAAATGGCGTATAAAGTTAATAATCCACGTAAAAGTGAAGCGAGGCGCGCGCACGCCACCGCAGCGCCGCTTGTGTCGGCTTCGCAAATTGTAGGTTATAAAAATGAAATTAGTGCTCAAAGCTGTTATTATCCCATCGCGTTTGGCCGCGAGGGTTGCATTACGACAATCTGTCCGTACTGCACGTCTTGTGCCGTATAGCTATCCAATATAAAATGGCGCTCCTAATATCCCGGTTCAGCGATGGCGCAGTTCTGCCGGAGAGATTCCGCGCCGCGATAAGATTATGCATATTAAGTTGTATGCGGCTAAAGTAATGTCTACACTGGAAAAGCGGGTCCTTTCGCACTGGCGATCGCGTATAGTCTGTTCGTTTTCTTACGGTCGCCTTTTGTGTTTAGCCGCCTCCGCCGTGCGGTGTTTTGCCAAAGACACCGCCGTGACTTCAAAGCATGCCGCGCGGGTTGTACAGGCACAAGGAGTTTTGGCGTTCTATACCTACTCATATTTTTTCATTAAAATTCTCTTTCCTTTTTATATTTTTTTATATTCGTATTTTATTACTATATAACCATAAACATAAAATATAATATTCTCATGAACACGGATCTTCTCTCAAAATGAGAAGGATTTTAACCATAGTCTACCACGCTGGCCAAGTGCGAATTGGCAGACAATTTGGAGATTCTGTTAGTACAGAAAAAAGTAATAAAAATAAAAGCAGAATACTAAGAGCACCTGCGCCTGTACCGACACTAAGTTACCGAACGGACTATAATCGAAATTTGCGCTTCGTGCCTCTCTATGATGCGGTATAACGGTAAACGTTGTGGAACTCAATCATATGCTCTTCGCAGAAATGTTTCGCTTGACAGTCTCGTGCTCATTTACATTTTTTTTTATTCTACTACACGTTAGCCCTTGACTGCAATAATATCTGATGTTAAGTGATGATGCCGTCTAAGATGGAAGCGGGCTAACTTGGAAGAGGTACTGCATACCGGTTTCTACACGGCATCGTACCAAAACGCTAAATTGCTTGGCGGCACGCCTTTGCCGGTAGAGTGGTAACCAGGCACGGCCAAAGCCTCCGACCAGACTAGACCAGAGACAATTTAGAAATTATAAAATCCCAAATTGCCCCTGCCGGGAATCGAACCCGGGACCGCGGACTTATAAGAAAACAGCGCTCACCACTGCGCCAGGGAGGTCGTCAGATGATGTAGTTTATGATAATTTTACTGTATCACTTTTGTACGAGGGAATTATTGCTCTACGTCTTTTTTTATTCTATGTGCTCCATTAAAGTAACTACGCACTAATTATGTGTAATGATGAATAATAATGTATATCTCGGGGCTCTTATTATAACAAATTCCAGTAGCTTATATAAAAGTAACACCAAAACTCATCACAAAGTGTCGTAATATTTATTAAAGCTCGAGAGCTTTAGAGACTTCTTTGAAGCTTAAAATACCTACAATGTGGTTACATTTAATTTAATCGAAACGGCGTGTGGTCCGAGCGGTAGCCTACAATAATAATGTAATAGAACTAATGAAACAAAATGGACTAGAAAGTCGCATTACAATGAAAAATTCATAATATGTCGACTTAGCTACAGCATTAACGCTATTAGTGGAAAATGTGTAGACTGCTCTGGAATTAAATTTTCTTATTATCTTTGTCACGTGAATGCAATTTTGCTGTTAAGATAGAAAGCCTCTCTTGCCACACGTTTTTCTTTAATGATTTCAAATGACTGGTCTGCTTATAAACTCAGCACCAAAGAATAATTTCCTTTGTCAAAAGGTCCATCATCATGTGAAGACTCGGATACTGAATCAGAACCAGGTATCACGTTAAAGAGGAAACAGCGAAGGTCTAGAACGACCTTCTCCGGAGACCAGCTTGAGGCCTTGGAGAGAGCATTTACAAGGACTCAGTATCCGGATGTTTACACACGCGAGGAGTTAGCACAGAAGACTAAACTGACCGAAGCTAGAGTTCAGGTACATATTACTTACTTTCAATTAGATACTCGTGATACTCTAACGTATGGTGAATCAAATAAGAGCATTTATTATTATTATGATTGTAACAAAAAGTTGTAATTAATCTTAGAATTAATTATTACATGTAACCGAGCTACCATATGTCGCTCCTCGCTACTGTACTCCTACTTTTTGTTGAATTAATGGCCTCTAAATTATAGTATTAGGACCCAATAATTATTGTTATATCAACGCGAAGGGTAATCGAGTCGATCCTTCTTTGTGATTACCTGTTATGATAGTTTCACGGCTGTATATTTATATTTTTTTATTTTTCATTCAATTTATTGCAGAATGAATTAAATTTTTATGATCTTTCTAACTTCTTTCGTTTCTCCCATAGGTGTGGTTCTCTAATCGAAGAGCTCGTCTTCGCAAGCAACTCAATTCCCAGCAACTAAGCGCATTCAACACCATGTCCTTACAATCTGCATTCCCATCAGTCCATCAACAATATGAACCGCCTTCTTCATTTAACGCTCAATGTGCATCATGGCAACAATCCTATTCATCTGCATTAGGAACAAGTTCTGTTCTCAACTCAGCATTGGCACCCTCCCTGCATCAGTCAGCGTTAACTGCACCTTCTGTATGCCAGTCAGCCCTTGCTGCATCATCGTTACATCCACCAACTTCAACCTCGTTCTCATCAGGAAACTTGACTCCTCTCTCACACACTTCTGAACTTCCAACGCCTTTGCAAGCATCATCTGATACTCCTCCCAGTTCAAGCCCAATCGCGGCAAGTCCTACAGCCAATCAGAGTGGTGGAATAACTTACCAGCATCCTACTTACGCCAATGGAAGTGAAGCTGTCGGTCATCCATACGGGTATAGCGACTACGCGAAGCAAGAAATGTCAGCCCACAACCACTGGTCATCGAGACAACTCAGTGGGCACCCACAAAACAAATTAGCGGAAGTCGCTGCGTGGCCAGAAAATTATAGGTGAGTTCATTTTAAAGTTATAGAGCCATCAGAAATGACGTCTATTAATAAATATTAACTACCTTTAATATCTCAATAAACCCTAGCGGCGACCAATTGCCTTTATGAATTATTGATGCTTAGCTACTTGTGTACTCGTATATCTGCGAGATATGAAATTAAAATGAGCCCATGGTAATATTCATTTACATTTGGAAATTTTATAATAAGTGCACTCAGTCAGCGACCACTAGATTTTTAGGAAGATTAATAAAGCATTACTGTAGAAAATCTGAATCAAACACAGTGGCTCGTTACATCGGGGAATTATCCGGAGTATCTGGCGAATCGAGATTCATTTTATTTCTTTTCACCTTCCTTTATCATTAGCCGAAGCGGCCGCTAATCAATTAAGAGTGTAAGAAGTCAGGCATTATACGCCGCGCGGATAGTTATTACAGGGCTCCCTTCGTAATATGCCGATGCGATCGTGAAGGCAATAGGGGGCTGCGAATTTTATGAACGATTTTGATCGATCGATCGAGCTAATTGGTTTAGTTTTTTTTATCTTTTTATTTTTATCAAATGCCAGATTCTACTAAATGACAGATTTACCCACATTTAAGTTTAACTTAAAAAGTTATATCAGAGCCTCAGAAACTTAAAAAGTTATATTGAATACGTAATAGTAGTTTCATTAGTAGTTTAGCTGATATCAATAATTATATTTTGGTCCTTGTAATTTTGATGATGTCAAAATTTAATATGCTTTATGTTCTATTTTAACTACCGGGAGCATTTTACTTCAAGGCTTCATAATAAAATGAAAAGATTAGGTATAATAGTATATTTTAAGCTGCCGTCAGAACACAATAGATTGAAACTTAAACATAACGTTACAAAATATATGTAAATTACGTAATACGTTTGCTATTTTTTTTTCAAAAAATCGTGAAAAGCCTTTTCAAGTATGTATATGTAACATGTAGAATGAAATTGTCGAAAATGAATGTGACAAATTCATTGTCATTTTGTATTTCAAAAGGCGACTACATTTATCTATGTTATCGAGACAAAGCGAGTCTATAAACTTCACATTGGACCACACACAATATATTATTGTCTCACAATGGAAGCATCCTAGTAATATATGAGCTAGCTACGTCTTTGGGGATCTGTTCATCTAGTTTTTTGGCAAACTTGACTGACACTCTTGAGTACAATAATATACCTACTTAGTTGTCGTTTATTACTTGAATGAGACCTCGTGGTAACTTTGTTTGAAATTTATAAACATATAATGCTGGAATTTTATTACGTAAAAGTAATTTTTATAAAAAAACCAAACAAAGTTGAAAACAAACAGAGTAACTTTCAAAGTTTAAAGAACGTGATTTCTGTGATTTGCGCAAATCTGCCATTTGCAATAGGTAGGTATAGAGTTGTCAAATAATCACGATGTTGTACTAAAATATGATAGATTTATGGCCAAAGTAACACATTAAGGCTTCTTATTACGTGAAAATCTCCTTAGATTCTGAAAAAGAGCACATGACCTTCCGTAACTTTGTTTCGAATCCATTCAATTCAGTTCATGTATCACTACAGCCGACACATTGCACGTACTTAGTTATTTTCAACACGGGAATTTCGCACTGGCACGCATGCAATACGACTAGTTTCTCCATGCACATAATGGTGCATAGAAGGGTTTATCGTCGCCTTACATTGCGGAAAACAGATAAACACATGTTGCTTTGTAGCGAGCGCTCGGCAATTAATGGGAGGCCGAACGTGACATTAGAACGATGAACCCGTGCATTAAAGCCAACTCGAACCTGGTATTAAAACTTATCTGAAGCTATTTGCATTCGACTTCCTAAACAGCGCGGTTTCGTACCTTTTATTGGACACTTCATACAGAGGCCTTATGCCGACTTTGTGCATAGTGGCGACGATGATCGAAATTCGAGTATCGACACACAATAACTTCACAGCAAAATGAACCCAATGACAAAGCGATTTTAAAGTCTTAATTCAATAGTTCGATATTTCTGCTTGGGGCGCTGGCTGTCGAATGCTGAATGTATTGGCGAACTCAAATCTTAAGAGCGTTGACGCACCAACCCGCTTCGCAAGTTTAGGCATTTACCTGAGATTCTTTGTTTACGTGAATGAACAGGCTGCAGCAATTGCAGTGTAGTGTAACAAACCGTTTTGATCCTTTTACCGTTTTCAAATGGGCTATTATTATTTTTTTTTCAATATTTTTAGGCATCTATTAGTTTTTAGTTCGAAGATTTTTAATTTTATAAAGCAGGCATAATTAATGTATAATGCTTGAAAAAGACCTTATAGAGTAGACCAGTACATAAAAAATATAATTGGAGAATATAGTACAGCTTCTGATATTGATTTTTTTACATACCTACCTACTCGTGTAAGGGTAAGAGAGTGAAGAAAAATGTAGATTAATTCAAAATCTCGTTTATTTACTTATTACATACTAGATTTTGCCCGCGACTTTTTCCGCGATCTCTTTTCCAACCTTTATACTTATTTTCAAGGAAGTTTGCTATAGTAATTTACCTATAGCTATAGCTATAGATTTCGGTGTTTTAAAAATCCCATAGGAACTCTGGATTTTTCCAGGATAAAAAGTAGCGTATGTGTTAAATAAATAAAAAAATTATAATATGTTAAATTACTTAGACAGCAGTCATTTCCGCGAGAGATACAAGAGAGATCAAAAACTTTTGTCAACAAAAGTATGTTGTTAGTTACCAATTTGTAATGTAAACCCCCTTCTTCATTTTGATGTCATTTCTCGATTTTAAATTTTAATAGTTACCGAACGATAGTTTTTTGTATAGCTATTTTCTAGTTCATTTTCCACATAATATTATGTACTAGATGATGGCCGCGACTTCGTCAGCGTGGATTTAGGTTTTTAAAAATCCTGTGGGAACTATTTGCTTTTTCGGGATAAAAGTTGCCTATGTCAATTTCCGGGACGCAAGGTACCTCAGCTGTACCTACCAAATTTCGTATAAATCAGTTAAACGGACGGACCTTTAAAAATTCCATGGGAACTTTTTAATTTTCCGAGATAAAAAGTATCCTATATACCTCCCTAGGATGTAAGCTAACTAATGGAGATAGATGATGCCCTGACTTAAAACAGACTTTTTATCCTGGAAAAATCCACAGTTCCCGCGGGATTTTGAAAAAACCCAAATCTATAGCTACAGCTAGCTATAGGTAGATCACTATAGCAAACTACCTTGAAAGTAAGTATAAAGGTTGGAAAAGGGAGCGGGAACGGGAACCAGAAATCCACGATTCCCTCAGGATTTGTGAAAAACCTAAATTTACGGGGGCGAAGCCGCGGGCAAAAGCTAGTTATATATAATTCCTATATCGTATTAGGAAATGTATAAAAATAATGCTTTATTTTGGACCACATTCTACCTAAGACCCAATAGAACCTAAGTGCCCGTCCTGCGGCTGGGCACATGGATATTTGTGTTCTAACCTTACCTAACTTCTGAAAAAAAAAAAAGAAATAATTTTGAAAAGAATATGATTTCCGCCTAAGATAAAGTAATAAGTACCTCCTCTTACTAGCGCGATCGCCTGATCAGATGATGCAATACCCTCCCCTCGCCCCGCTATCCCCGCGTACCCATTGATATCTCAAATGTTTTACATTTCCGATTGCTATTTAGGATATGTATAGATTTCCTAGGAAATGTGTCTAATATAATTTATTTTACACTTTTCCGTGCAATTTTAGGAATTACATACATTTCCGGTAACATATATAATACAATTAAAAAATGCGTCAAAAGTTTTAATCTATCTGTAACAAAAAATAGTGAGCATTAAAAATATCTAGTATTGAAAAGTGACAGTCGCACTACAATTTTACGTATATTTCATGTAATCCAATAGGAATTGCCGAGACAAAAAGTGTTACATCCGTTCTCTGAGAGGCCTCGGCCCATACTAGTTTCCTAGTTCAATTTCCTACTGCAACTTTCTGCGTTTTGTACTGGGTTTCAAAGTTATTTTTTGGTAACAAATAGTGGTAAATTTCAAATTTTTTTTTGTTTATATTATTGCAAATGTGTTTTACTTTTATAAATACTTAATTTTACTTATAAATATCGAAAAATAATCTACTAAAATGACGGTTTTATATGTCTACAATTTACTGAAATTCCAATTTCTTTATTTGAATTTTTATGATGTAAAAAATACAAAATGAAAAAATGTTTTCTTCCACGTCTTTAGTTCAGGACATTTCCTTTAATAAATATATCTTTGTGTGTGAATCGAACAAGTAACTTTTGACGGAGTGAACGTCAAAGATTACACGAAACCCAAAATTCAAAAATAGGCCTTTGGTATTTTGGCAATAAGACACAAACTATCAATAAATTGCAAAATGTTGTCTTCCAATTCCCTAGAACAGAAAATTATCTACAATGTAGTATAAATAAGTTTTTAAGTAAATGCATTAATTAACAACTTATGAAGGGTTAAAATAGCTTAAAAATGAGCTAAAATGGCGCAGGCCGCGTCAACGCTCTTAATGTAAGCCATTTTAGGTTCATTTTACTCTGAAGTCATTGTCATTCGATCAATAGTATACTGTAAAGTTTTGGAGCGCTGCAAACTGAGACTAAGCACTCTGATTGGGGCGCTGGCTGTTTTCGAATGCTGAATGTATTGGCGAACTCCAACCTGAATATAAGCCATTTTAGGTCCATTTTACTCTGAAGTCATTGTCATTCGATCAATAGTAGGTATACTATAAAGTTTTGGAGCGCTGCAAAGTGAGACTAAGCATACAGAACGGACCGTTTGTTCGCTCGAAATGTACGCGTGATTGTCGGATGCAGGTGAAGGAAAATTGCTTTTCGATTGCGCGATTGAAATGCTAGGCTCGCCGTGTAATGGACACGATAACGTATGAGAACGCGATATTGACCTCTTGACTTATTTAGGTTAGATCTTTTAACTATACGGTAGGTAAACGTCTTTGTATATCTACTATACGAAGTAGGTACTACTATTGGCAAATCGCTCTACAGGCCCGCTTGGTACTTCAACGAGTATTTAATTTAGTTGTATCTATATAATTCCTATCGGTGACTATGAGTAATTTGATGACATCTCTGTTTGTAATCAAAGTATTTAAGCAAACAAAAATGGAGCTTGTCTATTATTTCTTGTATGTTGAAATGTGCTTTTTCTATTATTTTTAATTTCTTTGCTAATTCTATATAGAATACTTTAAAAGTTGTGAATTTTTACGTAGGTGCTTTCGTTGCATTTATTGTCTACAACGATATTGTTACTAATTCAGATTCATTAGATAGGTTTCTACATAATGTAAGTATCCAGTAAATTAATCATTGTACCAATAATACAAATTAGGAATTTCGCCGGGTTGCGTGATCCGTTCAAATTTGTAGCAGCTTTCCAAAATTGTATATCTTGTTGATGCTAATTAAGTAAATACTGATAAAATTATTTTCCACCTGTTACCATTTTAAACACCATCATCTTGTTGAACCAGATAATTGTACCATACGTGTTTGTTTCACACTCGTTCTGAGTCTCACTTCTAAGTGCAACTTTAACTTCTGTAAGAATTTGGAAGCTTCTAACTGCTTTTCTGTCTGAGGTTTTAAAATATTCTGCCCTTTCATCTTCTTTTTATTCTCCTAATAAAAGACCTATTATCAAAATACAAACACCAATCTTAGGAATGGTTGTTTGTCCGTCCGTCTAGCTAAACTGATTTTGGTGTTGGTACTCGCTCCTGTTAAAGAACAGTACTTTTCATTGAGTGAAGGAGAATTCATCATCTTCTACGCGTAGTTAGTTTTATTTCTTTATGGATGAAGACGCTTAAGAGTGCCTATAAAATGTTTACTATGCAATGTACTCGTTGCAAGAAGCACGTTTTATTTCCGTAGGAAACAACGTCTATTTATTTATTGTCTAATGAATTTCAAAGCTTATATTTATTATTATTGCAAGCATTTTAATCTTTAAGGCTATCCTCCTACACGTTACAGTAATCCATGATTGTTTATGCGTTACAAACATGAATAAGCCTTAATAATGTGTTAGCCACTGAATTCAATTGAATTCATAATTTTATTGCACGCTTAGTCACGATTTGTTTCCATAAAGAGTCATTAGTATGTATTTTGTTTTGTGTAATTTGGACCACCTTAATTAAGTATTTCAGTAAAGCGGATATAAGTAACAATTGAAGGGATATTAATGATTAGTACTCAGTACTCTACGATTATTTTATCTAACTACTAAGCCGATAGTTTGATCTTTAAGTTCATTATGTCATTCCTAACATTTAGGTGCACCCACGCGTTTACAAAGGTTTTAATTTACTAAATTGGCTGGTATTTAAACGGTTACCAGAACATTTGTAATGTACTAAGTATTTATTTTACAACCAAAATTCCAATGCTTACCTTTGCTTTGTTCATATTAGGTAACATATTGTGCATTTTTCCTATTGCTGCTAGCAGAAGCAGGTCCATGTATTTACATGGGCAACAGATCGAACCGCGTTTTGTTCAACGAATATTTTGATAATTACTGTTACATAATAACCGGCTGATCGTTTGCCATTCAGAATTAAATTGCTGCAGTCATTTGTAGCTCGCTGACGGCATTCCAAAACTTCTGTAGATTCTGAGCAATTAATTTATTTTGCATGTTTGATACATATTCTAGTTCTATCTTATTCGGGATTTTTACACCGCTAAGATTATTTCCCATCATCAAGTTGAACGACTGTTTGGTACTATCGTAGTACCCTATTGAGATTTGAATTGATACGCGTCGTATCGCATCGCGTTTGTCGTTCACCTAGGACAACGGGTTAAATGATCCGTCTTTTTCGTTCGAGATGAAAGGAGTGGTCCTAATAATTTCAAGAACGGTTTTATGTTCGTTCAATAATGTATGTTTTTTCGTTGTTACAGTTCTTTTTTTGGTACTAATGCCTCGCACTACGCATCCCACGCGCACTCACCGAGCGAGGCAAAATCTGGATACCCCTACATAGGACAATTGGGCGGCATGGACATGGGAAGAGTGCATTGACTAATACATTAGAAGAATAAGTTGATTTAAGTTATATTTGTGAAATGTACAATTTACTTACCGACATAGCTCATCGAGTCGCGAAACTTAAGTGGCAATGGGTGGGGAACATACATACATAGTTCTATTATAGTTAGGGTCCCTAAGTAAGTACTCGAGCGGCGACCCCACCACGGGAAACGCGGTGACCCCCCACTAGCACAGAATATATAATAGTACTACGTACCACTAGGCAGACGGAAGATCTCAAACGAGTCACTAACAGTGGATACAAGCGGCACAAGATCGTGTTTCCTGGCGATCCTTGGAAGAGACTTATGTCCAGCAGTCAACGTCTATCGATTGCGATCGTGTATTTACAAAACCTAAATGAAATTAAAACAGAGGTTATATTACGAAAAGACTATGGTCTATTAAGTGTCTGTAATAGTTAATTAACAAATTGTGATGTAGCCTTAGTAGTTACTAAGTATAGGTTGCAAAGTACATAATTGTCAAAATATAATATTTGTGCCTTTAATCGAAATCATATCAACAATAAAAAGGAATCCATGAACTATTTTGCTATATTATACAATTTATTACTTGTAAATTATTATAAGTACCTTTCGAAGACTAGACTTTGTAGATAATTAAGGGTACAAAATTTGTATTATACAGCTTTATTTACTTAGGCTAGGTAGTTATGTATAATATTTAAGTGAAATATTTTGTTCCTACTTAATTGTCAATAACTGATAAGTCTCTGACTTAGTTTTATTCCGCTTTAGTGTTATTTTTTCTGTTACGTTGTAAAATAGTGTAAAATGGGTAGATTCGTACTTTTAGCTAAGTAAATACCTATGTATATTATAGCTGGTAGAATATTTACAAAACTAATAAAATTAAAATAGAAACTATTTCAAATCCACATTGTTCTTAATGAATGCCTTGAATGCAATTGTGATTTTAAAATAAAATTTGTATTTATTTTAATAGTTACGTTTTACTTAGATTAGAATAGTTTAAGAATATCGAGCACTATTTTAAAAATGTTTATCCAAAATAAACCTCAATTTACTGATTATATTATAATTTTATTTTTTTTCCTGAAAATTTAGTATTTTGTTGAAGCGAAGCTTAAAACAAACGAATATTAGCTGCTGTAATTCAAATTTACGAAATAGGCAAATAGACATGGTCTATACTTCCACACGTCGTTGGCAGTGATATAAATTTAAACACGGCAAACGTAGAATACAGGGACCCTTGGGACATTAAATTCTCATTAAGGTCTGGTGATTAAATGCAGAAAATATTGTATATAACAAAAATTATGCAGGTAAGTTGGTAAGCTATTTCTGAGCAATCTTAACTTCAATAATATGTTTGGAGTGTTTTTTATTAAAAAAGAGAATATTGGAAACGAGAACGACTATATTAGATGGCGGAGTGGATAAATTACTTGTGGGCGAGAACAGAGTTCCGTTGGTTTGATGAAAGAAAATGTAGATCATATACAAAACTCATAGTTCGTAATATAAAGTAATATAGTATACCTACTTAATGTAGCGAATTTCTGTCACACTAGTAAATTGAAATAGGTCCCCAAAAATTAATCTAGATGAACGCTAATAAAAACAAAAAAAAAAAGTAATTAAAATGGGTTAAACCGATTAGGCGGAGAATAATTACGAATACACGTAGATACGCTACAATTTTATATATAAAGACAATAAATTTGTATTCGTAATAATTACATCATATAGGTACAAATCTTCCAAATACGAGTAGCATTACTGAAATATTCACATGAAATTGAGGGATTTGGTAACTCCATATACCTACTATGTAGGTACTTAAGCTATGTCAAGAAGTTAGGTTAGGTTGAAGTCAAAACATACTCGTAAGTAATACAAAATTGCACAGAACTTAACCCAATTTTCATACGTAAAGACTGTTATATCAGGTGTAAATAGTCGATAATAAGTAATACGTGTAAAAATATTCCAAATAACTCAAATTATTGTTATATCAGGTTTGTTTAGCTTCATTTTTATATATTCGATTTCAAATGGATTTTTCAATTATTATAATACGAGCGGATACCCGCGACTTCGTTCGCGTGGATATTGATTTTAATGATCCCGTGGGAATCATTTTGTTTTTCCTAAGCTCCTTTGAGCTTATACCTTGCTAAAAATTGTAAAAAGTTTACTGGCGGATGTTTAGGTACATCAAAATGTAAACATCCGCCAGTGAAATTCCCATCAAAATCAGTCCAGCCTTTCAGAAATTAGCCAGTAGTCTTTAAAGTATCTACTTTCTAACAAAAAAGAATGAATGAAATTGGACCACCCGTTAACGAATTACAGCTAAGTACACATTTTGCCTTTCATCCCCTCTCCCAAGGGAACGTTGAATTTCGGAATAAAAAGTATCCTATATGTTACTCCATAGTATGAACTTAAATCATGCCGAGTTTCATTTCAATCCATTCAGTAGTTTTTACGTGATGCGCGCACAAACATACAGACAAACAGATAAACAGACAAACAGACAAACGGACAAAAATTTCAAAAATAGCTTTTTTACGTTCTATTACTTATCCCTAACATCCCCCAGTTATTATTTTGCAAAAATCTTCAATGTACAGATACGGCAATTCTACGATTTTATTATATGTATAGATAGAAGATATAGATTACTTCTATTGAACCGATGATTATGACAGTAGAATATACGTATAGTACCTAGGTAATTCCGAGTTCCAACTTCTTAATCTTGATGCTGCATGCGTGCTGCCAACCAAAACCGTAAGGAGTAAAGATCTGCCGTTTGCTGTCATGGGCAAAATATGACTGAGAAACTTAAAATTTTATTTGATGATTAATAGTATTTCCATAAACAAAAGCCTTAACAAGAGTTACAGTACTACCCTTCGAATTTCGACAATAGCGTCGGATGGGCTCTGTTCCGTATGGGGTGTAATTAGGTAGTCAAATGCATGCTCAGCTACAGGCAACACAATACGATTATAACGGATGAGATATGCTGTCCGTCTATATTTAGCTCGCCTAGTTTGAGAGAAGAGCAGCATTGAAATTTAAGATTACGCTTTAATTAATGTATAGTGTTTAATCTACTTACCTTGTGAAATTAAATAAGATAATAATCATCGTCGTTGTCTCAGCCGATAGACGTCCACAGTTGGACATAGATCTTTTTTACACTTTTAATTCATCTACAAGTTAGCCCTTGTACTGCGGTCTCATCTGATGGTAAGTAATGATGCAGTCTAATGTGAAAGCGGGCTAACCTGGAAGAGGTAGGTAAGTATGTCAGTTTTTAATAAACCAATACCTCTGATCGGTTTCCACGTGGCATTGTACCGGAACGCTAAATCGCTTGGCGGCACGTCTTTGTCGGTAGGGTTGTAACTAAGTAGCGATCTATTACAAGGATCGCCACAGTATAACCCGCGGCACGTAAGTCGAGCGGTGACCTTCAAGTGCGCGCAGCGTCGTACGAGTGAGCGGGACACAATACGATTGGAGAGCCAATCAGCGCTCACGAGGGATCCGCGAGAGCTAATCAGTGCTTACGAACGATCCCCACGCCCTCCCCGCGACCCCCTCACACCCCGAGACACCTCATTTTCGACTTCTGCTCATTGAAGGTCACCGCTCGACTTACGTGCCGCGGGTTGTACACGATATTGTGCCGCCTGTGTGCCTCATCTGTCCGAGATGCCGCTACTGGGCTAGAAACAAGACTGAGGACCGAGAAATTGCGGTGTGAAATTGGCTGGCCTAAATAAGTATCACAGGCGGGTATCGAGCAGCAGCGGCAACCTTGCAAGAGTCCAGACCTGCGATCACCAACCCGCCTGCCTAGCGTGGTGATTGGCGTAACCTTGTTTAAGGATAAAGAACAAGAAAATAATATAAAAAAATGGTAAGTTTAACTGTCACGTAGTACTTGGTGATGAGAGAGTTAAATGGTAGTGACGATGAAATCTAAGATAGAAGGGCTGTAGTGTATATGGCAGTTTTCTTTTAAAGCCATGTCCCCAATTAATTCTACGGTGGTACAACTTTGCAGACTTGTAACAAGCCAATCCAATATGGCTGACGGCAATATTATTTGCCACCAAGTAGGTACAATGTGCTATCGATAGTAGATACAATAATAAACTTAACATCGAATTATCCTACATTTATCCTGTTTTTTATGGAATGATTAATCATTGTTAACCACGACGCACAGATAGGTATGGTTAAATCTAGTGGTTTATCCATTTATATTGTAAAAGAATCACGGAAGGCGTTGAATGGAAAACGTGATTGAATTCGGTTTTTTTACTGTAAAATTGGTGTTTTGATCACAAAAACTGTCCGGTAAAGCACACGCGTGGGAATCACAAATTGCGACTGCTCGAAGCCGGATGACGATACTAATAATTATAATGATGAAAATGACTGTAAAAATGCTTCTTCATTTTCTTATGATCATTTCTTAAAACCGCGTCATTCAATTTCAGTAATATCTTACAAATCTTTTAATGTGTCTGGTCCAGTAATGCGATTTTCATTAGTTGATATTCGTACTTAAAAGATTTTGTCTCAGTACATTAGTGAATGTTTTCTATTTTGATTGTTTTATTCAATAAGACGAAGGTCTTTGGTTTTATTACTATATTTTGTTTTACTCAAAACATCTTGCATCTGCATCTCCAGTTACCATCACGTGTAATCGCAGTCAAGTATTAGTTTATATAATACTAGCTTCTGCCTGCGGCTTCGCCCACGTGAATTTCGGTTTTTCACAGATCCCGAGGGAATCGTGGATTTCCGGTTCCCGTTCCCGCTCCCTTTTCCAACTTTTATTTATCTACTTTCAAGGCTAACTAGTGAGATTCGTGATTCATCACGGATTCAGGACGATGTTCTTTAGCAATGAAGCAACGACTACAAAGTGTACGGAGTACTGTGCCATAACAATATCCCATGTTAGGTAGATCAGCAATAAGCACTGAACCGTTCAGGTAAGAATTCCGATGACTGTATCAAGTATTTATTTCTTGTTATGAACAATATGTAAATGTGATCCAATTCCTGACGTGTCTCAAAGGGCGTAAAGCCCTTTGTGCCTTAATGTGCTTTACGCCCTTTGAGTCCAGAGGTATCGATATGTAGTACCTACCCTCACTTCTTTAAAAATAATTGAAAAGCCATGAGATTCTTCATTGCCGAATAGAATATCCAATATTCTAGAAGTAACATGGAAACAGGAAGGAAAATAATTATAATGTCTGGTATGTTTTTACAGATAACCTTAATATGACAGTACATTATGATCAATATTTACGGTAGTAAACTCATATTATATACTACAGTTTGTAGGTAGATGTAGAGCAGAACTAAATTGCTCTTGAACAGACTAGCGGGATGCTGGATTTGGTTGCAATATTTTTAATTGCAAAAAATATGATAGAGAATTTACTCTACAAAAATAAATTAAAATAAACTGATAATATAATTTTAGACACACGCTAGTAAAATCATAGTAGGTACAATGTTTGTTAGGTAATTTGGTTCTTTATTTCCTTATCGCTAGTAAGGTAAAGTCCCCTTATTCCGTGGTATTTTCATAAAAACTCGAAAGAACGTCAAAAATTAAGCATTTACTACACCTTTCTGAAGAACTGGCTATTTTTATCAGAAGCGTTATTTATTTAACTCTTGAAATATCCTAAAAGGACAGCAATTACAACTTGATTTAAATGTAAAATTAAATTAAATATGAAGAAAGTCAGAATGCTCCAATTCCGAGGTAAAAATCCTAATTCCGAGGCAAATGGCTCCTAATTCCGAGGGTACAGAATACAAAGGGAAACGAGTAGAATGAATTCTACATGGTGTTCAAAAATGAACTGTATTTATTAATAGATTTCAAAATCAATTCGATACGTATGTAATTGTTTAATTATGTTATATTATTGCTCGTGCTGATTCATTCACTGAATCACTCATTGATCACCTCTCCTGTAAAATTTTGTATGAAAATTATTTTTTTCACAAATGGTTTCGTATAGAGGATAAAAATTCATTCAGAACAAAAATATGGAGAGAGCTGATGATTGAGGATTTCAGAGACGAGCGATGGGCACGCTTAAGGTATTGAAGATAGGTGGCGGGTGCTCGAGCAAATGTCAGTCGAAACGTCATCCAATTGGCAGTGAGCTGAAAAAAATTCAAAATGGCGAAAATAAGATGGCCGCCATACAAATTTCGTCGGTCTCCATCTCGGAAGGTATAAAAGATAGAAGAGTGGTTTCGTGGCAGAGGATGATCAGGATCCGATGGTTTATTGGATAAATAGAAAAAAAATGAAAATGGCGGAATTTAATTTTCCATAGAAAATGTATGGCGAATATTGAGAGAGAGAAGTTGTTAACAATGCAGGCCTTTGATGCGGTTCTTTGGAGAACTCTCAAAGAAAAATATGGGAAGACATGATGATTGAGGGTTTGGAAGACGGTTGAGCAGCCCGGGCAGGGTATTGTAGATAGGTGGGAGGTGCTCAAACAAAAATTACTCAAAACCTCATCCCATTGGCACTGAGCTGAAGAAAAACCCAAAATGGTGGATACAAGATGGCGGCCATACAAATTTCGTCGGTGATTATCTCACTAAGTATAAAAGATAGAAGAGTGGTTTTTTTAGCAAAAGATGATCAAAACTTAATAGGAGTCAAAAAGTGGCCTTGAAGTCGCGTGGCCTTTACTTCCTTTGACAGTACCGCGAGCCTCAATAAATTCAAGGCGGTGCGTACGAATGTAAGTTAACGACCTGTATGGTTAGTTCGAGCTTGCACACTTCGAAAACACTTCGATATTCAAATCTAGTACAGATTTGAATATCAAAAAACTATAATATCAGAGCAAAATTAACCCTAATGCTCTTACAGTCAAATAAGATTTTAAAGTCATAATGTAGTAGAGTACTTCGAATATTTATTTTAAAAATTTCTGCTTGGGGCGTAGACGAATGGCTGAATATATTGGCGGACTCAAACCTTAAAACCAGCCAGTTTAGTTGCATTTCACTCTAAAGTCATGTTAGTCAATGTGTTTCGATACTCGAATTTCTATCATCGTTTCCCCAATGTACAAAGTCGGCATAAGGCCTCTGTACTCACTAGGTTAGCAATCAGCTGTTCGACAAAAATCTTAGATTTGATAACATGACAGGTTTAGGTATGACGGTGTGACTCTTGTTCCATGAAAGCAAAGGAGGTAGCTTGGATGGGATGCCACGTGTGTGGATACACTGGCACTGTCTCACATACAGGTGACCTCCGTGGCGGCCGGAGCGGCAGCCACTAAGGCGGAAAGGGCCAAGAGGCGCAAATATGAAAATATAGAAAATAATTTCATATTTGTGCCTTTTGGGGAGGAGACCATGGGTTCGTAGGGCGAGGATGCTAGGTCCTTTTTTAAGGGCCTGTCATTCCGTCTCGTGGAGTCCACGGGTGACCGGGGGGCTGGCGCCTGGCAGTATAATATTGTACTCTGTATTACTACTGTATAATATTGCACTACTGTATATATATAATATATACTCCTACCTATCTAGAATGTGCCCCTGGCTGTGCCCCTCACCCATCTTTCAAACCTTCGATCATCATCACTCTCCGTATTTTTGCTCCGAATAATTTGTAAGGATGAGATTTCTTAAAAAAAAACTAATTTTACATTTGTACAATCGTTTTTTTAGCTCGCTGCCAATCGGATGATGTTTCGAGTGTTATTTGTTTGAGCACCACCCACCAATCTTCAATAGGTGCACTGGCCGTGCTCCTCATCCGTCTCCTAAATCCTCAATCATCAGCTGTCTCAATATTTTTCCTTCGCATGATTTTTTGTCTTCTATACGAAACCATCAATGAAAAAAACAATTTGTACGGAAAAATAAATCCTGACATCTTGATTTATTTTCTATCCATTTAGTAGATCTAAAGATCTACTAATCTTGGTTTCTACTAATTTTTGTTGTAAAAGTTGGTTGGTTACTAATCTAGGTTTTGATTTATTTTCTATCCATTTAGTAGATCTTTAGATCTTTAGGTCTTGATCATATTTTGCCCAGAAAATACTCTTCCATCTTTTATACTTAGTACGAGACATCGCCGAAATTAGTATAGCCGCCATTTTGAATCTGCCATTTTGGGGTTTTTTTCAGTTCAGTGCCAACTGGATGAGGTTTCGTGTAATTTTTGCTTGAGCACCTCCCACCTATCTACAATACCCTGCCCGGGCTCCTCAACCATCTTCCGAACCCTCAATCATCATATCTTCCCATATTTTTTTTGAGATTTCTCCAAAAAACCACATCAAAGCCTTGCATAGTTTACAACTTGTAGTCTCTTCAATATTCGCCATACATTTTCTATGGAAAAATAAATTCCACCATTTTGGTTTTTTTTCTATTCATCGAATAGACCTTTGGATCCTGATCATCTGTTGCTAGTAAACCACTCTTCCATTTTTTTTACCCTCCGAGATAGACACCGACGAAATTTGTATGGCGGCCATCTTTTTTTCGCCATTTTGATTTTTTTTCAGCTCACTGCCAATTGGATGACGTTTTGAATGACATTTGCTCAAGCACCCCCCTCCTATCTTCAATACCTTAAGCGTGCTCTTCACCCGTCTCCGAAATCCTCAATCATCAGCTCTCTCCATATTTTTGTTCCGAATGAATTTTTGTCTTCTATACGGAATTATTAGTGAAAAAAAAATTTTTCATACAAAATTTTACAGGAGGGGTGATCAATGAGTGAGTCAGTGAATGAATCAGCACGAGCAATAATAAGATAAACGTTTTAGAATATGAATGTTTGCGTGACTGAACGCGAATGATACTTGGTGTAACTGAAACCATACTTAAATATTGTGAGCATCCTGTATTTTATTTCTATACATACCACGTAATTAAAGGCTCATAGAACCTATTCCGAGGTAGTATTTCTATCCATACCACATAATTAGGGGCTCATAGAACCTTATTCCGAGGTAATACCACGGAATTGAGTTTTGTAACAAAAAACACGTTTCCTAATTCCGAGTGTTAAAAAAGAAAAGATTTTTCCATAATAAACAAATAATTTAAAGCTTAATTAGATTATCTTCGTAAATATGTACAAAACTCTCACAAAATTGCATTGAAATATGTATAAATTTAATTTTCTTTTAAATTAATTTTCTTTAGCTTTCCCATACAATCTATCAATAAATTACCTAAATAGGTAAACTTTGACACGGTATAGTTAGTGATTGAGACGCCAAAGTGTACCTCGTAATTAGGACTCTGTAACCTTATTGCCTATTTAAATATTCAAAACCGAAACAAGAAGTATTTAACATAAAACGACTCTAAAAATTGAAAAAGTTATGAAGTCTATGAAATCGCAATTCCGCGGTATACCACGGCGTTAGGAACCGGCTAAAATATTTGGCACCTAACGCCGAGGTATTTTCAAAACCTATTTTCACCTTAATTTCTTTACAAATATTCACAAAAGTTGATTGTTTTCGATTGAAAATATAGTCCTTCAAATATTCAAATCTAAATAAAAACAAATAAAGCTCAAAATTAACGGATAAACACTATTTAAAAAAATGTAGGTATTTCGTGCACGAGGTCCAAAATGTATGAAACATGCGTTCGGGCCGGCTGCTAGTGTAAAACTTGCCGGTTATTTTAAAACATATACATATAAAACCAACAATTTCGTCATTTATCTATGGAATGATAAACTATCAATTGATTAAGATATGTTGCAGTAAAAAATAGCTTGGTGATCGGTAGAAAACGCTGTTTTTCTATATACCTCGGAATTGGGTGCCAATTTTAGAATACCACGGAATAAGGAGACTTTACCTTAGATACTTATTTTACAAGTTTTCCCAAGCCACGTACATTCCAAGTTTGATGATCCGTGTGAAGGTCGTTGTGAAAAGCCGTGCATCCTTATTAATTGGACGTGATGAATGAAGTTTGCTGGAAAAACTGGGTGGGAACTGTGCGTGGGCTGTGGGCGGATGTGAGACGACTTTTTGTATTTGCCGCATGACTAATGCTACGTACAGACTGTATGACTATTGAGGGAGATAATTTGTTACCTGACCTGAAAAAAATACAGTGACGATAAACCGATCGAGAAAATAAATTGAAAAGTGAAAAATAAAGTAAACTTAGTCTTAATAACTAAGCTCGTAAAGGATTTATGTAAGTAGCAAATTTTATATCGGCACCAAAGAAACAAACAAGCAAAATAAGTACCTAAGTACTTAAAGCGTAAAATTATGGCTTGTTACTTTGTTTGGCCTGAGTCAAAATTAGTTGTACGTATGTAGGTATATATATAAGATTATGGATTTGGTGAAACTCTGGACAACTGGACACATCACTTAAAAAATTTCGCATTTTAAAAGGTTCTTCGTGGCAACATATGGTAAGTAAGTGAAACGCACACTAGAAACTAATAGCAAATAACATAGGCAATAACAGATTACACAGTAGGTACTCATACAAATCGGCTATACCTATGGTAATTGGCAAATCACGGTAAGACAGTACTATCAATGGCTTTACTTAGGGAAACCAACGCTTTAGTAAAAAAGACCAAAAGGTGATCTGAATTAATCCAGCCTGTATGCAGCTTAATAGTAGTTTATGAAACGGTTGCATAATAGAGGTTATTAAAACACGAGTGTTAGTTTAAAAAACGAGCCGCAGGCGAGTTTTTTAATAGTATTACACGAGTGTTTTAATAACTAATTATGTAGAGTTTCATACACTACTTTATCTAAGCTCATCAATAGGTATCTTACGTATAAAAGAAAAGACTAAGAAATTAACAAAATTATTTATTATAATAAGTATTCATGTTTTGGATATTGCAATTTATAAATGTACTCAATTCTTCAGGGGAGAACGTTTTTGCATTTTTTCCCTTAAAGCCCTGCGATTTTCTTTTTAAAACAGCAATCAGTCTTGTGTATTTAATAATATCGATTTGGTTGTAGATACTCAATATACTTTTGAGCATTGAGTATTTAGCCCATAAGGACAAAGACTTAAATTTATTTGATAATTCTTGGAAATATGCTAGCATTACATTTTCTGAAAATGAAGTGGTTTTTTTCAAAATTTTCCAACTCATAAAATCTTGGTAACATTTATCGTAAATTTTCTTTGATTTTGCTGGCAAAAGATTATTTGTCATTCCCGATGCTATTTCCAGAATGTCTGGTGGAGTTAAATTCTCTTCAGTATCACTGCTAGACATTTTTCCGCGCAACAAAAATCACTTGCAAAATTTTGAGTTACAAAAACTGAATAGTAAATAAATAATAAATTAAAAATTTAAATAATAGGCGCCAAAATTCAATTGTCAATTTCGAATGTGCGGTGCGTGCAGTGCGTCTATGGTCAATTATGGTAGCACTACACTCTGTCCTCTGGCCGCATCTTGCTACCGCCACACTTTCGCAGTAGTAGTAATAGGGTAACTTTGATAGCGGGATAATCATTGTAAGTAACAAAATTAAACTAACTAACTATTGTAAACTAACTATTGTACCTATTTCTTTTAAAATGTTTCTTTTGTTTAATTTATGTTTTTTTGGTGTACAATAAAGTATTAAATAATAATAATAATAATAAACACCCGGCATGGCTCAAAAATACCAGAACCCAGTGCCTGTACTATAATGTAGAAAAAATTATTTTTTAACATTGTTTTGCAATAATTTCCTAACAAAGTAGTGTTATAATGAACTTTTTTAATTTTTTTTTTAAATATTATCAATGTCAATATATGACACATTTTGATTTCATATTCGGAATTTCATGATATGAGAGTAGATAAAATTATATTATTTGCGCAAGAATGCGTGAGATTAAGGTTATGTCACGTTATGTGGAGCACAGTAATTAACGTTGGAGCCTAGATGTAGAATAATTTGAGTTAAAATTTCAACCAAATACGTTTCTTATTCATGACGAGCGGATACCGGCGACTTCGTTCGCGTGGATATTGGTTTTTAAAAATTCCGTAGGAATCCTTTTGTTTTTCCTAAGCTCCTTTGAGCTCCTTGCTAAAAACTCACTCACTGGTGGATGTTTAGGTAGATCAAAATGTAAACATCCGCCAGTGAAAGTCCCATCAAAATCGATCCAGCCTTTCAGAGATTAGCCGGTAATTAGGAATTATCTATCGGCTTCATAATTATGAATTTTAATAAGCAGGTAAGTATTAGTAAGTAAAAGGCATTTCAGTGATTTAAATTAATGGCCTATACGGTTAGTTTAAGATTGTACCTACACCAAAATATCGAATCCGTGTTATACCTACTCACATTTTACGAATGGAATCCATTTACCTAAAATTAAAATCTTGTTACATATGCGTATCGGCATTGTTACAATAGCTCAACTCAACAGAATTTCGTATTCTCAGTTTCTCACACATCGCCTGTACCGTGAGAAAGAAAATCACAACAAATCCAATTGTTAACTGTTCGGCAATTATATTGGAATATGACATAGGCCACATAGCGGGTTGGCAGGTTGTATCGTGGGTTTCGGTTGGCATCGGAAATTACGTTAATCGGCCATCGGCTTGGGTTTTCGGAAAAATCAAGTGAGTGGTTGATCAATTTTCACAGCGCATAGAGCACGCACGTGGCCGGCCATGCTGCTTTGTTACACCGTCGGTGTAGGTTTTTTTAATGTAGGTGTTTGTTACTACTAATTTGATCAAGATTTGCTTTTGTTAAAGTGTTTTATGGCCTATTTCCCCTTCTGATAAGTGTCGGATAGCCTAAACGTAAGTTTTGTCACTTTCTTACTTTATGTCAAGTGACAAAGACAAAAGATGTAGATAGCTATCTGATACTTATCAGAAGGTGGTGAAACAGACCCTTAATCTTTTTACTTTTATACAATTTACCTACCTTCATTTTTACGTCTAAATCATTGAACAGTAATAAGGTAGAGACATTGAGAAATTAATAGTAGTGGAGGCGCCATACCTACTTTAAAAACGTGCCAAAAATACACTCGCACACGCTTAGATTAGGTATCATACACGCACAATCCGAAGACATAAAATGGCGCGTTTTCATTGTGATGTCTCAAGTTGTGCGTGTGTGAGTGTTCATGTATGTGTACATTTTAGGGAGGCCATCTTTTGTCTGAAGTCTGCCGCAAACTGTTTTATTATTATGTCAAAAATGTAATGTTGTCTCTTACACATAATAAGAAAATTTTGGATACGATCCACTGTTTTCTATAGGACATTAGGGCACCTCTACTACTATTAATTTCTCTATGGGTAGTGATGATCCAAATAACACGTTTGGGCTTAGAGCAAAAAAAAAGTATCTAATAGATGGTAAAAAGTATTTTGGTACACGAATGCTTTTTAAATGAATTGCTATCACGTGCTAGCGCATAACGGATTAAGATCAAATTGAAAATAGAGTGCTTTGATATCGCGTACAAAATTCGAGCAAACTACGTAGGCTTTTTTTCAAATATATTCGTTTACTAGCATCTACCCGCGGCTTCGCCCGCCTGAATTTCGCTTTTAAACAAGTCCCGAAGGAATCGTGAATTTCCGGTTCCCGTTTCCGCTCCCTTTTCCAACCTTTATACCTACTATCAAGGAAGTTCGCTATAGTAATCTACCTGTAGCTGTAGCTATAGATTTCGAGTTTTTCAAAATCCCGTGGGAACTGAGCTTTTTATCCCGGAAAAATTCCGGGATAAAAAGTAGCCTAAGTATGTCAAAGTGTCCTTTAAGTCAGGGCAAAATCAAATTTCAGCCAAATCGGTTCAGTAGTTGCGGCGTGATTGAGTAACAAACATCCAAACATCTACACTTTCACATCACTTCACTACATAGTATAAAACAAAGTCGCTTTCTCTGTCCCTATGTCCCTATGTCCCTATGTCCCTATGTCCCTATGTCCCTATGTCCCTATGTCCCTATGTATGCTTAAATCTTTAAAACTACGCAACGGATTTTGATGCAGTTTTTTTAATAGGTAGATAGAGTGATTCAAGAGGAAGATTTGTAAGTAGAAAAATTGGACCCGGTAGGTGGCGCTAATAGCGGGCAGGACGACGTCTGCCGGGTCCGCTAGTTTATGGGTGGTTATCGATTTTCGTTCGAAACACCTTGCAAAGGCTAAAATCGTTATGTTTTATCTATTATGGAAAAAATGGTTTTGATTATCTTGTTAAGACACAAACGATGCAAGAAGGCATCCTATTACAAAAGGGCTGAATACTCAGGGTAAAAAGAAAATTAGGAAAATCCTGTGAAAAAGTCATTAATCTCCGTGTGCAAATGCCCATCTATTGAATTACATATTTTTTTACTCATTTCGTGTGCGTCAAACGAATTAGTTAATTTGTTTTTCAAATTAAACAATGATATAAGATTAGACTGTTTACCCTTTGTAATTTATAAAGCCATTCTAACCCTGAAATAATCCAACTTTTAATTTTGTCAATCGCAAACGGTCATTACGTTCCCTGGTAATGGAATCGCTACTTCACGACGTGTTCAAACGTGTACAGCAACGATTTACCCTCCTGCGTATCCGGCGTCTCAGTTAGTACCGCTGCTGTTCTGTTATAGTATGGTGATCTTTCAATTAACACAAAAAAATTGCATTCGCGAGTAGTCAGAACTATTTTGTCACGCGGTAAAGTTCATTACATTCCATCGATTTTCAACGTGACTTAATTTTTTTAATTTTTTCTAGATTTACTACTAGGATTTATGTTTTGTTTCTATTCAGAGTTCTATTTCGGAGATTTTATGCATTCACGTATCTCGAGTATTTTAAATTTAAAATCGATTTGGTCATTTGTTTCCAGTTCATTTATATCCATTCCGTTCCAAAAAAACAAGTGGACATGAGTGAAACAAAGAAAAAACTTACAAAAGAAGAAAAGTTAGCTAAAGATAGAGCCAGAAAACGCCAAAATTAAGAGAAATTAAAAAACAATTCAGGAATTATTAAAATTAAGAAAGAAAAATAGCGAAAAAATTACCTTTTAAGAAAAGAACAGAAAAAGATTCGCAGCATCATTGAAATGTCCGCTTGATCACAACATGAACAGAAAAAAACTCTTTAAAATATAAAAAAAAGAGGGGGCAAAATAAAGTTAAAGAGATAAGTATTGGTCAACGATACCCCTGAAGTTCCTCAAAAAGAGAATTAAACTGGAAATATTTCACCTGAAATTACAGAAACCAATCAAATTATTGTCAAACCTATCTCCTCAGACAAGGCGACTACTTAACTCGGTTTAACAAAGATTGAGACATAAAATTTCTGCAAGACCAGCCTCGTCAAATCTAAAATTTTTAATTCATTTAATTAATTTATTTAAAATGATTATGCTTGTTTACTGTTAATCTAAACTCAAGGTTTAGATTTTATTTCAATTTTATTCGTTTTTTTCATACAATTGTTCATTATTTCATAAAATAATCAAAGATGGGCTACTAAAAAGCTTCTGAATTAATTTTTATCCGACGATAGGTCATTACATTCCAAGTGATTTTCATTTCTTTCCACTGGTTCATTACACTCCATTAATTTTCCGGAAAACTGCTAGAGTTACGAAGAGGCCTTGTACATGTAATTTTTTCTCATACTGTAATCTATAAGTGTATATACAAAAAATAATAATAAAAAGAAAAAAAATTTTTTTTTTCAAAACTGCGAAATTAAAACGAAATTCGATAATCACCCTTATAATAAGTATTAGTAGGATTAATGGTGTCGGGATGGGTCTGAGTTGTGTTTTAGGGTTCCGTATCCGAAGGGAAAAGGAGTTCTGTTAGTGACACTCTGCTGTGTGTCTGTGTCTCCGTCCGTATGTCACGCATCATAAGCTCTCTAGAAGGAATTTGTTACATTACCTGAAATTTTTATTTTACTCAAATCAGATTTTTTTTTAATTTTAAATATACATTAAAATCTTTATCTTTGGGAATTTATAGGTAACACATTCAAAATCCTGCAACGATTTCTTGCTATCCTCGAGCATTAAAATATAAGTATAGGTACAACTCAAAAACTAAATTCTTAGGAGTTTCTCTGGAAATCACTCTAATTATATTTAAAAAATATACGTAGATAGCGCCATGGTACCTATATGTTTAGACTTTAGACAATGAACAATGTTGAACTATTTTGTAGAAGATTTTCCCGCATGAATTTTCATTTCAAATAGTTCAAGCTTTCATGTGCCACAACATAGCGGATTTAGATGAAAATTGCAATTTAGTGGAGCGCATATTCGGATGAAATTTCAGACATTATTTCGCTAATGGCTTCCAGCTAACAATGCACTGTAGGTACACAATGTGATCTGTTGCAAAGTAACCTATTGTATTATGCACATTATATTAATTTCTACTCAATACTCAGTTTCATGTAACATTTTGTCTGCTCTTTCTTCCATAGTTACAGTACAATGAGATAAAACCTTAAAAACCATATTTCAGTGTACTGAAAGATTTATCTTCACCTTTTAACGTCAGGCTACTTAAGGCTACTACGTCTTTAGCTAATGTACAACAAATCAGCAATTACAGAAGTAACTCTTTATGAATCGGACGAATTTTTAACGACGGTCGTTTTCATGCAGATTTAAATGCGCAGGTAGATCCACTGGCGAGAATCTAAAGAATATTTTCAATCAATTAATATAACGGTCTTGAGCAAAACGTATCAATTAAATCGAAACTGCTATGAGTCACGCGGCGTTGCGAACAGCTCAATAATCGTCGCTGGAGAGGTGTGAAATATTACGATTTACGGAAACAAATATTGACACAGTTCCCAGGACCTTAACAACTTTCATGTGGAAGTTTCGTGAAAGATTCAACTTACCAAATTGCTTCCGAAAGTTATTCGCCGGCGTGGCGAACGCATTGGCTCGGCGAAAATCTACAATCGTTCTAACAATATTCGACGATGGGCACTCGATTCTTGTCGTCGCGTCAGTCCATCGGTTCTCACGAGAAATGATTCGGCGGCATTCCTACTGAATGTCCACGGATTCTTTATTTAATGCGAAAGTCGTGCATATCCATTGAGCGGTTGACTAAAAAAGTGTTAACTTAACACTCGATCGGCTGTACACTTTTTATTGATTCACTAAGCAGCGCGAGTAGGTACCTACCTCCTGGCTCGTAGTTTTATTTCGATATCAGTATACTCTTGATCGACATATTTAATACGGCCACTTTATCCATCATGGTAAAATAAATTTGCAATATCAACGACGCGTATCTAAACAATACAGCTTTTTGTTGTTGGTTATAATATCAATTTTTTTGCGGGTAGGTATAAGATGATATTCGCCCTGTCCCGTTTGAAAATTTTTGTCAAGTCAGAGTTAAGCTGAAAGCGAGTTATTAGTTTTTGATAATTCATAAAGAGGTTGGTTTTTTGACAAGATGTAACAAGGTGCGAAAATTGTATTCATAACAGTGAAGTTCCGTAAACAGTGTTGATGTAAGAAGAGGTCTTTATAAATATCATTTATATATATATCACCTCAATTATCTCAACTAAAGTAATTGCTACGAGTTTATTTATACAAAATTAAGTTTTTTACTAGGTTGACTTCAGAACTTTATAAGAAACATTTCCCATAATATACATTATAGCCGCCAGCATAACATAAAGAGCAGCAATATAAACTTGACATTATAGATTGCTAGGATATTCCTACTTTGGTCAAATATTCGGGACCAAATATTGACTACCCTCGATCGTTCCCAAAAGAGCACCAGCTAAATTTAATGAAATTTCGAATAAATACATATATTGAGTCTCTAGTGCACTAGAGACTCAATATATTTGTTATTTAGAGCGTGTCTTTCAAATTTCAGTCACTTAGTTTGGTTAATAGGAAACTTAACGTTTATGGAGTATGCTAGGCAGATATTTCTCTTCACCAATATTCACCGCTTCTTAGGCTGTACCCTAAAATAGATTAGGCTATAAAAACGACTCATATCATTCACAATTTGAAGATAAATAGAACATTTAATTTAAAAATAACGGCCCCCATCATCGTTTGCATCGTCGCACAATGGAGCGAACATTCGTTCCGTGTTTTTGTCTCACAAGCCATGAGGAATAGTAATTTTGTAGCAAATAAAAGGAACGAGGGTGTCGACAAGCCGTTTTGTTTTCTAATCAACAATACGCGGACTTTCGTCGCTCAGTGAGACCTCATGCAGTGACCCTCTACAGGGACGCGCCGTATTACTTGTTTTGGACGAATTATTAGTCTGGTTTTACATAGAAGGACGAACAATCGGACAATCACTAGTGATTCCTGTTAGTGCATGAGACTTTTGATGGTTACAGTGATTTATTTAAGTATAGAATCTGAGTCATCGGTAGCCATTAGTTGTGCTCATTGTCTTTGGAAACAATCTTTAGCGCTCGCTGCGTGCGAGCATAGTATCCTCTCAGTTGGAGAGTTTTGCTTGTTTACAAACATTTTATTAAGGTGTTGTGTTTAATGGCTTCTTTAGGAGGCCATCTTTATTGTGAGTGTGAACAATGATTTATTGTTTTCAAGCTAGTACCTACTGTCTATAAATATGTCGATCGATCAAAGTGTAGATATCCCTTGCATTCTTCCAATATTTAACCAGGATTTGTTTTCAGGACTGTTGTACTGTTTAATTTTAATAAAAATAAAACCAGCCAAGTGCGAGTCAGACTCACGCACCGAGGATTCTGTACCTACTCCAGAAGTATAAGTAGAATCTGTTTTTTCTTAGTTGTCTTAAAAGGTAAACAAATCGCAAAAATCGTAATTTGCCCATATTATCTTTTTATCGTTATCTCTCAGTTATCGACTCAGGATCTTGATTTTTACACACCTAATAGACTTCAGTATCTGGTATAAACAACTTGCTAAGAACACCCATTCCTGAGAAAATCGGTGGTGACAGACGGACAAGAAAGTGATCTTATAAGAGTTCCTTTTTTTACCTTTTGAGGTACGGAACCCTAAAAATGAACACACCTATTCCTATCTATAAAAATAATGTTTGTATGCGTCTAGTTAGTATAACTGAACCTATGGACACTCCCCTCATACCTACATCGTCTTCCGCCTTGTTTTTAGCACCAAAATAAATAATAGCATTTATTTCAGTTTACAGGATCCATAGTTTATGTTCCCGATATTTCCAAATTTTAATTACGTAATAATACATATTTTAAACGATATAACTTACACGAGCGAAAGGGCCGTGGCGAGGCATTGTTCAAAGCCTTCATTTATCACTCGAGACAAAAGATTTTAGAACCGACGTCACTGAAAACGCACAATGAGTGTAACAGTACCTACACAGAATACTTTATTGTTTTACAGGCTGGCTCCCGTGGCAGGAGGTGGCATCCTAAAATAATGCGTAAAAACTTTTTAAACTAAGTAAACACGATGGCAATTAAGTAGATTTACAACGCCTTCTTTCCCGGAATGGTGACAAAATTGTTACAATTGGTGCTACAGGTCCTTTTCTATAATAATTTGGCATTCAATGTTTGTTTTTGTAAATATTCGTCCACTCGGTATAAAATAATCTCCATCGATGATTAAGTTGAAATTGTCTTTCGTCACAACCTTTTTTTTTTCACTTTTCATCATAATTATGCAATTTTGTACTGTTATACATATCTAATCATAAAATACAATTTGAGTGTCTGACTGTGATTTCGAAATAACTGCTTACTAAACTCATGATATGATTTTGTCTGTCTGCAGCACTACTTTCTGAGGTTATTGTAGGATAGAGAATTATAGATAGAGAGAGATAGGATATAAATTTTCATTCCACATTCCACCAATAGTAGATAGCCTTGAAAGTTTAATCGCATACTTACTTAGAAATGTTTACGTAATAGTAACTTCTATTACTTATCTACTGCTTATCCTACTAATATTATAAATGTGAAAGTGTGGATGTTTGGATGTTTGGATGTTTAGATGTTTGTATGTTTGGATGTTTGTTACTCAATCACGCCGCAACTACTGAACCGATTTGGCTGAAATTTTGAATGGAGATAGCTTATGCCCTGACTTAAAACATAGGCTACTTTTTATCCCGGAAAAGTATTCCTGTGGGACTTAAATAGATATAGACTTCCAAAAACGCGATAGATGGCGTTGACTGTTCTTAGGTAAATCACGCTCACATAGCACATTATTACAATAGTTGCATGCATCTGTATGCGTATGCACTTTTTATCCTGGAAAAATCTACAGTTCGCACGGGATTTTGATAAAAACGAAATATATATCTACAGCTATAGGTAGATTACTATAGCAAACTTCCTTGAAAGTAGGTATAAAGTTTAAAAAAGGGAGCGGGAACGGGAGCCGGAAATCCACGATTCGATTTGTGATAAACCGAAATTCACGCGGGCGAAGCCGCGGGCAAAATCTAGTTTCAACATATTTTTAAAAATTTATTTTTAATCTTCTAAATTTTTTTTTTAAATTTAATAGTAGTAGATGTAACAAAGGAACAGTTAATCTACTACTACTACTACAGCCCTTTTAACGGAGAGAGTGGCTTAGACCCGCCATGCTGCTCCAATGCGGATTGGCGGGCTTGAACAACTATTGTCACATGATAGTGGTAATAATCGGGACTCGCAAGTTAAACATTGCCAACTTCGAACTTCCAAACAAAAAATCCAATACTTCATAATTTATGGTCCAAGTTTCAACCCGGAACTCATGATCAGCAGTAGAACATTTTACCGCTAGACCAACGAAGGAACAAAATAGAGTGATGAATTTTCCAATCTTCTATACATATCTATCTATATCTTCTATACATATCTTCTTCTATATCTATATCTATATTCTATACATATAATAAAATCGTAGAATAGCCGTATCTGTACATTGAAGATTTTTGCAAAATAATAACTGGGGCATATTAGGGATAAGTAATAGAACGTAAAAAAGCTATTTTTGAAATTTTTGTCTGTTTGTCTGTTTGTCTGTATGTTTGTGCGCGGATCACGTAAAAACTACTGAATGGATTGAAATGAAACTCGGCACGATTTGAGTTCATGCTATGGAGTAACATATAAGATACTTTTTATCCCGAAATTCAGCACGGTTTCCTTGGGAGAGGGGATGAAAGGCAAAATGTGTACTTAGCTATAATTCGTTAACGGGTGATCCGATTTCATTAATTCTTTTTTTGTTACTAAGTAGATACTTTAAAGACTACTGGCTAATCTCTGAAAGGCTGGATCGATTTTGATGGGACTTTCACTGGCGGATGTTTACATTTTGATCTACCTAAACATCCGCCAGTGGACTTTTAACAGTTTTTAGCAACGTATAAGCTCAAAGGAGCTTAGGAAAAACAAAATGATTCCCAAGGGATTATTAAAATCAATATCCACGCGAACGAAGTATCTGCTCGTTTATAATATAAGTATGGATTCCGGCTTCCTTTTGATACTTTTCCCAACTCTCAATAAATCCTCTCTTTTAAATTAAATTGAAATTTGATTAATTTTTGCAGATTTCTTGGAAGTGTGGGTACACAAATTAATATTCAAAAGATCCTTTTATCGTTGATTCCTTTGGAAGAGTTGCTTTTGTTCTGGAAATAACTTCAATAGATTGTTTAACTACGTTTAATAATTAAATTGGCAGGATTAAAAAATATGTAAAGTGATATATTTTTTAATCAATAATGAATAAGATTTCATGATTTTTTTTGTCCTTGGTGTTTAAATTAGTTGAAGATTGGACAGATAGAATCGATGAAGCCATGGATGTCAGGTTGCATATCAGGCGGTTAGAGTATGGTAACGGTTAAAGTTAAATTTCACCACCAAAAAAAAAATGCTTCATAACATCATAACTTCTTTAACTTTTTAGCATTTTATTTTTAACCTTAAACATGGAAGTACGAATACAGACTTACGCAACCTATTTTGCTTGTTTTTTGACGGACAAAATCTTAAACGGTAACTTAACTTTAACAGCCTGCCGTGTTAACAACTGACTTAAAAGTTCTCAGAATCTTAAAACAATCACTTTACGTTATAATTATGTGGTACCTAATCCTTGAATGTATGACCAGCCGCATTTAAGACCTCATGTTGCTCGAAGAACAAAGGAGGAGCTCCTACTGTCCAGTAGCAATGAGCGACCCCCGTGACGCAGGCTTGTTGATTCTAAACCACAAACATCTCTATTCATTTCGGTTGGACTCGTTGTCTATGGTGGATGCCTTAGTACAGTTTATTGTAGCAAACCAATCTATAATGCTACCGGTGGGTGGTTATCTTTTCTTTATGCGTAGATACCTACCTGACGACAGTTTTGCATTTGATTGATTGCTTCCTCATTTCATTTTGTAAAGGCACCCAACTAAACTATTTGGTTTTTAGTTTGGCGTGAAGTATATGAACTTTTACGAGATCTCTGGGATCTCTGACATGTACTCGCCTAAAGATCCCTTGTTAAATGCCTGATCAGCTATATATATTATATATATATATTAATATACTATATAGGTATGTATAACTATACCATATGTAAAACTACCCCGTCAAGAGATTGCGATATGATTCTATTCATGTACCTTATCATTTTCTGAAAATAAATAAAAATAATTACCCAATAAAAGATAAATAAATAAATAATTGAAACTCAGAAACTCGAAACATAATCATCGGTCAGAATATACACCCAATGGTGTGTTTAGGTTGTATATATTCTTTATTTATTAGTAAAACTTTATTGATCAGAGAGCCATTTCATTAAATCGCTTTTAAATTACTACGAGTAAGTATGAAGATATTATACCAATCAATTTAAAAGAAAATATCCGTGCGACCCATAATGTCTAAGTTTGAGACAGATTCAATTTTCCAATGCAGTATTACAGAATAAGCAGAGCAATAAATAAGCCTTATACAGATAAGAAAAATATTTATGTCCTTGCTTACGTAATATAAGTTAAAGGAAGGAACTTAATAAGGAAACGTTTTCCGAGCTTTTAAAATCTTCAGACGGATATTAGCATAAAAATTCCTTAATACTATCTATAGGATTTCATCCTTTTATATTTTAAATAAGATCCTTGAAAATATGAAAGGTTTGTTAGATATAATATACATACATAAATCTGTTATCTTCTCTAATAAAACAGAGTTTGTCTGTGTTTTCGCTTATAACTTAAGCAAGTTTTCAGTAGGTATCTTAAAATATTTTGTGACTGACTGACAGGCAACACAAATCTAGAGAATTGAGATTATACTAGAGGTACTTTAAGGAGGGATTTTGTGAAATTCCATCTTTTTTTACCCTAAAAAGGCGTGGTTTTTTAAACCTAAATTAACATGGACCAAGTCGTGAGCATCTGCACGTGCCCTTACAGAATAATAGAAAAAGGAGAAAATGAAGAAGTGTAGTTGACATAACAGTTTAGGTACTACTCTTTTTTGTAGTATGTAACTAATATCCTAATCTAATATAATAAAACCTAATAAATAAAAATATAATAAAACCTGGAGGAGGCTGGCCCAACACCGAGAGAAATGGCGTGCCATGAGGAGGCCTATGTCCAACAATGGATTAAGAAAGGCTAGCAAAGAAGAAGAAGAAGAAGAATAACCTAATCTGCAGGGCGATTCAGAACACTTCGATTACGGTTCGATTCGGTTGCGGTTTCGATAACTACCCGGTTGATACGGTTATTCTGAATTTAAAATACATCTTATCGTACGATAACTTACCGAATCGATTGATAATTACATTATTGAAGTGTTCTGAATCCCCTGCTGTATTATTTTATTTATATATTATTCTGATTTTTAGACAAGCCAATCAACAAAAATACTTAAATGTTATTTTCATAATCATTATTCATTTCCAATTTCAAAATGCAGTCCAGCAGGGCAATTCAGAACACTTCGATAACGTAATTATCGATCGATTCGGTAAGTTATCGTAGTTTAGGATGTATTTTGAATTCAGAATAACTGTATCGACAGGGTAGTTATCGAAACCGAAACGGAATCGAACCGTAGTCGAAGTGTTCTGAATCGTCCTACTGGTCTTCCAAACCGATTTTCGGTTTTTACCACCTCCTGTCTCTAGGTTCCCGAACCACCCAAGTTATACCACACAAGTTAGGGGCGTGCCCACTTTGTCACCTTGTGAATGTACCTACCACCGATATATTTTGCGAGTACAATAAAAAGAGCCGACTAATTCGTAGCCAATACATCAAATGCGGGCAGGAAAGAAAGAAAATGAAGATCGCTCGATTTATGAAAGAGCCGCCATATTGACGTTTATGTTGTGTCTTTGTAGTGGCGTCAAAGGTATGAATGGGTATAACGTAACGTAATAGGTGTGAAGTGTCTTGTCTTCCCTTTGTCGTGTTTCCATGTCAGGTATAGGTATGTGGATCGCCTGCGAATGATATAGTAGGAATGTATAGAACTTTATGTAGAAATGTTTCGTTATAAAATAACTAAGTAAGTACATACCTTTACTAGTGTTGCGCTCGGTGCGCGAGCTGCAAGCAGCTCGCGGGCCTTGTTGTCTCTTCAATATTCGTAAAATAAAGAAATGGGGGGCCATACCAAATACCAGAATATTCTGGAGAGTCTCTTGAAAGATAAAAAGAAATATTGGTATCACGTTTCGTATCTTTTCTGAAAGGACACTAATGAGTTCTATGCATGCGTTCAGTGGGAAAAAAAAGATCTATACAAAAATGTTCTGGAGAGCCACTTGAAAATTAAAAATAAAGTTTGTATGAACACGAATTTTTTTTGCTCCGTAGCTATCTTTTTTTTACTGGCTCCCCAAAGGGACTAAGGTCTTGAACATTTTTAGTTTCGGGACCATGCCTCTATGATTGATAGTTTTTGAGGGCCGTTAAGGTACTCTGGTAATTTTTTCACATTCACTACGTTTTGTGATTTTTGTGAAAAAAAATCTTTAAGTTCTATTTATAAGTGTAGTAGGGGGAAAATTTTTCATACAAAAATGTCTAAGAGAGCCTCTTGAAAAGAACCCAAAAAATTTGTATGGAGAGAATTTTTTTTGTTCGGCGGCCATGTTTTTTTTACCGGTTCACCCAATGGCCCAAGGTTTTTAATAACATTTGTTTGGGACCATGTCTGTATGACTGGTAGTTTTGGAGGACCCATGAGCTACTCTGGTAAAATTTCCACATTCATGACGTTTCATAATTTTCCTGAAGGAAGACCCATAAGTTCTACGCATATAAATAGTGATAAGAAAAAAGTTCCATACAAAAATGTTCAGGAGAGCCTTTTGAAAATTCAAAAAAAAAATTTGTCTGGCGGCCATCTTTTTTTTGCCGGTTCACCAAATTGCCCAAGGTCTTTAACAACATTTGTTTGGGACCATTTCTGTATAACTGGTAGTTTTAGAGGACCCATGAGGTACCCTGGTAATTTTCCCACATTCAACTACGTTTTGTATTTTTTGTGAAAAAACCTTTAAGTTTTATCTATACGTGTAGTGGGGGGAAAAAGTTTCATACAAAAATGTCCAGGAGAGCCTCTTGAAAAGAACCCAAAAAATTTGTATGGAGTAAAAATTTTTTTGTTCGGCGGCCATCTTTTTTTTACCGGTTCACCCAATGGCCCAAGGTCCTTAATAACATTTGTTTGGGACCATGCCTGTATGACTGGTAGTTTTAGAGGACCCATGAGGTACCCTGGTAAATTTTCCACATTCATGTCGTTTCATAATTTTCTGAAGGAAGACCTATAAGTTCTACGCACATAAATAGTGAAGGGAAAAAAGTTCCATACAAAATTGTTCTGGAGAGCCTCTTGAAAATTACCCAAAAAATTTATATGGAGAAAATTTTTTTTTTGTTCGGTGGCCATCTTTTTTTTACCGGTTCACCTAATGGCCCAATGTCTTTAATAACATTTGTTTGGGACCATGTCTGTATGACTGGTAGTTTTGGAGGACCCATGAGGTACTCTGGTAAATTTTCCACATTCATGACGTTTCATATTTTTCCTGAAGGAAGACCCATAAGTTCTACGCATATAAATAGTGAGGCGAAAAAAGTTGCATACAAAATTGTTCTGGAGAGCCTCTTGAAAATTTGCAAAATTTTTGTATGGAGACGAAATTTTTTTTTGTTTGGTGGCCATATTTTTTTCACCGGTTCACCCAATGGCCCAAGGTTTTGAAAATTTTTTGTTTCAGGACGGTACCTTTCCGACTGATAGTTTTCGAGATCCCTTAGGGCACCCTAGTCAGTTTTCCACGTTCAGCTCTCTCTATAATTTTGTAGACCTTATATTTTTGAATTTTACACACATGAAAATTATGGTGAAAAAGTCACATACAAAATTGTTCAGGAGAGGTGATCAGTACCTGACTTCAAGTAGCTTTATATATATAATGAAAGAACTTAAGTTAAGTTGAAGTATATTTTTATATCTTTAACTAGCTGACCCCCGCGACTTCGTTCGCGTGTTTTTAGGTTTTATATAGGATCGGATCGGATCCCATAATTCTTTTATGTACCTAAACTAAATGTAGCCTGTTACTCCTTATAACATTGAAAGTTCCATTAAAATCGATCCAGCCGTTTCGGAGATTAGCTGGAACAAATAGACAGAACTACAAACATAAATTTAAACGCACGCCAGCTTAAAATAAGCCGTACGTACAAAGATCCGGGACCCAAGTTATTGGAACCCAATAAATGCCTGTCATTTCTAAACTAAAAAACGTATGACCTTGAAATATTTACGGGACAATACTTAAAGTACTACCTTTCTAACAAAAAAAGAATGAGTGAAATCGAATAACGCGTTAATGAATTACAGCTATATACACGTTTTAACTTTCATCCCCTCTCCCAAGGGAACCGTGCTGAATTTCGGGATAAAAAGTATCCTATAACCTACCTCGGAGTATAAACTCAAATCGTACCAAGTTTCATTCGAATCCATTCAGTAGTTTCGGCGTGATGCGCGGCCAAGATACAGACAGACAGACAGACAGACAGACAGACAGACAGACAGACAGACAAAAATGAAAAAAATTGCAGTTTTGGATTCAGTATCGATTATAGAGTGCCCTCCGATAAAAATTTTCAAAATATCTTCAATGTACAGAATTGGATTTGTTACAGTTTTATTATATTAATAGATTATTAAATTTTAATCGTTGTTAACATCCATTGTATATTCGGGTATAAGACTAGCTTCCCATAACATAGGGATCCTAATTTCGAAGCCAAATACTTTAGAGTAGAATAGAAAATACTTTACTAAAAAAGAAAAAAACAAGAAGAAAGAATATTAGAATTAAAAGTAAGGAATTATAATATAATTACAGAAATTGAGGATATCTAATATTTCAAGTCAGCATTTTCCATTCTATCCCGCATCACTTTTAATTACATACTAGATCTTGGATAGATAATGGAATGCGAAAAGCATATCGCAATTGCGGTAGATACCTATACGCCACACGAGTAGATAAGTACAGAGGGAAAGCTTCTGCAAGCGGCCCGCTGTAGGTACACTCACACATACATATATGCGCAAGTTTGTCACTCAACTGTACCGGTTGGTAGACCGAGCGCGCGTCCGTGAACCGTTGGTGAGTGTGTTTGTGTGAGTGTACCTACAGCGGGGCGTTTGTATGAAGCTTGCTCTCTGTACCTATCTATTCGTGTGATATACGCTCTACTATCTATCCATAACTTGTACCTAAATGATCTAGGTACGTGTGACCGTAATTCAGATACATAAAGCTTAAGTGCCCTTAACTTTTAGGGATCTGACTTGATTATTACGTCACTCGTATGTCGCTTCCCAAGCGAGTCTGTGTTCTATACCCGTATTACTAATTCCCCGGAATTCTGACGTTTCGTAATGTTACCAGAGATAAAACAATTCCCACAAAAAAGATAAAAAATTCAAAACTTATGCAAATACAAATCAACTGCCGCATGTAGATATGACAAATGCCTGACAGACACTTAATGGTGATAATGTCATTCGACATCCATTTTTGAATATTTTTTTCAATGTGCTTCATTTGTTTTCTGTTGCTGTCAGTGTGCACTTTCTAGTTTCCACTCTTGGTGTTTTCTATGTTAAGGCGAAACGAGTAATATTATTACGCGCCATATGGCTTTTTATGATGACAGGGAATTAAAGTAGTTTGGGGTAAAATCGTACTTCCATACAAATAACTCATCTGTAAATGACAATGACAGCTGTCAAAATTCCGGGGAATTAGTAATACAGGTATAAGCAATATGTATTTGGAGTTTAGGCGTACGGCGTATGTGTGTACGAGTACAAGCAAATGGCTAAAGCTTCTAACTACACAGGAATATTTGGCATAACTTTGTCAGGACGTGGAATGTTTTAGAGGCAGAAACTGCGGTAATACCTACCCTCCCGTCTGAAGATTCAAAGATGTTATTTTGTCCCTGCAATGTTATAGAAGTTGTTACAAGTTAAGTTCAAACACTCAAACCCGACTGCTACTCTTGAAAATACCATAGCCGACGAAAAGCTCGTAATATTTTCTTATATAGGTAAATTATATTTTTGGAATCTGTAGGTACAACAAACGAGTCTCCGACCTTCTCGAGGCGTAGTTGAGGGATCACGAGCATTTTACGATTTTAAATAAAAATGTGACAAACAGAATCAATCAGAAGCACACGACATGCCTGCCGTGCGATTTTGAAGTGTTAAGTGCACCAATGTGTAGCTGTTTATTGTTAATTACTAACGTCTTTCCAGCATGTCCTTCCACAAAAGGGTGAGACAACAAGGCCACATCGATTCAAAACGTCCCTCGGCAAACGGGTCAATGTCAAGGGGAAACCCGTGAAAGCTATAAAGCAACAGGCAGGAATTTCCACTCAAGGAAAGCTTCTCTCTGAGTGCCGTTCAGATTGTTTCAAGTATTTAATAAAGCTGTTTATTTTCCCAAGACAACATTTTTATTTGAACTAATGTTTTACACTTCTTTTAATTGATTTTTCAAATGAAGAGAGGTTTTCTATTCGATGTGGTTGTTTTTAAACATCTTTAGCTTTTCCCACGGTTTCACCCGCTCGAATCTCCTCCCAAACTGTATCTTGGATTCCACTCAGCCTATTTTGACCAAACTAAGCGTATGAGCGTGTTAAGCTCAAGTCTACTTACTGCAAGTTGATTATACAAATTAATCTGTTTTTAAATCGGAGAAGTTTCAACTGAAATCCAACACGTGGACGGTTCGTCGTGTACAAGGGCTTTTTACTTAATTCACTTTTACATAACTGCTATTTTCGTTGTGTACAGTCCGCGAAGTATAAACTCAACATTGCATTTGTGTGTGTATTGAACTGATCAATAATGCCCATGGCTTAAACCGGTATTTTTGACACTCTCGGTTTGTATAGGTTGACCAGAATCTCATAAAAAATAGGGAAATTAAATTTTGTAGTAAGCAACACTAGGTAAACTCGGCTGCCCTAGTGATAAACAAAGTAATTACATTCAGAACACCTTACCTGGGATCGTTTCACGAAACGAAAAAACAAACAACTGCATTTTAAATAAAAAAACAAAGTAATCAACATCCAATTACTTTGTTTTTGTGTTGTGCTTGTTGTTTACTTGGTTTTTGCATTTATATTCCGAGTTAGTATGTGCAGTTACTTTGTTTGGGCAATTCAAATTTCAGTAAACGGTTCAAGTTATTTGAAATATTAAACTGTGGTAAAAAACTACTCGACATAAAACTTTTGTTAATGCAAAAAAGTCAATTTCACAAAATGTCAGTTACTTTGTTTATCGCTAGGGCAGCCGTAAGGTGCGTTGGGGTAATACCGGACGGATTTTCGACTAGTTGGAAGAGTGTCGCAAAAAATTTTTTTTCTCGAAATCCATACATCTTATATTAATGTAATATATCGTAAACGGTTAATGGTTAAACGTAGTTTAGCTCTAAAAATAGGTTGTTTATGTAAACTCAACGGTTTTTGTTTTATACGTACGCAAAGTCAACACAATTTTTTTTATGACCATGATTAAGAATTGGCCACCAAGGGGTATGACCGGACATAAATTTAAAGTCACTTCTAGTGCTTGGAGAACAAAGTCTTAATAAGGAATATATTTGGTCTTTCCTATTCTAAAACATATTTGAATATGAATTATAAATAACTAGAAACAAAAATGTTCCAATCGATTCTTTCATTTTTGGTTTTATGCCATTCGAACTTACCCCTGATGTAAAAAAATTGTGATTTTGTGGTTCTCAAACTTTGGCATGCCACAAAGTAAGTAAAACGGTAAAGATCGGATGCATTTGCCGGTGCCCAGTGGGGAAGCCTGGTGTAGTAAGTACCTACTCAATTGTTAAATTTATTGTGTGTACAAGTTCATGTACGTGTAGCAGGCGCGTGTCTTATTATAAACAGGAAGGGAGTAGGCATAAAAGAGTCGATTAGAATCGGAATAAAGGTATAGAACTTGATGAAGTAAAGCAAATGTGACTAAGTGGACCAGGATATCAGATATTTGGAAAAGGAAACTGAATTACTACTTAATACGTAAGGTCCCTGGTTTGCCTTTGGATAAAACTTTAGACAACTATAAAAACTGAGAAATGATTAGCAATGTAAAATTCATTTTTTTTTCATTAATGGTACTTATTAGCCTAGTTAATGCTTGTAAGATAAGTAATTATAGTAAGTAACCAACTTTCAATAAACTTTTTTTTTAAATTGTCACATAATGTATCTTGTTATTAACGATCTATGAAAAGTATTCGTACCAGATTGAGCTATTAAGGCACAATATTTGTGTTTTAACTCTACTTTGGAATCTTACTATTACTCTGATTAATTAATCTTACTGTTAATCCGTTTTAGAATCTTTTTTTATTTATTTATTTATTTTTTATTTCCGTTTTAGATTGCTTTTACTGAGTAATCTCAGTAAAAGCAATAGCGAAAGAAACCTCGTACGGCAGAAACATTTATGATTACTTAAGAAAAGTTTGACTATCACTGCCTTATTTGAAACTTGCAAAGATCGGAAAATTTTCATCCGATCTTCACTTGCGAGGGGGTACACCGGATCTTCGTCAACATCAATGTTAGCTCTTTTTGGATCAAATTAATCTCTTTGTGGCATCATAAAACTAACTATCCAGGCAAAATAATTACAAAAAAAGCTATATCTTCGCTAAAAAAGACAGATAAAAATAAAAGTTGAAGACCGGATTGACGAAAAAATTACGAAAATTACCTTGTTTTGTTTAATGGCGCATAGCACACGTCCGACTTGATGGAGCGATTTGCGGGAACCACGGGCCGGGGCCCAATTAAATGGCCTAATACACAATATTGCCCGCATTTAAAAATATGCCCTAATTCGTCCGATATTTGAGTCATACGGTCTTAACCCACCTCCGATCTTACCCTAACGCACCTTAGTGTTGCTATCGATCTATACCTACCTACTACTTTTGGCGTGGAGGCGAGTGGCGTGACATGTGGTCAATAAAACTTTATACACACACATATAGTATACAAATAAGTTATTCTAGTTTTAGAATAGTTTAGATAAATTTTCACTTTCCAATATTTACCTATATGATGATAAATATTATAATTAAAAACTGTTCACTTTTCAATTTACAGAAGCAATATTTCATAATGACGATAATTATTTTTGTTGCCGCTATTAAAATGAAGCAAGATGGCGTCGCCCGTGTTACGTCAGGGGTGAACAAATAATCAGGGCAGTAATGGCAGCCATTTATTTACTTTTGTCGATTTATATTTACGCGGGGAGCGAATTTATTTAGTGGGGTTTGTAATGGTACGCTATTCAGTTACGCCTCGTTGTGAGGGGTACTAAGCTAGGGGTTGACTTTTATAGAAACACCCTGGGGATATTGGAGTGATGGTTTTGAAATTCACATCCTGCTGTTCTCATGTTTCAAATTTTTGACCTAGCATTTTCCCATTGTTTATATTTGCAGTAGGTATCTTTGCACTGGGTGATGCGAGCTACGAGTATTTGCGTTTTCAAATTATAATTGGATTATAGTTGAGCAACGTTAACTTTAGTCAATTACAGCGCTTGTAAGTTTTTATGTTAACAAACATAATAAAGAAGGAAATTAAAAATATATTTAATAATATAAGTAAAGTCTCTTTGTCTATAAGTTAAAGCGACTATTAAGAAAAACAAAAAGTAGCTCATAACCATCGCACGGCTCAGTTAAACTGATAGGTAGATAAATCGATCAACACCTCATTGATTAAGTATTAGTGAAAAAAAAAATACCTACACGTTCATGAATTCTTCTATTGATTCTTATAACAATGAGACATAAAAAACTGAGGTTTATTATTTACAGTATTTTTCATGAGCATTGAGATTATAGATATAATCTCAATGCTCAGATGAGCTCAGATGAGCAACAACCTACCGTACAAAACTTTAAACGTTAGTATTAAATATTTGTTGTGGGCCTTGATATCTTCAAGTCCACAACTGAGGAATGAGTCGTCTCGAATAAAAGTCACTTACACATGGTAGAGTCTATAATATGTGTATTCACAATGAGGTGGCGTCGACGACTGTCGCACGCAGGCAACAATACATAAAATCATAACTTGGTACATAATGTATGTATATACGGCTGATGCAATAACTCTAGGTAATTACGTATATCTAATAATGCTGATGCAAGGCATCATGTATCCATATATTAAAGTAAAGGCTTACAGCGATGTTGAAAATAGAATAAACTATTAAATTCTCGTCCCCAACTCGAATTACACAAAAGAGTTTACATTCAGAACGAAATCTAGAAAATATTTTACAAAGACATTCTTTTCTTTGTGGGCTTATATTGTGTTTGTACCAAAGGAAGAATGTAAGATAGAACACATGGAAAATACATGTCCACGCATTTTGCTTACACATTGCAAGATATCTTTTCAAAACCTTTATTTATAAGAATTTTCCCGACTAAATAAGTATGCCCTCCCAGCCGAATTTCGGCCACAGCATTCAATCTCCACTATGCAAGATATTAGAGTGCACAAACGTGTACGCCAAGACACGTGCATTCCCCATCAGACTATGGGTGTGATTGGATAGCACTTAACATAATATATTTTACTTTACATATACTCTCTGATTTTAGATATGTAAAATATTCATAGAGAAGAACGTCCTTATTTCCATCGCAAGCAAAGATACCAACACCATTATTAAAGCCTTTAACGCCCACGGCTGGGCACTGGCCCCGTCTTTTACAGGAGAGAGGGATTAAGAGATTGGCGCTGCTCCAATGGGATTTGGCGGGCTTTAGCAACGGGTACACATAAGTGAGCTAAAATGCCAAGATGATATGCTAAATCCAATGCAAACCTATTGCACGTGCGTACTCAAGATGCTACAGACAGAGCTAATAGAACTATGAGTATGGAACTGGTTAGATAGGAGATAAATTAAGTCTGACAGATAACATAGGTTATACGCCAGTTATTTGCAACATTGGGTACCTATGGCTGTTCATCACCGAGTTGTGAAACTGAAGTGGCAATGAGTAGACCACGTAACTCGAAGAACCGATAGACGTTGAGGTCCCAAGGTGCTCGAACATGCGAGTGTAGGGTTGGTGATCCTCCCCACCTCCCTCGGACGATCTCAAGAAAGCAGCTGTTGGTTAAGTACAAGCGGCACAAGGTCGTCTTCTGTAGCTGTCTTTACAAGACACCTATGTCCAGCAGTGGACGTCTATCGATTGAGATGATGATGATGTGTTGATGATGTGTATGAACTAACAGGTAGGTACAACGTGCCTTACCTGGAAGCTTGACAAATATGTCTGGATGTAAACCATCCTAGATAGGTCACATTTTGGCATATTTTGTTACAGAAAATAAAAAAAACTACAATTTCAATAAGTGCACAATTTATTATGCTCCTAAAACCGTGAACCACCACTATTACTATAACAAAGTACCTGAACGGGTCACCCGTAAAATCGTACGTATAACGCTAAGATACGTGTAAAATTAAGTGTTAAAAATTAGTGTAGAAATGTTGATTAGCTCCAGGTATTTAGCGGCTTGCGATTGAGCGGTCACATCTTCTATACAACGCGCTCGCACGCGTTGATACGCCGTCATATCACAATTCTATGGTTCGTTTGTTCCGTTATTATAGGCGTTGAATTCGTGTCATATGCCTAATTAATGTATTTGACTCCTTTTTGAGAGGGTTCTTATACAGTCTCTAAGGCGGTCATGAGCCAACATAATTGTTTCATTAATAAACCGTGCATACAATAAAAATACGTTCGATAATTAGATACCTACTTTCGTAGATATAGGTACATACTTTCGTAGAAATATATACTTTTATAGAAATAGATAGTTAGAAATAGATTGAATGAACGTTCAAATAAGGCTTTGTTTTTTCCGATTTGATATTAGCATGTTATTTTATCGACTAAACCAATATTAAGTGTTTATTTTCGTGTCGAATACCCAATAATAGCTCACTAATTTTAACTCCGCTCTACCGTCAGTCTCGCAAGTGTAAACACGGGTAAGTATTTTGGGAAATCAATTGGCAGTTTTTGTGGCATTGTTACGTTAAGCGACCTTGGTCTAACAATGATGGATCTGTGAGCGCTGTCGCTCATTATTTCAGGCGGAGAGCCTCTCCACAATGTTGAAAGACTACTAGTGTTACACATGGGAATCACCAATCAAACTTTGACGTTTCTGAGATGTTGGATCGGTTGTAATCAGTCTCTTTCTACGTTTTAAAACCCGCCGTATTGTTGAGTCGTCAATCAAGTGGCGGCGCGGTTATTTCTGATACCTGGTATTACGCCTCCTTTTTCCTTTTATATTTGAAGAATATTGAAATTTAATTAAAATTCCTTAGATCTCACATCGGGCTGTTTGAGATTAATCATAATGAGTTCACTAAGAGGTAGATCTACTCTAGGGTAACTAATGTGAATTATTCTATCGCAGATTTATTAATAACTTCTATGAATAAAATACTTTATTTTTCGTTAAACAAACATTATTTTATATTGAATGTTGGAACTGTTTTTTTACGCTAACTGTCCACTTGTTAGGATTTAGGATGTGTTCATATTTATTGAATTTTTTTTTCTTTTGTTCTAATTTAATAATTTTAAATTAATTAATAATTTTTTATCTAAGGTATAGGTATCTTGTCTGTTGAGTTTGCCAGTAAGTTTAGGTATATATATTATAATAATATGAAAACTATTTATGTTATTCGTAAATTAGGCAGAAGCTTAATTTTAATCACACAAAAATGTTAATCTAGTACAAGTTTAACAGATTACGAATGAACCGACGAAAATTCTTAACTAGCCGTTTATTAATACGCGTCTTCCTGTATCAAATAAAAACTACAATTATGGATCATCAATTTCACGACAACAATAAAGAAGTGAACGTAAAAATTAATTATTCGCCATCGGCACGCCATTCTAATGATCATAAATAACACTGCAATCGGATCAAACGCGGTAGGTCCACAACAATGTGCGAAACATTAAAAATATCAACAAAGGAACTTTCGACGTTCATAGTACGTACAGAATTACAAATATTTTTCTACTGTCGCAAAATTGTCATTCAAGCAATTTAAAACTCTATTGCAGGGTTGTAAAGTTGTGGTTGGTTATCAGAGGTGTGGGTAGTTGGTGGACTATGGTTGTCGCTTGTAACAGCTGGCGTAGCGTGGAAAATCGATTTTCACGTGGGCCCGACGGATGTCACATCTGCGCGACTGTACCGCTTGTCTGCACCCAAAATATACGTCACCGAGGAAATCATATCAACCTATTATAACAAACTAAAAATAGCCTTGTAGGTACGTACCTAGTACTTACTACATAATTTCTTAATATAGAGATACCTATTTAAAATCAGGCATTTACACTAATCCGTGTTTTATATCAGGAAATGAGAACAGCAAATTTTTTTTCTATTTCACAACAACAATTTAAACTTATTTGGAATACGAAGGAAAAAATTCTAAGCACGAATTCTTGTTTTTGCCGTTTTTATACTTATATGCAAATCCTTTGATTTTAACACCAACGTCTAACACAAAACAGTTAGACGTCGATAACAATAACAATTTAAGAACATTAAATTCTCTGCCTAAAAACGATCTGGTTATAATATACAGTACCTATTTAGAAGCTCTACCTTCCTTATGTTAATTATGTAACTATAGAGGTCGACAGCCTGGATAAGCTAATGGTGCTTGGCAAAGTGGAGGGGAAACGAACACGTGGCCGCTCCCCCACACGGTGGTCGGACCAAGTCACCAACCTCACAGGCCTCCAAGTGACCACAGCCCTGAGAAAAGCCGAAGACAGGACGGATTGGAGAAAACTTATAAAGACAGTGACCCAGACCATGGACTGAAGTGGACACGACCTTCAGCAATGAAGTAAACGACCGAGAAGAAGAAGAAGAAGAAGAAGAGGTCGTCCGGTTTGTGTGGATTAGTCCCAGTCTCTAATCCGAATGCTTTGTCGCGTACTATTATAGCATACCAGCCGCCACACACTGGGCCACTAGTGGCGACGACTAGTAGCCGCCACAAGTCACAGATGAGATTTTTCATACATTGTCTTGTGGCTCGAACGCGGCCCCTCGAGCGCTCAGTGTGCCATGGTACTATATAACCAGTGTGCGGGGGCTGACCTGTAGCGTAGTATCAGTGTGGTGTCAGCGCCTTTCGACAAATTGGCCATCCATCAACACAACCGCAAACATATCAATAAAAACAATACAACATGATCGCAGACCACACAGGGGCAGGAGCCGGTGAAAATCAGAAAGCTATCACCGTTGCGAATCGCTTTAACGCAAACGTATAATCGTTCTATTTGTTTTAAGCCGGCCGTAACAGTTTGAATAAAAACATCAAAGGGGGGTGTAGGAGAGAGACCCGAAGGAGTAATTACGATTTGTCTCGGTTTACCGGAAATAGTTTGTGTCGCTATTAATCGCGGTTGTATTCTGGGAACGCCCTTTGACGGAGGCCTTGCGCGGCAGACTCGCTGGCAGTTGTACTCGTTCAAGATTCAGAGGAATATACCTATATTATAAGGAGTTGTGGCAGAAAAAATTAATTCATTAGCTCGCGTGCCAGAAGTTGATATACTCGTAAGTAAAGGCTTAATTATACAAATGTCCAATTGTATTTCGGGTGTACCTACCACTGTCGCTGGGTTTTTACGTAGATAATACTTAAGTTGCTCGCGTCTGTGCCTTTTTACCCGATTACGGCAATTCCAAAAGGAAGGGTTATGATTTTATCAGTCTATGTATGTATGTATGTATGTATGTATGTATGTATGTATGTATGTATGTATGTATGTATGTATGTATGTATGTATGTATGTATGTATGTATGTATGTATGTATGTATGTATGTATGTATGTATGTATGTATGTATGTATGTATGTATGTATGTATGTATGTATGTATGTATGTATGTATGTATGTATGTATGTATGTTTGTGACCGATTTTGATGAACGAGGTGTCTATTGATTCGTTGTTATGGTCCGGGTGACATAGGCTACATTTTATTTACGAAAAAAAGTCAAGTGACCTTCTTGACTTTTTTCGTAAAGAAATTATTATTAGCGTAGTCGTACTTTTTGTTAATATATATATAGCTGTTCGTTCTGATTCACTGACTCATTCATCGCCTCTCCTGAACAATTTTGTATGAAATTTTTTTTTTTCAATAATGGTGTCGTATAGAGGATAAAAATTCATTAAGAGGAAAAATATGGAGAGAGCTGATGATTGAAGATTTCAGAGACGAGGGAATGGCATGCTTAAGCTATTGAAGATAGGTGGGGGGTGCTCGACCAAATGTCACTTGAAACGTCATCCAATTGGCAATGAGTTGAAAAAAAATTCAAAATGGCGAAAAAAAGATGGCCGCTATACAAATTTCGTCGGCGTCCAACTCGGAGGGTATAAAAGATGGAAAAGTGGTTTCTTCGCAAAAGATGATCAGGATCAGAAGATCTACTCGATGCATAGAAAAAAAAATTCAAAATGGCGGAATTTATTTTTCCATAGAAAATGTATGGCGAATATTGAAGAGACTACAAGTTGTGAACTATCCAAGGCTTTGATGAGGTTCTTTGGAGAACTCTCAAAGAAAAATATGGGAAGACATGATGATTGAGGGTTTGGAAGATGGTTGAGGAGCCCGGGCAGGGTATTGTAGATAGGTGGGAGGTGCTCAAACAAAAATTACTCAAAACCTCATCCAGTTGGCACGGCGAAAAAAAAAATACCAAAATGGCGGATTCAAGATGGTGGCTATACAAATTTCGTCGGTGTTTATCTCACCAAGTATACAAGATGGAAGAGTGGTTTCTTGGAAAAAGATGATCAATACCTAAAGATCTATTTGATGAGCAGAATGATTCGAAGAAAAAATATGGAGAGTGATAATGATCGAGGATTAGGAATTTGGGAAAGATAAGTGGAGGCTCCTCAAACCAAAATACCCGAAAGCAAAACCTCGCGGTCCGCTTGCGGGCCGCGCACCCACGCGCCCTACTAGTTGTTTATAAAGTTTCTCCAGTCCGTCATCAACAACTTGATATAAATCTCTTTGCCAGAATTCGAATTCACGTTAATATGTAATTATTGTTGTTGTTTTTGACACAACATATAATTTCAAGGATTTGACATACATACTTATATCTAACATTTAGATACATAAATGCATAGATTTTACAACTTGATCGAAAATAATTAAAGTTAACCTAAAATTCAAATCTAAAATATATAATTGAAAGCTGGTTAGATTTCAACTTTATATTTTAATTTATATATGAAATTCTAGTTTTAGTTGATTTGTGGCTTGCAAATCTCAGCGAGAATTTCACTCTGAGAACAGAACGGAGTGCGGTTGTCGTCTAGAAACTCAATTATTAAGATTGATTAAACATTTCTGAAACTTTATGCATTTGCAAATGTTTTGTAACATTTCCCTCACAGTTTAAACGAGAAGTTAGTAATAAGAACAACTTTCCGAAACAATGGCTGACTCAATATTCAAAGTTCGGTTCCTATGTACCTACCTAAAATATTATAATATCTATTATTATTAACCGACTTCCAAAAAGGAGATTATGTATTCGACCTGTATATGTATGTATGTATCTAAGTATATTGTCTATGTTCGCGATTATTTTAAAAACCAATGAACCGATTTTGATGATTTTTTTCACTATCGTAATCTACACATTTTCAATAAAGTTTTAGTATAAGTATACCTAACACACTTGGGACCTGTTTCAGCACCTGATAAGTGTCGGATAGCCTAAACGTAAGTTTTGTCACTTTCTTACTTTATATCAAGTGACAAAAACAAAATGTATGTGAATAAGCTATCCGACACTTATCAGAAGGTTGTGAAACAGGCCCAAGTTATCATTCTTATGTACGAAGTTACACGCATAAATGTACCCATATATCTATACTTATCACTACATAGTATAAAACAAAGTCGCTTTCTCTGTCCCTATATCCCTATGTCCCTATGTATGCTTAAATCTTTAAAACTACGCAACGGATTTTGATGCGGTTTTTTTTAATAGATAGAGTGATTCAAGAGGAAGGTTTATAAGTAGAAAAATTGGACCCGGTAGGTGGCGCTAATAGCGGGCAGGACGACGTCTGCCGGGTCCGCTAGTAATATAATAAAGCGGAAGAGTCAGGAACTACTGGACCGATTTCAAAAATTCTTTCACCGTTGGATATGTACGTGATCCCTGAGTGCTATAGGCTATATATTATGTACCACGGGCGAAGCCGGGGCTGACCGCTAGTCACTAATATTTTTAATTAGTATAGGTACACCGATTTCGCTCAGATTGTTGGACCGAAGTCGATTCAATTTTTCCTAAAATAAGTATAGCTTGTATTGTAAATTCATTAGATTTTGTAAGCCATATAATGTACTAGAAATAATTCAGTTTCAAAATTTAATGTAGGTAGTTAGATAATAAATAGGAGACAATTTATAGTCATTCGTACGTTACGATGTATGGGCATAAGTGTGAGAGCCCTTTGAAGGGCGGCTGCACCCGGCGCGGCGGCGGCGCGGCGGCGCGGCGCGGGAACACCGTGACGTATCGCGATTTCCACGCATCCATCCCCGGCGACCGGCCTTTGTCACAAAGGAAATTAACTAGTTGCGATGCGCGAGTGTGTGTGTGTGTGGAGTACTGCTGACAAAAAAATCACTACATAGTATAAAACAAAGTCGTTTTCTCTGTCCCTATATCCCTTTGTACGCTTAAATCTTTAAAACTACGCAACGGATTTTGATGCGGTTTTTTTTAATAGATAGAGTGATTCAAGAGGAAGGTTTATATGTATAATAACATCCATTAAATTGTGGAGAAATACTGTTATTTTTGAGGTTTCTAATGTGATGTCGTAAATAATTACATTTTTTCCGCTTACATTGCAAACGCAGGCTGAACCCTACGAGATTTATCAATATAATGTACTAAGTATTGTACACATTAAAAAGGTCTATAGAAAACTCCGCGATGGTATATGTCTATCTCTTATGGATATCCCACAATAACTTTTTTTGTCATTTACTTTTTTACGACAAATAATGGCTAATTTTAGAAGCGATTTTAACCAATACAGCATTAATCCTTATCTAATTAAATACCTTAAGTACATTGTTGATTTATTAAAGATCTATATGGCCCTTTACAGCATATGATTTAAATGAATATTTTCGAAGATATTACAGATTTAAAAATTGCGGGACATAGCCTTTACGCGCGGCGCGCGGTTCCAGCCGGCCGGCCGGGGCGGTGCGTAAAGTTCTCCCCATATAGCATTTTGAATTTAGCAGCGATCGGACGCGTATGCTATCGGAGCTCTCTAGCGAGGAAAATAACAATCACACTAATGTTATAAAGGCGTTATTAAGTTATTAAGTTTGTGTGTATGTTTTCTTCCTCTTCTCCGCCGCAACTACTGCACCGATTTGGCTGAAATTTTAAATGGAGATAGCTTATGCCCTGACTTAACACATAAAGTAACTTTTTATCCCAGAAAAGTATTCCTGTAGGACTAAAATAGATATAGACCTCCAAAACGCCACAGAGGGCGCTGACTGTTCTTAGGTAAATCACGCTCACATAACCCATTTTTGCAATACTTTGCTGTGTAGCATGCATTGGCAACACATAGGCTACTTTTTATCCTGGAAAAATGCACAGTTCCCACGGGATTTTGAAAAACCCGAAATCTATATCTACAGCTATAGGTAGATTACTATAGCGACCTTGCTTGATATTTTAAGTATAAAGGTAGGAAAAGGGAGCGGGAACGTGAACCGGAACTCCACGATTCCCTCGGGATTTGTTCAAAACCGAAATTCACGCGGGCGAAGCCGCGGGCAGAAGCTAGTATAATTATATTTCATTTAGATTTTTTTAAAGCTATAGTATAGTAATTACATATAATAAAGTACATATAATAAAATCGTAGACTTGCCGTATCTGTACATTAAAGATTTCTACAAAATAATAACGGGGGGATGTTAGTAATAAGTAATAGAATGTAAAAAAGCTATTTTGAAAATATTGTCTGTTTGTCTGGTTGTCTGTATGTTTGTGCGCGCATCACGCAAAAACTACTGCATGGATTGAAATGAAACTTGGTATGATTTAAGTTCATACTACGGAGTAACATATAGGATACTTTTTATCCCAAAATTCGGCACGGGTTCCTCTGGAGAGGGGATGAAAGTTAAAATGTGTACTTAGCTATGATTCATTAACGCGTGGTCCGATTTCATTCATTCTTTGTTTGTTAGAAAGAAGATACTTTAAAAATTACCGGCTAATCTCTGAAAGGCTGGATCAATTTTGATGAGACTTTCACTGGCGGATGTTTACAGTTTAATCTATCTAAACATCCGCCAGTGAACTTTTAACAGTTTTTTGCAAGGTATGAGCTCAAAAGAGCTAAGGAAAAACAGAATGATTCCCACGAAATTTCTAAAAATCAATATCCACGCGAACGAAGTCGCGGGTATCCGCTTGTGTTATTATAAATGCGAAAATGTGTCTCTGTGTTTGTCTGTTTACTTGTTATTTTTACACGGCACCATCTTGATTAAAATTGCCTAAGGGACACCTAACATCCAAGAGACAAATCCAGAATAAGTACTTTTAATAAATAAAAGAGTTCCTCCGGAATTTTTCAAAAAACAATTTTCAGCTTCATTAATACATGTTAATGTTTAGTTAACAAACAGAAACAAATTTTTTTATATATAAATTAGGTATATCTATCATTTTCACGCAATTCGATGATTAAACCAATTATCCCACATGAAGGAGTTTGTTCACATGTCAATTAACATTCCACAACTTCAAATAAAATTAATATTTCTATACCTACCTAACAAGTAAGAAACGAAAAATATACAGTTTGTATCGAAATAATATTTTTATATTAACGTTTTTAGAATATTACACATTTATATTACACATTATAAATATAAGTTTTTGCAAACCATACCAACCATAATCAACAGTCAGTGTGCCAATGAAGGAAGAGCTATTGTTGCTGTGTTGAATGAAAACTTCTATTTGAGTAGATGTTGAGCATTTTTTGTGTGTTTTAAAGCCATTTTCAGCAGATGTTCTCGTTTGATCGATCAGTCTATGGTCAGAAAGTTATTATTTTTGTAAACCGTGAAATTACTTTTCACCCGTTTATTTAAACTTTAAGATTATTATAGGTGAAACATAAAAATGAAAATACATAGCTTTAATTTTCCTTTTACAGATTCATTTTTAGAGTTTGGATAATAGTACATTATGGTATAAGTGTGTAATGTTGGTGATTACCGCTGAGGCGATATTGAGACCCGAGCCGTTAGGTGAGGGTCTTAAGATAGCCGAGGACGGTAATCATCAATACACACGTGTATCATACGACGTTTTTCAACACACTTGCGAAGAAAATAACACTAAAATAGATGTTTTTCCTTGGATATTTCAGGTAGTAAACTTTCCATAACTTTAAGGGCTTCACATATATCGGGCGGTGTACAACATAAATCATTTTCTTCATAATTAGTACTTGTAGATATTTTAATTTTAATTAATAAATAACTGTAATTTCAACTGTGAAAACGAGTTATGAAAATTTTCTCACAATGGCGGGAAAAATTAATCAGTTTTCCTATGCGCGCACACATATAAGAGCGATCGGCCATAGACTATATAGAATGAGGTTTGTTTTCTATGGCATTTTGCAATGGCTGGAAAAATTAATCAGTTTTCCTATATGCGCGCGCTTCTTAAAATGGCAATCAGCCATAGACTATAGAATGAGGTTTGTTTTATTTGGCTTTTCGCGGATAGCGTTTTAGCCACGTACAAAATGGGGAATTTCAAGTTTTCTTTATTACAGAAAAAACAAAAGTTATATTTGAGTGAAAGTTTTATTTATTAAACACGTACAAGTTGAAATTATCTATTTAAATACGAAGTTGCATGAAATGAGCAAGCAAAAGGTATATTAATTTATTTGTACTATTGAATACGACCTTTTTTGTATCGAAACTTTTTTAAGAACAAAGGAACCAACTCAACCAATAAATTAAAAATAAAACTATAATTCACTTGTGAATAATAGTAAAACAAAAGTCACAGTTTGAATAATAGGTGTAATTATCTGCCTAATTGCGGTGAACGTAGAGCTACTTTATGAGCAAGTGTGTTGAAAAAAATATTATTTTCTACTGCGAATATTGATTTAAATACATAATATAGTTTAGTTAAAGTACTTTTAGTTAATCTGTTTTAAAGTAATATGGGTACCTACTCACTTATAAAATTACTTAATTGCATAAATGAATTTTAGTAAAGTTAAATAATTTTTATGAAACAGGAAAAGGAAAATAAGCTTGCTGCTCCTTGTAAAGGAGTTTGAATATTATTTATTTTGGTTTAAGTAATAAGATTAGGTCTATATACTTAGGTACATTAAACATAAGTACCGACATATAAGCTTAGCTTTGCCAAAAGTAGTAGGTTCCAAATAGTGCACGCGTGGCAATTCTTATCATTTCATATTAATTTCAGGAAACTTTTCTGAAAGTTAAATACCAATAAAGCTGTTTATTTTCATCACAGAGAAATATTATTTGCCTACATGACAGTAGTCACCATTGAAAGCGTTTTCCAATCACTTGTGTTTTTTTTATGTACCTATGCCCTCTATCAGCTGTCCTCCGACATGATGATCGGAGACCTTTGATAGCTGACATGGCTTGCATTCTTTTTTTTATTTTTTTTTGCAAATCACTTGTGTTCCATGAGTCGGCAGAAGCCTTATTTATCCAATATCGGAATATAATATCTCATAACATTCTCACTGAATTCATACTACTGCATGGAAATTCTATTATTATGGAAAATAACAAAATGTATTATATTTTTATTGCAATTTTTCTTTTATAAAATAAGCACGTCTTCTATCAGGTTTCTATTCAGTATTTACTCGCCCTCGAGTGCGCCCCATACAAATTGATTCATATTTGAATATTAATTATTTATTAAATAATCAAACTCCATGAAAATTTGTAAAAACGCTCTATAAAAACTAATATATCTGTCTCTGCGTTTTGTTAGATTTCCGTAAAAATAAGAAGTTTCCAAGTCATATGGGCATCATGATTTAAATAAATGTTGTAAACACATTTGAAAAATTATAATGGCGTTCTATAAACATAATGTTTAAGGCCGCTCTCTTCATGCGCTTTTCCATACAAACGTATTACGCCTATTATTCTAATATTTGTCGCAATAGGTCTAAAGTTAAGCCAGATATCAATTTATATCTCCATTACCTATGCCATAAAATAAAAATATTAGTAAAATTATATTTATTTTGAAAGTTATGACGCTTGAAAAACCACTATTTTTGGGCAAATTTTGGGGCAACTTCGTGCGTAAATAAACTACATATATAAGAAACTAGAAAATTGAAAAACGACCGAAGTCTTATCATAGGTTACTTCATAATAATTACAAATGTCTTTAGTTCATGTAAAAAATTGCCAAATATTTGCTAAAATAGCTGAAATTCCAAACCTTGATTTGCATCTTTTTACTTTGCCGCTTTTCACTAAAAGTCATGATGTCTCAAGCAAAATTTATTTATTTCATTAATTTATTATTTATTTATGTATATATTTTTAGTACTCTTCTTTACTGAAGACGTCTCGCTCTCTAAATGCAGAAATCACTGTTTTAGACTCCACTCACCAACGATTTGTCGCTGTCATGGAGAGCACTCTTAAGAACCTGCTCTGAGATGATACCTGAAAACATACCTGAGAACCTAATCTATTCTATATCTATACATATAATAAAATCGTAGAATTGCCGTATCTGTACATTGAAGATTTTTGCAAAATAATAACTGGGGGATGTTAGGGATAAGTAATAGAACTTAAAAAAGCTATTTTTGAAATTTTTGTCTGTTTGTCTGTTTATCTGTTTGTCTGTTTGTCTGTTTATCTGTTTGTCTGTTTGTCTGTATGTTTGTGCGCGCATCACGTAAAAACTACTGAATGGATTGAAATGAAACTCGGCATGATTTAAGTTAATACTATGGAGTAACATATAGGATACTTTTTATCCCGAAATTCAGCACGGTTCCCTTGGGAGAGGGGATGAAAGGCAAAATGTGTACTTAGCTGTAATTCGTTAACGGGTGGTCCGATTTCATTCATTCTTTTTTTGTTAGAAAGTAGATACTTTAAAGACTACTGGCTAATCTCCGAAAGGCTGAACCGATTTTGATGGGACTTTCACTGACGGATGATTACATTTTGATGTACCTAAACATCCGCCAGTGAACTTTTAACAGTTTTTAGCAAGGTTTAAGCTCAAAGGAGCATAGGAAAAACAAAATGATTCCCACGGGATTATTAAAATCAATATCCACGCGAACGAAGTCGCGGGTATCCGCTCGTTAGAAATAATACGTAAATTAATGTCAAAGACCTCATTAAAATCGATCCTGTGCTTTTTCAGGAAAATGATAGCATATGAAACTCACATCACAAACACACACACAATCTGTTACATTGAACACATAGGTATACGTTCTCCGCTCCGTCGTGGTTAATAACTTTTATTAAAACAAGTATAAATTAAAATTTTTAAAAAACCCCCGACGTTCGCCATTTTATGGTGGCGGCCATCTTGGATTTGCAATAGTGCTATTCTACTAGTCAAGCCCTTTCATTTGATACCCATATTAAGGGAGTTGTGAAAAAATATGTAATCCGCCATTTTGTAGCGGCGGCCATCTTGGACCGATTTTCATCAAACATAACTAAGAACCGACTTGTTCACCTTTCAACCAGAAAAAACTGCATTCAAATCGTTCACCCGTTTGAGTGCTACGGTGGAACAGACTGACACACACACAAACACAGACACGTCGAACTTATAACACCCCGTCGCTTTTGCGTCGGGGGTTAAAAAACCCTGTTCAGGAAAATGATTGCATATGAAACTCATATCACAAACACACATACACACAAATCTCACAAAATCTCTACATTGAACTCATAGGTATGTATATACCTTCTCCGTTCCGTCGTGGTTAATAATTTTTATTAAAAGTGATAGTGTGTTGCTAAATTCATTATACTTATTCAATTTTGAATTTCGATACACGCTTTGTTGTAGATCCGTTACCATACTTATTGCCTAATTTATTTACTTTCTTGTCGGTAGTTTAATTAAAAAAATCGTTTGATGCGCCAAGCTAGAGAGGTGTCTTATTACTGGAGCGGGCAAAGTCCCGTAAAATGATCTGGACCTCATTGACAAGGTCATCAGTCGTGCCTTTTGTCATTCAGAAAATTATCGCTTGAGAAGATTTGTAATAGACTTCAAAAAAAGGAGGAGGTTCTCAATTCCTCTTCCTCCAAATCTTTTTTTATATATCATGTTCCTTGATTATTTAAAGACGCCTGTACCGATTTCGAAAATTCTTCTTAGGTTTAAAAGAGTATACTTCCCAGGTAGCCCCATGGTTATCAGGTCAGGATTTGATGATGGTATCCTGGAGGAATCGAGGGAACTCTTCAAATTTTATGGTATATTTAAATCGGTTTAATTTTTCCTACAACATCTTTGTGATCATATAGGCATCTTTTTGACGCCTTGCCATTTGACGGTTTGCCACTCCAGTGATATAACATCTCTATGTCTGGTCTTCGATCTTCCTCTGTACTGTAGTGGTTATAAATTAAAATCTGTGCAGTGAAATTAGATTAAAATCGTGGGAACTGCCACATCGCTTTCCTCGTTTTGTCGTAACATTGTTGACAGCAATTTTTTGCGAATAATGGTCTCGGTCGACGACACAATCGGTTCTGCATTTTACGAAGATTTTCGATGAAAAAGTTAATTTCGTATATTCCAGCTAACTAGGGCATATCGGTTGGGAAGTCTCAAAAACTTGTCGAATATTAAGAGGATGATTTTCGCAACAATAATTTAATTGGTGGTAGACTTGTATTTAAAGGAGCGAAACTTCATTTGTGTTACAAAAAGGCCTTATTGCATTACGAGCAACATAGAAAAATATTATTTCTATCTTCAATAACGATTAAAATTCACAATTCAAGAATATTATTATAATTCCGTGCACATAAACAAATAGTTCAAGTACATATGTCGTCACTACTTATGGTTTAAAATCTCGTAGTTAGTGTGAATATAATAATACCTAATGTCCTGTTTCATCACCTTCTGATAAGTATCCGATAGCTTATTCACACAATATTTTGTCTTCATTGTCACTTGACTTGACATAAAGTAAGAAAGTGACAAAACTTACGTTTAGGCTGTCCAACATTTATCAGAAGGCGGTGAAACAGGCCCAAGTGTCTTAAACGTAAATACATATCACTCTAGATATACGCAGGGTCTATGTAGGATGTCTTTTATCGTTATACGCCTATTATTATAGATCCTTGATAAGACACGCATGACAACCGAGCTCTACCCAAAACGTGGCCATTCCGTGATGGTGGCCAGTATACACTACCGAACTACATTTTGTGAATATGTTTACACCACATTTTGTAAATTAGTCTATTATTAATAATTAGCTTAATCGGCCTTACACGGGTCGGGTTGACAATATACCTGCCTACAAAATGTTTCATGACCTAATTCTTCCTTATACCTCTAAAATGTTCGGGATTGTAAAAACCACACTGAAATCCACTTAGAGGTTGTAAGCAAACACAAATTGCGACTTTCAAACAGGTACTTTAAAATGGTTGGTTACCTATTTCCTTTAGGCCAACTTGTAGTTCTTATGACTCATCTAACACCGGTTTCTACTGAGAAGAGCCGGAAAGAAACTCAGCATTTATTATATCAGTATAAACCACAAACTATTTACAGAGGAAATTATTCTAAGATTGTTCAACTGTCAATTTTTTTGTGTCAATCATGTATCGAAATTTAGTTCAATGTGCAAATAATACATATTCGCAAGTTTATGCGTTGGCCAGGTGGTCTGACAACACCGATGTGCCATTTCAAACTCGCGAAAAGTCAGCCGCGAATAGGTGAAGCAAATTTCAAAGGGATTTCTCAAAGCGTTATGAGGCACTGTTCTCACCAGAACTCTGGGATGGCAACAATACGCCGATAAAACTTATGGCTCGCACCACTTTGCACTTGTTTGTGTTTCGAGAATACTTGGAAATTCTTTGCGGCTCAATTTATCACCGCTTATGGCAATTTTCAAAATTTTTTGCTCTCAAATGTACTTAGTAGACCTAAAGGAAGACAAGTGCTTGTGGAGTGGCAGAAAATTTTATCGACAACAGCGTGGTTACAATACTCTAATTACTCCCTTGCCTTCAGGTAAAATAGTATTTAAATGCAAACTTGATAATAAAAAAAAATCTAAAAAAAAATAAAATTTGGACATTGGCAAGTCCGGCATTGCTCTTAGGGTTTTAAACCTGTAATAAGTCAATAGAGTACGTTGCACGTGAAGTGAGTAGATACTTCTCCTAAAGAATCAATTTTCATATACGTTGAGAGTACTCAGAAAGAGTTCAGAGGCGCCGATGTCAGTATCGTATCTCATAATCGGGAAGTAGAATCATGAGGGCGATTGTCCCAAACCGCCTCATGCGCGTTGTTGCCTTTCGTTAAATATTATTTTGACGCTGCTGCTGTTCAAAATTCTGTAAGGAAAAAAAATAACATTTAAAAAGCTTGTGTATAAAATACAATTAATTTAATTTGTTTAATAGCTTGTTGACGTAAATTTTATATTATACTATTTTATTATACTATTGAGACAACGATTACAATTTAGATATTGTATACTCAAAAAGTAAAGGTAAAATCTGTTTTTGGCTTTAAAGATCTATATATTGCGTAACAAAAAAACGAGATGTTTCATTAGGTACTTGCTATGCTTAAATATATAATGCAAATTAAAAACCACAGGTCCAAGTCTAGATCGAATAAAAAAATCTTCAAAAATTGACTAGCCGAATTAAGGGGAAACTAACTGACATTCACGATTCATGATCAATAAATATTATGAAGTGATTATGAATAATTAAATTGGATAAGTGTTCCGTTGGTTGCGTGACACATAATTTTTCTGCAGTGTACATATTATTAAATGCGCATATGGGCGACGGGGGAAGCTTCATCTAGCATAAATTTTTTGACATCTAGTGCCAAAACCGAATAACGACGAGAATAAATAAACAAGTGTAACTTTTTTGAACGAGCATGTAGCAGGCAGGTATCACGAAAGGCTATGTATCCATCAAAGAGTGATGACTTGCACATTCTCAGTTTAAACGAGAGACACTAGGGTTAACACATCTAATGACGGTCGTCGGTCGCCCATTACGAGTTGTTAGCGAACGCACCAACGAACTACGCCGAATCGTATTGGACACGCTGCGTTTGGTACGAGTATCATATCGATATGTTTGGCCGAACGAGTGTATCATTGGCTTACGTAGTCAATTCGAATGAACAGGTTCTTTTTAACCCCCGACGCAAAAACGACGGGGTGTTATAAGTTTGACGTGTCTGTGTGTGTGTGTCTGTCTGTTCCCCTGTAGCGCTCAAATGGGTGGACCGATTTGAATGCGGTTTTTTTGTTTGAAAAATGAATTAGTCGAGAGTGTTGTTAGCTTATGTTTGATGAAAATCGATCCAAGATGGCCGCAGCTACAAAATGGCGGATTACATATTTTTTCACAACTCCTTCAATATGGGTATCAAATGAAAGGGCTTGACTAGTAGAATAGCACTATGCAAATCCAAGATGGCTGCCGCCACAAAATGGCGAATGTCGGGGTTTTTTTTTTAATTTTTAATTTATACTTGTTAATAAGTATTACATAGCCTTGCGCTTGACAAAAATGATGATATCGTCAATTCGAGCAAATACTGGTACAAAAACAATGGCAGAACCGTACTATCCTTTTCTCCTTTTCTTTATTTTATTTATTAAAGAAATAAACACGGTACAAGTATCATGGTGGTATTGGTACGGTAACTAGAAATTATTGTTAGATAACTAATTACTTAGTTAACAATTTATGACCAAGTTATTGGGTACATTTGGCAACTTTTTGCCGTAGAAGAACTGCGTTGCGAGACTTGCATTTTTGTACATGTTATGTTTTTGATTGAATATTTCATAGCAAAAATAGATTTTTATACCCAACGTTGTAAGTATAAATTGATCACTGGCATACATCAACCACTCAAAAATTGTGGAACCAACTCCCTTCGGATGTGTTCCCACATAACTTTGACATAGGGTTATTCAAGGGGCGGATCAACAAAATCTTTAAAATCCGGCAACGAATTAGTGGTTCCTCTGGTGCTGCAAATGTTCATGTGCGGCGGTAATCACTTAACATCAGGTGACCCGCTTGCTCGTTTGCCCGCGATTAATATAAATATAAAAAAAAAATTCTAATAGCAATATTGAAGTATCCATCGTTTGTTATCTCGACGTTAAAAAACTCGACCCTATCTATCACCGATAGGTACCTACTTTGCGAGTTTTTCCATCAAAATGATGAATGGCTCCTGCTTTGCTCGATATTTACCTCATCATATTGAGAGAATTTTACAATCTCAGCAGAATTTGAGAGATAATATAAATTCATTTTATTTTTAAGCTTATTTCTTTGAGACGAGTGAATTCGTGTTCGTTATCACGCATTTGACATTAGTAAAGTTTATTTCTAAAAACAAAAGTAGGTATACCCTGATTTCTAATTCCGTTGAATTCTGACAACTGTCATTGTCATTTACAGATGAGTTATTTGTATTCAGAAGTTTCGCCCTAAAATAGAAAACACCAAGAATGGAAACTAGAAAGTGCACACTAACAGCAATAGAAAACAAAAGAAGCACATAAATTAAAAAAAAAACATTCAAAAATGGAAGTCAAATGACATTCTCACCATGAAGTGTCAGTTAGACATTTGTCATATCTACATGCGGCAGTTGATTTTTATTTACATAAGTTTTGAATTTTTTATCTTTTTTGTGGGAATTGTTTTATCTCTGGTAACATTACGAAACGTCAGAATTCCACGGAATTAGAAATCAGGGTATAGGTACTTGTTTCGCTACCCAACTCGCTCCTCAAGTGTCTACTCAGAGAAGTAAGGGCTCTCGAGTCCCTTAATCCCTCATTACCATAACATACCAAGGTAGTAGTGTCGAATTGGGGATTCTGGATCACTGTTTCGCTTCGCTCACAGTGATCTAGAATCCCCAATTCGACACTCAGAATCAATCACTAGTTATTGAGGATCCTATATCATACGCCCGCACCGTACAATGTTGATGTAGGCACGAGTGTGCGCCATGCGATGACCCGATGCGCTCGACACACTCGTAGTTTATATTTCTTAATAATGATCCGAGTCCGAGTGATCTGCGACGTATTTGTTTTTATGTGGCTCGAGTCGAAATATTTATTAAGTATCACTTTATTATTTCGATCTGTGTGCTTAGTCTAAAGCGGAGCACTCGAAAACGAACTCGAAAACTATTGATCGATTTCAGAGTAAAATAGACCTAAAATGTCTTGTATTAAGGTTTGAGTTCGCCAATACATTCAGCATTGTTCGAATGCTGAATGTATTGGCGAACTCAAACCTTAATACAAGCCATTTTAGGTCTATTTTACTCTGAAATCGATCAATAGTTTTCGAGTTCGTTTTCGAGTGCTCCGCTTTAGACTAAGCACACTGATCAACTGAAATCAGATTGCGCTTGTAAACCAGATACACATTATTATTACTGAATGTAGATATAAGATGTTAGACGGGTCGATTTTAACAGAACTGCATGCTGTTTTGTATGCAAACTGCGCGAAATCCTCCATAGTACGGAGATTAGAGCAGTCCTCCGTTAACACTGCCTTACTGTGTAGAAACGGACTCCCCACAGTTCGAGCAAAACGAACGTATATAGAGCGCGAACGCGTGAAAACTTCGATAGCGCGAGTTAGGTTTTTTGCTAATAACATTTTATTTATTGAACATATTTACGTTCTGCTTTTTTTGTCGTTTAGGGGATCATAAAAGTAAACGGATTTTGTAAAAAAAAAATACAAAAGAGTATAAAAAAATTTCAATAATTATTAATTAGTAATTTTATAAAATAAAGTTGATTTATAATGACCTTTTACATGCCTTTTACTTATTTTCTGTATAAATAGTATATTCTATAACTGCATGCTGTTTTGTATGTCATGAGAAATATATTCTTATTACATTAACGATTTCCCTTCGGCATATAGGGCATACCATTTTATTTAATGATAGAGCACATTTTGCACACGTTACAGCATGACCGCAAGGTCTGTAACAGACTGTTACTTCTTCGTTTAGACAAATTATGCAGTTAAGTCTCGCTCTGTTTACAAATTCAAAGCTGTCGTTATCATCGATTCTATTATTATTATACGCAGACTGCTCATGGGTTTTGATTGTTCCACATGATTCATTAATAACACTTTGCACATATTCTTCACCCTTCATAAGTAAAACATAGGGGCAGGACTGGAACCAGCGAGCGTGTGCCGACCATGGCTGATCCTCAGGAGTCCAGTCCTTGAACTTGCCTCCACAAAAATAACAAATTACTTTATCATTTTTTCCAGTATAAAAAAACCCAGCATTTGCCATTTCCTCAGGTTTTTGAATTAAATCTTGAGGCCAGGTTTTAAAACTGTGCATACGCATGTTTTCTCTAACATAGGTAGGATATTGCGGATGTAGTGACATCTTTATACACAATAAAATCTATGTGTAATAAAAATGATTAAAAATTTAAATTATGATTTCCAGATATGCATGAAGTTTATAGACTGCTTATTAGGTTGGTATAATAAGTAGTAATGCTTTATATTTTCAATATTTCAGGTTATATATTATAATGTTCTGCAGAATTTAATACTTCCCTTATGTTACAAATTCTAATGTAAGTATATAAAGTTGAACATTTTAAGTTTTTAAACCGAGGAAAACAAAGGAATATTATAAGTTTAACCGCTATGTGGGTGTCTGTCTGTCTGCTGCACCATAGCTCTTAAACGAGTGAACAGATTTGAATGCAGTTTTTATAGTTAGATATGTCTCCACGAGTAGGTACAATCAAGATTCTGACGTTTGGAGCAGGAGGATGGTGAGACGTCAGGTTTTCTCACAGGTTGAGGGTTACTAAAATTTGAAGAACAGTTATCTTATGTTTAAACTGAAATTGCAATAATCGAGGGATTTTTAGAAAAAACTCAACAGGCTCAAGTGTATTTGGTTTTGTTAAGTCAAGCACAAAATAACCAATATAAGAAGAACCATGATTTTTTTCTCGGAAATGAAAATTACCAATAAAATAACATTTTATACTTATAATTGTAGTAAATACTGATTTGCAATAAATAAACATAAAAAAGTTATAAACTTAAAAAATTAAAGTGAGAAAGCTCAAATGTTTTCGGTTTTTGTACTAATAACCCAGAAAATCCATTATAATAAGAACTATAATAATTATGGTGAAAGAATGCAACTTCCTTATAAGAATTTCATCTCATATAACCACGCCGGACTGTCGCCAGCTCTAAATTAGGAAAGTAAGGGTGTAAGCATAGTTACGTATCTTTATGTAATGGATTTTAGACTTTATCTAGACTGTTCATAGGACCGATCCATAAACATAGTTTCAAAAATTAATACTTAATATTTGCTAAAGTACTAATGTAATCGCGGGTTTAGAATCTCGTAATATAAAAGGGATTCCGAAGCCGCATCGTTCATTTATTTTTGTTCTACTGCAACACGCTCACGAAAACCTGTAAGTATGTACGTGTCTTTTATTTCCTTACATAAGTATATATGGACACAATACAATGTAATTATTATTAATATAATATATCCTATATTATTATAATAATTTAATCATTATATTATTCCTTTAAATATTTAATATAATATTATCTATACTAATAATAATTAAATATTTTTATAGGGCCTCTTCATCTTTCAACAATCCATTTTGCGAAGACGAAGACCCCGTCGCTTTGGTGCAGCCTCCATCAACATCGAAGTCTCTTAAGAAAAATCGCAATGTGAAGCGGAAAAAGTCGATCAAGAAAAAGGAGGCGACTTCTGCTCCGAAGAATCCATTCGACTCGAGTGGATCGGAGTCTGAACCTGAAACGCCTCCGAATACACCTACGAGTCCATCTGTTAAACGGAGGAGGTTCATTACCGAATCTGAAGTGAGTTATATTTTTTTGGATTATTATAGAAATCAAAATGCTGGTCATTTTGATTTCGTCGTCGTCATCGTGCAATAAATAAAAAGTGTTATTTTTGTACGATGGCGCGATTTTTATGATTAAGTAACGTTATGGAAGGATAACATGAGTTCCCAAGATAAAATCAGATCTTTTTACAAGTGCCTAAAAGTTTTACGTTCAATGTTAACATTGTTGTGGCTGTTATTGGATGTCGTGGTGTAAATTTTTAAATGTTTTAGATGATACTAAATTGAATATTTTTCCAATTTCAGGATGAATCTACTAGCAAGCCTGTACGCGCTGCGAAACTGAGAAGTTTTCTCAGTCAGCGCGTTGCATCGGGATACACGACTCAATCGGACCCATCGAAGCAGGGCAGCTACTTTTTTGAGCTGCGCGTCTACAATACTGAAGAAGTGGAGAAAATCGTCAACAACGAGCGCTGGAAACATGCAATATGCACATTAAAACTTGCAGTCGATTCAAATTCGACAGTATGGAAGTCCCTCAGCAAATTAATTAATGATAGTAAGGCCGAGCTGAAAAATATTCAGCCCATTTTATACCCTGCAAATGAAAAACCTTTCTAATATAATTTCTGTAGAAAGTTTTCATCTGCAGTTTGTGTATTATATATAACAATAAATTTATAACTAAATTTTATCTGCTAATATTTTTTTATCGTGTTTCTTTACAGGCATTAAACCATACAAAGCCTAGACCATACAAAGCCTAGACCATACAAAGCCTAGACCATACAAAAACTTAAACTATACAAAACTAGAACCATACAAATTTAAATACAACATACATATGTCTAAAGATTCATATCGAAAGATTTGAAGTTGTGATATCAATAAACTGATACAAACCATTGATACAAACTATAAATTTATAACTAAGTTTTTGTCTGCTAATATTTATTTATCGTGTTTCTTTACAGATATTAAACCATACAAAGCCTAGACCATACAAAAACTTAAACTATACAAAACTAGAACCATACGAAATTAGAAAGATATCGAAAGATTTGAAGTTGTTATATCAATAAACTGATACATAAAGTCCTTCTACTCTTACTAAGTCTGTACATTGCTGAAAATACCCAGATTATTTTATTTTCTTACAGTGATCTTATACCAAAAAATTCAAAATCTAGAACTGAGAAACTAGAACCATACAAACTAGATACTTGCCATGTCTAATGTTGATATCGAAATAAGTTATTACTTCCATTCTATTTATAACTGTTTACTTTTTTTATGAAAATGCAAATAGCTTGATTTATTATTTAGCTTTATTTCCTTACAGTAAAATTTTATATATTTACAGAAAACAAGAACAGATAAATTGTATAAAACAATATAAGTAAATATTGAAAGATGTTTTTCTGCAAAGAATGTAATCATTATGTTAAAACATCTATATCGTCGCATAACAGAACAAATACTCATAAATCTAATAGTTTGTTTCGATCTAGTTATGAGAATGTGCAAATTATAAAAACGGCTTTTAGAAACAGAATAATCAGTTACAAAGTAAATCCGAACTCTACAACTTTAGTTCCAGAGAGTTTTTTTTCGCAGATATTTAAAACCGTACGTGAGATCATAAATATATCTCTAAAGAAACACACCGCCATCAAGGTAAATTTCGAGCTATTTGTTTCATACATTTTACCGAAAAATTTTGAAAAGTCTATTAAATCTTTTAGTACTAAATATGGTATTATAGTTAAAAGTACTGACATTGATAATTTTTTATTAAAATGTGCTCAAAAGTTAACTTGCAAATGTACAGACTTCGAACATTCAGAATCTGGTTGGACCATTGATTCTGTTAGTCATTTGGAGATAAATATTAATAAATATAATCCTTTGAAAGGTGGATCATATTTGGCATTACCATCATATATAAGAAATACAAAATCATGTTTAAATATTCATAATTTCGATGATTATTGCTTTTTATGGTGCATTGCTGCTAAAATGTATCCTACAAAACTTAATTCTAATAGAGTTTCATCATATCCTCATTATTCATTACTATTTGACACAAGGAATATGACATTTCCTCCGGGAATTGAAGATATCAAAACCTTTGAGAAGAACAATCCAACTATTAGTGTAAATGTTTATGGGCTAGAAGCCAATAATACAGTTACGGGTCCTTTGTATGTGACTTTAGCTCGAAAACTTAACCATGTTAATTTATTATTTATTACTAAAAATGATAAAGCCCACTATTGTTTGATTAAAGACTTCAACCGACTTGTGCGAAGGCAGTTAACAAAACACAAGTCTAAAATATTTTTATGTGATGAATGTTTTTTATATTTCGCAAATGAAGAAACACTACATAATCACGATTGTGCTAAAAGACAAACTGTACTTCCAAAAGATGGTAGTAAGTTGCATTTTTCAAACTATGAGAGAACTCAAAGAATTCCTATCGTGATATACGGCGATTTTGAGAGCTTGCTTTGTAAATATTCAAACGAAAATAAATCTCTTTATACCGAAGATATACAAACACATGAACCATCTTGTTTCGCTTATTACATTTGTTGCCATTCTAAACCTGAACTTAATGACTTTGTTAGCTATCGCGGCCCGAACTGCGGTAAAAAATTTGTTGAAAGCATTACGCAAGATGTAAAAAGATTGCATGGTATTTTAAATGTAAATAATCCTATGCTTCCTCTTACTGACGAAGAGTTAACTTCATATAATGAAGCAAAAATTTGCTGCATCTGTAAAACAATGTTTAAAAAAAATGATAAAATAGTAAAGGATCATAACCATTTTACGGGTAAATACCGAGGCCCTGCTCACAACACTTGTAACATAAATGCCAAAAAATGTGCGTTTATACCGATCATTTTTCATAACTTGTGTGGTTATGATTGTCACTTATTTATTAAAGAACTATCCGAGATCATTGGGAAAACGAGCTTGATACCAAAATCTAAAGAAAAATATATATCGTTTACAAAATTTTTACCTATTGATAAAACAAATGCTGCTCAACTGAAGTTTATCGATTCATTTAATTTTTTGAGTTCTGGGTTGGATAAATTGGCAAAAAGTCTTCATCCGAATGATTTTCAGCATATGCATGCATATATTAAGGATGATCGCTTATTTAATTTAGCCTGTAAAAAGGGTGTATATTGTTATGACTATATGGATGCATGGGAGAAATATAATGAAACAAAGTTGCCAAAACATTCGAATTTTTTTAATAAACTCACAGGTGAAAATATTTCCACTGAAGATTATGAACACGCTTTAAAAATATGGGAAACTTTTGGTATTAAAAACTTGGGAGAGTATACAGATTTATACTTACAATGCGATGTCTTGTTACTATGCGATGTTTTTGAAAAGTTCAGAAATATGAGTTTAGACTATTATAATTTAGACCCCTGCTATTATGTATCATCTCCATCTTTAAGTTGGGATGCTATGTTGTTATATACTAAAGTTGAGCTTGATTTGATTTCTGATGTGAATATTTATCAGATGTTAGAAAAAGGTATTCGAGGTGGTTTAGCCCAATGTTCATTGAGATACGCTGAAGCTAACAATAAATATTTACCATCCTACAATAAAAATGAACCAAGTACGTACTTAATTTATTTAGATTGTGTCAACCTTTACGGTTTTGCTATGATGCAAAAAATGCCCATGCGTGACTTTAAATTTTTAAATGATAATGAAATTGAAAATTTGGATGTAAGGAACATTTCTAAAAAAAGTCAACACGGATATATTCTCGAGGTAGATTTGTGTTACCCGGATAATGTTCATGATGCTCATTCAGACCTACCATTTGCTGCGGAAAAATATTCTCCTGCTCAAAATCAAAGCAAAAAATTGGTGGCAAACTTATACAATAAACATCGCTTTGTTATTCATTATATGCACTTGCAAGAATGCTTAAAGAATGGGCTATTGCTTTTAAAAATATACAGAGTGTTATCTTTTTATCAGGACAACTTTTTAGAGCCTTATATTTTCTTAAACACAAGTCTCAGACAAAAAGCAAAGTCTGATTTTGAAAAGGACTTTTTTAAAAAGCAGAATAATTCTATTTTTGGAAAAACGATAGAAAACAAAAGAAAGCAGGTTGACGTAAAACTAGTAAACGTTTGGAGAGATAAGACAAATAATACTAATAAATTGAATGGAGCGGAAAAATATATTAGTGCACCACATTTTCACAGCTTATCAATTTTTTCTGAAAACTTAGTTGCTATTCAATTGAAAAAAACAAAAATTGTCTTAGATCGACCAATATATGTTGGATTTACGATTCTTGAACTGTCAAAAACACATTTGTATCACTTTCATTATTCAGTCATAAAAAAGATCTATGGAAATAATGTTGAGTTATGTTATACGGATACTGATAGTTTGTTATATTTTGTAAAAACTGATGATTTTTATGAAGATATGAAAAATAACATTCAGTATTTTGATACAAGCAATTTTGAAGAGGATAATATTTTTAATATGCCCAAAGCTAACATGAAAATACCTGGATATTTTAAAGATGAAATGGGGGGAGAAATCATTTCAAAATTTGTTGGTTTACGTGCAAAATTATATTGTTTACTTTCTGAGAAAAAAACAATCAGTAAAGCAAAGGGTATTACGAAGCCTGTGACAAAAAAATTAAACTTTGAGAAATATAAGAAAGCCTTATTTTGCAATGAAAATATAAGAGATAACATGTTTGTCATACGTTCAAAAAATCATCAGGTTTTTACTCAGAAAATCAATAAATTAGTATTAAATAGCAATGATAATAAAAGGCAAATAATGAAAAATGGCTTTAAAACTTTGCCATGGGGGCATTATAGCACTTTACTTTAGTTAATATAAAATTTGGTTTTGTTTAACACCTTAATATTATCCGTATTTATTTAATAATAAAGAAAAGTGAAATATCTATTGTAAGGATACTAATATGCAATAAATTTTAATCATAATATCTAAGTTTGACATTTTATTTATCAACCTAAAAATCCTTAACAAAATTACTCGACCTGTCTTTTAGTTTTATTTTTCTCAAATAATCTTCTATAAAAAATTCTTTAAGTACTTTTTGAAAATATGCAAGTATCTCTCTTTATAAATATGTGTAACAGTTGCAAAAAAAGAAAACAAATATCAGATATTAAATAATTTATTATATAATCACGACTTACTTTATAATTTACAATAAACTACACCAATAACACAAATTAAATATTTTTTGCTCAGTCACAGCGATTCAGGCACGCTTAACTTTTGAATAATTTTATTTATTAATTCTTCCGTTGCATTCATCATGTTATCATAATTCTCTGTCACTAAATACTGCACACTTATTTGACTATTTACACTGTTTTCCTGATCGTTGTTTATTTCTAAGATTTCAATTTTTATTATATGATGACCCTTGATCGTATTTTTTCGAATAAAAAAAGATGAATCTGTCAATGATTGCTGATCCAGTTTTAAAACCTTTCTTTTCAAAGATAAATTACTCTTCTTTTTCACATTCTGATGGGATTCTATTTTTTTTTGATCGTTTACAAATTTTAATCTGTCTTGTTCTTCTTTGTCCAGAATAGCATTCACATCTTGAGCACAATGGAAATAAAATGGATCCATACTTTCGCTTAAATTTTGCTCATTTTCATTATTACAATAAAAATTCGCCATTATTCTGTAAAAAAAAATAACATTTAATGTTATTGAGAAAATTGCAATTAAAACTAATGGTGATGATAACGCATAACACTTATGTACTTACCAGAAAGATGAATAACAATTTTGTGATGAATAAAAATTAAATTGTTTAACTACATGAACTCCTTATGAGAGCTGCCGAGAGAATGAAAATATTTCATTTGTATTTAACTTAGCACGCGCAAAATAAATATGATCATCTTTGAGGAATCAAATTTCATAAACATGTGCACGCACATTCATATCTTTTTAATATTGATAGCATGCGAAATAGTTACTTAAGATTAATATAAATAGAGTTTTAAATTAATCAAACTTCTTCAATACAAAATGATGTATACAAGATAGGCAGGTTCAAACATGATTCCCGATATTTAATAATGAGTCATTCAAAATTGACGTCATAAATAAAAATGAAGCTGATCAAACAAGCCGAATCTTTGGATATAAATTATATAGATGCTGAAGTACCATCAGTATATTTAAATAGACATAGCAAGCTATTACCAAATACAATCCGTTGTATAATTTGCGGGCCCTCTAATTGTGGCAAAACAAATATTATGATAAATTTATTACTACATGAAAATGGGTTAAGATTCCAGAACGTTTATATTTACTCTAAAACTACTTTTCAATCAAAATATCGCTTTTTATATAATATTTTTCAAAATGTTCCAGAAGTAAGCCTAATTATGTTTAAAAATGATGAAGATGTTATCCCTCCCAGTGATGTTAAGAAAAACTCTATTTTCATTTTTGACGATGTGATATGTGAAAATCAAGTAAATATTCGAAATTATTTTTCTATGGGCAGACATAAGCAAGTTGACTGTTTTTATTTATCACAAACATATTCGAAAATTCCTAAGCAATTAATACGTGACAATGTTAACCTTTTAATTATATTCAAGCAAGATGAAATAAACTTAAAACATATATATAATGAACACGTAAACTCCGATATGAGCTGGCACGATTTTAAGCAATTATGTTCAAATATCTGGAAAGATCCATATATGTTTTTGTTAATCAACAAAGATTGTGAATTAAACAAAGGCAGGTATAGAAAAACATTTGATATATTTGTGAAATTTGACTAACAATTTAATTATTATATATCACTTACAACGTGCAAATTTACTCAGTCGAATTGTAGCATCTGCAAAGATAGTCATTTTTTATATTAGTATGGAAGCCAATGTAAAGAATCAGTTAATCAAATCCATAGAAGCTATTAAGAAAAAGGCGAAACAAATACGAGAAGAAGAAGAAGATCAAGAAGTTAAGAGACGAAAACTTTTTCGATGTATAACTGATCCATTGGAATCGTTAGTGTTATATAAAAATGAAGGAAATAATCATAAAACAACATCGTTAAAGAATAAAAACAAACCTTGTCACAGCAAAAATGATTCATTATCTTCTTCAACTTCTGAAAATATTATTAACGAGGAGTATGAGGAAAGAAAAGATAAAAATTATCTAACACCCAAATTGAAAATTACTTGTGATAATTCTGGAAAGGTTGAAAAAGTTCGTACTCCCTCTCCAATGCCAGAAAATGCATGTAAAAATTTAAATGTACCTTTCGGTGTGCGCCACGAAAACAATACTCTTATGATAGGAAATACAAATGTTACATTTTTAGATAGCGCTGAAGCTGCTAGTAAAAATATGATAGCTAAAATAGGAAGTAGTTACTATGAAATGACGCCAGGATTAACAGAATTATTATTTCAAAGTAAACCGGATTTAGAGGTGGTATCTGAGCAAGACAAATTAGTTTATAAAGACATTTTATGTAACACGAGTGTGCATAAGAGAGATTATAGTCCCTTAAACCAGATAAAAGGTGATAAAGGAGTCAAATACACTAAAATTGTGAAACCACTATTTTGTGAAACTGAATTTAACAATAAGATAACAAAACAAGGTGGTTTCATACCAACTCTGAAAAAGTATAGAAAGAATACAGATTTCATATACTGGGATGATCCTAATGAATTGGTAGATAGATTAAAAATTTTAATTGCTTCGAAAGATGCTGGCAACACTAGTCATGATAACGAAATCATATCAATAATCGAAGAATTGAAAGAAGCTGGTATTATAAAATAAACTATAAAGAATTATCTGGCTTAGTCCAAATAATACTATTGAACATGAATGTCAACAAGTTTGGACATCATGTGCACAAGAAATTAAAAATGGATAGTTCTGCATTAGAAAATATATTTGATGCGCAGCATAAAATCATTAAACATATCGGTGCCCCAATAGATCCAAATGATTGTGCTAATAAGAGATATGTAGACCAAATCATAGATGGGATATTTGCAAGATTGAAAACAGTTGAGCAAACCTTGCTACAGTTACAGTCAGAGATAAACAGTCTTAAAAGAAGTACAGATTGTATAAGTCGCAAGTTTAAAAAATGAGCAAAATCAGTGTAGTAAATGAAATCCATAAAAATGTAAGAAAAAATTTCCCCCGACGACGTGTTATATTGAAAGACATTGATGATTTATGGCAGGCAGACCTAGTTGATATGCAATCATTTTCAAAGGAAAATTTACAATATAAATATATTTTGGCAGTTATTGACGCTTTCTCAAAATATGCTTGGGCGTATCCTCTTAAATATAAAAATCAAGATTCTGTGACTGAAGCTTTTTGCAAGATACTAAAAAAAGGTCGTGTTCCTAAAAATTTACAAACTGATTTAGGAAAAGAATTTTATAATACTCATTTTAAAAATGTCTTACAAAGATATGGTATTAATCATTATTCTACATATTCCACTAAGAAGGCATCAATAGTTGAGAGGTTTATAAGAACATTGAAATCTAAACTTTATAAACAATTTAGCCTGCAAGGTAATTATAAATGGTATGATGGAAGCCTTGATCACTTAATGAAAAAATATAACTCAACATTTCACAGAACAATAGGCATGGCTCCGGATAAAGTTAATGAAAGTAATAAAAAAATAATACTTAAAAGATATGAATCACTTCCAACATCAGCGTCAATAAAAAAACATTCGAAATTTAAAATAGGAGATTATGTTAGAATAAGCAAATATAAAGGAACTTTTGAAAAGGGATATACGCCCAACTGGTCAACTGAAATTTTTAGTATAGCTCGCATACAAAATACGCATCCCGTTACTTATCTTTTAAAAGATGCTAGACAGCGACCTATATTGGGAGCATTCTATAATGAAGAATTACAAAAAACACGACATCCTAACATATACCTCATTGAAAAAGTTTTAAAAAGAAAAGATAATCAGTTGTATGTCAAATGGTTAGGTTTGCCATCTAATGAAAATAGCTGGATAGATAATCTCAATGTTTTATAAACAAATTTTACGCCAGCACTTTTTATTCTGTATTAGTCTGCGACGAGGAACGGAGTTCTCCTATATTTTAAAATGGAAAAACAAAAACTGTCTACACGTAAAATGACTTTAAGAAGAAAATCAGATTGTTTGAAGAAAAATAAATCTGCTACTGGTTTGAAAAAAAGCTTTAAAGATATTGTATCTCGTGCAAAGAAACATATCCATAAATTGAAACCAAAATGCAAAAAAGCTGCAATTGAATTAGCGATTGCCGCTGCTAAGGAATTAGCTGAGAATACATCTGTAAATGTACCGCGAATAATACCCATACCGAAGACAGGTGGTGTTTTGCCATTAGTTCCTATATTTGCAGGATTATCTGCTGCTGGTAGCTTGGCGGGTGGTGCTGCTAGTATTGTGAAAGCAGTTAAGCAAATTAATTTATTGAAAAAGAAATTTCAAGAACTAAAAAGACATAATGAAAAAATGGAAACATTACACATTGGAAAAGGATTATTTATAAAACCATATGGCGATGGTTTGGGAATATACACAGCGAAGGCAAAAAACTGATTCAAAGGCTACCTAATCGTGCTCTAACTAATATTGATATTTTAAAGATTTCAAAGGAAATTCCTTATTTTAGAGGTGTATTCATGAGAGATGAATTACCTAAGCATCCATTTAAAAAAGAGTGTGGCATCATTAATTTAGACATCTCTCAAAATCCTGGAACTCATTGGGTAGCCTATGCGAAGTTAAATAATTATATTGAATACTTCGATAGTTATGGTAATTTAAAACCACCGAAAGAATTCTTAAAGTATGTTGGATCTGAAATTAACTACAACTATGACAATTTTCAAGGATATAACCCATATAACTGTGGACACCTTTGCATCAAATTTCTTATTAATTTCTGGAATAAAAATAGTGTATAAATAGTTCATGCAGTAAAGTATTAGTTCAGTCAAGCATTATGTGTGTAACACTTACTATTGTGGGCAATAAATCTATTTTAGAAACAAATTATACGCCTCCTCTTATTTTAGAAGATGAATATGAGTGCGGCTTAATATATTTTTCTGCTTTTAATTCAATTCCAAATGTCGATTATCATAATAATGTTTTTGAATATGGAGAAGAAAAAAAAAGAATCAATATTCCATCGGGTGCTTATGATTTACAAGATTTGTATGAATATCTAAAATGGAGGATGGAAGATTGTGAATTACAAATAAAATCTAATATTAACACAATGACATGTTCTTTGTACTGTAGTGAAACTTTAAACTTTGATTCAGAAAATAGTATTGGACCTATGCTAGGTTTTCCTAGAGAAAAATTAAAAGCCAATAAATGGCATGAATCATCAGTTCCAGTAAACATTCTACCAGTAGCCGTCATAAGGATCGAAAGTAATCTCGTGCAGGGATCCTACACTAATGGTTCTCCCACACATATCATTTATGAGTTTGTCCCAAACGTTCCTCCTAGTCATAGATTTATAGAATCTCCTAGCAACGTTATTTATTTTCCTGTAAAACAAAAGATAATTTCATCAATAACTGTAAAAATATTGGATTTAGAAGGCAATCTTATAAATTTTAGAGGTGAAACTATTGTTTTGTGCCTACATTTGAAAAAAATAAAATGATTGTCTTTACTCAAAGTAATTATTATAAAAGACCTAACTTGCCAGTTAAAAAACCTATTACAAAGGAAAGCCTAAAACGAGCTAGACGTCTTAGAGTATATAAAAGAAAAATAAGCCAAAGTAATAAACAATTTCTTGAGACACTTGGTTTTAAAGTATGAGTCTTCTTCAGATTAATAATTTACCTGAATTTGATAACTCCATCGAGAGTTACGAGATTCATACATATAATCCATATAATAATAGTTTTAATGAAAATGATGAAATCCGTATACCTATTCACCAGCAAGATATTTATGTATTGCCATCAGCCAGTTATATTTACATCGAAGGAAATGCTTCAGTAAGTTATAAAGATCAAGCAGGCAAGGTTCAAAAGAAAAGCGTTAATTTCAGTAATAATGCGTTTGCATTCCTTTTCCAAGACATTCGATATGAGATCAATGGTGTTGAAATTGATCGCATTAGAAATGCCGGAATAACTACAACAATAAAATCTTATATTTCCATGAATAGCGGGGAAAGTAAAGCAGCTGCCGTGTGGGGTTGGAATATAGAAGGATTTAAAAATGAAAATGGAAATTTTAGCGCTTTGATACCCTTGAATAAAGTTTTAGGTTTCGCTGAAGATTATGACAAAATAATAATTAATTGTAAACACGAACTTGTACTTAATAGAAGTAGTACCAGTATAAATAGCGTTATAATGGATAACGATGATATTATAGACATCAATATACAGAGAATTCAGTGGCGTGTGCCTCATATTAAAGTATCAGATCAACAAAGATTGCTACTTCTAAGAAAATTAGAGAAAGATAATCCTATACAAATAGCATTTAGAAATTGGGATTTATATGAATACCCGTTGCTACCAAAAACTACAAAACATTCATGGGCGGTAAAGACAGCCTCTCAATTAGAAAAACCTCGATATGTTATATTTGGTTTGCAGACTAATAGAAAAAACATTAAAATCAAAGACGGCACAGTATTCGATCATTGTAAACTAACTAATGTTACACTATTCTTGAATTCTCACTATTATCCGTATGATGCTCTAAATATCAAGTTTGATGAAAATAAATACAGTATATTATACGACATGTATGCTAAGTTTCGCCAGTCGTTTTACAACCTTCCTACCGATCCATTGCTTGATCTGCATACGTTTAAAGAAAAGGCTCCTTTATTTGTCATAGACTGTTCCAGGCAAAATGAAAATTTAAAAACTGGCCCAGTTGATGTTCGCCTAGAAATTGAAACATCTCAGGATATTCCGAATAATACAAGTGCTTACTGTTTAATTATCAACGATCGTCTTGTGGAATATAGACCGCTGAGCAATATTGTTCGAAAACTATCATGAAGTTTATTGTGGATGTTCAAGGTTTTAAAAATGATCAGAATTACTTTATACCTAAAGAGATTGCTTTAATCTATCGTGATCGAATTCAAGTTTTGTTAATTAAACCGCCATATCCGTATGAGTGGCTAACAGACACGGAAAAGAAACAGGTTGATTGGATTGAAAGAAATAGAAAAATATCTTGGAGCGAAGGAGTCGTGCCTTATGAGAATTTTAAATGTTTTATAGTTCATTTTCTTAAAAATCAAGAAATTTTTTGTAAAGGTCTTGAAAAGCAGATGTGGTTAAAAGATATATTGAAAAATGATAATGTACATAATTTAGAAGATAAAGGTTGTCCTAGTTTGTTAACATTGTATAAGTTATATAATTCATATTCTGATATATATAGCTGTATTTATCATCCAACTATCTGTGCATTGAAAAATGTAACTTGTTTAAAAAGATGGTGCATAAACAATAAAGTTATTGATGATTAAATAAGCTTGTTTAATTTATTAAAATTTCCTCCACCAATTTTTCTTATAATTTTTTACTATATAGAATGTAAGTAGGTAGGTGCATGTTGTAATCGTTAAACGAATGTGTAAAAATAAAAAATAGAATAAAATGAATTAAATTGAATTTATTCAGTAAATATTTCGTCCTAAAAACCATGTAAATAATTTGTTTAAAATGCAGATGATTGATGCATACTCCATTCATGTAATGTGATGTTAGGACAGTAGTGTAGAATTGGGGAATTCTGGATCACGGCGAGCGAAGCGAGCGAGCGTAGCGAGAGTGATCCAGAATCCCCAATTCTACACTACTCAAGGTTACTAATTAATTAGGCCGGACTCAGAACGGAGCTATATTTCACGAGCTGACAAATGCGTTCATTCCATCACACCGGATAAAATATTATTAAAACAAACAAATGGACAAAAAAAGATATCTTTTCGAATGAGCCGAAATCAATGTGCGAGCTCCGGTACATTGCTGGCATCCCAATTAAATTAATACATCCTAAGTCCGCGCAAATCGGAAACTGAATATCAACTATAAAGTTGTCAAGATAGAGTTGATATTTCGTTGTGTCCGTGTAAGACAATAAGTGCGAGAGGTCGATCAGTTTTGTAGCAGTAATTTAATGTAACAGTTAATATGACAGCGGGCATGAGTATGCCAGCGGGTCGCCTGTATATATTTATGCACTCACACCTGGAGGTCTACCGATCGGAAATATTTTATTTTGAGCTGCCTTTATTATAGAGCAATATTTATGTTGATACCAATAAATATGGACTATTAATTACTGATTGTCTAGCTCTAATTCAGTATGATTAATTGTAAGCCGGGCTTTTGGTCTTACAGTCAAAGAGCTTTTGTTTCGCGTTACTTAATTTTGAATGCTACCAATTTGCACCATCTGTTTCACGCATTTATACTTAGCTTTAAGCTATTAATAATACTAATACCTACTAATCTTTCAATAAACACCTTTTAAAATTGAGCTAAAATTAAGAGTGTTGATTTCGCTTTGTATTTTACCATAAAATTTAGATTTTTTAATATTAATTATTTTTTATATTTTTATTAATTTTTTATTTTCATATTTATTTATTATATTGTTATATTATTATATTATTATTATTATTTTATTATTTTATTATTATTATTATATTATTATATTGTGTTGTCAATTTATTTGGACATATAATTTGGACAAAGAAAGGAGGAGGCTATACAAAGAAATGATCTTGAATTTTTTTGTATGCGGTATAGTATTTTTGTTTTCCGTTTTTAAAGTATTAAAGTGCATTAAGGAAATTGATATCAAAATATCGTTGCTGAAATAAATGGATCCAGTAGACGGTAGACCTACCTATACTGTAAACATCTGTCACAGTAATTAAGCAAATTGCTTTTCCAAAAACAAAATAAAACGCGGGATCAAATCCGCCTGAATCGTGATGAAAGTACGTTTATTTTATAAAATCTAGGTAGGTATATTTGTACTTCTTATATATAATTTATAAAAGCATTTTTTTTTCTTGTCGCAGTTGTTCAGGTCCTAAAGTAAACCTAAAGATGTAAACACGCGCAATGTTGCCAACAATTTTAACTTTGAATTCTATTTAAATTTTAGTATAAACAAGTATCAAATAAATCAAAACAAAAATTTACTAAGTTCGGTTTCTTTGGGTTTCTTGAAACACTCCTAATTTGGGTATGGCCCACGGCGTTTTCGGCGAAGGTTCATACATTGAACACTTCGGGTACAAAATGTTAAAAGTTCGTCAAACGGGTCCATTTGTGAGTAAACACGTGTAATTTGAGATGAAATGTGATGCAATTGATGTCTTTGTTCGGGCTCGGAAACATTTTATGCGCGGCCGAGAGCGCTGCTGACTAAACTTTGATGTTGCATTGTTCTGCGTTGATGTTATTTACGTGCACGGATGTAGGTGAAATAAATAATATTTTATTTGAAACTTATTCGCACGATAGTTTATCATTCCTTAATTTTTCAAACTTCAAGTCGATTCTGGTGTGTCGTCACTCTCTTGCAATAGCGAGGATCCAAATATAACAAAATGTACCTAAAGTAGAAAATTATCTCTGAAAAAGTAATAACATTCTCTTATAAAAATTTCTTTAATAATATCAAAGTTCACAAAATAATAAAAAAATCAGAGAGCGAAGTATTTTACTTTTAAAAATATGGAAGAGCGATTTGAGATAATACGAGTCCGTAATCCAGACTCACCATTCCAAATAATATCTATTATAGGGACAAATTATGTACCTACGTAATGTATAAATAGATAGAGCAAGAATAATACCTAAATCAGTGATTGTTTTTTTTTTATTAATAAACTTGGCTAAATTTTCTGTAGATAACTGTCTCAAACGTATTATTACTTTTTGAATTATGTACCTAAATATCCAATAAGTAGGTAGGTACCAAATTAAAAATATTTTGGAGACGTTTTTTTACTTTTTCTTATTTTCCTCCAAAATGTATATTCTTTGATCATATAACATACTACCAATACCTACCTATAGGCACATTATGTAGATCCTGAAAATCTATACATATAATAAAATCGTAGACTTGCCGTATCTGTACATTAAAGATTTTTGCAAAATAATAACTGGGGGATGTTAGGGATAAGCAATAGAATGTAAAAAAGCTATTTTTAAAATTTTTGTCTGTTTGTCTGTTTATCTGTTTGTCTGTTTGTCTGTTTATCTGTTTGTCTGTATGTTTGTGCGCGCATCACGCAAAAACTACTGAATGGATTTAAATGAAACTCGGTACGATTTAAGTTCATACTACGGAGTAACATATAGGATACTTTTTATCCCGAAATTCAGCACGGTTCCCTTGGGAGAGGGGATGAAAGGCAAAATGCGTACTTAGCTGTAATTCGTTATCGGGTGGTCCGATTTCATTCATTCTTTTTTTGTTAGAAAGTAGATACTTTAAAGACTACTGGCTAACCTCTGAAAGGCTGGACCGATTATGATGGGACTTTCACTGGCAGATGTTTACATTTTGATCTACCTAAACATCCGCCAGTGAACTTATAACAGTTTTTAGCAAGGTATAAGCTCAAAGGAGCTTAGGAAAAACAAAATGATTCCCACGGGATTATTAAAATCAATATGCACGCGAACGAAGTCGCGGGTATCCGCTCGTCATTAATATTTAGGTAAGTAGATACCTGCTAAAATGACACAAAGGTTTTTCGTAAGTGGTAACGAGTCTAATAGGGCTTAATTAGGTGCCAAAACATGTCCTAAAGACGCGTGAAGAGCATTAATCCCCGGGCAATTAACACAATTAATACTTAGACAAGCATCAATAGAAGACGACCCGCCTCGGGTCGGCTATAAAGAAATCAATCTGCCGATTAGGTATTTCAAATCAATAAAATCTGAAAAGGCTATTATTGGATTGTTATAGTGATACATAGCGACTGGAAGGGCCTTGGCATCAGTTATTATGTTTAAATGGAAAAATAATTGTTGTGTGTACTTTCCGATAAATCAGCAATCGTCCGTTGTGAAGTCGACATCTCCTGAAGATGCTCCGGTGTCGGAGCGAAACGATCGTCGAGTTAAATTTGTGGTGAATTTGTGTGGTGTTGTGCCTACAAATTTGTCACTGTTAGCGGATTATAGCAAAGTGATTTTGTGTTCTTTGTGTGTACTTTCTTCTTGAATAAAAGTTAGTGATGCCACCGACGCGGTCTTTTTGTTGTGCTCCCGAACATTTATCCCAGTATTAATTCTAATACTTAACTAAGCTGCTCAAACGCTGGTCTGTATAAAGGCTTTGCAAGGGGGTTGTAGACAACTTTAGTATCTTATTAGTTCGCCGTTGAGATTGATAAATAAACAATAATACGGCACGGTAAAGGTAACAGGTATAAACATCGGTACGTAGATCGAACACTGAAGGAAAGTGGAGGGGGTAAGCTATTGTATTACGGGCGTGACAGTTCCCATACGCAGCTATCCCCTCCACGTTTCGTTCAGTGTTCGATCTACGTGCCGATATTCATATCGCTGATTTATCGGAAAAACAATCAAGTTTGATAATTTCGAAAAATCAAAAGCTGTCAAAAATGATTTGCTCGTTGGTATGTGGGGGTTAATCTATACTAATAAATAAAATTGAAGTGTCTGTCTGTAATTTCGAAATAACTACCTCATATTAAGCTCATATGGTTATTTGAACGGTACCATAACCGAATCACACGTTTTTAAAATTTTTGTCTGTCTGTCTGTCTGTCTGTCTGTCTGTCTGTCTGTCTGTTTGAACGGGCTAATCTTCGGAACGGCTGAACCGATTTTGACGGGACTTTCACATGCAAGTAGAGAATTAACCAGGGAGTAACATAGGCTACTTTTTTAACCGATTTTCAAAAAAGGAGGAGTTGTGTTTTTCTACCTATGTACACCGATATCTCCGAGATTTCTGAACCGATTTGCCTAATTTTTTTTAAATCGATAGAGAAACATTGCGACTCTGTCCTATGAAAAATTTGGATTCCAACTCCTCAATCCTGATGCTGTAGGGGACCTGATCCCAAAAACTAATGGGATTTAGGAACTGTCGGTTATTTAATTAAATTGATATTGGGGGTACCAATTAAAGACTATCGTTGAATGAACTTGAGTAGGTACATATCCAACTCCTCAACCCTGATGCTGTAAGGAATTGCATTCCGAAATCGTAGGGATCCCACGGAATTTTTCCGTTTTGGGGACGGGTTACTACAGATAGGCTACGTTTTGTTCTGGAAAATCAAAAGTTCCCACGGGATTTTTAAAAACCTAAATCCACACGGGCGAAGCCGTGGGCATCATCTAGTTTTATCTAAAAATGATCGGGTTCATCTCCGATTGGCCGACACTCTCTTGCTATTGGCTAATATGCATTGTTGCATGAAGAACAACATAAATTCAGCCAATCATCACAATTGAGATAATAGCAATAAGTGATGCAGCTCTTTTGACTTCGGGAGGCAATTTAAGCAGATACAAAAAAACCATTCAAACCAATGCCAAACTTCATTGTGTTAAGTAACTTTTCTCTTTTGAACTTACTTATCGTAGTTTTGTTAGAGATAAGTAAGTCCACATCTTCCTAAATTTTACCTAATTATAAAAAATAGCTTCTTCCCGCGGCTTCGCCCGCGTGAATTTCGGTTTTTTACAAACCCCAAGGCAATTGTGAATTTCCGATTCCCGTTCCCACTCCCTTTCCCAACCTTTATACCTAATTTCAAGGAAGTTTGCTATAGTAATCTTTTAGGAAGGAACTTTTCTATAGCTGTAAATAAAATTAAAATAAAAGTCAAGGCATAATCTATCTCCATTCAAAATTTCAGCCAAATCGGTTCAGTATTTGCGGCGTTAAAGAATAACATAACAAACATAAACACACACACACACACACACACACACACACACACACACACACACACACACACAAACTTTCGCCTTTATAAAATTAGTGTGATAGTGTGATTAGTAATTGAAACTTGTTCAGGCCTATGGACATACCTATCTCAATTATATTTCTATTCCGTTTTGGCACGGCCATGCCACATCTAGTAACCCGCGTATCGAAGATGTTTTTAGTTCTCATGGGAGTGTATCAAGAGCTGAGGCGGCTCGTGTGGTGTGGTGGGGGGGGGGGGGGCGGGGGGGCGGCGTCTTTGATGCCCGCCACAGGTGTGATGCGGTTCATTTGATCGGTGAAACCGTGCGGGCGGACCATGGTTAACGAGTATAAGCTTATTTTACTCTAGCAGGAGTTACCTGTAACCATGCGTACATAAATGTCGATATATATACCTAGTATAGCTGGGTATACAATAGCTACCTCGTTGGTCTAGTGAATAGCATATTCTGCGACCGCAGATCACGAGGTTCCGGGTTCAATTCCCGAGTCGGTCAAATAATTATTAGGTATTGGGTTTTTCTGTCGAGAAATTCTCAGTGCCATGCCAGCCCGAAGTTGGAAGCTGGCGGTGTTTTTCTGCCCCGTGCCTCGGAGAGCACGTTAAGCAGTCGGTCTCGGTTATATTATCATTGTCATGTGACAAATGACAATCCGCATTGGAGTAGCGTGGCGGGTCTAAGCTCTAAATCCTTCTCTCCTATGAGAGAGGAGGCTTGCGCCCAGCCGTGGGACGTTACAAGGTTGTGGTGGTGGTGGGTTGTGGATATAATAACTACACTTTCTAAGGTTTATAATTTTTAGTTGTAAACATTATTGCGAAATCTCGATTCATTGACAATTTACTGATAGCTTAACTGTAAGTTATAGAGTAGAAAAAAATTATCTTACTTAATCTATACATATAATAAAATCGTAGACTTGCCGTATCTGTACATTAAAGATTTTTGCAAAATAATAACTGGGGGATGTTAGGGATAAGCAATAGAATGTAAAAAAGCTATTTTTAAAATTTTTGTCTGTTTGTCTGTTTATCTGTTTGTCTGTTTGTCTGTTTATCTGTTTGTCTGTATGTTTGTGCGCGCATCACGCAAAAACTACTGAATGGATTTAAATGAAACTCGGTACGATTTAAGTTCATACTACGGAGTAACATATAGGATACTTTTTATCCCGAAATTCAGCACGGTTCCCTTGGGAGAGGGGATGAAAGGCAAAATGCGTACTTAGCTGTAATTCGTTATCGGGTGGTCCGATTTCATTCATTCTTTTTTTGTTAGAAAGTAGATACTTTAAAGACTACTGGCTAACCTCTGAAAGGCTGGACCGATTATGATGGGACTTTCACTGGCAGATGTTTACATTTTGATCTACCTAAACATCCGCCAGTGAACTTATAACAGTTTTTAGCAAGGTATAAGCTCAAAGGAGCTTAGGAAAAACAAAATGATTCCCACGGGATTATTAAAATCAATATGCACGCGAACGAAGTCGCGGGTATCCGCTCGTCATTAATATTTAGGTAAGTAGATACCTGCTAAAATGACACAAAGGTTTTTCGTAAGTGGTAACGAGTCTAATAGGGCTTAATTAGGTGCCAAAACATGTCCTAAAGACGCGTGAAGAGCATTAATCCCCGGGCAATTAACACAATTAATACTTAGACAAGCATCAATAGAAGACGACCCGCCTCGGGTCGGCTATAAAGAAATCAATCTGCCGATTAGGTATTTCAAATCAATAAAATCTGAAAAGGCTATTATTGGATTGTTATAGTGATACATAGCGACTGGAAGGGCCTTGGCATCAGTTATTATGTTTAAATGGAAAAATAATTGTTGTGTGTACTTTCCGATAAATCAGCAATCGTCCGTTGTGAAGTCGACATCTCCTGAAGATGCTCCGGTGTCGGAGCGAAACGATCGTCGAGTTAAATTTGTGGTGAATTTGTGTGGTGTTGTGCCTACAAATTTGTCACTGTTAGCGGATTATAGCAAAGTGATTTTGTGTTCTTTGTGTGTACTTTCTTCTTGAATAAAAGTTAGTGATGCCACCGACGCGGTCTTTTTGTTGTGCTCCCGAACATTTATCCCAGTATTAATTCTAATACTTAACTAAGCTGCTCAAACGCTGGTCTGTATAAAGGCTTTGCAAGGGGGTTGTAGACAACTTTAGTATCTTATTAGTTCGCCGTTGAGATTGATAAATAAACAATAATACGGCACGGTAAAGGTAACAGGTATAAACATCGGTACGTAGATCGAACACTGAAGGAAAGTGGAGGGGGTAAGCTATTGTATTACGGGCGTGACAGTTCCCATACGCAGCTATCCCCTCCACGTTTCGTTCAGTGTTCGATCTACGTGCCGATATTCATATCGCTGATTTATCGGAAAAACAATCAAGTTTGATAATTTCGAAAAATCAAAAGCTGTCAAAAATGATTTGCTCGTTGGTATGTGGGGGTTAATCTATACTAATAAATAAAATTGAAGTGTCTGTCTGTAATTTCGAAATACCTACCTCATATTAAGCTCATATGGTTATTTGAACGGTACCATAACCGAATCACACGTTTTTAAAATTTTTGTCTGTCTGTCTGTCTGTCTGTCTGTCTGTCTGTTTGAACGGGCTAATCTTCGGAACGGCTGAACCGATTTTGACGGGACTTTCACATGCAAGTAGAGAATTAACCAGGGAGTAACATAGGCTACTTTTTTAACCGATTTTCAAAAAAGGAGGAGTTGTGTTTTTCTACCTATGTACACCGATATCTCCGAGATTTCTGAACCGATTTGCCTAATTTTTTTTAAATCGATAGAGAAACATTGCGACTCTGTCCTATGAAAAATTTGGATTCCAACTCCTCAATCCTGATGCTGTAGGGGACCTGATCCCAAAAACTAATGGGATTTAGGAACTGTCGGTTATTTAATTAAATTGATATTGGGGGTACCAATTAAAGACTATCGTTGAATGAACTTGAGTAGGTACATATCCAACTCCTCAACCCTGATGCTGTAAGGAATTGCATTCCGAAATCGTAGGGATCCCACGGAATTTTTCCGTTTTGGGGACGGGTTACTACAGATAGGCTACGTTTTGTTCTGGAAAATCAAAAGTTCCCACGGGATTTTTAAAAACCTAAATCCACACGGGCGAAGCCGTGGGCATCATCTAGTTTTATCTAAAAATGATCGGGTTCATCTCCGATTGGCCGACACTCTCTTGCTATTGGCTAATATGCATTGTTGCATGAAGAACAACATAAATTCAGCCAATCATCACAATTGAGATAATAGCAATAAGTGATGCAGCTCTTTTGACTTCGGGAGACAATTTAAGCAGATACAAAAAAACCATTCAAACCAATGCCAAACTTCATTGTGTTAAGTAACTTTTCTCTTTTGAACTTACTTATCGTAGTTTTGTTAGAGATAAGTAAGTCCACATCTTCCTAAATTTTACCTAATTATAAAAAATAGCTTCTTCCCGCGGCTTCGCCCGCGTGAATTTCGGTTTTTTACAAACCCCAAGGCAATTGTGAATTTCCGATTCCCGTTCCCACTCCCTTTCCCAACCTTTATACCTAATTTCAAGGAAGTTTGCTATAGTAATCTTTTAGGAAGGAACTTTTCTATAGCTGTAAATAAAATTAAAATAAAAGTCAAGGCATAATCTATCTCCATTCAAAATTTCAGCCAAATCGGTTCAGTATTTGCGGCGTTAAAGAATAACATAACAAACATAAACACACACACACACACACACACACACACACACACACACACACACACACACACAAACTTTCGCCTTTATAAAATTAGTGTGATAGTGTGATTAGTAATTGAAACTTGTTCAGGCCTATGGACATACCTATCTCAATTATATTTCTATTCCGTTTTGGCACGGCCATGCCACATCTAGTAACCCGCGTATCGAAGATGTTTTTAGTTCTCATGGGAGTGTATCAAGAGCTGAGGCGGCTCGTGTGGTGTGGTGGGGGGGGGGGGGGCGGGGGGGCGGCGTCTTTGATGCCCGCCACAGGTGTGATGCGGTTCATTTGATCGGTGAAACCGTGCGGGCGGACCATGGTTAACGAGTATAAGCTTATTTTACTCTAGCAGGAGTTACCTGTAACCATGCGTACATAAATGTCGATATATATACCTAGTATAGCTGGGTATACAATAGCTACCTCGTTGGTCTAGTGAATAGCATATTCTGCGACCGCAGATCACGAGGTTCCGGGTTCAATTCCCGAGTCGGTCAAATAATTATTAGGTATTGGGTTTTTCTGTCGAGAAATTCTCAGTGCCATGCCAGCCCGAAGTTGGAAGCTGGCGGTGTTTTTCTGCCCCGTGCCTCGGAGAGCACGTTAAGCAGTCGGTCTCGGTTATATTATCATTGTCATGTGACAAATGACAATCCGCATTGGAGTAGCGTGGCGGGTCTAAGCTCTAAATCCTTCTCTCCTATGAGAGAGGAGGCTTGCGCCCAGCCGTGGGACGTTACAAGGTTGTGGTGGTGGTGGGTTGTGGATATAATAACTACACTTTCTAAGGTTTATAATTTTTAGTTGTAAACATTATTGCGAAATCTCGATTCATTGACAATTTACTGATAGCTTAACTGTAAGTTATAGAGTAGAAAAAAATTATCTTACTTAATAAAAAATATTTGTTTTTTATTTACTAACGAGTTAGGCACCTTCCTCATTTGTTTATGTTTATTTTTGTATAAAATAATATAAATTATCAGCGTTACTAAGTGCCCACGTTAAAACCTGACCTTTCAAAGTTCACGACGTCGCGTCGCGACCGACGTCAGATTACCTATATTGAATCCTGTTGCCGGGTCACGTCCATAGATATAAACTGATCGTTAATTTATTGATGGACGTAATTAATTCCTAAATTAATACGAAGAATATTTATTTCTTCTGTTTTTATAATTCACTAGCTGTAGCTCGCCACTTCGTCAGCGTGGATTTTGACCGTTGGGTTTTTCCGGGATAAAAAGTAGCCTTTGTCCTTCTACAAGGTCTAGTTTATCTCTATAAAAATTTTGTTAAAATCGGTTTAGCGGTTTAGACGTGAAAGCGTAACTGACATACATACTCACTTTCGCATTTATATTATTAGTTACCTATAATAATACTAAGTATGTGCCGATGTGCGCGCGTCACGCAAAACCGTTAGCAAACCGCTGGATACAAGTGAAGCAAGATCGCAGCGTGTGGTAGTTCCTATAAAAGATCTATGACCAGTTGTTTAACTACCAGCCTATTAACTCCTAAATATTTTTTCCATATAGAGGTCTCACTAAGGAGAAAATAATTAGCAAGAAACTTCTCGAGATTAGTTTACTATACTATACAGTGAGAAGATATTTCATAGGGGCCAGAATAATTGAGAACTGAATGTATCCTAGTGTATAGTCCCCAGTGGCATAGTGGGTGAAGATTATTTGGTTAAAATTATTTGAGGTTCATTAACTTATATCTACTACGACTATATTTTGTATCTACTTGATTACTGCTATTATGTTTTGTACTTTTATCTATAAGTACGTAGAAAGACATACGGTTGAATTACATAGACAAACGGCCGTTTATCTACCTATCGACCTTTGTAAATAATTAATTAAACTATCTATCCAAAATCTATAGATCAATCGAAAATGTAATCCAGATAATATGTAGTAAAATGTGTCAATAATAAAATCGATCCACACTATTTTAATCCAGATATGAAATTTTTACCTAAAACTATAGATTTTGGATTACATATTATGTAGGTTCAGACTTCAGGCCAAACATTCAGTCCGTAAATCAATATAGTAATTAAATAAATTAAAAATTTAAAAACCCCCGACGTTCGCCATTTTGTGGCGGCGGCCATCTTGGATTTGCCTAGTGCTATTCTACTAGTCAAGCCCTTTCATTTGATACCCATATTAAGGGAGTTGCGAAAAAATATATAATCCGCCATTTTGTAGCGGCGGCCATTTTGGATCGATTTTCATCAAACATAGCTAACAACACTCTCGACTAATTCACCTTTCAAACATAAAAACCGCATTCAAATCGGTCCACCCGTTTGAGCGCCACAGGGGAACAGACACACACACACACACACAGACACCTCAAACTTATAACACCCCGTCGTTTTTGCGTCGGGGGTTAAAAAGAACTTTGTCCCGTCAATCTTTTCATCGCCATCGTGGCTAAATATAATTCGCCGTGACGCGCTTCACACTTGTAGATATTTTTTCCGACCCGCTATTAATGCATGTGTGATAATTTTTCATGATTGTAATTAATCTGGGTTGTAAACGAGTTGGAATCGTTATTGTGGTGGATCACGAAGGAGATGTGAGCGATGTAGGCACTTACGTAGCGATTCGTGTGTGTCTGTGTATCCCGTTGATTTTATGAGTATTCTTAATGTGTGGCCGACACGATTGAATTCTTTTTAGTGGGGTTCTCATTGTGAACTACAAAAGTTCCGATCCAATCGTATGTGAAATGATAATTATTAGTTCAATTAATATTATTTCTATTAATGTTCTTTTATTAACCCCCGACGCAAAAACGACGGGGTGTTATAAGTTTGACGTGTGTGTGTGTGTGTGTGTGTGTGTGTGTGTGTGTGTGTGTGTGTGTGTGTGTGTGTATGTGTGTGTGTGTCTGTCTGTCATGATTAAGTCTGATTTTTTCAGAACTCCCTTAATATGGGTATCAAATGAAAGGGCTTGACTAGTAGAATAGCACTATGCAAATCCAAGATGGCCGCCGCCACAAAATGGCGAATGTCGGGGGTTTTTTAAAATTTTTAATTTATACTTGTAAACCTGTTCATAGTTAATTCATAGTTTAGAGATTGTGTACAACAGATAATTCGTCATTTTATAGCGGCAGCCATCTTGGATCAATTTTCATCAAACATAGCTAACAACACTCTCGACTGATTCATATTTCAAACAAAAAAAAAACCGCATTCAAATTGGTTCACCCGTTTGAGCGCTACAGGGAACAGACAGACACACACACAGACGCGTCAAACTTATAACTTATAACAACACCCTGTCGTTTTTTCGTCGGGGGTTAAAAAATAACGCTATCTTTTTCGACGGTGAGAATTGTGAAAGAGGTAGGAATAGATTTAGACATGTCATTTTAGTTTAGTTTAGAGATTGTATAAACAGAATTGTCCCCATTAGGTATATTGGTAAATATTTTTCTATCCCTGCACCACTCCACTCCAGTAGAGGCACCTTGAATTGATATTGCAAAATTATTATTCATTGATAATAACAGATTTTCATCTGTAGTCGAAAGCCACACTGTAATATTATTAAAGCCGGGTTAATTAATAGAGCGGCATATAAAGGTTAAACTATAATGACTTTATTCAGGTAAATCGAAAATAATAGACTGCTCTGTAAGCACACCTTGTAATAACTCCGCGATATAATGCTATCGACATTACGCAAACTTAGGATTACGTTAACAAAACATTATAGGCATTATATTGTTATGCTTTGTTTGCGATTTTCAGCGTGGCTTTGCGTTAATGGCGTTTTTCAGTAAGTATTTAAAACTAGATCGCACAGCGAAAGAACTAGATGCTAATCAGTACAGAAGCGTATGGAATGCTGATGAAGATGCCTTAGTAGGCAGTGGATACAAACTCTAGAGTCTAGATGATGAAGGTGAGACGTCACGTCCACGGCTAATGTAGAACACAAAAAAAAAATAGATGAACGAATACCTACGTATGATTCCTAACGGTGCTGCTACACTGGTGTTAAGAAATCATGATCAACCCATTACCGGCTCACTACAGAGCACGGGTCTCCTTCTCAGAGTGAGAAGGGTTTTGGCCATAGTCTACCACGCTGGCCAAGCGGATTGGCAGACTTCACACACCTTTGAGAACGTTATGGAGAACTCTCAGGCATGCAGGTTTCCTCACGATGTTTTCCTTCACCTTTAAAGCAAGTGATATTTAAATACTTAAAACGCACATAACTCCGAAAAGTTAGAGGTGCGTGCCCCGGGATCGAACCCACGACCTCCGATTAGAAGTCGGTCGTCCTAACCACTAGGCTATCACAGCTTTTTTGTGTTAAGAAATGCTGTATGACGTTATTTAACATTGCTAACATTTAACTGTAACTATTTACTAACATTTGTGATAATTTGTGATCATTTATTAGATGTTTTCAATGCTCCCACACTGGTAAAACACGTTGTAACATTGTTGCATAACATTTTGTAACATCAATTTGGACCAATTTTCCGAGGAGATTAGTCGCAATGGAAGAAAATTTGCTCATTGGATTGGCTTTTTTGTTTAAAAAAAAAAAAAAAAAAAAAAGCGCATTCACTGGATGCGTCAAGAACTAAAGGTGTCGCCCAGGCCCAGGTTAATTTTATTTAATAAATGTTATAATTTGTTATACTTGTTGCAAAATGTTTATACCCGTATTACTAATTCCCCGGAATTCTGACAGCTGTCATTGTCATTTACAGATGAGTTATTTGTATGGAGAACAGGGTTAACATCTACGAAGTACGATTTTACCCCAAACTACTTTAATTCCCTGTCATCATAAAAAGTCATATGCCACGTAATAATATTACTCGTTTTGCCTTAAAATAGAAAACACCAAGAGTGGAAACTAGAAAGTGCACACTGACAGCAACAGAAAACAAAAGAAGCACATTGAAAAAATTTATTCAAAAATGGATGTCGATTGACATTATCACCATGAAGTGTCTGTCAGGCATTTGACATATCTACATGCGGCAGTTGATTTGTATTTGCGTAAGTTTTGAATTTTTTAACTTATTTGTGGGAATTTTTTTATCTCTGGTAACATCACGAAACGTCAGAATTCCAGGGAATTAGTAATACGGGTATAGTAACCATTTTTTAAATAATGTTGCATAAACATGAAAAGATTTGAAAACTTTTGGTAACATTTGTGACAAAATGTTAACTAACATTTGTTAACGGTGTGGCAGCATAATTTATGACAGTAAACAGGCACATCACTATTGTTCCATTCTGCTAACACTTAAACACCACCACCGCTACAGCCCTTTAACGTCCCACTGCTGGGCAGTGGGCACAGACCTCCTCTCTCATAGGAGTGAGGGATTTAGAGCTTAGACCCCAGTGTGCTTAGTCTAAAGCGGAGCACTCGAAAACGAACTCGAAAACTATTGATCGATTTCAGAGTAAAATAGACCTAAAACGGCTTAGATTAAGGTTTGAGTTCGCCAATACATTCAGCATTCGAACAATGCTGAATGTATTGGCGAACTCAAACCTTAATACAAGACATTTTAGGTCTATTTTACTCTGAAATCGATCAATAGTTTTCGAGTTCGTTTTCGAGTGCTCCGCTTTAGACTAAGCACATAGAACTGCTACGCTACCTACTCAAATACGGGTTGGCACTTGGCAGGCTTTGACGATTAGTTATTCTGTAACTCAGTTACCAACTGAAAATAGTTGCCAACGAATTAGTTCGATTTGCATTGCCGCTTTACTGTGTGAAAAAAATATAAAGAGTGATTTCATTTCGCACATTAAAACAGCAATGTATATCGAACTAATTAGTTGGCAACCATTTTCAGTTGGTAATTAAGTTACAGAATAACCCCGTAGGTATTGTCAAATGATAATGATAGTAACCGACCGGTATAGAATAAAGTGCTCTCCGAGGCACGGGAACGAATTACGAAACACGGCCAATTATTACCAACAATTTGTTGACCCGCCCAGTAATCGAACCCAGACTCACGTGATCCGCAGTCGAACGTGTTAACCGCTAGACCAACGAGGCAGTTACATGATTGATAAGATAATTCTATTTACAAATATAAAGAAAGTACCTACTCAAGTTCATTCAAGTGAAAGCGACGTTTGAAAACAAAACTGTATTGTTTAAGCGCCAATATTCTAAAGGGGTAAAGCACCCTGTTGATATCCAATTTTCCCTTTTACCACCCCGACACAAAGAAGTAATAGTATAATAAGTGGGGCAACAATGAGGAAGTGGAGATAAGACCACCAGTTGTGTCATAAGATTGACAAAATATTTTGCAGTGTTTTTTCTTGACGTCTTGTCTGTATTGATCCCGGTTAATCTCGTTTGTTAAGAGGGATTTACAGTACTTTCACTTGACATCTCATTTCTGTGGTTTGCAGCCGCAGCGAGAGTGTGCTGCTACGCTACCTACTCAAATACGGGTTGGCACTTGGCAGGCTTTGACGATTAGTGGGGCTATTCTGTAACTCAGTTACCAACTGAAAATAGTTGCCTAACGACTCTAACGAACTCTACCTTGGATGTTTTTACACGTGAGATTCTACGAAAGTTAAAAAAAAAACACGAATATTGTGTCACCAATCCTACTAATATTATAAATGTGAAAGTGTGGATGTTTGGATGTTTGGATTTTTGGATGTTTGGATGTTTTTTACTCAATCACGTCGTAACTACTGAACCGATTTAGGTGAAATTTTGAATGGAGATAGATTATGCCCTGACTTAAAACATAAACTATAAAATACTTTTTATCCTGGAAAAATGCACAGTTCTCACGGGATTTTGAAAAACCCGAAATCTATAGCTACAGCTATAGGAAGATTACTATAGCGAACTTCCTTGATAGTAGGTATAAAGGTTAGAAAAGCGCGGGAACAGGAACCAAAAATCCATGATTCCCTCGGGATTTGTTTAAAACCGAAATACACGCGGGCGAAGCCGCGGGCAGATACTAGTGACTACATAATTAATTAAATTTTGTTCTTGTGTTTATTCTATGTTTAGGTGAAAATGTAGTCTCCCGACGCGACGACGTCAGAATTAGGTTTTATGAAATAAGTATATAAAAATAACACCTTTCTCATGTGATTAACCATAAGTGCACAGTTCATCGAATGCCATGTGCATTGTGCATGTCGGTACGAGTAGGTACAATAACAATAATAATAATTAATACTCGCCCATCCGTAAACTGTCAGGCGAAACGGGCGAAAACAAATACATGAATATTAAACGGGGAATAAGTCTACGTCAATGATTCACTGTCCATATTGTTAACAACATATTTTTTAAGCTGTGTTTATTAGTCAGTATTCAGTACCACTGCCCTACGCGTGGTGCGTGCGTGCGTGATTTCCTCTTTGATTTCCCAGAATATTTGCGTGCATCCATCTCCAGGGTGCAAGCTATCTCTGAACCAAAATTCCTTCAAAATCCGTTCAGCGTGAAAATGTACAGACAGACAGTTATTTTCGAATTTTTAAAATTAACATGAAATATGTAATAATCCCAGCTAAAGATCCCAGAGCCAAATTGACCCGACACTATACCGAAGATATCCCGGACGTCAGCCTATACGAGATTAGTATGGCTCTCAAACAACTGAAGAACAACAAGGCGCCAGGCGATGACGGAATCACAGCGGAACTCCTGAAAGCAGGTGGCAAACCAGTTCTTAAGATCTTTCAGCGATTGTTCAATTCTGTCATCGACGAGGGTATAACGCCAAAGGCATGGCACAGGAGCGTGGTGGTTATTTTCTTCAAAAAGGGTGATAATACCTTGCTGAAGAATTATAGACCCATCTCGCTGCTGAGCCATGTCTATAAGTTGTTCTCGAGAGTCATTACGAATCGTCTCGCTCGTAGGTTCGACGACTTCCAACCTCCCGAACAGGCCGGGTTCCGAAAAGGCTTCAGTACCATAGACCACATCCATACGCTGCGGCAGGTTATACAGAAGACCGAAGAGTATAACAAGCCACTTTGCTTAGCGTTTGTGGACTATGAGAAAGCCTTTGATTCGGTGGAAACTTGGGCTGTATTGAGATCACTACAGAGATGCCTGATCGACTATCGGTATATCCAAGCGCTGAAGTGTTTGTACGAAAATGCCACCATGTCAGTCCGTATACAGGATCAGACTACAAGACCAATCCAATTGCAGCGAGGAGTGCGACAGGGAGACGTCATCTCCCCGAAGCTCTTTACCGCAGCATTGGAGGACGTCTTTAAGCTTCTGAATTGGAACGAACTGGGCATCAACATCAACGGCGAGTACATCACTCACCTGCGGTTTGCCGATGATATAGTCGTGATGGCAGAGTCTCTGGAAGATCTTAATACAATGCTCAACGACCTCAGCAGGGTTTCTCAACAGGTGGGCCTAAAAATGAACATGAGTAAGACGAAAATCATGTCAAATACTCATGTCCCGCTTCACCCAATAATCGTTGAGAACTCGGTGCTCGAAATTGTAGACGAGTAGGTATATATACCTAGGACACACAGTCCAGCTAGGTAGGTCCAATTTCGAGAAAGAGGTCAACCGCCGAATCCAACTCGGATGGGCAGCGTTCGGGAAGCTTCGCGATGTCTTCTCGTCCAAAATTCCTCAATGCCTGAAGACGAAAGTCTTCGAACAGTGCGTGTTGCCAGTGATGACATACGGATCCGAAACATGGTCGTTAACTATGGGCCTCATAAGAAAGCTCAAAGTCGCTCAGAGAGCGATGGAGAGAGCTATGCTCGGAGTTTCTCTACGCGATCAAATCAGAAATGAGGAGTTCGTAGAAGAACCAAAGTCACCGACATAGCTCAACGGGTTGCGAAACTGAAGTGGCAATGGGCGGGGCACATAGTTCGGAGAACCGACGGACGTTGGGGTCCCAAGGTGCTGGAGTGGCGACCTCGCACCGGGAAGCGCAGTGTTGGTAGACCCCCCACTAGGTGGACCGACGACATCAAACGAGTCGCAGGGAGCCGCTGGATACAAGCGGCACAAGACCGTGGCATGTGGAAGTCCCTTCAAGAGACCTATGTCCAGCAGTGGACGTCAATCGGTTGATTACGACGATGTAATAATCGGGTAAGAATTTTGGGAAGAAATGGCGAACGAAGAAGAATCGGAAATTTTACAAAAGTTATAATTATATAATCAACTCTAAAATATGTCTATACAGACCATCGATGTCAGACGAACTGCATTTTAACTGTAAGCCGACTGCAAATTTGCAGTTTGGATGCAGTTTTAGTGCCAAACTGCAATTTTGCTGATTGCTTCTGGCACAAGCTGACCATCTGCAGGGTTAATTCGATTAATTTTAATTTTAATGCAAGTATTTTCGAAAATAAATTATGTCATTGTAAGATTAAATTAACTGCTCCATTTGCAAATTGAAACTTTTGTGCACAGTTTAATGGAAATTGATAAAGTAATAAAATACAGAAGACACCAGTAATAATTTATCACAGTGAGCTCAGTCCCTAGAAAATGACCAGCCTTTAATAATATATTGCAGTTATTAGCAACAAGCAGATGCCTCCGACTTTGCCTTTGTGAAAGATGATAGATATACTTAGATATATACTAGGTAGATATATTAGATAATATATAGATATACTAGGTCCATACAATTTGCCTAACCTTGCGCATTCGATATTTTAGTCAGAGAAATCAAAATCTTTTACTCGCCATAATAGAAAAGTACCGTTTAAAATGTACATAAAGCAAATCATTCATTTGTGTAATACATCCATAAAACTAACAAACAAGGATTTAATAAGTTTTTAATAATAAAGACGCGTCTCCCTCCCTCTTACTATACAATTACATGTAGATTATTGAAGCAAGTAGTAGCGCCTTAATACATGGCTTGAGGCGATTCGTTTTTTGCACCCGTTTCATCCAGCTTGGGCCCAACAAATGTGTGGGCAATCCGGTAATTTATTTTTTTGGGCCAATAAATTACTCACGCGTCAAAACTCTGGACGCGCGGCGGAACACAGCGAGTGATATATTGGGGCTTGTCACACCATTTGTACCTTTTTCTACCACAATTTTAATATCCCCGATTAATTAATTGCTCAATGCGGTCGAATCGTTTATCCTAATGAGATATTCTATTAGTATCTATGCGGATGTCCCTTAAATGTATTAGAGTTACGATGGAATGCAACGGTCGGAGCCTTTTTACCGCTTCAGGGCAGATTATGTAACTTTTTGGAAGTCTTGCGATAATGGTAGGTATGTATAGGTTTTGTATAATTTTCACTGTCATGTCGTCCCGCTGTTTCACTTTAGGAGCTTTGGTTTAGTAAAATCAGCCAATTTACAGTTTATATAATTATATAATGTAATAAATAATCTTATTTACTTACGGCCTGTTTCACCACCTTCTGATAATTAAGTGTCTGATAGCTTAGACGTAAGTTTTGTCACTTTCTTACTTATGTCAAGTGACAAAGACAAAAGTTGTATATAGCTATCCGATACTTATCAGAACTTCAGAAGGTGGTGAAACAGTCCCTTAAACTGTTAAAAACATTGTGTCTCTATTAATGTTTTCAACATTTCAAGTAAAAGCATTTATTGTTAAAAGATATAAAATTATATCCGACGATATCAGATGAGCTTTGATCTTCTTTATTGTATCACAAATACATAAATACAGTTAATAATATACGATAAATATATTTCAAAATAATAAACATAGGTAGCCATGTGAATGCATAAAATAACAAACAAAAAAATTATACACATAACATTCGATAAATTATCTTAATTATGCATTCACATGGCTTACCTATGAACCTCAAGGAATAGATAATACATAATACGTATGAATGAATTTTTAGCTTATACATAATAATATTCATTCTTACTGAGATTACTATATATTAATATATATATAGCTGCTCGTGCTGATTCATTGACTGACTCACTGATTGATCACCCCTCCTGTAAAATTTTGTATGAAAATTTTTTTTTTCACTAATGGTTTCGTATAGAGGACAAAAATTCATTCGGAACAAAAATATGGAGAGAGCTGATGATTGAGGATTTCGGAGACAGGTGAGCAGCACGCTTAAGGTATTGAAGATAGGTGGGGGGTGCTCGAACAAATGTCACTCGAAACGTCATCCAATTGGCAGTTAGCTGAAAAAAAATTCAAAATGGCGAAAAAAAGATGGCCGCCATACAAATTTCATCGGTCTCCATCTCGGAGGGTATAAAAGATGGAAGAGTGGTTTCTTCGCAAAAGATGATGAGGATCCAAAGGTCTACTTGACGAATTGAAAAAAAAATCAAAATGGCGGAATTTATTTTTCCATAGAAAATGTATGGCGAATATTGAAGAGACTACAAGTTGTAAACTATGCAAGGCTTTGATGCGATTCTTTGGAGAACTCTCAAAGAAAAATATGGAAAGACATGATGATTGAGGGTTTGGAAGATGGATGAGGAGCCCGGGCAGGGTATGTTAGATAGATGGGAGGTGCTCAAACAAAAATTACTCAAAACCTCATCCAATTGGCACTGAGCTGAAAAAAAAAACAAAATGGCGGATTCAAGATGGCGGCTATACAAATTTCGTCAGAGTCTATCTCACCAAGCATAAAAGATGGAAGAGTGGTTTCTGGGAAAAAGATGATCAAGACCTAAAAATCTACTTGATGAACGGAAAAAAACAAGATGGCGGAATTTATTTTTCTACACAAAAAAAAATTATTGATGGAAAAATACGGAAAGAGCTGATGATCGAAGATTTTGGAGACGGATGAAGAGCACGGCGAGGGTATTGAAGATAGGTGGGACGTGCTCAAACAAAAACTACTCGAATCCTCGCGGTCCGCTTGCGGGCCGCGCACCCACGCGCCATACTAGTTACTATATATATAGCTGCTCGTGCTGATTCACTCACTCATTGATCACCTCTCCTGAACAATTTTGTATGAAAAATTTTTTTTTCACTCATGGTGTCGTATAGAAGACAAAAATTCATTAAGAGGAAAAATATGGAGAGAGCTGATGATTGAGGATTTCAGAGACGAGCGACGGGCACGCTTAAGGTATTGAAGATAGGTGGGGGGTGCTCGAGCAAATGTCACTTGAAACGTCATCCAATTGGCAGTCAGCTGAAAAAAAATTCAAAATGGCGAAAAAAAGATGGCCGCCATACAAATTTCGTCGGTCTCCATCTCGGAGGGTATAAAAGATGGAAGAGTGGTTTCTTCGCAAAAGATGATGAGGATCCAAAGGTCTACTTGATGAATTGAAAAAAAATTCAAAATGGCGGAATTTATTTTTCCATAGAAAATGTATGGCGAATATTGAAGAGACTACAAGTTGTGAACTATGCAAGGCTTTAATGCGGTTTTTTTGAGAACTCTCAAAGAACAATATGGGAAGACATGATTATTGAGGGTTTGGAAGTTGGTTGAGGAGCCCGGGCAGGGTATTGAAGATAGGTAGGAGGTGCTCAAACAAAAAATACTCGAAACATCATCCAATTGGCAGTGAGCTGAAAAAAAGTCCAAATGGTGGCCATACAAACATCGGTGTCTATCTCACCAAGTATAAAAGATGGAAGAGTGGTTTTTGCCAAAAGATGATTAAGACCTTAAGTTCTACTTGATGAGCAGAATGATTCGAAGAAAAAATATGGAGAGTGATAATGATCGAGGATTAGGAATAGGGGAGAGATAGATGGAGGCTGCTCAAACCAAAATACCCGAAAGCGAAACCTCGCGGTCCGCTTGCGGGCCGCGCACCCACGCGCCCTACTAGTTAATATATATATAGCTGCTCGTGCTGATTCATTGACTGACTCACTGATTGATCACCCCTCCTGTAAAATTTTGTATGAAAAATTTTTTTTTCACTAATGTTTTCGTATAGAGGACAAAAATTCATTCGGAACAAAAATATGGAGAGAGCTGATGATTGAGGATTTCAGAGACGAGCGAATGGCACGCTTAAGGTATTGAAGATAGGTGGGGGGTGCTCGAACAAATGTCACTCGAAACGTCATCCAATTGGCAGTGAGCTGAAAAAAAATTCAAAATGGCGAAAAAAAGATGGCCGCCATACAAATTTCGTCAGTCTCCATCTCGGAGGGTATAAAAGATGGAAGAGTGGTTTCTTCGCAAAAGATGATGAGAATCCAAAGGTCTACTTGATAAATTGAAAAAAAATTCAAAATGGCGGAATTTATTTTTCCATAGAAAATGTATGGCGAATATTGAAGAGATTACAAGTTGTAAACTATGCAAGGCTTTGATGCGGTTCTTTGGAGAACTCTCAAAGAAAAATATGGGAAGACATGATGATTGAGGGTTTGGAAGATGGATGAGGAGCCCGGTCAGGGTATTGTAGATAGATGGGGGCTGCTCAAACAAAAATTACTCAAAACCTCATCCAATTGGCACTGAGCTGAAAAAAAACAAAATGGCGGATTCAAGATGACGGCTATACAAATTTCGTCGGTGTCTATCTCACCAAGCATAAAAGATGGAAAAGTGGTTTATGGGAAAAAGATGATCAAGACCTAAAGATCTACTTGATGAACAGAAAAAAAATCAAGATGGCGGAATTTATTGTTTCACACAAAAAAGTTTTTTTCACTGACGGTTTCGTATAGAAGACAAAAATTTATGCGGAGGAAAAATATGGAGAGAGCTGATGATTGAAGATTTTGGACACAGGTGAGGAGCACGCTTAGAGTATTAAAGATGGGTGGGAGGTGCTCAAACAAAAATTACTTGAAACCTCATCTAATTGTCAGTGAGTGAGAGAGTCAGTTGAAAAAAAGGCCAAAATGACGGATTAAAGACGGGGGGCATACAAATTTCGTCGGTGTCTCCAGTTCCTTTTCAAAATTTGTTTTTATGGAAAAAGCTCTCATTCTGACAAATGATTCGGAGAAAAATGAGTGAGAAAATGAGATGATGAGAGAGAAAAAAGGAGGTGCTCAATCAAAAATTACTCGAAACTTCATACAATTGGCAGTGATCTAAAAAAAAGGACCAAAATGGCGGTTCAAGATGGCGGCCATAAAAATTTCGTCGGTGTCCATCTCGGAGGGTATAAAAGATGGAAGAGTGGTTTCTTCACAAAAGATGATCAGGATCGGAAGGTCTACTCGATGAATAGAACAAAAATTCAAAATGGCGGAATTTATTTTTCCATAGAAAATGTATGGCGAATATTGAAGAGACTACAAGTTGTGAACTACACAAGGCTTTGATGCGATTCTTTGGAGAAATCTCAAAGAAAAATATGGGAAGACAATACGATGGTTGAGGGTTTGGAAGATGGTTGATGAGCCCGTGCAGGGTATTGTAGATAGACGGGGGCTGCTCAAACAAAAAATACTCAGAACCTCATCCAATTGGCAATGAGCGAAAAAAACCCAAATTGTCGGATTCAAGATGGCGGCTATACAAATTTCGTCGGTGTCTATCGCACCAAGTATAAAAGATGGAAGAGTCGTTTCTTGGAAAAAGATGATCAAGACCTAAAAATCTACTTGATGAACAGAAAAAATCAAGAAGGCGGAATTTATTTTTTTCACACAAAATCTTTTCCACTGATGGTTTCGTATAGAAGACAAAATTCCATGCGGAGGAAAAATATGGAAAAAGCTGATGATTGAAGATTTTGGAGACGTATGAGGAGCACGGTCAGAGTATTAAAGATAGGTGGGAGGTGCTCAAACAAAAATTACTTGAAACCTCATCTAATTGTCAGTGAGTGAGAGAGTCAGTTGAAAAAAAGGCCAAAATGACGGATTAAAGACGGGGGGCATACAAATTTCGTCGGTGTCTCCAGTTCCTTTTCAAAATTTGTTTTTATGGAAAAAGCTCTCATTCTGACAAATGATTCGGAGAAAAATATGGAGAGTGATAATTATCGAGGGTTAGGAATATGGGAGAGATAGGTGGAGGCTGCTCTCACCAAAATACCCGAAAGCGAAACCTCGCGGTCCGCTTTAGCGGGCCGCGCACCCACGCGCCATACTAGTTAATATATATATAGCTGCTCGTGCTGATTGGGTCACTGACTCATTGATCACCTCTCCTGAACAATTTTATATGAAAAAATTTTTTTTCAATAATGGTGTCGTATAGAGGACAAAAATTCATTAAGAGGAAAAATATGGAGAGAGCTGATGATTGAGGGTTTCGGAGATGGGTGAGGGGCACGCTTAAGGTATTGAAGATAGGTGGGGGGTGCTCGAGCAAATGTCACTCTAAACGTCATCCAATTGGCAGTAAGCTGAAAAAAAATTCAAAATGGTGAAAAAAAGATGGCCGCCATACAAATTTCGGCTTCGGCTAACTCGGAGGGTATAAAAGATGGAAGAGTGGTTTCTTAGCAAAATATGATTAGAATCCAAAGATCTACTCGATGAATAGAAAAAAAATTCAAAATGGCGGAATTTATTTTTCCATAGAAAATGTATGGCGAATATTGAAGAGACTACAAGTTGTAAACTATGCAAGGCTTTGATGCGGTTCTTTGGAGAACTCTCAATGAAAAATATGGGAAGACATGATGATTGAGGGTTTGGAAGATGGTTGAGGAGCCCGGGCAGGGTATCGCAGATAGATGGGAGGTGCTCAAACAAAAATTACTCAAAACCTCATCCAATTGGCACTGAGCTGAAAAAAAAAAACAAAATGGCGGATTCAAGATGGCGGCTATACAAATTTCGTCGGTGTCTATCTCACCAAGTATAAAAGATGGAAGAGTGGTTTCTTGGCAAAAGATGATCAAGAACTAAAGATCTACAATTTGATGAACAGAAAAAAAATCAAGATGTCAAAATTTATTTTTTTCACACAAAATATATATGACGAATACTGAAGAGACTATAAGTTGGGAAACTATACAAGACTTTGATACGGTTCCGGAGAAAAAAATTTGGAGAGTGATGATGATCGAGGGTTTGGAAGATGGATGAGGAGCACGGCCAGGGTTAAAGATGCTGAAAATGATACAAGAAGGTGGAGGCTGCTAAAACAAAAATAATACTGAAATCCCCGCGGTCCGCTTTAGCGGGCCGCGCAGCCAAGCGCCCTACTAGTATACTTATATATATATAGCAGATGAGCACAAATGAATTAACGAAACCTAAATGATTAGATTAGAGCTTATAAAGGAAATAATATAGAGTTATAGACACTATGTTCAGGGTTTATACGAAAGGATACTTACTAACTCTAAGATACAATAATAATAATTATTCATTTTATTATAGTCCTATATGTTACATGTATATGTATGTAGGTATGCATCTAAGATGAACTATATGTATAATTATATGTATGTATATGACTCATTATTAACTTTATTAGCATAGGCACTTGACAAAATATACTTAGAAATATCATTAAATTAAAAAAACTAAAACTAAAAATTAAAGTACTTATCAAAATTTTGAGGCATAGGTAGAGTGCCCATTAAATAGCATGTATGTATATTGTACATGTATATAAGGTATATCCATATGTATGCACATCAAAAACACTTTTGATATCGGATTTATTTATTCTGACATCGAAAACTCAAAGTAAATTTTGCCCCCGAAATTTTTAAGAATCCCCGGGAACTTTTTTTTTTTGACGGACACTTTTTGCCAACTGACAACATATCTACAATATTGATCGAAGGTTCTTTAAAAAAATGCCCATGGAAAAAGTTATTAAAACGCCTCGTAATATTAGTAAATGGATAAATTCGATTTCGTCAGATACTCGTAGATTTGGCATACGTATTTACAATTTCAAGGTGTTCCTAATTGTTATTTGGATTATGACAATCGAAACACGTCTAATAATAGCCTGAAACTCAGTGCCAAATGGGGAATCTGTAATTCAACGTGACTCGAATATTATCAATACGTATAATAACTATGATCGACAAATGGAAATCTGGTGTTGATGTATAGAGGTACAGGCAGCATTATAATGTTATTCATGGAAATGGACAGTTTGTGATCGATTATATAACTTCTTCGACGGGCATCCACATCGTCTGATGCTTCCTAAAAGGTAATATTTATACACTTCTTGGAAAATCACTAGTGTCGTGTTATTTTTATTTTTAAACATCAATCAATACATCAATACATATAATAAAATCGTAGACTTGCCGTATCTGTACATTAAAGATTTTTGCAAAATAATAACTGGGGGACGTTAGGGATAAGTAATAGAAAGTAAAAAAGCTATTTTTGAAATTTTTGTCTGTTTGTCTGTTTGTCTGTTTGTCTGTTTGTCTGTTTGTCTGTTTGTCTGTTTGTCTGTTTGTCTGTTTGTCTGTTTGTCTGTTTGTCTGTTTATCTGTTTGTCTGTATGTTTGTGCGCGCATCACGCAAAAACTACTGAATGGATTGAAATGAAACTTGGCATGATTTAAGTTCATACTATGGAATAACATATAGGATACTTTTTATCCCGAAATTCAGCACGGTTCCCTTAGGAGAGGGGATGAAAGTCAAAATGTGTACTTAGCTGTAATTCGTTAACGGGTGGTCCGATTTCATTCATTCTTTTTTTGTTAGAAAGAAAATACTTTAAAGATTACTGGCTTATCTCTGAAAGGCTGGACCGATTTTGATGGGACTTTTACTCGCGGATGTTACATTTTGATCTACCTAAACATCCGCCAGTGAACTTTTAACAGTTTTTAGCAAGGTATGAGCTCAAAGGAGCTTAGGAAAAACAAAATGATTCTCATGGGATTTTTAAAAACCAATATCCACGCGAACGAAGTCGCGGGTGTCCGCTTGTAAATAATATTTCCGATCTCCTTCAACTAATTAGTAGGTACTTTAAATTAGGACTAATAGTAGGTAGGTACTTAGCGCTGTGATCTTATAAGTGAGAGATCTTGGGTTTGATTCCTGGCAGAGTGGTCTGGTCTGGTGGGAGGCTTCACTTGTGGCTAATTATCACCATACCGGCAACGGGTAAGCGATTTAACGTTCCGGTACGATGCCGATAACGGGTATGGTTGTAATAAAACTGCCACAGCCCGCAACCCATCCAAGTAAGTCCGCTTCCTTCTTCCGTTAAAAAGTAGCACTTACGAGAGTATAGTCCGATGAGTGAGTAAGATTAAATCTTCTACATGTCTGGATTTAAGTTTAAATTAATCTTTTCAAAATGAAATTTACGAAGAAGCAAGAATGTGATATAGTCTTGGATTTTCTATAAATATACAGTACATTTTATATACCAACAGTACATTTTATTCAGATTCGTACTGCAAACATCGTATATTATTTGCCAAAACGTTTTATTTCGCTCGAAACCAAAATTATACTCGTACGTCTAGGTACATTTAAATTGCGGCAAACACTGATAATGAAGGCTTTCTCAATGATATTATGTCTGTATGAGGGCGGACTGAAATCCGATAGGTCAGAGTAATCAGCTTCCTACGTTTGTCTAAATTGTGTAGCTTTCATCCACAACAAAGTTAAACTGGGGACAAAGAGATTAGGTTACGACAAAGAGATACAAGTAGGTTTATATCTTTGACTCTTTGACTGGGACTTTTTGAATAAATCATTATTAACACAGCACATAAATAGTCCTAGCTTAGAGCGTGCTATAATAGGTATTATTTGCACAACCTCGTCTTCTTTTTTTGCAGTTTATTTTCGGCATTTCATACATTTTCATTTCAAGGCAGCCGTTAAACCGATCTTAAAGAAATTTGGTTTGGATAGCTTGCATCCCGGAGACGGACGAGGGTTACTTTTTAAAAGTTCCCACGGAATTTTTAACAACCTAAGTAAATCCTGAATGGCTATAATAGTGATTGAAGGCTCGAAGGGATCGAAGGCAAACTGCTTCGTTGGTCTAGTAGTTAGCACATTCGACTGCAGATTACGAGGTCCCGGGTTCGATTCCCGGGTCGGCCAAATAATTGTTAAGTATTGGGTTTTCTGTCAAGGAATTCTCAGTGCCAGCTCATAGTTGGTAGTTGGCGGTGTTTTCATCCCCGTGCCTCCGAGAACACTTTAAGCAGTCGGTCCCAGTTATTATCACTATCATTTGTGACAATATAGTCGTTAAAGCCCGCCAATTCGCATTGGAGCAGCGTGGCGGGCCCAAGTTCTAAAGCCCTCTCACCTATGAGAGACCTGTTCCAGGCAAAGGTGCTGGTGCTGGTGCAGCAAAGTGGTGATGAATAAAAGTAGGTACTTACATAATATTATTTCACTTATAAAACTGTAGAAAACAAATCAGAACTATTTTTTTTAATACTAATACTTATTAGAATAGTAGAGAAGGTAGATTTTATTACAAACTCTTCATGTTTTCCTGAATTTCGAATGCGTCAAACGCCATCTATTGACACTTTGTTCCACTATTATGTAAGAGATTTATCATGCCATCTTTGCCACAAGGCATGTAATAAGATGCAACTTGTGAACCCAAGAGCCAAGAAATTTTTCACTTTAACGATAGAATGCAGTAGGTATTCCATATTTTTAAAACCGAATTCAAAAAGTTCTTCGGTCTACCAAGTTGCTTGTCAGGCAGAAAAAACAACAAAGGGGGGTTTGGTGAAAAGTGAAAGAAAGATTTCTGACTTGTGTAAACTAGTTTTTTTGATGATCTTTTCAATTATTGTAACAAGTAACAACTGTTACAGTTGAAGAGATCACCAAAAGCTTTGTTGGGCGGTACGATTTTTTTTAAATGGTACTGAAGCTTAAACCCATTTCTTTTCTTTACGTAGACAAGCTCTTGAACTTGTGTTTGTTTATTGTATGTGTGTATGTCTATTACCGTTTTCTACTGCGGTGTGAACTACTATATCAACTAACGACTTTTTCACCCGACTGCGCGACTCAAAGGAGTGTTAATGTGTTTGTCAGTCTATGTATGTATGTATGTATGTATGTATGTATGTATGTGTGTGTGTGTGTATGTATGTATGTATGTATGTATGTATGTATGTATGTATGTATGTATGTATGTATGTATGTATGTATGTATGTATGTGAATGCTGCCGCCAATTTTGCCACAATTGCATGATCTTCAAATGAATTTTCATAAAAAGTTTCAAACAGAGATTTCCTAGCATTATTTAATCAAAGTATACCTACGCAGTAGGAGCAATAGTAAAAATTTCAAAATAGTAGCACACAGCCGAGTATAAATTGAATAATTTGATAAAAAAAATTGAGAAAATTTTGTTGATAAAAAATCGCCGTCGTTTTGGTACCCTGTGCATTTTGAATATGCAATAAAAAAAAACTATCATAGTTATTGATCAATTTTTGATTCCTACGGCATAAGTATATAAATTTGCGCACATTACGTCATGTTATACATAAACAAAGGCTATTTAATCATGTTATTTATCTAGTAATTTATGTCCATTCAAAATTTCAACCAAATCGGTTCAGTAGTTCCGGCGTTAAAGAGCAATAAACATACACACTCACACACACACAAACTTTCGCCTTTCGCTTTCGCCCTTTTTAATTAGACCAAAAAGTAGGGGTGAGGTTACAATAATTCACACTTGGCTGAAAATTGGTAACATTGTTCAAAACACTATTATAAATTAAATGTGAAAAAATTACTCGGGGTCAAAGGTCACAAAACAGGTTTTTCGCGATTTTCAGCAAAATTTTAAGTTTTATCATAAAATTAGCTCAGACAAAAATTGTAAGTACATCAGATAATTATTATCTATAAAAAATTCTGAATACTTTTTTTCCTAAGAACCACCGTTTTTGAGATATAACGATTCAAAAAGTTGAAAGAGTTGTAATCGTCATAGTAATATGTATAAGTACACAACGTATATACATTACTGAAGCTGTAATACAAGTAAAAATATCGTTCTATCGGTCAGTGTAACTTACACATATAAAATATTATAAATATCAGAATTTCGGGTAAAAAGAAACCCAACCCCTCATTTTTATTTCGAAAACTTTTTGAATACTTATATCTCAAAAACGGTGGCTCATAAATAAAATAAAAATAAATACTCACACATATATACACACGGTCGTCTGTTCCTAAAGTAGGCAACTTAATGCCTGTGTTATAGGTAACAGCCGACTGATAGACATATTTACATATAAATACATATATATTTTAATAAAGGTATACATACATACATATTATAAATACACCCAGACTCGGGACGGGAATCGAACCCGGGACCCCGGAGCGGAAGGCAGGGTCACTGCCAACCACGCCAACGGGCCAGTCATTCAAAAAAGTATTCAAATATTTTGTATAGATAGTTATTTGATATACAACTTTTGTCTGAACTAATTTTATGTCAAAACTTACCGTTTTGCTGAAAATCGCGAAAAATCCGTTTTTGTGATCATTGACCCCGAGTAATTTTTGCCAGGTGTCAGATCGATAGATCGATAAGGACTTTTCACATTTCTTTAAATAATAGTATTTTAAACAATTCTTAAAATTTTCAGCCAAGTGTGAGTTATTGTAACCTTGGATGTCTAAATTGACCGGGCTATTAATTTAAATTCAGAGTCAGAGATCTGTTTTTCAGTCACAAAAACAATGAACAATACGAAGCACATTTTTACATTAGGTACACAACACTCCTTTCTCTTCGTAATCTCTTTCTCTTTGTTGTTTCATTATCTGGCGCATTTTTAGTTACCTACAACTTTTACGATAAAATAATCGTGAAAGAATGAATGTCACTTTATAAAATATAATCGTCCTTGATCTTGAAGTCGGATGTTAATGTCATTGTTTGCATATGATTATTTATTAAAAACTTAATTAAGATTGTCTTTTTGGGTGATTAAAGAGGCGAAAACTTTTACTGAGTGATGATAAGCGAAGGTTATCGGAGCTATCGTTTTATTGAGATTAATTATGTGAAAACGTATGATTTAACGTTATAGCTTTATGTAAAGTTATTTACAGCAGTTATGTAATATTTAACTAGGTAAATTATGAAAACACCATTGCAAAATTAACTATGAACCAACTCTACGGCAAAACAAACAATATTCCCGATATAATTAATGCCCTATGCCCCCTCAATTAACTACCTTCAGATATAATTACGATAACAAATTTTTTTTGGCACCATATAAATATTTTGTTAGAATATCTGCAATGGCATAACAACTACAATTTTTTTACATTTGGTTGCTTACGTGATCGGATATTATAACCCGGTGTTTGAACCGTTAACTTAGTATGCATATAATAATGTCCTCCCGATCGAATTTCGGCAGCGGTGGCCAATTCCAACGGAAGCGGATACTAGCCAACTAGTTAATTAGATAGATAGATAGATAGAAACACTTTATTGCATTCCAAAATACAAATAACACAAAGAAGAAAAAAAAATACAATTATTGTAAGTACAGTAGCATGCAAAGGCGGCCTTATTGCTAAAGCAATCTCTTCCAGGCAACCCTTGTTTAAAAAGGAAAAGAGCATAATATGGTAACAGGGTAGTGCAGTACTATCGCAAACACATCATAATATTATGTAGTTATGTCTATCTAAACAGATAAATATATTACCTACTCAATAATAATAAACAATTTAGTTAGTTAAGCCTACCTATAAAATGTATATGTTACAGCCAAAGTAATTAATTGGCTTTTATTCATAATGACTGGCAATTATAAATAATATCTAAATTGTCCAGATATTATTCATAATATCATGTCAAACCAGACATTATTCATAATAGCAGGTGAACGTTGGTCAAAAATGATAAATACGGCCCGACATGCTTCCTCTCCCGAATCTCATTCCTTTGTAGTGCGGCGTGATCGCCACGATCTCGTAATCTAAACTACCCTATCCTAACTTAACCTAACCTAGCCTAAAATTCTTGATGTAGACCGTGCCAAAGCTGATGATAGAAACATTATAGGCATACCTAGCTGTTCTAATTTCTCCGGAGACACGACAGGAGATAAGTACCTCACGAAAATAAGTATTATTAATGAACTAGTGAATGCCTGCCACTTCGCCCGCGTGGACGCAGGAACTCTTTGTTTTCCCTAAGCTCCTTTGAGCTCATACTGTTAAAAGTGGCGCATTACAATGGAACTACAGTAACGAGTATTCATTTTTAATTTAATAGCTCTTCCCCATCCTAAAGATTTCCCAATGGAAGTCCCATCAAAATCGGTCCAGCGTTTCGGAGATAGACAAACACAAATTTAAATGCATCCCAGATGATAATCCAGACCTTTAAAGGTTCCTGTGCAATCCGGGTTCCAAGTTATAAGGAATACTGAGGATTGGCTGTAATTTCTAAACTACAAAACCGATGACCTTGAAATATTTACGGAATAATTTTTAAAGTATCTCCTTTCTAATAAAAAAAGAATGAATGAAATCGAACTACCCATTAATAAATTACAGCTAAGTACACATTTTAACTTTCATCCCCTCTCCCAAGGGAACCGTGCTGAATTTCGGGATGAAAAGTATCCTATAGGTTACTCAGTAGTATTAACTTAAATCATGCCAAGTTTCATTTCACAGACCACGTAGCTTTGTCTGCCCTGCCCTTAGAGTGTTTTTATAAAGCCGTAGGTGCGAAGGGAGAGCAGCCCCCGCCCGCCGTAGAAAATCTTAGGCACCCGTGCGAGCCGTAGCGGATGAGGCAGGTCGAAGCTGTGGAGGTGAGCATGTGTGCCTGGGCTTTGCTACGCAGGGGCGATGTGGATGCACTTCCCGCAGCGCCGAAGCCGTTGCTGAAGTAACTAAGTATGTTTTTGGGTGGTATAAACTGTTTATTTGACGTTATATTTTGCAATATCTGGTGAACAGTTAAACATAAGTCCTTGTTTTGTTACTTTATCCAAGTCTTCCAAGATATTATATAAAATAGCTGAATATTATTCATAATAGCTAGATAATTTTAATAATTCTGTGTCTATTATTACTTTATCCAAATTGAGTTGATATTATTTATAATGGCTGGATAGTATTCATAATATCCTTATTTATTACTTTGGCTGTAACATATATATAAATAATTTGTTGTTTTTGTGCTTTTTTAAATGTTGAATAGAAGCAGGCGTAACTTTGCGGAATTCCATGATATTATACAATGAACACAAAATTACTTTGCTATAATCCGCTAACAGTCTGTTAGCGGATTATAGCAAAGTAATTTTGTGTTCATTGTATAATTTGTGCTTTTTTTGCACTTTTTTCCTATTTTTTATTTTAATGATTGCTTTGTTTTTTTTTTTAATAAATATTTTTTTACTAACCAACTGCGCAGAAGATATTATAATTTATAGTGCACAAGTGTGCGCGCATACGCAGGTGTACTCTCTGTTCCTTTACTGTCATAGTCAGATAGGACGCCAAGCCAATGCGACACAACCGGAGAGAGATCAGGCGCAGGACCGACGGCTTTACGTGCTCTCAGAGGCACGGGGGTGTACCTAATACCGCCAACTTTCAACTTCGGACTGGCACTGAGAATTTCTTGTAAGAAAAACCCATCACCCACCACCACTACAGCCTTTTAACGTCCCACTGCTAGTGCTCTGCTCACAGGCCTCCTCTCTCATAGGAGAGAGAGATTTATAGCTTAGACCCGCCACGCTGCACAGTGGGTCGAAACTGCTATTTGAGGGACATAGGATTTTTTGTTACAAATTCCATTTAAAAAAATACTTATCGAAAGATCTTGTCATTCTGATGAATAATTGTTATTAAAAGTTTTTATCTAAAACTGATAGCTTGCCCGAAAAAAAATATTTTCAGTTTTTGTTCTATGGAATGAAACATAAACTGCTAAATTTTGGCCAAGTCTTGAAAGGTCTTGCTTTGAAACTACTTTATTCTTATTCTTTGGCTTGTTGGCTATAATTCTACGCTATCAGCGCGTACCCGAAGTTGCCCGTTCGCAAGTTATAAGGTTCACAAAAATGAAGAAAAAAAAGTAAGTAAAAAGTACTTTTTAGGGTTCCATACCTCAAAAGGTACAAAAAGGAACCCTTATAAGATCACTCTCTTGTCCGTCTGTCTGTCTGTCCGTATGTCACCACCGATTTTCTCAGAAACGAGTGAACCAAGCAAGTTGTAATTTATACTGGATACTGAAATCTATAGTTCCTATTAGGTGTATAAAAATCAAGGTCCTGAGTCAACACGGTAAAGAGATATGGGCAAATTTAGATTTTGGCGAGAACTTATAAGTACCGAAAATTACCGTAATTTTCATTTTTTTTATTTTTCGTAATTTTCGCTTCACTTGTGCTTTATGACCTTGCTTTTAACCAAAATTGACAATTCTAGGTCAACCGGAAGTACCGTATAGGTTTTGGGTCGAAAACCTACATGGTAGTTGCCGTTGACCTAGAATCCTGAAATTTGGCAAGTAGGTAGGTCTTATAGTACAAGTAAAGGAATAAATCTGAAAACCGTGAATTTGTGGTTACATCACACAAAAAAAAATATAATGTGTTCATAAACAAATAATTGGTATTTTCAATTTTCAAAGTACAATAACTATACCAAATGGGATATCATATAAAAGGACTTTACTTGTACATTCAAAAACAGATTTTTATTTATTTTTATGCATAATAGTTTTTGATTTATCGTGCAAAATGTCGAAAAAAATTCCGTTACGCCCCCCTTATCTCTGAAGTTTACCAATAGAAAAATATTTTAGATTTTGCTATTGGTAAACTTCAGAGATAAGGGGGGTGTAAGGGAATTTTTTCGACATTTTGCACGATAAATCAAAAACTATTATGCATAAAAATAAATAAAAATCTGTTTTAGAATGTACAAGTAAAGTCCTTTTATATAATATTCCATTTGGTATAGTTATCGTACTTTGAAAATTGAAAATACCAATTATTTGTTTATGAACACAATATAATTTTTTTTGTGTGATGTAACCACAAATTCACGGTTTTCAGATTTATTCCTTTACTTGTACTATAAGATCTACCTACTTGCCAAATTTCAGGGTTCTAGGTCAACGGCAACTACCATGTAGGTATTCGACCCAAAACCTATAGGGCACTTCCGGTGAACCTAGAATTGTCAATTTTGGTTAAAAGCAAGGTCTTATAGCACAAGTGAAGGTAAAATTACGAAAAATAAAAAAAAATTGAAAATTAAGGTAATTTTCGGTACTTATAAGTTCTCGCCAAAATCTAAATTTGCCCATATCTCTTTATCGTGTTGACTCAGGACCTTGATTTTTATACACCTAATAGGAACTATAGATTTCAGTATCCGGTATAAATTTCAACTTGGTTGGTTCACCCGTTTCTGAGAAAATCGGTGATGACACACGGACAGACAGACAGACGGACAAGAGAGTGATCTTAGAAGGGTTCCTTTTTGTACCTTTTGATGTACAGAACCCCAAAAAGTACTTTTTACTTACTTTTTACTTACTTCTTCATTTTTGTGAACCTTATGTTGGGATTTAACCTTATGAGGGGATGTTAGGGATAAGTAATAGAACGTAAAAAAGCTATTTTTGAAATTTTTGTCTGTTTGTCTGTTTGTCTGTTTGTCTGTTTGTCTGTCTGTTTGTCTGTTTATCTGTTTGTCTGTATGTTTGTGCGCGCATCACGCAAAAACTACTGAATGAATTAAAATAAAACTTGGTAAGATTTAAATTCATACTACGGACTTAACATATAGGATACTTGGGAGAGGGGATTAAAGTTAAAATGTGTACTTAGCCGTAATTCATTAACGCGTGGTCCGATTTCATTCATTATTTTTTTGTTAGAAAGGAGATACTTTAAAGATTACCAGCTAATCTCAGAAAGGCTGGATCGATTTTGATGAGACTTTTACTGGCGGATGTTTACATTTTGATCTACCTAAACGTCCGCCAGTGAACTTTTAACAGTTTTTAGCAAGGTATGAGCTCAAAGGAGCTTAGGAAAACAAAATGATTCCCACGGGATTTTTAAAAACCAATATCCACGCGAACGAAGTCGCGGCTGTCCGCTTGTAAATTTAATAAGTAAAGATCGACCAGAATCTCATGAAAAATAGGGAAATTAAATTTTGTAGTAAGCAACACTAGGTTAACTCGGCTGCCCTAGTGATAAACAAAGTAATTACATTCAGAACACCTTACCTGGGATCGTTTCACGAAACGAAAAATCAAGCAACTGCATTTTAAATACAAAAACAAAGTAATCAACATCCAATTAATTTGTTTTTGTGTTATGCTTGTTGTTTACTTGGTTTTTGGATTTATATTCCGGGTTAGTGAGTGCAGTTACTTTGTCTGGGCAATTTAAATTTCAGTAAACGGTTCAAGTTATTTGAAATATTAATCTGTGGTAAAAAACTACTCGACATAAAACTTTTGTTAATGCAAAAAGTCAATTTCACAAAAAATGTCAGTTACTTTGTTTATCGCTAGGGCAGCCGTAGTGTTGCCAACCTTGGAATTTCATTTCCCTATTTTTCATGAGATTCTGGTCGATCTATACCTACCATAAAACAACAATTTTCACAACGTATTTACAGTTTCGTTTTTAGGGTTCCGTACCTAACCCTTTAGGAACCCTAAAAACGGGACCCTATTACCTACTAAGACCCTATTACCTACTCCGTTGTCCGTCTGTCTGTTTGTCCGTTTGGCTGTATCTCATAAATTGAATTTGTATAAAAAACACGATGAAATAATTTCTATATAATATGCAGATTTATGAATACTTTCGAGGTAATATGCCGGTACCTTACGATGTTTTCTTTCACTGAAAACTATCTATATACATAAAACAAAGTCGTGTTAGTTCGAACACTTATAACTCGAGAACGGCTGGAGCGATTTTCATGGTTTTTAATTTGTTGTATTTGTCTCCGTCCCGAACAGCAGAATAACTATTAAGAACATTGGAAAATTGACAAAAAAATAAAAGAAAAAACATTTTCCCATACAAAATGTTAATGGGTTTCGTAACTATCGAAGATTTAATTGTCATCCCGTCGATATAGGTAAACTCTCACCCGTACCTCTCATATAGAACGTAATACATCTTTTGTGCGTGTGTTTGTCACCGGGCAGGACGAAGTGTGCCGGATCCACTAGTCTACGTATATAAATAAGTTGTTGGAGTTTTGGGAAACCAAAACTGTTTGTACAATTTAATCTTAATTACATATGCTTCATCTCTTACCATCATCATGATCAGGTAAGATTAAGATCATAACATAAGCTACCTATGTTCTTGTTAGAACATAGGTAACAGGTAATTGTTCTAACAAGAACATACATAGGTAGCTTATGTTATGATCTTAGCTTACACAACGTTACGTAATCTTTATCAGCCCGTAAGTATGAACTCACAAACAGAAAAATATATTTTTATTTAGTTGGAGATAAAAGCTTAACGAGTCCATTGATAACAGCAACCACCGTCTTCGGAAGATTACCGGTAGAGGTCATAGGAAATTTATACAACGAAAAAAAACAAATATTTGTTATACAAATAATTTAAATCGTGACCTTGATTATTAGTAATTAGCTCTTGGCAGTCATTGAACTCGCTCTTTTGCGAGTTAGTACGTTATATAACGTTGTCATTATTAACCCCCGACGCAAAAACGATGGGATGTTGTAAGTTTGACGTGTCTGTGTGTGTGTGTGTGTCTGTCTATTCCCCTGTAGCGCTCAAACGGGTGAACCGATTTGAATACAGTTTTTTTTATTTGAAAGGTGAATTAGTCGAGAGTGTTGTTAGCTATGTTTGATGAAAATCGATCCAAGATGGCCGCCACTACAAAGTGGCGGATTACATATTTTATCACAACACCCTCAATATGGGTATCAAATGAAAGAGCTTGACTAGTATAATAGCACTATGCAAATCCAAGATGGCCGCCACCACAAAATGCCGAATGTCGGGGGTTTTTAAATTTTTAATCTATACTTGTAATCATTAATATCAACTCATTATCGGCCAATGCGACACGACCGGAGAGAGCTCCGGCGCAAGACCGACCGCTTTACGTGCTCTCCGAGGCACGGGGGTGTATCTAACACCACAATGTTTGTGTTTTTGTATATACTTAGTAGGCGTGGTACGTAGCGGCGTTTGAAATCGGTTTTTTTGATAATAATTTTTACTTAATATGTGGACAAATAAAAACTAACTAACTATTTTGGTTAGACAAAATGCTCGCGTCATCATCGTCAGGTGGTTGGTGGTTATGAAATATTGTCTCAAGGAAATGAGGCACTAAAATGCAGAGACTAACTTGCTGGAAAAAGCCACCACCACCACCACTACAGTCTTTTAACGTCCCACTGCTGGGCACAGGCCTCCTCTCTCATAGGAGAGAGGGATTTAGAGCTTAGACCCACCACGCTGCTCCAATGCGGGTTGGCGGCTTTCACATGATAGTGATAATAGCCGGGATCAACCACTTACTTCAAGCATACATAATTAAAAGATTGAAAGTTAAACCAACTTCACCACGCACTTAAAAGTCCATATCTCGAAACTAGTGAGCCGATTTTGATGAAACTTTCACGGTTCTCTATGTTGGAGTAAATGTAAAATAATAAAACCGCCGCATTAGTCGCCCCTACGATTTTCGGAAGGTCCCCTCGATTTCTCTGGTCTGCCATCATCAAACCCTGATTTCCTTGTCATGGGACCACCTTTGAAATATCTTCTTTCCAACAAAAAAACAATCATCAAAATCGTTTCATAAAGGACGAAGTTATCCGCGAACACTCATAAAAAAAGCATATACCTATACGGTCGAATGTTTTGAAGTCGGTTAAAAATCCGTTCGGGGGTTGGTCCGTGAAAAAGTAACAGATAGACAGAGTTACTTTCACATTTTTAAATTCCTTGACAACTTCCTTGACAAGGCAATGTTTACAAAAACTCAATGTTCAAACTCAATTAGGGGCCAGTTGCAAGACTGCCAGATGGTTAACTCGCCGTTAAAGTTGCCCACCAAAAAAACGAAACAAAACAAGGTTAATTTTTCAAACCGTTTAATTTTTTTATAAGAATAGTTGGCCCGCGACTTCTTTCGCGTAAATTCATACAAATCTAAAACAAACTTATCCTTATCTTCTATCTACCTAACTTACTTGGGGGTGGAATTCCCGAAAATTCCAAACCCAAAGTCCATCGTCTAAACATCTTTCTAACCAAAAGTCTAATTACTGATTTTCATGGATATAATTAAAAAAATAGCGCACTTTCATGCAAACCTTCATCCCCTATTATCACATTTTGGGGAGAATTTTTTTAAATTCCTGATATCTACAAATTTTCATGGATATAACTTGAAAACTGAGGGATTATCATACAAACTTTCATTCCCTATTTAACTCCCTTGGGTCGGAATTTCCGAAATTTAAAATTCTTAACATCAATTTTCATGGATATAATTTCAAAATTTACGTGAAAAATGATGGACACTCATACTTACAAACTTACATCCCATACTTAAACAAGAATTTACAAAAATCCAGAAATACATAATTGATTATTTTTAACGTAAAGCCCAAATACCGATTTTCGTTGTTGAAACTTGAAAAATAACAGACTTTCCTAAAAACTTCCATGCCCTATTTAAACTTCTTAGGGGTAAAATTTCCGCGAGTCATAAAAGATTTATTTCTTAGCCTTTAACGTACAGCTTTTATACCAATTTTCATGGATATAGCTTGAAAATATCGTGAAAATGATGGTCTCTCATACAAACAACTTTTGGGGTGTAAGTGGTCCAAATTCCACCTATGTGGCCAAAGACAACCACACCTGCGCGCGGTTGACCCTGCCAATATCCCGAGACCCTGACGCTCTCTGTCCCCTCTACGGGTCGTTGTGCCTGATACCACACAACTTAATCTAGATGGTATCACCACTTTGTGGTAGGAGTCTACCCCGAATCCGTCTGGTTAGCAACCACACTTCAGCCGTTATTTGCCGCAAAGCATCCGATGCGCTCCGGCAGCGAGCTAAATAGTCAGTCCTTTCCTCAAAAGCCGGCAACGCATTAGTGGTTCCTCAGGTGCTGCTAATGTTTGTGGGCGGCGGTAATCACTTAACATCAGGTGACCCGCTTGCTCGTTTGCCCGCTATTATTATAAAAAAAAACCTTCATACCCTATTTAACCCACTTGGGGGTAGAATTTATGAAAATTCAGAAATACACAATTCTTTATTTTTAACCGAGAGACCAAATACCAATTTTCATGTAAATAGCTTCAAAAATGATGGAGTTTCATATTATAGATTTACATCTCTTATTTAACCCCCTTAGGGGTAGAATTTCCGAGAATCATAAAAAAAAAATCTTAGTTTTTAACGTACAGCTTTTATGCCAATTTTTATGGATATAACTTGAAAATATCGTGAAAATAATGGACATTTAAAAAAAATTCATCCCCTATTTAACCAACTTGGGGGTAGAATTTACAGAAATACAAAAAGACATAATTATTTATTTTTAACGTAAAGTCCAAATGCCAGTTTTTATGGATATAACTTAAAAAAAAAACAGCGGGTTTTCCTAATATTAGTAGCTTCCATCCCCTTTTTAACTCCCTTAGGGGTAGAATTTCCAAGAATCCTAAAAAATATTATTCCTTTCCGAATTTCCAATATTACCTATTCCTTTCTTAGTGAGCGCCTATGTCAGAAAAGGAACCTACAGTTAAAATTTCAAGTTTCTTACTTCATTAGTTTAGGCTGTGCGTTGATATCTCAGTCAGTCAGTCAGGACTTTGAATTTTATATAGGTATGCTTTTATAGTTATAATTTATCATTATATAGATATGCATAGATTAGCCATGATGAACTTGACTAATATTCCCCTTTCCCCTCCAAATATGCGTATAACTTAGGCTAGGAGCAGCTGCGACAATAATGTAACGGGTGGAGTTGAAATCTTTCGGTTTTAGATCCACGCCCGACGACCGTTGCGCTATTGAGGCTAAATACAATAATAACTATTATGCTTTTTAACCCCCGACGCAAAAACGACGGGGTGTTATAAGTTTGACGTGTCTGTGTGTGTGTGTGCGTGTGTGTGTGTGTATGTGTGTGTGTGTGTCTGTCTGTTCTCCTGTGGCGCTCGAACGGGTGGACCGATTTGAATGCAATTTTTTTTGTTTGAAAGGTGAATTAGTCGAGAGTGTTGTTAGCTATGTTTGATGAAAATCGGTCTAAGATGGCCGCCGCTACAAAATGGCGGATTACATATTTTTTCACAACTCCCTTAATATGGGTATCAAATGAAAAGGCTTGACTAGTAGAATAGCACTATTGCAAATCCAAAATGGCCGCGGCCACAAAATGGCGAATGTCGGGGGTTTTTTAAATTTTAAATTTATACTTGTTGGGTCTTTAATCCAAATTCGCTATGAGATAGAAAAGAGATAAATGAGAGAGATCAGATCCAAGGTGTTCTAAAGGCGACATTGTACCAAGATGGGCGATCTCAATCGAGTCGATTTGGCAGCCGCTGGATACACGACCCACAAGATCGTGTCTCGCGATCTTTGCAAGAAACCGAGATTTCAGGACCGTTGTAGACTCTTAAATACTCACGTACAATTTTTTTTGGTTATATTGTAATTTATTAATTTTTGTTTTGTAAGAGGTAACTTATTTTTGTAAATATAGGTATTTCATTTCTTCATATTTTTAATATGAATAATGTGTTAATATATATTTGAAGTAATCAGATGACACTATCATTATAAGATACTTTTTATTACTAAAAAAAAGGGATTGGTTTCTGGGCTAAATCTACGGGAGTTTACTAGACATAGCCGAGTTAGAAAATTTGAGCCCGGAACCTTCACCTCAGGAAGCTACATCACTCGTCACGGAGCTGGAGGGGTTGTAGTTCTGTAACTGTGTACTTATTCATATAAGTTCAATATAATCTCTATTCGCTATCCAATAGAAATGTAACTTTATGTTCTATTTACCATACCTTAATTTCAGATTTACAAATACCATTTTGATGTGCTACATCAGGCCAGTTCATGTAATATCTAACGTAGGTATCTATATGTTATTAAATTAGAGTTTGTCATAATAAGTTTAGATAGACTTTGAACACGCGGTCCTGAGTGTTAAGTTATAAGTCATAATATATGATTGCCAAATTATACAAGAATATTCAAGAATATGTAAATAACTAGGTAGGTAAGCGAGCACGCATGTTTGTCTCCCGAAACGCGTAAGGTCACAGAAAGGCAGATAAACGATAAAGAGAAATCGTATGTTATTGTTACTATGGTATCGGTCCGTTTGGGGGCTGATAAGATGCGTCCAGTTAGTATAAAAGTCCAGCCGGAGAGGGTTGAGGCACAGTTGCCTTCGGGTCTTAGCACGATGAAGACTGTCGTCGTTTTAGCTTGCCTGGCCTTCGCCATGGTCGGGGCCTCCGTGGTCCCGCCAAAACTGGTGTACAAAACCAAATCTGGTAAGAATATTATTTCTTTTATAAAATTAATAATACCAAAGACATTTAATCAGAAAAGTTCAATTATTATTTTAAGCCATAACTAACTACGTATGTTAATTTTAATTTTTATTAAAAAAAATAATAATATAAACAATATTTATATTGCTAACATTCAAACTGTAGCTAATTCAGAGACCCCCATTTCAATCACAATTTGTATTTTTATTTTAATTAATTTTTAGAATTATAAATATCTACTTAGGTACATCTTACTATGCCTTTCTTGCTAGTGGTTTAAAACAGGGTTTGCCTTGTATTGCTATTAGTTTCAAACCTTGTGTGTATACCTATACTAATCACATAATATTTTTAGAGCCTAACATTTAAATGGTTTAATGTAGGTACTTACTTATGAATATTATTTTATTTCAGTTGAAGCTGACTTCATAACGAAGCAGCAGCAGATCTTAACGCTGATCTTACACCCAGAACAGGTGAACCCTGAGGCTGAGTACTACAAAATTGGCAAGGACTATGATATCGAGAAATGCATCGATGATTACTCCGTAAGTTTTGCAAATATTAACACTGCCATCTTCTGGTCAAATATTATCTGCTAATTAGTTTGCTCCTAGAACATATAAAATGTACTAACAGAAATATAATAAGTTCTGATTTTAACATGAGAGCTTTCTCGCCAATTAGGATTTTATTTTCTAACATTTAACTTTTTCTTTAATCTGCAGAACAAGAAGGCCGTTCAAGAGTTCTTGGACTTATGGAAGACCGGGTTCATGCCCAAAAATGTTCCTTTCTCGATCTTCTACGAAAGGCAGAGGGAAGAAGCTGTAGCTCTATTCCATGTTCTCTTCTACGCGAAGACCTTCGAAACCTTCTGGAAGACCGCTGCATTTGCCCGTGTCTACATCAACGAAGGCCAATTCCTGTACGCGTACTACATTGCCTTACTCCACCGTGCTGACACCAAAGGAGTTGTCGTCCCTGCACCTTACGAAGTCTACCCTGAACTGTTCACAAACTCCAATGTATGGTACAAAATTTTCCGCACTAAGATGCAGAACGGAATTTTCACCCCCGACTTTGGAACCGAACACGGCATCGTTCAAGAAGGACCTCGCTACGTTGTTTACTCCAACTACTCTGACTACTTGACTTACCACACTGACGAATACAAAATCTCCTACTTCATGGAAGATATCGGCCTCAACGCGTACTACTACTACTTCCACTCCTACTTCCCGTTCTGGATGGACGGCGATCTCTACCCAGTCATGAAGGAACGTCGTGGAGAAGTGTACTACTACTTCTACCAACAGCTCTTAGCCCGCTTCTACTTGGAACGTCTGTCAAACGGCCTAGGTGAAGTTCCCGACTTCTCTTGGTGGCACCCGATCAGGAGTGGCTACAGCCCATACGTCAACTACTTCTCCTCGTTCGTCCAGAGACCGTCTAACTACCCCATCCCAGAGAAATATGACGAGGAACTGCAGCTTCTCGACACTTACGAGAAGACTTTCATCCAGTACTTGGAACAAGGACACTTCAAAGCTGTAAGTAATTCTTAAAACTAATTAAATAAGATTAATATAAAAATAAATGAAAGTTTATAGTTATATTAATTTCTTATGTATTTTTTTCCTCAGTTTAACCAGGATGTCGACCTACGCAACTCCAAGTCTGTCAACTTTGTTGGAAACTTCTGGCAAGCTAACGCTGACTGGCACGGCAAAGTTGCACGCAAAGACAACCACAACTCATATGAAGTCACTGCTCGTCGTATCTTGGGTGCTGCTCCTGAACCTGTTGACAAGTGAGTACAATATGGGGATGATAAAAAGTACTGTACTCATTATTTACTAGCGACCCGCCCTGGCTTCGCACGGGTAGTAGAGCATATTATGCCTACATGTTTTTTTCAGTCCTAGGGTCACATCAGCTTGTTTATATCAAATATTTGACAAATATTCGCGGGGTGACTTAGTTTTGTAATATGTAGTGATACAAATTAATTAAATTAAAAAAAAAATAGCACTTATGGTAGTTGGCCCCATATTATTTCATTAAAAAATATAATTTTTATACAGGTATACCTTCGTACCGACGGCACTTGACTTCTACCAGACATCTCTGCGTGACCCGGCTTTCTGGCAGCTGTATAGCAAGATCCTCAAGTACTTTATTGAATACAAGAAGTTCCTGACTCCCTACACCCAAGACAATTTGCACTATGTCGGAGTTAAAATCAACGACGTTAAGGTTGATAGATTGGCCACTTTCTTCGAATACTATACCTTCGATGTAACAAACAACGTGTTCTACACTCAAGAAGAACTTAAGAGCTTTAAGATGCCATACTTTGCGGTGCGTCAACCTCGTATCAACCACAAGCCTTTCAATGTTGAAGTTGACGTTAAATCTGACGTTGAAGGTGATGCAGTATTCAAATTCTTCTTGGGACCCAAATACGACAGCAAGGGCTACCCTATCAGCTTAGAAGACAACTGGCAGAACTTTGTTGAATTGGACTGGTCCGTACAAAAATTACAAAAGGGACAGAACAAGATTGTGCGTTCTTCCAACGACTTCTTCTTCTACAAAGAAGACTCTGTACCAACCTACGAGATTCTTAACCTCCTGTCCGAAGGAAAGGTACCTACCGATATGTCGATCGAATCTGGCGCATTCCCGAAGAGACTCATCCTCCCTAAGGGTCACAAGGGTGGTTTCCCATACCAAATCTTCGTAATGGTCTACCCATACACTCCCGCTGAGAAGAAGTTCGATTCCATCAAGACCTTCGTTTCGGACAACAAGCCTTTCGGCTATCCATTCGACCGTCCAGTTCACGAGGTTTACTTCAAGCAACCGAACATGTTCTTCGAAGATGTAGAGGTATACCACGACGGAGAAGAGCTGTCTTACAAGTACAACACTCCTTACTACACAATCCACTACAATGATGTGGCTAAGCATTAAGAGGAGAAACAAATATTGCTGAATATGTATTTTAATATTATATTTATATATAATTAATTAATAATAATATAATATAAAACCGTTACAGTTACAAATAAAAAGCGGTATAAATTTATATAACATTTATTATTTTGAACCTCGATCCCTTTAATCATTATATTATTTGATCAAACAATATTTAAACTCACTTAATAATTTATACTCTGTAATCAAACTACTTTGCTTTAGATGAGGAGAAAATTAATCTTCCGTTATTTTAGAATTTGTAACTATTACAGTCCGTGCTATTCATTAAAACCTGTCTATGGAAAGGTAAATCTATAGATTCTTTATAGTAATTAATAATTTTAACATCACCATTCATAGGTAAAACTAAAATGAATGATGATAATTAAGGCCTTCATTCAAACCTTTTTATGTAATCATACTTTCCGGAAATATATTATAGTATATCAAACCAATTTTTTCTAGGAGTTTGAACTCAACAGTAAAATAATCGTCGACTGAATATTGTTCTGATGATTGATGATTCTGATGACCATCTATAATAATATAAAGAAGCACAACCTAATCCACTGAAGCTAGAAACTTAAAATTTTCACAGTAGCTTTTTTATGACGTAGGCGCACACTAAGAAAGAATTATTGCGAATTCCATCCCTAAGGGGGTTAAATAGCTGTTGAAAGTTTGTATGAATGTCCGTCATTTTTCAAGTTATATCCATGAAAATTGGTATTTAGGTTTTTGGTTAAAAATAAAGGGTTACTAGTGTAGCGAAATGAAAGACTGCTGCTACATCTTTGTATAATGACTTATATTCTCAATCTATCTATCTATACATATAATAAAATCCTAGACTTGCCGTATCTGTACATTGAAGTTTTTTGCAAAATAATAACTGGGGGGTGTTAAGGATAAGTAATAGAACGTAAAAAAACTATTTTTAAAATTTTTGTATGTTTGTTTGTCTGTTTGTCTGTTTGTCTGTTTGTCTGTTTGTCTGTTTGTCTGTTTGTCTGTTTGTCTGTTTGTCTGTTTGTCTGTTTGTCTGTTTATCTGTTTGTCTGTATGTTAGTGCGCGCATCACGCAAAAACTACTGAATGAATTGAAACGAAACTTGGTACGATTTAAGTTCATACTACGGAGTAACATATAGGATACTTTTTATCCCGAAATTCAAGCACGGTTCCCTAGGGAGAGGGGATGAAAGTCAAAACGTGTATTTAGCTGTAATGCAATAACGCGTGGTCCGATTTCATTCATTCTTTTTTTGTTAGAAAGTAGATACTTTAAAGATTACCGACTAATCTCTAAAAGGCTGAACCGATTTTGATGGGACTTTCACTGGCGGATGTTTACATTTTGATCTACCTAAACATCCGCCAGTGAACTTTTAACAGTTTTTAGCATGATATGAGCTTTGAAAAAATAATATGTGACAGACTGAATAACTATTTAAGCGCTAAAAACTTTTTTATTGAACAACAATACGGTTTCAGACCCAAGTCAAATACTCTCTCAGCAGCAATTGACGTAATTACTAAAATAAAAACAAATATTGATCAAAAACATGTTTGTTTAGGCATATTTATAGATTTAAAAAAAGCTTTTGATACGATAAGTCATTCGAAGTTATTACAAAAGCTAAACAACAAGGAATAACAGGGTCAGCGCTAGATATGTTTGCCTCTTATCTTAGAAACCGTCAACAGATTGTGCAAATTTCTAATTATAAAAGTAATTCCCAGCTCGTGACGTGTGGTATTCCACAGGGCTCAATTTTAGGACCATTACTCTTTTTAATATATATTAATAGTATTGTAAATCTAAACCTATCAGGACATCTAACACTTTATGCAGATGACACTTGTCTTTTTTATTTTACACACTCTATTCACGATGCTATAGCACAAGCACAAAAAGATTTAGATAAGCTAAATGAATGGTTCCTGTATAATCTGCTCACAATTAATACAACAAAAACTTCTTACATGATATTTAGTGCTAAAAACAAAAAAATACCAAATTACACACCACTTAAGATAAATAACAACATACTAAGTAGATCTAAATAATTTTTTTCAAAGAAAAATGAACCGACTTCAAACGAATCGAACTAAAAAGTTTAAAATAATTTTTAATTCATTTAGATTGACGATTAAACTACCTAACTCAAATGATATATAATTTTTTGAAGTCGGCGCCAAATGACTTCAAGTTCACTTCAAGTCGAAAATGTGCCCCCCGGGTGCCAGACTCACCCTCTGCGACTAGGTTCACCGCGCTCGCATTCAAAAGTGGATATTCTGATTTTACTTACACGAATTGAATGTGGTTTGGCGCCGACTTCAAAAAATTATATATTATTTGAGTTAGGTAGTTTAATCGTCAATCTAAATGAATTAAAAATTATTTTAAACTTTTTAGTTCGATTCGTTTGAAGTCGGTTCATTTTTCTTTGAAAAAAATTATTTTATGATTTTTAGTGATTTGTTTTCTTTATATTAGGTAATAATAATAATAATATAAATGAGAACTATGTAAAATAGATTATGACCTATATATTATTAATTATTATTAAATATCCTGTGACATATACATTTTATGTGTCATACTATAGGTGAGTGGTTTTATTATGTTCTAACCCAACCTAACCTAACTTCTGATCTATACAAGATTAGTTTGTATGCGTACAACTCTTGTATATTTTGGATAGACCGTAATTTATAATCTATACGCGACTAGTTTCACACCCTTGCGGTTTGGCTTTGTATAGAATGGAAATACACGTAACCATGCACAAACTCCAAGGAATCACTCTATATGCAACTGTACTGACTTCGGCCCAAAACTTTTTGCAAAAGGTCAATGTTACGTAGGCGTAGCAGAGTGAAGTCTTTGGACAGAATAGCTATATCAGACTTCAGCAATAGGTCTGGCAATCTCAGAGTACATATTAGTGACATATGTGTACATTTATGCTTATAACTTCGTACGTAAGAATGATAACTCTATGTGTTATATACTAAAACCTTCTTGAAAGTATGTAGGTAACGATAGTGAAACAATCATCAAAATCGGTTCATTAGTTGCGGAGATAATCGCGAACATACTTACATACATACATACATACATACTTACATACATACTTACATACATACATACGGGTCGAATACAGAACCTCCTTTTTTTGAAGTCGGTTAAAAAGAAAAATACTTAGGCCTAATATTAGACGACAAACTGATATGGGACTCCCATATTGACCAAATAACTTCAAAACTTGCATCACTTACAGGGGCTTTAAAAAGAATTTCAAACTGCATTCCTCAAAAAGTCCGGACGATTATTTACAACGCCCTAGCAAAGCCACACTTGGAGTACCTAATAGAAATCTGGGGATCAGCTGCACAAACACATCTAAATAAATTGCAACGAACACAAAATAAACTAATAAAAGCACTTTTCCATTACAACTATCTAACATCTACTCAATACCTATACAGACAAACTAAACTCCTGAACATTAAACAATTATATACATACAACACATGCTGTCTTATTAAAAAAAAATATTACTAAAACTGTGCATTCTAATATAACTTTTACACCAATTACTATATGCTATAATCTTAGAAATAAAAACAAAATTAATATTTGGCACCCACGAACTAAAACATATGGTAAAAAAAATATATTATGTGAGGGTGCACACTTGTATAATTGTCTGCCTGATACCATCAAAGACTGTAATAATATTAAGAAATTAAAAAACAAGTTAAAATTACATGTTATTAATAAAATTGTATAACTCATCTACAGAATATTAGTACATAGTGCAGTTAAATTGTATTAAAACGTATAAATTGTATAAAAATTGTATATATACTCAATTAGATTAAATTAGTACTTACCTAATATAATATAATAGTTTTTAAGAAAAAACTTATACTGTAATATAATGCATGCTTTCTTAAATACTAAATTAGTTACTACATAATATCATTGTAAGTGAACAGTAATGTTCTTTTTTGAGAAATAAAATCTTAAACCGATATGAGCTCAAAGGAGCTTAGGAAAAACAAAATGATTCCTACGGGATTTTTAAAAACCAATATATATCCGCGCGAACGAAGTCGCGGGTGTCCGCTTGTAATATAATAAAACTGTAACAGATCCAATTCTGTAAGTACATTGAAGATATTTTTAAAATTTTCATTGGAGGGCACTCTATAATCGATACTGAAGCCAAAACTGCAATTATTTTCATTTTTGTCTGTCTGTCTGTCTGTCTGTCTGTCTGTCTGTCTGTCTGTCTGTCTGTCTGTCTGTATCTTGGCCGCGCATCACGTTGAAACTACTGAATGGATTCGAATGAAACTTGGTGCGATTTGAGTCTATACTCCGAGGTAGGACATAGGATACTTTTTATCCCGAAAAGCACGGTTCCCTTGGGAGAGGGGAAGAAAGTTAAAACGTGTATTTAGCTGTAATTCATTAACGCGTAGTTCGATTTAACTCATTCTTTTTTTGTTAGAAAGGTAGTATAGTTCGTTCGGTAACTTAGTGTCGGTACAGGCGCAGGTGCTTTTAGTATTCTGCTTTTATTTTTATTACTTTTTTTCTGTTTGTAATTTTTTTTCTATTCTAACAGAATCTCCGAATAGTCTGCCAATCCGCACTTGGCCAGGCGTGGTAGACTAAATGGTTCTCTAATCTCTTCCTTCTCATTTTGAGAGAAGACCCGTGTTCATGAGAATATTATATTTTATGTTTATGGTTATATTGTAATAAAATACGAATATAAAAAAATATAAAAAGGAAAGAGTATTTTAATGAAAAAATATGATTAGGTATAAAACGCCAAAACCCCTTGTGCCTGTACACTCCGCGCGCCATGCTTTGAAGTCACGGCGGTGTCTTTGGCAAAACACCGCGCGGCGGAGGCGGCGAGACACAAAAGGCGACCTTAACCCTAGGTCGGTCGCATGGGGTCTTTGAAAGCCCGGGGTTTGCAAAAACTGTCATATTTTTTAAATAATTATGGTACGAACTTGTGCTTTATAGTAGCTTCCTAAAATATACATAAGTATAAAATAGAGCAGTTATACGATAATAGGGGCAATTTCAACAAAGCCGTTTTTTCTTGAATTTCGGTGGACTTTTTTATTATTAAGTTTTTTCAACTTTGAACTATGGTTTATTGTTCTTCTTGTTATTGTTTATGCTCTTATTGAATGCCATCAAAATCTGTCTTATAAACTCGTGAGAATACGTGTTTAAAATTTTAATGCCACCGAAATGATAAAACTAGCCACCGAAATGATATAAGTAGCCACCGAAATGATAGAAACTGTCCACCGAAATTAAAATTCACTGAAAATATATTAAATATACTACTGAGCAGCCTCAACCATACACTTTAACTAAATAGATGCACTCTTAGCAAGTGTGAAAGGTTGTATACTATCATGAGTGGCAATGTGTTAACCTAGTTACGTATGTTCTACTTAATTTTAGATATTCCTCTGGATTTCACACACAAAATGCACCTACCTACAATAAAAGGAATAGAATAAAACTAAATGAAAAGACATATTTTAATTAACGATTTTAATCTTAGCTTAGCAATAATCAGTCTTTTAATTTCTACTATTCTAATAATTTCGCACTTACTTAAATACAGTGTAAACTCTATATTGCGATACTTAAGGGGCTTCTAATTTTATGGAGTTATTGAGATTTCAGAGTTGTCGTTAAATGAAGAGAAAAAAAAAATCAATATTATGATGCATACAGTGACTAATAAAGTATACAGTTTGAAAGTCTGTGACCAACCAAGAATATGATAACGTATAGATAATGCAGATGCATTATTTGACTGTGTATTTGAAGTTCCATTAGATTTTAAATCATCATTGATAATTGAGTGTCATACTGAGTGTTTGTTGAGTTGTCTGAATTTTGTATTTTTTTTTCTTATAATAATATGCTTTCGAACTGGCTGCATTTTTTTTTTGCGTAGATTTCGGAGCTTGTGAGAATTTAATGCACTCCTCGAATAAATTAATCCTGTAGCTTTTCTTCTTGCATATCTCTCTCTATCTTTTCTAAGAAACTCTTCTCGATCGCTTTTAATTCGTTGTTTTTTTTCTGTTCGTATAATCTTCTTTTTTCCTTTCTCTCATCTTTGGTCAATGTTCTCAATGGGAAGGAAAAATCGTAAGGAAACCTGCATGCCTGAGAGTTCTCCATAACGTTCTCAAAGGTGTGTGAAGTCTGCCAATCCGCTTGGCCATCGTGGTAGACTATGGCCAAAACCCTTCTTACTCTGAGAGAAGAGCCGTGCTCTGCAGTGAGCCGGTAATAGGTTGATCATGATGATTTTACAAAAAACTGATGAACAAAAAATCAAAACTTACCTATATTTTAATATACATAGGTGCTAAGCTCGTTATCTACTAGAATTTTCCTTTTTGGTTTGGTTTTCGTTTATTTTTCAGTGTTTTTGACCTACCTTCTACCTACCAACAGTTCATGTATTCTTTTTGCGACCATTTCATAAACTTTCTCTATTGAGTAAAAAAAAATTAGTGTAGAACCAAATATGGGGAAAATCGGTGTATAGGTTCAATATTTTGATGACATAAGTAAGTGTACACTTATGTCAATTTGTACATATGAATTATATGAACGTAGGTATAATATAGTTACTAAAAACTCCCTGAAAGTATGTTAATTACGATAGCGAAAAAATTATCAAAATCGGTTCATTAGTCTTTGAGATAATTGCGGCCATACATACATACATACATTCGTACGGGTCAAATACATAAACTCAACTCTTTTTTTGAAGTGGTTTAGTTAAAAAATTACCTGCTGGCCTGAATTTTCATCGAAACAAATAATAATCTACCAAAATAATAAAACAATCCACCGAAATGAGACAATTAAACACCGAAATGATAAAGCAATCCACCGAAATGAGATAATTAAGATTAAAAAAAACCGAAATGAGAATTTCTATCATTTCGGTGAGATTTTTGTCATTTCGGTTGACAATTTAGCCCACCGAATCCACCGAAATGATAACACCGAAATTAGAAATACGGACAAAAATTAGCATTACAAGAAGACTATTTATTACAAGATGATATGAATATTACACAAATAAACGTATTGCCATTACGCACTCTTGAATAGTTTTTTATATGTATTAACTAATTGCAAGACAAGTTATACCTGTACACGGAAATGATAAGAAGTTTGTCACATACCACCGAATTGAACTACTTACTTTTTTTGCGGGAACACGCAGGCAAGCGGCGCATTTCCTCCTACGATAAGCACATAGACCACACTGTTACCTACATTTTAAGCGCACGAGGGGGGAGCTAGAGTTATCCTATGCAAAACTACAATCGATTAAAAAAAAACACCGAGATGAGAGGACTTTCTGGGACACAAGCATTTTTACTTACCAGTTATTAAACTAAGTAGATATTATCATAAAATTATTTTATAACTATACTGTCACTATTCACAATTTAAATAAAAGTAGCCATATACCTAAATAAGCAATACTTTTTGATTTATGAGGGAAATTACATTGAAAAAGGTTGTGAGGACAGCTACCGAAATGATAAATTCGGGGCTTTAAAAATTTTTTATTTCCTAAACTGCAGTCCTAATCAATAAATATTTATTGTCTCGCATAGGTATCTACCTATTCTACCTAGAAAAAAATATTAGATCTTTATACTAACGTTGGACAGTACCGATTTCACCCATGCCGTGCGAATTTTGCTGTTGGGAAATCCACCCAATAATTAAGATACGCAAAGACTATTTCAAAATACATGCATTTCATCTTTTTGATGATTATAAACACCCTCCCGAGAACGCTCCGGCGTGGCAGCGCATGAAGCGCTTTTTGGTCTTTATGTCCTGCAAAATCGATGTGAAAATCAGCCACAAATGTCCAGAAAGAGATACACATATTGTCCACGATATATTATTTGATAGAAAATATTCGACAGGATGCTTTTTATGTCGCCAGAATATGTACCCGAGGCATGCAGCATCAAATTGCGCAAGCTGTTCGAAATTGCAAAATGAGGTGTAAAAATTTACTAATTTATATGAATTCATTCATGTTATTTTTTGTGATTTCGTTAAAATAAGTCTTATTTTGATAGTTTGTGTTGATTTTAGAAAGAAAATATTATAATAAATGATTGGTTTTATATTAACCTTTAGCTGACGACCAGCTGGGTTATTCTGTAACTTAGTTAGCAACTGAAAATAGTTGCCAACGAATTAGTTTGATATACATTGCTGCTTTACTGTGGGAAATATAAAGTGTTTTCATAATTTTACACAGTAAAGCAGCAATGTATATCGAACTAATTCGTTGGCAACTATTTTCAGTTGCTAACTAAGTTACAGAATAATCCCCCTGGTCTAAACGTAACACTAATGCCGAGGCGACGTCAGACAGACGTAAAAATATAAAATAATTTTAAAAATATATACATATTTGCATGCCACATTTTTATAGCTTTTACATTTGCTGTATTATTGTTTCAAGTGATTAAATTATAGGTTTTAAAAATAATACCATTTCAATTACAAGTACAATCAATATTTTTTCCACAGATCACAACAATTGCTTACTAAATTTTAGGTTTTTACTTCAGTACCTCTTATATAATTATACAGTATTTTATAATTATACAATAATCAACAAAAGAACCTTAAGTGCCTGTTTCACCACCTTCTGATATGTATTAGATAGCTATCTACAACTTTTGTCTTTGTCACTTGACATAAAGTAAGAAAGTGACAAAACTTACGTTTAGGCTATCCAACACTTATCAGAAGGTGGTGAAACAGGCCGTAAATATCCTTACTTCTTTTAATAATTACCTAAACAAAACAAAAATAGTAAACGATTACTTCGAAAATAAAAAAATGACATCACTTGAATTTGGTATACTATGACAGCAATTTACAGTAATTGCATACTTGAATACAGCAAGTAAGGCACATTGGTTTCTTGAATTGATAACAAAAGTACTTTGTTCGACTTTTCAGTCTACTTGGACGAATTGCACATATCTTTTCATAGTGTCTCATTGACGTCACGTCAATGAGACACTATGAGCTTACATACACAAACACTGTGGTGACGACTAAGAGACGTACACATATTTTGTACATAAACAACGTACTTACGTCTGTGAGACGGTGATGACTGCAGTATAGACACATGTGCACTTTGTCAGGCTTGCAACTTCGACTGGACGCTAGAAGACCCCAAAAGGTGAAGGTAACGGGAGGGACAACACCGCGCGTGCAGTATTTAAAAAAATATTGTTAAAATAAAAGTAAGTACGTCTGTGAAACGTATAGGTCGTCAGTTAAAGGTTAATTTAAATTAAAGTTGCCGAAAATGAGTCATGTTTTTCTCTAGAGGGACTGAGACTGACGTGATCTTATAAAGATTTAAAAGATTATAATACTTTTATTTTAAAATAAATCTTAGTACCTTATTAATACATAAATAAAAAATCAGAATATACGAAGCAATTATAAAAAATATAAAATAAAATTGGGCTTTCAAAGACCCCATGCGACCGACGAAGTTACAAAAACTAGCGCGACCGACCTAGGGTTATGAATAGAATAGAATAGAATAGAAAAGTTTTTTATTCAAATAAACTTTTACAAGTGCTTTTGAATCGTCGATTGAGTCTACCACAGGTTCGGAATGCAGTTCCAGCCGAGAAGAACCTGCAAGAAACTCGGCGGTTGCTCTTTTTTAAAAATAACATTATAACAATTATTATTATTAATGTACATGATTGAAATGCCGTCTCGCGCATTGCTGGAACGAGTTAAATCCAAGCTTTTTATCGTTTATATAATCTTCAATTGTATAATAAGCTTTTTTTATGAGCATACCTTTAATAAAGTTCTTAAACTTGTGTAAAGGCAAGTCTAAGACATATTTTTTATTCAGATAAACTTTTACAAGTGCTTTTGAATCGACAAATGAATCTACCACTGGTTCGGAATGGTGCTTACAATTCTACACGTTAAGAAGGGCAGACAAAAGTAGCCCCATTTCCGACGGCGGCACCCGTTCACGAGCATGACGCATGATCCAGCCATTGCTTCGCTCAACCATATTTGAGGGAACGTAACAACGTTTAAGAAAACGAACAGACTATACTTTAAGTATTGTCCCGTAAATATTTCAAGGTCATAGGTTTTTTAGTTCAGAAATGACAGACATTTATTTGGTTCAAATAACTTGGGACCCGGATCTTTGAACGTACGGCTTATTTTAAACTGGTGTGCGTTTAAATTTATGTTTGTCGGTCTGTCTATTTGTTCCAGCTAATCTCCGAAACGGCTGGATCGATTTTAATGGAACTTTCAATGTTATAAGGAGTAACAGGCTACATTTAGTTTAGGACTTTAGGTACATAAAAGAATTATGGGATCCGATCCGATCCTATATAAAACCTATAAACACGCGAACGAAGTCGCGGGGGTCAGCTAGTAACAAATAAGCATAATAAGTACTATGAACTTTGCACTTTTTAATTTGATATGGCCGGCCCGGGCCGCGATGATATTCTCTCATGGAACGTGGAAGTGGAGTGTACTCATCGCTGCGAGCTCTGGATGGAAGCTGGACAATTTGAATCTTAATTTGTTCCTTTTGACAACCGTCTTACTTTCGGCGAACTCAGCTAGCCGTGCACAAAGAGGTTGTAACCTCGACACTAGTTTAAGGAATTTCGGAAAAACTTCCCCCAAATGGGTTAATTGGGAGTTGAAAGTTTGTATGAAAGTCCGTCATTTTTAGAGTTATATCAATGAAAATCGGTATTTGTATTGTCGGTTAAAAAGAAAGAATTACGTGTTTTAGGAATTTTGGAAATTCCAACCCCAAGTGAGATTTATAAGAATCCAAGCAGACGAAGTCGCTGGCATCAGCTTGTTTAATATAACTAAGACCTTCGAAAACTTATTCTAGCAATGAACAAATTGACACCTTGGTCCCAAAAATAATTTTACGACAGCTATTTTGTCGCCTTTTGAATTAGCAGTAAAATCCATACTAAAAGATTTATGCTTGATTCGTTTTTGTCTAGCAGTGTAAATTAACCCAACAGTTTTAAAGTCAAAATTGTCAAAAATATTATTTAAACTGATGTGATCATAATCATAATAAGTAGTAATTCTTGGAAAACTACTAGAGCATTTCAATTTCTTCGCTTAAATATCTAGAAAAATCATAGCTACGGTTCTAAGATCTTCGAATACTCTGTTGAACTTAGATATTCGAATACTCTGTTGAATTTGTTGAATAGAGTAAATTTTCAATCATGTACCAGTAAATAGGATCACGTAACGCTGTGTGGGTGATGTAAAACTGAAGGGGCTGGATTGTATCTGAAAGGGAAAAAAAAGAAAAACAAAAAACACGATTTACGTTAAAAATAAATATTTCAATGTTTCATGTAATTATTGCTTTTCATTTTCCTGGGAACTTATTAAAATTCATATCTACTTACTTAGGTAGTTACCTATGTAAGTACCTACTCATTTAATTATAAGTGTGTTAATTAAAAAAATAATAATTAGGGATGTAGGGTAAGTATCTAACTGTACTTGCTACTTGAATACCTGGTAATAAGTATTAAAATGAATGTTGAAACTCTAAATCTATCTTCTATCTATCTATCTATCTATAATATAATAAAACTGTAACAGATCCAATTCTGTACATTGAATATATTTTGAATTTTTTTATTGGAGGGCACTCTATAATCGATACTGAAGCCAAAACTGCAACTTTTTTATTTTTGTCTGTCTGTCTGTCTGTATCTTGGCCGCGCATCATGCCGAAACTACTGAATGGATTCGAATGAAACTTGGTACGATTTGAGTTTATACTCCGAGGTAGGACATAGGATACTTTTTATCCCGAAATTCACCACGGTTCCCTTGGGAGAGGGGAAGAAAGTTAAAACATGTATTTAGCTGTAATTCATTAACGCATAGTTCAATTTAACTCATTCTTTTTTGTTAGAAAGGTAGTACTTTAAGTATTGTCCCGTATATGTTTCAAGGTCATAGATTTTTTAGTTCAGAAATTACAGACATTTATTGGGTTCAAATAACTTAGGACCCGGATCTTTGAACGTACGGCTTATTTTAAACTGGTGTGCGTTTAAATTTATGTTTGTCGATCTGTCTATTTGTTTCAGCTTATTTCCGAAACGGCTGGATTGATTCTGACGGAACTTACAATGGCAGATAGGTGATGTTATAAGGAGTAACTTAGGCTACATTTAGTTTAGGTACAAAAAAGGATTATGGGATCCAATCCGATCCTATATAAAAACCTATATCTACGCGGACGAAGTCGCGGGGATCAGCTAGTCTATATCTATATCTATCTTCTATCTATATATCTATACATATAATAAAATCGTAGACTTGCCGTGTCTGTACATTAAAGATTTTTGTAAAATAATAACTGGGGGATGTTAGGAATAAGCAATAGAACGTAAAAAAGCTATTTTTGAAATTTTTGTCTGTTTGGTTATCTGTTTGTCTGTTTGTCTGTATGTTTGTGAGCGCATCACGCAAAAACTACTGAATGGATTGAAATGAAACTTAGCATGCTTTAAGTTCATACTACGGAGTAACATATAGGATACTTTTTATCCCGAAATTCAGCACGGTTCCCTTGGCAGAGGGGATGAAAGTTAAAATGTGTACTTAGCTGTAATTCATTAACGCGTGGTCCGATTTCATTCATTCTTTTTTGTTAGAAAGAAGATACTTTAAAGATTACCAGCTAATCTCAAAAAGGCTGGATCGATTTTGATGGGACTTTTACTGGCGGATGTTTACATTTTTATCTACATAAACATCCGCCAGTGAACTTTTAACAGTTTTTAGCAAGGTATGAGCTCAAAGGAGCTTAGGAAAAACAAAATGACTCCCACGGGATTTTCAAAAACCAATATCCACGCGAACGAAGTCGCAGGTGTCCGCTTGTAATATAATAAAACTGTAACAGATCCAATTCTGTACATTGAAGATATTTTCTTTTGGAGGGCATTCTATAATTGATACTGAAGCCAAAACTGTAATTTATTCATTTTTGTCTGTCTGTCTGTCTGTCTGTATCTTGGCCGCGCATCACGCCGAAACTACTAAATGGATTCAAATGAAACTTGGTACGATTTGAGTTTATACTCCGAGGTAGGACGTAGGATACTTTTTATCCCGAAATTCACCACGGTTCCCTTGGGAGATGGGACGAAAGTTAAAACGTGTATTTAGACGTAATTCATTAATGCGTTGTTCGATTTCACTCATTCTTTCTTTGTTAGAAGGGTAGTACTTTAAATATTGTCCCGTAAATATTTCAAGATCATAGGTTTTTTAGTTCAGAAATGACAGACATTACAACCCTCACTATTGGGTTCAAATAACTTGGGACCCGGATCTTTGAACGTACGGCTTATTTTAAACTGGTGTGCGTTTAAATTTATGTTTCTCGGTCTGTTTATTTGTTCCAGTTAATCTCCGAAATGGCTGGATCGATTTTAATGGAACTTTCAATGTTATAAGGAGTAACTTAGGCTACATTTAGTTTAGGTACAAAAAAAAATTATGGGATCCGATCCGATCCTATATAAAACCTATAAACACGCGAACGAAGTTGCGGAGGTCAGCTAGTAATATAATAAAACTGTAACAGATCCAATTCTGTACATTGAAGATATTTTGAAAAATTTTATTGGGGTGCACTCTATAATCAATATTGAAGCCAAAACTGCAATTTTTTTCATTTTTGTCTGTCTGTCTGACTGTCTGTCTGTACCTTGGCGGCGCATCTTACGGCTTATTTTAAACTGGCGTGGGTTTAAATTTATGTTTATTGGTCTGTCTATTTGTTCTAGCTAATCTCCGAAACGGCTGGATCAATTTTTACTGCCTACCTACCTACTCTTATGCTACCGAAGTCAAAATAAATCACACGAAAACTCACAACAAACAAAACGAACTGCAAACACAATAGCCAGTCATGATATGATTAGGCACATGTCGGGCAAAATGTCTTCCTTCGCTTACCTACTAGCGGTCAGGCAGATTTGCTGCCGAAACCGAAACTAAACCGAAATTCGTTTTTTTTTCGGACACTACAATATATATAATACACACATCAACACTGTCTAGGGATATTCTGATTTTCTCAATTTATTCAAAATTGGTTATAACTAACATACAATATGTATATATTTTTGTAAAGCCTATTTATCAGACTATCTTTTAGAATAAAACAGAATTAGTTTTTTTGTGTAAATAATTTTTTATTGAAATAAAGACAAAAAGTGAAATGATGGTAAACTTAAGGATGAATGTCTTTTTAAGAAAAAAATATAATTTTAGCAAAATCATCAGGTTTTTTGCAGTTACGTGAAAAATTATTTAAAATTAGTAGTCAGTAAACCACCCATGGACGTTAACCACGGTCCTACAACGGCTTTTCATGCTTTGAATCAAGTTATCAAAGTCTTGCTGTGGGATATTGTCCCAGGTCCTGCTAAGATGCAAAAAAAGTTGCTTTGCAGTCGCAATGTTCGGAGGAAAACTCCTCAAAGCCCTTCTTTGGAGCATGTCCCATGCGTGCTCTATGGGGTTTAGGTCTGGTGATTCAGCGGGCCAGTCTAAGATCGACACATCGTGCTCTTGTAGCCAGCTGGTCACCACTCGCGCAGTGTGCGAACGGGCTTTGTCGTGCATGAGCGTGAAAACTTGGTCCATTTGCAGTCGATGGGGATAGATTATTGGTGCTAGCACCTGATTACGGTATTTTTCAGAAGTCATGGTGTTTCTGATCCAAACGAGATCTGTTCTTCCATCGATACGAATTCCCGCCCAAACCATAATTGTTTTGCCGTGGTATGGCTGGACTTCCTGACGGTGTCGCAGACGGTTGTCACGACCAGGAGCTCGCCATACACGTACTCTTCGTAAATCAGGATGAAATCCGAATCGGGACTCATCGGTAAACAGCACTACAGACCACTAGTTATCTTCCTAGAGCAAATGTTCGCGAGCCCACTGTAATCTTCGTCCACGATTTCCTCTGCGTAGTGCTGGAGTACGAAGCGGCCTGCGAGCATGAAGGTTAGCCTCGTGCAGTCTTCTCCTCACAGTTTTGTCACTGACAAGCAAATGGTGGTCTGACTGGAGCCTTTAAACCAACTGCATGGCTGTAGCATTTGGTTATCTTCTCGCGGTCATTTGCGAAAATCGGTCCTGTCTTCGGGCGGTTATGCGCTTCTCGCCTGGGTGCCGTTCAGCCACTTCACCAGTGGTGCAATAACGTGACCACAACCTTGATATCACGTTTTTTCTTGTTTCAATCGCCTCGGCAATACTTCGTTGAGGAGCCCCAGTTTGGAGCGTACCTACTGCCCTTAACATTTCGTCTCTTGTTAAATGGCGCCTCTGCATGATGCATACAGTTGCATAAATTAGAAATTAACCAATAATTTTCATTGAAACTTTCATTTGATACAAAAATATACCAAAAACTGGGTTAGGTCAATTGAAACTTTCGAACTTCGCTACAATTATGCCGCACAAATCTTTTGTTTTCAATTTATTTGTTCAAATTCAAATTTAGAATCATTTAATATGGTCTACAAAATAAGCTTTCATTAAAATAATTTAAAACCGATTAATATTTTTCGAGTTTCAGAACTTTATACAAAATATCCCTAGACAGTGTTGATGTGCATATATATATAATATATTTGGATACTTTTCTAGTGAACGTCCGTAGCCTCCGTAAGCAAAGACGGCTCTTATATATGTATGTACCTACTTGCTTCTGCCCGCGGCTTCGCCTGCGTGAATTTCAGTTTTTCACAAATCCCGAGGGAATCGTGGATTTCCTGTTCCCGTTCCCGCTCCCTTTTCCAACCTTTATGTAACCTACTTTCAAGGAAGTTTGTTACAGTAATCTACCTATAGCTGTAGCTGTAGATTTCGGTTTTTTCAAAATCCCGTGGGAATTGTGGATTTTCCAGGATAAAAATTGCAAACGCATACAGATGCATGCAACTATTGTAATGTGATAAGTGAGCGTGATTTCTTCTATCTTTTCAGTCGTTTTTCTTCATTGCTGAAGTTTTCGTCTAGTAAGTATTACTTTGTCGCTTGTAGCACTACACTCTTCCACGTGTTCCTGTCCTCGGCTGTTCTAATGGCTGTAGGTATCGGCAGGCCGGTTAGATTTTTCACGACGTTTGACCAACGGGTAGGTGAGCGACCACGTGATCTTTTCCCTTCGACCTGACCTAATACCATAAGCTTTTCCAGGTTATCAGGGTCGCTGCGAGCTATGTGTCCGAAATAATTTAGTATGCGCTGGAAGCCGATAGTGGGACAGCCTTGTTGCACAGTACACAGGTACAACCAGAGTGCTTAGTCTCAGTTTGGAGCGCTCCAAAACTTTTTAGTATACTATTGATCGAATCACCATGACTTCAGAGTAAAATGGACCTAAAGTAAGAGTCTTTGGGTTCATTTTGCTCTGAAGTCATTTGTGATTCGATCAATAGTATACTTCTAGTATACTTTTAGTTTTGGAGCGCTTCAAACTTAGACTAAGCACTCAGTAGTGAAACTACCTACAAACATTCGAAACGGCTCACTCACACAAACATGCGCATCGACGATACCATTTAGCGGCACTCGCTACTGACATTCACGGGAAAACCCCTTATGGGTATCGTCGATGCGCATATTTGTGTAAGTGAGCCGTTTCGAATGTTTGTAGGTAGTTTCACTACTGGTTGTATCTGTGTAATGTGCTTGTTGTTATTTTGAGCTCCTTAAGAATGAACACGTTGGTTCGGCGTGCGGTCCACGGAATTCGCAACACGCCTCCAACACCAAACGAGCCGGGCGTGATTTACCTAAGAACAATCAGCGCCATCAATCGCGTTATTGGAACTCTATATCTATTTTAGAATAGAATAGAATAGAAAAGTTTTTTATTCAAATAAACTTTTACAAGTACTTTTGAATAGTCAATTGAATCTTCCACTGGTTCGGAATGCCATTCCAACCGAGAAGAACCAGCAAGAAACTCGGCGGTCGCTCTTTTCCAAATTAACAATATCAATAGGTATAACAATTTTATGTTAAGTACATGGTTGAATTGCCGTCTCGCGCATTGCTGGAACGAGTCAAATCCACGCTTTTTTGTCATTTATATAACCTTCAATTGTATAATATGCTTTTTTAATGAGCATACTTTTAATAGAGTTCTTAAACTTGTGTAAAGGCAAGTCTAAAATTGCTTGTGGAATTTTATTACAGAACATTACGCCCATTCCCACAAACGACTTTCGGACCTTTTTGAGGCGTAACTGAGGTGTTATAAGTAAGTATAACAACTTTAGTCCCACAAGAATACTTTTCCGGGATAAAAAGCCGGGCTAGCCTATGTGTTAAGTCAGGGTATAATCTATCTCCATTCAAAATTTCAGCCAAACTGGTTCAGTAATTGCGGCGTTAAAGAGTAACTGCAAACATATGTACACACACAAACTTTCGCCTTTATAATATTAGTGTGATAAATAAAAAATTTAAATAACCCCCGACATTCGCCATTTTGTGATGGCAGCCATTTTAAATTTGCATAATTCTACTAGTCAAGCCCTTTCATTTGATACCCATACTGAGGAAGTTGTGAAAAAATATGTAATCCGCCATTTTGTGGCGGCGACCATCTTGGACCGATTTTCCTCAAACATAGCTAAGAACACTCCCAACTAATTCACCTTTCAAACAAAAAAAAAACCGCATTCAAATCGTTCACGCTACGGGGGAACAGTCTGACACACACATACACACACACACACACAGACACGTAAAACTTAAAACACCCCGTCGTTTTTGCGTCGAAAGTCGGGTTTGTTTGAATACTTATTACTGGATTTTCATAGTTTTTGATTTATCTCCGTCCCGAATAGCAGAATAGCTATAATTAATAACATTAGAAAATTGACAAAAAACAAAATAATAGAATCATTTTCACCTCACTAGCTCAAAAAGGGCGCGTTTGCTGGCCAAAACCAGTGAGCAAAAGTCGTTTTTGCTCACTCAGTGAGAAAAAGTGTTTTGAATTTAGAACGCTTTGGATTGTCATTTCTTCAATTCACTGTCTCAAGAAAAGTTCGGAAATTTTGTATCAAATAGTGTATGTATAGTAGCCTCAACATTTTATTTCATCAAAATTTTCTGTTATATATTAGTTATTTAAACTATTGAGTTTTTCTTAATATGTGTTTTAGAATTTATAATTCTGTAAAATAACATGAAACGTAAACGATTTAAGGAGAATTAAAATAATTAGTTATTTTTTTTTTCTTGAATTACGCATTTCCGAACGCAGACAAAAGAGTAATAAAAAAATGGCGTGAAAAAAAATTGTCTATACTCTATATCTTAATTAAGTACCTAACTATATAATTTGTTGTAAAAAATTTAAAATTAACAAAATGAGTGACTCCAGTGATAATTTAACACCTTTAGAATTAAAACAATTAGTGACTAACGCTGAATTAAACTTTCTCTCGGAAAAGTCGCGTGAAAAATACCTGAAAGCCTATGAATTATTTAATAATTTGAGACATGCTAAAGGTGCGAAGACTTATTCAGAGACTGTGAGTTTATCATATTTCATGGAATTGTCTAAAACAAGTCAACCATCTAGGTATATTATGTAGAATTTAGTCCATGTTAAGCTACAATCAAATTAAAATGCGACGCGAAAGTTCGCAAATCCCCATAATTTGGGTGGGCACTACCCGGCAGCATCAGGACTAAAGAGCAGGGTCCCGGAGTTCAATGATAAAGTGTATGCTTGGTACCTACAACATGAATTCATAATGTACAGTTCCCAAATCCCAAAAGTTTCGTTGGAAAGTACCCTGCAGCATCAGGATTGAAGAGCTGGGACCTGAAGTTCAATGACTCTGTGCTTTGTACTTACAATATGAGTTAATTAATAGACAGTTCTCAAATCCCCATAGTGTAGGTGGGCAGTACCCTGCAGCATCAGGAGTAAAGAGTTGGGATCCGAAGATCAATGATACAGTCTATGCTTGGTACCTACAACACGAATTCATAATGCACATATTACTTATCCCCAGAGTTAAGGTTTGCAGCAAATTAAATTGACAGCAGCGTCACCTACCGGGTCCAATCGTATTTTCGAACCATCCAAAAACCCATAGAAACCCATGAAATATAAACACAAAATTTCATCCCAATCGGTCCAACCGCTTAGGAGGAATTACGTGAAAAACACCTATACGAATTAATCGACACCGGCGCCACCTACCGGTTCCAACTGCGAACTAAACCATCTACAAAACCATTAAAATATACACACAAAATTTCATCCAAATCGGTCCAGCCGTTTTGTCCTGACGTCATCAACGTACAGCCTAAACCACTGAAGCTAGAAACTTGAAATTTTCACAGTAGCTTCCTTTTACAACATAAGCGCAGACTGATAAAGTTTTATTGCAAATTCCAAAAAAAGCATAAAAAATCGTATTAAAAATGAAAAAGCATAAAATATCGATTTTCATGGATATAACTTGAAAATGCCGGATTTTCAAGTTATATCCATGAAAATCGATATTTCTGTTGTCAGTGAAAAATAAAAAAAATACGTGTTACAGGATTTTTGAAAATTCTACCCCCAAGTGGGTTAAATGGGGCATGAATTTTATATGAGATTTGTATAAATCCACGCGAGCGAAGTCGCGAGCATCAGCTATATAATAAGAAGATGTAAGTAACTAGGTAGGCAAGCGAGCTGTTTGTCTCTCGAAACATGTAAGGTCATGAAAAGGCAGATAAACGATAAAGAGAAATAATAGTAAGTTATATAAGCTAAGTATATCATTATACATAAGTAATAAAATAAAACTGTAGACTTACCATGTCTGTAAATTAAAGATTTTTGCAAAAAAATAACTGGGAGACGTTTAGGGATAGGCAAGTATAATAAGCAATTTCTGAAAATTTTGTCTGTTTGTCTGTATGTTAGTGCGCGCATTACGATTGAAAAAACTTGTATTCTCAGTATTCCAAATAACTTGTTTTAACACCTTAAGTTTGTTTAACACCTTAAGCTAGCGTGCATTATAATCTGTATTGGCCTGTCTCCGAAATGCTGGATTAATTTTGATGGGACTTTCATTGGGATATGAGACTTTCAAAACCTTAGTAATGGGAAAGAGCTATTAAAAATTAATACTCATTACTGTAGTTTCATTTTAATGCACCACTTTTAGCAGTATGAGCTCAAACGAGCTTAGAAAAACAAAGAGTTCCCGCGGGATTTTTAAAAACGTACATACGAGTATATCCACGCGAACAAAGTCGCAGGCATCTGCGTGTTGTTACTATGGTATCGGTCCGTTTGGGGGCTGATAAGATGCGTCCAGTTAGTATAAGAAGTCCAGCCGGAGAGGGTGGAGGCACAGTTGCCTTCGGGTCTTAGCACGATGAAGACTGTCGTCGTTTTAGCTTGCCTGGCCTTCGCCATGGTCGGGGCCTCCGTGGTCCCGCCAAAAGTGGTCTACAAAACCAAACCTGGTAAGAATATTATTTCTTTTATAAAATTAATAACATCAAAGACATTTAATCATAAAAGTTTAATTATTATTTAAAGTCATAACTAAATATTTGATTTTTTATTTTTATTTAAAAATATAAAAAATTAAAATAATATTTTATAGAAACATTATATTTTATGTTCGTAAAATTCAAACTCTAGCTAATTTAGTGACCCTCCATTCGAATTCCAATTTGTATTTTTATTTTAATTAATTTTTAGAATTATAAATATCTACTTACGCGTACTATTTCTTTCTTGCTCCTGGTTTATAACAGGGTTTGCCTTATATTGCTACTAGTTAAAAACCTTGTTTGTAACTTATATTATCTATCTATATTCTATACTTAACACATAATATTTTAAAAGCCTAGCATTTAAATGGTTTAATATACTTACTTATGAATATACAAAACCTGGTAAGAGAATATTATTTAATTTATAAAATAAAAACATCAAAGACATCGAAGAACATCAGTAATATTAATTATCGAAGTTTAATTATTATTTGAAATCATACTTTATTAGGTAACTATTTTTATTCATAAAAAATATTCAATAGAAACAATATTTAAATTTTGGTAACATTTGAACTATAGCTAATACAATGACCCTCCATTTCAATTCCAATTTGTATTTTTATTTTAAATTAATTTTTAGAATTTGTAATATCTACTTACATTTTACTATTCCTTTCTTGCTCCTATCCTGGTTTAAAACAGGGTCTATCTTGTATTGCTACTATTTTAAAACCTTGTTTTTTTACCTATACTTAGCACATAATATTTTGAGAGACTAGCATTTAAATGATTTAATATTATACGTACTTATGAATATTATTTTATTTCAGTTGAAGCTGACTTCGTAACGAAGCAGCAGCAGGTCTTCACGCTGTTCTTACACCCAGAACAGGTGAACCCTGAGGCTGAGTACTACAAAATTGGCAAGGACTACGATATCGAGAAATGCATCGATGATTACTCCGTAAGCTTTACATCTATTAACAGTGCCATCTTCTGGTTTAATATTATCTACTGATTAGTTTGTTTCTAGAACATATAAAATGTACTAACAGAAAAACAATAAGTTTCTGACTTTAACATGAGAGCTTTCTCGCCAATTTGGATTTTATTTTATAACATTTATCTTTTTCTTTAATCTACAGAACAAGAAGGCCGTTCAAGAGTTCTTGGACTTATGGAAGACCGGGTTCATGCCCAAAAATGTTCCTTTCTCGATCTTCTACGAAAGGCAGAGGGAAGAAGCAGTAGCTCTATTCCATGTTCTCTTCTACGCGAAGACCTTCGAAACCTTCTGGAAGACCGCTGCATTTGCCCGTGTCTACATCAACGAAGGCCAATTCCTGTACGCATACTACATTGCCTTACTCCACCGTGCTGACACCAAAGGAGTTGTCGTCCCTGCACCTTACGAAGTCTACCCTGAACTGTTCACAAACTCCAATGTATGGTACAAAATCTTCCGCACTAAGATGCAGAACGGAATTTTCACCCCCGACTTTGGAACCGAACACGGCATCGTTCAAGAAGGACCTCGCTACGTTGTTTACTCCAACTACTCTGACTACTTGACTTACCACACTGACGAATACAAAATCTCCTACTTCATGGAAGATATCGGCCTCAACGCGTACTACTACTACTTCCACTCCTACTTCCCGTTCTGGATGGACGGCGATCTCTACCCAGTCATGAAGGAACGTCGTGGAGAAGTGTACTACTACTTCTACCAACAGCTCTTAGCCCGCTTCTACTTGGAGCGTCTGTCAAACGGCCTAGGTGAAGTTCCCGACTTCTCTTGGTGGCACCCGATCAGGAGTGGCTACAGCCCATACGTCAACTACTTCTCCTCGTTCGTCCAGAGACCGTCTAACTACCCCATCCCAGAGAAATATGACGAGGAATTGCAGCTTCTCGACACTTATGAGAAGACTTTCGTCCAGTATTTGGAACAAGGACACTTCAAAGCTGTAAGTTATTCTTAATGCTAATTACTTAAATAAGATTAAAATAAATGAAAGTTTATAGTTATATTAATTTCTTATGTATTTTTTTCCTCAGTTTAACCAGGATGTCGACCTACGCAACTCCAAGTCTGTCAACTTTGTTGGAAACTTCTGGCAAGCTAACGCTGACTGGCACGGCAAAGTTGCACGCAAAGACAACCACAACTCATATGAAGTCACTGCTCGTCGTATCTTGGGTGCTGCTCCTGAACCTGTTGACAAGTGAGTACAATATGGGGATGATAAAAAGTACTGTACTCATTATTTACTAGGGACCCGCCCCGATTTCGCACGGGTAGTAGAGCATATTATGCCTACAGGTTTTTTCTGTTGTAGAGTTATATTAGCTTGTTTATATCAAACATTTGATAATTAGACGCGAGGGCGACTTAGTTTTATAATATGTAGTGACGTAAATTAATTAAAAAATATAGCACTTATGGTAGTTTGTCTCCACATAATTTCATTAAAAAAGTATTATTTTTATGCAGGTATACCTTCGTACCGACGGCACTTGACTTCTACCAGACATCTCTGCGTGACCCGGCTTTCTGGCAGCTGTATAGCAAGATCCTCAAGTACTTCATTGAATACAAGAAGTTCCTGACTCCCTACACCCAAGACAATTTGCACTATGTCGGAGTTAAAATCAACGACGTTAAGGTTGATAGATTGGCCACTTTCTTCGAATACTACGACTTCGATGTAACAAACAACGTGTTCTACACTCAAGAAGAACTTAAGAGCGGAAACATGCCATACTTTGCGGTGCGTCAACCTCGTATCAACCACAAAGTTTTCAATGTTGAAGTTGATGTTAAATCTGACGTTGAAGGTGATGCAGTATTCAAGATCTTCTTGGGACCCAAATACGACAGCAAGGGCTACCCTATCAGCTTAGAAGACAACTGGCAGAACTTTGTTGAATTGGACTGGTCCGTGCAAAAACTACAAAAGGGACAGAACAAGATTGTGCGTTCGTCCAACGACTTCTTCTTCTACAAAGAGGACTCTGTACCAGCATACGAGATTCTTAAGCTCCTCCCCGAAGGAAAGGTACCTACCGATATGTCGGTTGAATCTGGCGCATTCCCGAAGAGACTCATCCTACCCAAGGGTCACAAGGGTGGTTTCCCATACCAAATCTTCGTAATGGTCTACCCATACACTCCCGCTGAGAAGAAGTTCGATTCCATCAAGACCTTCGTTTCGGACAACAAGCCTTTCGGCTATCCATTCGACCGTCCAGTTCACGAGGTTTACTTCAAGCAACCGAACATGTTCTTCGAAGATGTAGAGGTATACCACGACGGAGAAGAGCTGTCTTACAAGTACAACATTCCTTACTACACAACCCACTACAATGATGTGGCTAAGCATTAAGAGGAGAAACAAATATTGCTGAATATGTATTTTAATATTATATTTATATATAATTAAATAATAATAATATAATATAAAACCGTTAAAGTTACAAATAAAAAGCGGTATAAATTTATATAACATTTATTATTTCGAACCTCGATCCCTTTAATCATTATATTATTTTAACAAATAATATTTCAAATACAACTACTTTGCTAATTTAGATGAGGAGAAAAGTAGTCTTCCGTTCCTCTGGTGATTTCCTTGTGATATATAGAAATGTTATAAAATTTGTAATTATTACAGTCCGTGCTATTCATTAAAACCTGTCTATGGAAAGGAAAACCTATAGGTTCTTTATTGTAATTATTTTCAACATCATCATTCATAGGTAAAACTAAAATGAATAATGTTAAATTAAGGCCTTCATTTAAACCTTTTGGTATTATCATACTTTCCGGAAGTTTCAGTATATCAAACCTATTCTTTCTAGGAGTTTTTAACTCAACATTAAAATAGTCGTCGATTGAATATTTTTCTGATGACTCTGATGACCATTTTATATAATTAAGACCTTCTTTTAGCTTTAGAGTTAACGCGTCAAGTTCATAAAATTGAGAAAACTTATTCCAGCAGTTATCGCCTTGACACCTTGGTCCCAAAAATAATTTTACTACAGCTATTTTGTCGACTTTTGATTTAACAGTAAAACCCAAACTAAAAGGGTTGTGCTTGATTCGTTTTTGTCTAGCAGTATATATTAACCCTGCAGTTTTAAAGTCATAGTTGTCAAAAATATTATTTAAACTGATGTGATAATAATCATAATAAGTAGTAATTCTTGGAAAACTACTGTTAATTATTTCAACATCTTCGCTTTGATATTTAGAAAAATCATACGGTTCTAAGGTATTCGAATACTCTGCATAATACTTGAGTAAATTTTCAATCAAATACCAGTAAATAGGATCACGTAAAGTTGTATGCGGGTGATGTAAGACTGAAGGGGCTGGATTGTATCTGAAAGGAAAAAATATGCATAAACATATATGTATTGAAGGTAAAAATAAATCTATCTATACATATAATAGCAAAATAAACGAAGTTTAAAAAACAAACATTAAGATTGTTGAGATGCTAAGTTAATGCTAAGTTAATTCTTAATTACTAGTGTTGATAATTATTATTGTTTATTATTGTCATTTTAATTATATATTATTGTCATTTTAAGTCATTTATTAGATAAGTACATAAAACAATTATTTTACATTCTCAAACTTTTTAAATTTAATTTTTAATTCTTATTTTAATTTTTAATTTTAATTTTTTTTGGTAAATGCGGTGACACCTATAATAAGTTGTTCATCTAATTATGTATATTTGTATAATTTTTTTTAAGATTTTCATTGATGTAACAATTTTTGGTAGTCCTAATAAATAAATATAATAAAATCATAGTAAGTAGTAATTGGAAGACGTTAGTAGGATAAATAATAATAATTGAACGTAAAAAAGCAATTTTTGAAATTTTTGTCTGTTTGTCTGTATGTTTGCGCGCACATCACGCAAAAACTACTGAATGGATTGAATTGAAACTAAGCATTATTGAAGTTTATACTATGCATATAGCATACTTTTCATATCAAAATTCAGTACGGTTCCCTTGGAAGAGGGGATGTTTAAAATGTGTATTTAGCTGCAATTCATTAACGGGTAGTTCGATTTCATTCATTCTTTTTTTGTTAGAAAGGAAATACTTTAAAAATTGTTCCATAAATATTGCAAGGTCATCAGTTTTGTAGTTCAGAAATTACAGCCATCTCAACCCTCGGTATTCCATATAACTTGGAACTCGGATTGCATCTAAGGAACCTTTGAACGTCCGGATTATCATCTGGGGTACATTACAATTTGTGTTTGTCTATCTCCGAAATGCCGGACCTATTTTGATGGAATGTTTAAATAATTTGAATATATTGGGAAAACTTTAGTGACGGGAAAGTGCTATTAAAAAATTAATAGCTCTTCCTAGCATCCTCAAATATTTTTATTTAACTCTATACATAAACAAAAAAAAAAAATATGATGTATTGGGTTTTTCTGTCAAGAAATTCTCAGTGCCAGCCCGGAGTTGGAAGTTGGCGGTGTTTCACCCCCGTGCCTCGGAGAGCACGTTAAGCAGTCGATCCTGCGCCTGATCAATCTCCGGTCGTGTCGCATTGGCGTCCCATCGGACTATGAGACTGAAGGAATAGAGAGTGCACCTATGTATGCGCACACACTTGTGCACTATAACATCTCCTGCGTAGATGGCTAGTCTCTGCCTCGATTGACATTAGTCGCCGTGGCCGAAACTCGGTCGGGAGGACATCACAAGAATTATCTTGTGATTATTGATTTTTTATTTGGCTGAGGACTTATTAAACTATATTATAGATTATAGACTTTAACTTATTAATTATACAATTATTATATTGAGATACCTTTCTGGTGAATGTCCTCCGTAAGCAAAGGCGGCTCTTATATATTTGGCTGTTTGAATACTTCCATAATTAGCTCTTATTAATTTAGTGAGCTGATCTATATAATTTTCTTCTGTCAGATAAACTTTCTTTCCATTATCCTGAAAGAATACGTACAGTTTCACTAAGATTTTTTTTTAAAAATTGGTTGCACTAGTGTCGTTAACATGGAAGATGAAAAGGGAGTCACGTGGAGAAAGCTTTTTACATACTTAAATACTTACCATAAATATTATCCCTCTTGTAATACATTCTTTGATTGCAAGATCTATAGATTTTGTTCTTGCATATTCCTCATTCCACTCCATACGAATTGTAGATCGGGAAGCAAATGGCAAGCCATTTTCGTAAGATAAATAAGGAATAAAATCATCGCAACATTTTGATTCAGTTGAAATATTTCTTTGTTTGAGGTGCTCTTTCTCCATATTATATCTGGCTAACAAATGCTTATGAATATAATAGTATTTTTCGGCATATTTTGGATCTTTTGCTGACAATTCGTCATTGGTCATCCAAAACGGGTATAATAGATGCACTCCGTAGTAATAGCTATTGAGACCAATATCTTCTCTAAAATAATCTAAATTGTCATGACAATCTTCATTCCAATGATTCCATCCAGAATAATTTGTGTTTATGATTACCATATTTTCAGAATGAAAAATTTGATATATTTTACCTTCCTGGGGATCGATCTCTCCATCGTTTGTTTTCAATTTTAGAGCTTTTTGTATAGTTTCACTGTTTACAAAAAAGTTCGGTTTCGTCACAAACGGTGGTTCCAGTTTGTCAATAGCAAAATCATCTCTGTGCACGGATGCCAAACGTAGAGCATATTCTACGATGTCCTTATTGATATGTTTGTAGGCCCAATCTTTTATTTTGCTTATTTTTATTTCCTCAACATTTTGCAAAATGCGAAAGAGCGCGACAGCCGCTTCCCTCATATTATCGTCATAAATTGTAAACGTTAGTCCCTTCATTGCTTGACCGGCTTCAATATGTTTATTTAAAATTTGAAATTGCTCATTATCCTGAGAAAATATGTAATACCAATTATTACAAATGATACATAGTTTCAATCTATATCGAGAGTAATTGTAAGTTTATGATATAATAATAAAGCCTTTTTTTTTCATATCCATAATGTACGTGTCCATTTCAAATGTTGTTATTTAGTGTTAGTTCATGTTTTACTTAAAACTAGCTATTAGTATGGGTTACATAATATATATATGCTACTTTTGGATATGAACCCCTCCTCGGGTGAAGGCCAAGTTTATGATATGGAGTACATAATTATAACGTAGGTAAATCGTGAAAAAATGTTAAAAACCAAAATGGTAAAATATGGAACCCTTATGTTGCTACTTCCTCCGTCCGTCTGTCCATCTGTCCGTCTGTCACAGTCGATTATTTCAGTAACTATTAAAGCTATCGACATCAAACTCAGAATAGTTTATAATAGTGGCCCAACATCATTGAATGAAAAAAAATTGGTTAAATTATTTTAGTTCTGTTTCTTGGCACATGCACGAGGCAAAATAATGGCTTTCCGTTTATTCCACTCATCTATATTTTATTTATTTTAAAGTGAAATATATATAACTAAATATTCTGTGAATATTTCAAGCGTCTACCTGTGGCCGTTATCAATATCCAGCAAAACGAGCTAAAAATCACGTTTGTCGTATGGGAGCCCCCAATATTTATTTAATTTAATTTTTAGTATTCTATCAACATACAATGTACATGTCGATAGCTATAAATTTCAACTGTCTAACTATCACGGTTCACTAGATACAGCATTGTAACAGACGGGCGGACAGACAGACAGATAGACAGAGACAGACGGACAGCGGAGTCTTAGTAACAGGGTCCCGTTTTACTCTTTGGGTACGAAACCCTAAAAAGATAATATTTGAAACCAGTTTTCAACTACAGTTTTCAATTCAAGAAACGTAAAAATCATTATTCGTAGCAATCATCTTTTGCTTTGACATACTTAAGTTAGCGAACGTTTATAATATAAACCAATGACGCCATTTTTAAACGAACGAATCTTATAATTTGACGACCATAAATAGTCTACATAAATAACAAACCTTACCTTGTCATAGAAATCTTCAATTTCAGATTCAGTTTGTTTATCAGATTGTTGAGAAGAATAATATCCTGGTATTATGTACTTGATATACACATCACCGTTTAAACTAACTTCTGAAATCATGAAATTCTCGTATGTAAAAGATCGATTCACTAAAGGATTTGCCTAGTGCCTACTAGTCCAAAACCAGGCCAATGATTCATACAATTTTGGACCGTTTCCTATTTTTAACCCTCGACGCAAAAACGATGGGGTGTTATAAGTTTGACGTGTCTGTGTGTATGAGTGTGTGTGTGTGTAAGTGTGTGTGTGCGTACGTGCGTGCGTGCGTGCGTGCGTGCGTGCGTGCGTGTGTCTGTGTGTGTCTGTGTGTGTGTATGTGTGTGTGTCTGTGTGTGTGTCTGTGTGTGTGTGCGTGCGTGCGTGCGTGCGTGCGTGCGTGTGTGTGTGTCTGTGTGTGTTTTTGTGTGTGTGTGTGTGTCTCTGTGTGTGTGTGTTTTTGTGTGTGTGTGTGTGTCTGTGTGTGTGTGTGTGTGTGTGTGTGTGTGTGTGTGTGTGTGTGTGTGTGTCTGTTCCCCTGTAGCGCTCAAACGGGTGAACCGTTTAAGGTATAAACGTTTCTGAGTATTTCTGACCATCGTTTTTTTTTTCGTGCGGCTCTATATAATTATAAAGGGCTTATATATTGTAGAGTGTGAGAAGTAAATCTTGGGTTCCCCTACTATAATAATATAATTCAAAGAAATATGTATGTACATACTTACTTAAACGGTCACAACCAACTGGGAAATAAAAGTAAATAGCGTACGCTATACACGTATAAATACTAGATGCCGAAGTCTTAGTTTTCTTACTTTAATTCTTACCTTCTTCTTTAATGAGACCTCGAAATCCATCTCTTGTTGGTGAAGAAATTGCGTTCCCAAGGAAAAAAAGCCATAAAAACATTACGCTTAGATATTTTAGAAACATTGTATGTGCGCTGCAAGCACAGACTCAATTATGTAAAAAGTGTAAACAACCTATATGTACCTCACTGACACTATTTCTGGTCCCTCAATTGAAATCCTGGGGTCGTTTAAGTGAGAACAATTTTCATAGTAGGTACACTTATTAGAAGATTTCTTTAGTGGTCATAAAAAGTAATCTTTTAATAGGAGGCAATAGTGTTACTTAAAGAAATATGGCAAATTACCTTTATCACTGTTGGTCTTTCCCAGTTACTGTTGTGCCTCTTCTAATATAGTTATTATAAGTAAGAATATCTACTGTTTTGATTTGAAAGCAAGATAACCCAGTTTCATTTCATTGATTGTTTGATAATGATCTCTTCAGAATTATAGAGCCCAGCCCAGCCCAGATTAGATTGCCATTACATCTACAGGTCACTTGCGTATACAAGTATAAATTAAAAAATACCCCCGACACTCACCATTTTGGGGCGGCGGCCATCTTGTTTTGCAATAGTGCTATTTTACTACTCAAGCCCTTTCATTTGATACTCATATTGAGTTGTGAAAAAATATGTAATCCGCCATTTTGTAGCGGCGGCCATCTTGGACCGATTTTCATCAAACATAGCTAACAACACTCTCGACTAATTCACCTTTCAAACAAAAAAAAGCATTCAAATCGGTCCATCTGTTTAAGCGCCACAGCGGAACAGACAGACACACACACACAGACACGTCAAACTTATAACACCCCGTCGTTTTTGCGTCGGGGGTTAAAAACAGGATTGTATAGTTAGGTACTTTGCGTCATCGTAAAATCATATTATTATTTTCCGTTTCAGTCCGTACTTCGTAATGAAAAAATTGAAATATTGGATCATTTTGTCATCTGCGTGTCAGTATTATTGCATTCTTTGCCTTAGTAATAGTTTGAGGTATAAAAAAAGAAATGAATACTTACACAATAGGTTAATAATTACAGCAGCATAAAATTATATCTTAGTAGGAACTAAGATAAGTATAATTTCATACTGCTGTTGGTCAAATTCCTAGTTCAACGAAATTGAGTGGGCCTTTTCCCTTGTGGTGGTTGCTCCTTTGTGCTTGAATTCCTAATTCAAGGATAAAGGAACATCTTATGGGCACAAGTGAAGGAATCAGTCAAAAAATGTTTAACTATATTTTTGTAATGGACGAATAATTTTTAAATAAAAACTTAAAGAGTTTTGACACCTCCCACCACCTTGAGGGGGACATCCTGTATACACTCGAGAGAGAGAGAGAGACAGACAGAGAAACACGCGCACGCCGCACGGCTTACAACTATAGTAAAAAGTCTCGTTACAACTTTTTTTCCGTCTAGCCCCCTTTCGCAACGCGCGATAAGGAACTTCGTTCCAAAAAATAATATTTATATTACTTTTGAGCAAGACTGTCCAAGCGGTAGGTATATCCTTCGCGAAGCAAAATGCAATTGGTCAATTTTTCAATTGTAACCGTGGCACATGTCTAACTTCAGTCGGGAAGTATTATTCACTGTCGACAATTGCCATCACATCTCCAGGAATATCATAGACTATTTTATTCCCAACTTGTAGGACATTTTTAAACAATTGAAGAAGTGCTCAGCTACTAAAGTACCTTTAAACTTTGCTATTTATTTAATTTTGTATATTTATTATTTAATATAAAAATTGATATAGCATTTTATGTATCTAAGTATAAGTTATGAAAAATATATCAACCGTCTTTAAACACTTAAGCCCTCATACGCATTAGCGGTCAATGATGTATTCTGTTAGCGGTCAACCGCGTACGCGGCTAACCGCGCGGCTAGCTGCTTGTATAGAATTTCGTCGCGGTTTAGTGCGTACAAAATGAGCGGTTGCATATAAAAATATAAAAGCGGCTAGCCGCGCGGTTAGCCGCGTACGCGGTTGACCGCTGCGTATGAGGGCTAAGGGCCTGTTTCACCATCTTCTGATAACTGCCGGATAGCCTAAACGTACCTAACTAAGTTTTGTCTCTTTCGTACTTTAGGTATGTCAAGTAACAAAGACAAAATTCGTGAATAACCTATGCGACACGAAGGTCTTCTTATGGTCTGTTTTACCAAACAGACCATAAGAAGCTTAGAAGTTTGTTACTGTACCGGCGATCTCATATTTTGCGAAAAGGATTGCCAATAGAAGTTAAACGATTAGTCGTCAAGAGTAAAGACTGAAGACCCTTATTTATGTAGTATGGATTTATTATTAGTCTCCATAAGTCTTATGTAAATTAATCTTCGATAATTTTCATCAGATTGTTCACTAAATTTGGAAGAAGCTAATCTGTCTGTAAAAAGATCTTTGAAAAAAGAATAGTTAAAATGCCAATAACAATGCCATCACGTATTCCTAGGGTACCTACCCTATTGTTTCTCGGGATAAAATATATCCTAAAATATGTTGACCTGGTCTATTTAACACATCAGTTCACCTACTTTACTAAAACTGTTCAGGGTTGCCATTCCAGCACTTTTGATCCCCAACTTTCATTGAGGTACGTATTTGTAGGAATTCATCTTCTTAATATACATATACCTAAAACAAAGTCATGTTTGTTTGAACACTTATAACTCGAGATGTGCTGGATCGATTTTCATGGTTTTTAATTTGTTGTATTTGTCTCCATCCCGAATAGCAGCTAACTATTAAAACATTGGAAAATTGACGAAAAATAAAAGAAAAGAAAAAACATTTTCCTATATATGTACATAAAATGTACATGGGTTTGGTAACTATCATACATTTAATATTCATCCCGTCGATACGGTAAACTGTCTCAGCCGTAACTACATATAGAATTCTTCTGTACGTATGTTTGCCAACTAACTCCTCCTAAACTTTGTGTGCATAGGTATTTCAAATGGGTTACTGGATGGTTTGAAAACACAATTACCGTGTAGGTACAGGTAACCTACCAGGTCTCGGTAGGTGGTGTTGATGTTGGTATGTCACCGGGCAGGACGACGCGACTTCTGCCGGGTAATCACTACATAGTATAAAACAAAGACGCTTTCTCTGTCCCTATGTATGCTTAAATCTTTAAAACTACGCAACGGATTTTGAAGCGGTTTTTTTAAATAGATAGAGTGATTCAAGAGGAAGGTTTATAAGTAGAAAAATTGGACCCGGTAGGTGGCGCTAATAGCGGGCAGGACAACGTCTGCCGGGTCCGCTAGTATTTTTATAAAAGAAAAAGAAAAACTTATGTGCGTTATAAATATTAGCATATAATTGTCAATACGCATGGAATTCGTTTCATTAAAGTTATCATGGAAATAATCGATTGGAACGAAAATAAATAACACTATAATTTTAAACACCTATCTATAAGATAGATTATAAATATATAAAGGTGCACTGTTAGAATTTCCAACATGCCTTATGCTAATACCGCATTTGTACTGGTGAAGTCTTACAACTTACAAGTGCCATTATAAAAATCTAAGTAGCTATAATTAATACTATACATTGTAAAATTAAACGTTTGCTTTAATCGCCAGTCATCATCTCCATGAATTCTGTAACAAAAATATTCTAGTAAACAACCTGTTTATATAAGTTTAGTATGTAATATGTAAAGAACAGATAAAAAAGATATAGTGGCGTCATAACACCCTCTAAATTGATTTCGACTGATGTCATCGATCGATAGTAGATTGGTTGGTGGGATTTTTTACGTCATAGATTTATCTCCAATAGACCAATTAATGCACTATCAATTTTTGACGACCTCAGACTTGAGCCTTATTTGTCCCTGTGGGACTCAAGATTTGAGGCTTTGTACATGGTGTGCAACTCGTATTCAGACTTGAGACTTATTTGTCCCCGTGAGACTCAAGATTTGAGGCTTTGTACATGGTGTGCAACTCGTATTCAGACTTGAGACTTATTTGTCCCCGTGAGACTCAAGATTTGAGGCTTTGTACATGGTGTGCAACTCGAATTCAGACTTGAGACTTATTTGTCCCCGTGGGACTCAACATTTGAGGCTTTGTACATGGTGTGCAACTCGTATTCAGACTTGAGACTTATTTGTCCCTGTGGGACTCAAGATTTGAGGCTTTGTACATGGTGTCTAACTCGTATTAGATTAAAGATTGTAGTAGGCCTCCTGTGCTTTATTTCTTGTGTATATAGATGTGAATATAAGTGTAAGCTTAAACAGATGATCAAAATGTACTAACCATCGAAGTCCACGGTACCGGAACCGTCAGTGTCAATCTCTGCGATGATGCCGTCAAGATCAGAGTTGCTCAGCTTGTCATCAAGAGCTGCGAGAATCTCCTTGAGGGTGGAAGTGGTTATGTAACCGTTGCCTTCACGGTCGTACAACCTGGAAATTGTTAACAGGAATATCCTTAAAAGGTTATCCCACAAGCAAGGGTAAGAAAAAAAAATTTTTTTTCCGGCTCCTTTTTCATGTATGGGAGCCCCCCTAAAAATAATTTAATTCAATATTTGATTTTAAGTCAACGTTTTACACCAAATACTTACCGAAATTTAAGGTTTGTAACTCATTTCGTCTGCGAGCTAGAGACCTGTGACCGGCGGACAGACGGACAGACAGACAGCCGAGTGACATTAATAAGGTTCCGTTTTTACCCTTTGGGTACGGAACCCTAAAATAAGATGAGGAGACGCATCTCCATCACTTTTTCAACTCAGAAGAATCAGATGCACAGCTCAATGGGTTGCGAAGATGAAGTGAAGACGTTAGGGCACAGAGTACCTACAGAGGGGAAGCTTCTACAAGCGGCCTGCTGTAGGTACACTCACACATATGCGCACGTTTGTCACCAACTGTACCGGTTAGTGGAACGAGCGCGCGTCCGTGAACCGTTGGTGAGTGTGTTTGTGTGAGTATACCTACAGCGGGCCGCTTGTGGAAGCTTCCCCTCTGTAGATCTACTCGTGTGGTTAGGGTCCCAAACTAGAACTCGCACTAGAAATTGTGTAGCAGAGCCCTAACAGAAGGACCGGACCGACGACATCAGATTAAGCCATCAGAGTAATGGGGCGTAAGTGACCCAAATTCCACCTATGTGGCCAAAGTCAACCTCACCTGCACGCGGTGCACCCTGCCAATATGCTAACGAGGCCCTGACGCTCTCAGTCCCCTTTACGGTCGTTGTGCCTGATACCACACAACTTAATCTAGATGGTATCACCGCTTTGTGGTAGGATTCTACCCCGAATCCGCCTGGCTAGCGACCACACTTCAGCCGTAATCTGCCGCAAAGCATCCGTGTGTTCCGGCAGCGAGCTGAAGAGCCAGTCCCCTTCCTCAAAAGCCGGCAACGCATTAGTGGTTCCTCAGGTGCTGCCAATTTTCATGGGCGGCGGTAAGCGGCGCAAAACCACGACATATGTAAGTCGCTATAAAAGCCTTATGTCCGTGATCTGATTTTATCGCAAGCAACGATTACTTAAATTAAATAATTCAAAAATTGCCCATCAAAAAACTTAAGGGTAGTAAGATTAGTGAGCTGTTGTGAATTGTGATCCATTAAGTATAAAATAATTAAAAAGCTACCTGAAAGCTTCTTTCAGTTCTTGTTGCATAGCTTCGGCATCCTCTTCCTCTAAGAAGTGGGAGGCGATGTTACAGAATCCATCGAAGTTGATTTTTCCAGAGCCTGGCGAAAAACAAAATGATCCATTGACCAAAACAAAACAATCATCGTCATATTTGAAATCCTGGAAGAACTCTGGTTCCTGAGATAAAAAGTAGCTTAAGATTACTTTTTGCGTAATTGCTCTATATTTTATAACTTTTTATAATTTTTAAAAGATTTTATAATTTCTAAATTGTCTCTGGTGTGGTCTGGTGGGAGGCTTCAGCCGTGGCTGGTTACCACCCTACCGGCAAAGCCGTGCCGCCAAGCGATTTAGCGTTCCGGTACGATGCCGTGTAGAAACCGATCGGGGGTATGCATACCTCTTACAAGTTAGCCCGCTTCCATCTTAGACTGCATCATCACTTACCTGATGAGATTGTAGTCTTGTACTTGAATAAAAAAAATTGAGAGGTGTCAAACGACACCCGGATGGAACGAAGTTCCACATTGTTCAAAGCGAAATAGAAAGACGAAAGGAAAATAACTGGCTTGCTTTCTATAATAGAGAGAGATAGACAGACAGAGAAACACGCGTACGCCGCACGGCTTACAACTATAGCAAAAAGTGTCGTTACAACTATTGGTCTTAATTTTTTCCGTCTAGCCCCCTTTCGCAACGCGCTATAAGGAACTTCGTTCCAAAAAATGAATATTGGTTGCAACTGCATGTGTCCTAAACACACTTACGCACAAATAGAAGATACGCGTTTCAAATGTATCGGAATCTTGAGGAGACACTCGCACGAAAATAGACGCAATATAACGACCGCGCGTAAAAATATTCTCGTATCTTTGAAGACGTCGCCGCCGCGACGCCTTGTTTCAAATCTTAATGATTAATGTATCTCGTTATTTTTTACGAGGTAAATAGAGTTAGTTAGAGTTTTCTAAGTGCCAGGTAAATTTCTAGTTCACCGCCTTTAAAGGACATGGCCGAAAATTGTATGGAAGTCTGCCCCAGTACTGTCCAGAGATGAAATCTATGTCATTAGTTAATACAGATCTTCTGTTAATAGAATAAGAAAGTTACATATAGATTAGCAGTCGTGGATTAAAATTATGAAGGTTCAAAAAGTTGGTATTGTTGAAACTTTGAAGCCTCATAAATCTTAAATGATTATTTAAACGGAAAAATGGTCTAGGAAACCTAACTATGAATTTAAAAGACCTATTGAATGATACCCCACTTGCCACAATCCATCGACTTTATTTTTTTATTTGTTCCAATATGGCGTCTAGTGGCCCCCATATTGTTATTTCATATCTTTGATTTCTTTGATCTCATTATTGTGATATCTTTAGTAGCATTAGCAAGATTAAAACAAAACTATTGGTGCAAGAATCAATAAAATCGGTCCCCATATTTATTCTTTATAATCTCACAAAGGAACAAAAAACATATTATATAGACTGAGGAACACAATATAACCACTCCGCGCACTGCGTTGCACCGTCGGGTAAAAACGAGTATAATAATATATAGGTAGTATGCAGAAACACGCTGATTAGTAACCGCTCTTAATATTGTTTCAGTTTATCTATCATCGTTGATAATAGGTATTATTGACTAACAACATTAAAGGCATAGGTTAAATCATAGAATACAATAGAATATGTCTCATTGACGTCTGACGTTAATTTGACTGATGACAAAAATCAAGTGATTTGTGGGTGATTTTGAACATAAAAAATCGATTGAAAGTCTTATTTTTTCAATATTTTTTCAGCGACTGCTATGAAACATGAATAGTTATCTAAAATTCATTGTCTATTTTAATTAAATTATTTAATGTGCTCGCATGTTTGGAACATCTGGGGCAAATTTCGGCCATGTCCTTTTAGGTGTGTCTTTATACTGTAAAATCGCAATGCGTTTTATTGCAATATCTATTCATACATTTACCATCGCTGATCGCAGCTGTGTGTAATAACGCATACAATCTATACTAAATGAAGACATCGCAGGATGCAATAAAGCACCTGTGTGTACACCATCACAATATGAGAAGGAACGTAGTTGACTTTACTAGGTATATTAAAAATGGGATTCATAATAATTTGTACCACCTATAAAATAGTACTATGACTGATTGACTGACGGATAGACAACAAACAGCCTGAAGCATTCGACCTAGTGATTTGAAATTTGGGGGAATATTCCTTGAAGGTCCTAGCCACCACTAAGGAGGAAGGTCCACTAAGGAGGGATTCTATATCCATGCGGACAAAGTCATGGGAGTCAGCTAGTTATGTTGATAAAATTACAGGCATTGCGATTCACTTGGACATGACACACATACTTCATTAAATTTTACGGACTTACTATACTTAATAAACTTTGTGTAGTAGATGATTAGTAACACACCGATCTCTTTCTTTCTGTCATCAGTTATTTGACCTTCGAAATAAGAAGACAATGCATTGAACTTTTTACTACGGCATTAGTAAGTGTATTGAGATTAGAGTCAAAAAAATCTTATTACCGTCTGGGTCATTTTCCCTGATGAGGGCCTGCAGTTCAGCGTCCTCGAAGAGCTGGCCCATTGTGTTCAAGATCGTTGAGACCTTAAGGGCTTCGATGTACCCCGACTTGGTGGTGTCGAACATCTGGAAGGCCTTGCGGAGCATGGCCAACTTTTCATCTTCGGCGTCCTACAAATGACAGGATTATAAGTTACCCTCATCTATCTAAATGTATAAAAAGGACTGACTGACTGATCTATCAACGCACAGCTCAAACGACTGCAGTGATTGGTCTGAAATTTGGCATGCAGCTAGCTATTATGACTCAAATATCCGCTAAGAAAGAATTTCTGAAAATTCAACCCCTAAAGGGTTTAAATAGGGGTTGAAAGTTTGTATGAGATTTATGATGATTCCACGCGGACGAAGTCGCGGGCATCAGCTTGTCAATTCAATTGTCAATTAAACAGTAATTACTCAATGAAAACGTAAATTGATAGCCTCAATAGCGCAACGGTCAGGTTGCGGACTGAAAACCGAAAGGTCGACGGTTCAAATCCCACCTATTGCACTATTATCGTACTCACTCCTAGCAGAAGCTTTTCGCTTATTTGGAGGGGAAAGAAGAATATTAGTCGTGTAAAGCATGGTTAATATTCTTTTGTAAAACAAATATTTTAAAATGTTTCACGGCAAATAAACTGGAACGTGGAGATTTTGGCAATCAAACCTATGAATAGTGTGAAGATAAGATGCGATCCAACAAACTATTTGAAACGCTTGCCAATTATTCGTCCTGGTAAATGCTAAATTATTTAAAAAAAAAAACACTTCACTAGGTCACTGTTTACTAGGCACACACACACATCATATAGGTATAGGTATTCTGGAGCTCACCATATTGTTTTAGTAGTTAGCAGTTGTAACAAGAACCGAGTGCGAGTGCGAGTGTTGTTACACTGGATTTTACATTCACGTGCCACTCTTATTTATAGACCATTCCTCCGACGAAGGAATACGAAAATAATGTAAAAATCAGCTTGTGTCGCCTTTTCGTAGTGGACCGGTGACGCTTCGCGTTCATCGTCAGTAGTAGGTACTTACGTCAGTTGCTGAAATTATTTTATTGAAAGAAGCAAAACATTTTATTTATTGCCACGTAGTTTGCGTCTATCGTCTGTTTGGGGTCATCATGTGTTCTGAAATCGAATTTTCTTTCGAATGCGTATTATTAGCTAATTTCTCTGCTAGCTAACTAATCATCAGGCCAGAATATCTATCTATACATATTACATACTAGCTGACCCCCGCGACTTCGTTCGCGTGTTTATAGGTTTTATATAGGATTGGATCGGATCCGATAATTCGTTTATGTACCTAAACTAAATGTAGCCTCTTACTCCTTATAACATTGAAAGTTCCATTAAAATCGATCCAGCCGTTTCGGAGATTAGCTGGAACAAATAGACAGACCGACAAACATAAATTTAAACGTACACCAGTTTAAAATAAGCCGTACGTTCAAAGATCCGGGTCCCAAGTTATTTGAACCCAATACTGAGGGTTGTAATGTCTGTCATTTCTGAACTAAAAAACCTATCCTTGAAATATTTACGGGACAATACTTAAAGTACTACCTTTCTAACAAAAAAAGAATGAATTAAATCGAACTACGCGTTAATGAATTACAGCTAAATATACGTTTTAACTTTCTTCCCCTCTCCCAAGGGAACCGTGCTGAATTTCGGGATAAAAAGTATCCTATGTCCTACCTCGGAGTATAAACTCATATCGTACCAAGTTTCATTCGAATCCATTCAGTAGTTTCGGCGTGATGCGCGGCCAAGATACAGACAGACAGACAGACAGACAGACAGACAGACAGACAGACAAAAATGAAAAAAATTGCAGTTTTGGCTTCAGTATCGATTATAGAGTGCCCTCCAATAAAAATTTTCAAAATATCTTCAATGTACAGAATTGGATCTGTTACAGTTTTATTATATTATAGATAATAAAATCGTAGAATTGCCGTATCTGTACATTAAAGATTTTTGCAAAATAATAACTGGGGGATGTTAGGAATAAGTAATATGTAGAACGTAAAAAAGCTATTTTTGAAATTTTTGTCTGTTTATCTGTTTGTCTGTATGTTTGTGCGCGCATCACGTAAAAACTACCGAATGGATTGTAATGAAACTCGGCATGATTTAAGTTCATACTATGGAGTAACATTTATAGGATACTTTTTATCCCGAAATTCAGCACGGTTCCCTTGGGAGAGGGGATGAAAGTCAAAATGTGTACTTAGCTGTAATTCGTTAACGGGTGGTCCGATTTCATTCATTCTTTTTTTGTTAGAAAGGCAATACTTTAAAAATTACGGGCTTATCCCTGAAAGGCTGGACCGGTTTTGATGGGACTTTCAGTGGCGGATGTTTACATTTTGATCTACCTAAACATCCGCCAGTGAACTTTTAACAGTTTTTAGCAAGGTATGTGTTCAAAGGAGCTTTGGAAAAATAAAATGATTCTCACGGGATTTTTAAAAACCAATATCCACGCGAACGAAGTCGCGGGTGTCCGCTTGTTGTCAATAAAACCTTTTCGTCTCAATCAATTTGTTAAGGCTCAATTTAGACTGCGGCGGAATGGAATGGAAGCGACTTTTTGCAACGAAATTGTACATAGCTAAATGAACTTTATGTCAACTGCATAACATACAAATTAAATAGGAGCCAAAAAAAGGTCGCGCGTCTTCCGCGGAATTCTCGAGAATTCCCGTAGCTACTGTCGGCGCCGTCCGTGGAATCCGCGGGAAGTGGCGCGAACGGAGAGTCCGTTGGGTCGGTCACAGCAGTGCCGTGCAGGGTCATCAATCTTAGTACAAAAAGCCTGGTACAATTGATTTAAGTAATACTGAAAGTCAAAGTATGCGCTACTGTGCTAGCACAAAGTAGGTATATTAAGTACTAAATAAATTAATTCGATGTATATTCTGTAGTCAAGGCATCCCATGTATAATTTTTTTTACCAAATTGGTAGTTTAGTTAAGTTTTTAATGTCCAGTTATATAATACTAAAAAATATTCTTAGTATTATAATTATTTACTATCAATATTTTATTTGATTCTTTGATAAGTATCATTGGTTTAATAAATATTCTTCAAAATAAAATTAAGTCGGACTTTATTTTCTGCTTTTGTGTAGAAATTGGGCAACCGACTATAAAAATGTGACAACACTGGAAAACATCGCTGCCAACATAATAACGCAAAAAGAAATCGCGAACATGTTTCGGGATCACTTTAAGGTCTCATCGCCGCTTGGACCATCGGGGGGGGTGGTTGATGCTGAGGTATGTTGTGACAAGGAGCTAATGCGTTTCTCCGCTAAGCAAGTCGCCGAAATAATAAACAAAATGACCAGGGGAAAATCACCTGGACACGACAGCCTCAGCATCGAACATCTGAAATACGCGGGTTTTCACTTACCAAGGGTGCTCTCGATGTTTTACTCGCTTTGCATCAGTCACACATACATCCCTATAAGCATGATGAGAACTATAGTGGTCCCCATTGTTAAAAACAGGACGGGTGACATTTCTGACCGATCTAATTATAGACCCATATCGCTGGCTACCATAGTCGCAAAGGTATTGGACAGTCTGATTGACAGAAAGCTCAGCGAGACGCTTCAATTTCATGACGCGCAGTTTGGGTTTCGACCTGGACTTTCTACGGAAACCGCGATATTAAGCCTGAAGCAGACTGTCCAATACTATACCAGCCGAAAAACACCGGTGTACGCCTGCTTCCTTGATCTTTCCAAGGCTTTCGATTTAGTGTCGTACGATGTGCTATGGGAAAAGATGGAGCGAGCGGGCGTACAACCGGAGTTGCTTGGTATTATGCGATTTTGGTACGCAAACCAGTTAAACAGTGTGCGGTGGGGAAGGGAGCTCTCTGAGCCGTATAGGTTGGAGTGCGGGGTGAGGCAGGGGGGGTTGACCTCACCTCAGCTCTTCAACCTGTACGTTAACGAGCTGATCGTGGAACTCAGCAAAAAGCCAGTCGGATGCTGGATAGACGGCATCTGCGTAAATAATTTAAGCTATGCTGACGACATGGTGTTGTTGGGTCCCACGGCCGGCTCGATCAGAGAGTTGCTTCAGTTATGTGAGAAGTACGCTGCTAGACATGGGCTAGTATATAACGTAGCCAAAAGTGAATACCTGATCTTTAAGGCCCCTCGTAAGCAAGTGCAATACGAGCCTAGTATCGCACTCAATGGGACTATACTCAAACGAGTCACCCAGTACAAATATCTAGGTCACTATGTTACGGAGGACCTTAAGGATCAGGTGGACATGGAGCGAGAGCGAAGAGCCTTAGCTGTAAGGTGTAATATGTTGGCCCGCAGGTTCACCCGATGTAGCAAGGAAGCAAAAATTACGCTGTTTAAAGCATACTGTCAAACCTTCTACACGGGAGGCCTGTGGACCAACTACACACAAAAGGCATTCGATACGCTGAGGGTGCAATATAATAATAGTTTCAGGATGCTGTTGGGCTTGCCGCGGTTTTGTTCGGCGTCAGGCATGTTTGCTGAAGCACGAACGGATGATTTCTATGCCATCATAAGAAAAAGGACATCATCCGTCCTGGCAAGGCTGCGTTCGAGCTCAAACAGTATCCTGAACATGATAGCGGGAAAACTGGATTCGCCAATATTGCAGCGATTCATTCAAGTTCTTGTCCGGTGAACCTGTGAAATTGTATCCCAATGTATTATGTATGAATTATTATTATTAAGGAAATTTTATTATATTTTTATTAATTAAATTGTAATTTATACTAACATAGTTTCTAAGCATTGTTTATACTAACAAAATATGGGTCTCTGTTACCTTAATAAAGAAAATTATTTAAAAAAAAAAAAAAATATTTATAACGCCATAGGTAGTAGAGCTTCCAAAATTATGAATTTTTCAATTACGTAACTGGTTACGCATTTTAGTACTCTAGTTACGTAATTACGTAATTACGTAACTGGATTTTGTATATTTTTAACAATGAAAACGAAATGAAAATTCCCAAAGTAGCTTATAAGTAACCTAAATCTACCATTAGAGATTGAATTCATCCTGAAAGGGGTCTAGGTCAATAATAAAATGAATCGCATGAAACGTAAATCGGTATTCTAGATCCCATTCAGTCAGACTGTCACCAGAATTTTGGTTACAACACCTAGAGAGATAGTACTTAAATATCTATATACGCGACTTTTGGAGCATTTACAATAGAAATCGAAACGTATGGAGTGCGTCAGGTCATTAAAATAAAAATAAAATACGTACGTACCATTTTTTTTTAATTTTCCATTACAATAAACCTAACAAAGTAAATAGGACTATGTCAGCTTCAAAACATATTTTGAGTTAGAACTAGGAGATGTCCCTGAATTCGTCCGCGTGGATTTAGGTTGCTGAAATTATTTGCTTTCCCGAAGCTCCTTTGAGCTCATACATTTTTTTAAACTGTTCAAAATGGCGCATCAAAATCCCATCATTAAGGGTTTTATCCTAGAATTTAATTTTTTGGCGCAGAATCTTGTCCGTATATCAGTCCGTGTGTCGCCATCGATTTTCTCAGGAACGGGGGGACCTAGCAAGTTGAAATTTATAACAGACTAGCGGACCGCCCCGGCTTCGCCCGTGGTACATATTGTATAGCCTATAGCACTCAAGGATCACGTACATATCTAACGGAGAAAGAATTTTTGAAATCGGTCCAGTAGTTCCTGAGATTAGCGCGTTCAAACAAACAAACTCTTCCGCTTTATTATATTAGTATAGAAGTATAGATACTAAGGTCTATAGTCCCTATTAGGTATGTATATAAAAATAAGATCCAAGTCAACCATTCTTGTCAAGTAATAAATCTAGGGGGGTAAGGGAGTGCACCTCCATCTCAGCACTCCAATTGTCAACCTCACCTGCACGTGGTGCCCCCTGCTAATCAACAGACGAGGCTCTGACGACCGACAAATGGCGGTATAACCATTTCTTATCGGCTAGACTACAAAAATGACAAGGGCCGATGTCGGGCAGCAGCGACATCGGTACAATAGTCTAGCCCTGCGATCGCCAACCCGCCTGCCCAGCGTGGCGATTATGGGCATAACCTTGCATGAATAGAAAGATAAAGCCACAGCCCCCAGTCCCCGGCGGCCCCGCTATTCCTAGCTCTGGCAGCGGCTACGGTAACGGCGGGGCAGGGGGTGTCAAGAATCTCCGGAAGAGATTCCGCTGCCGACCCCGATGACTGGACCTGGCAACATATAACGCACGCACTTTGAGGACCGACGAAAAGATCATCGAGCTGGAAGAAGCAGTGAGCAAGTTGAATTGGGGTGTCATAGGGTTATCTGAAGTCCGAAGAGAGGGGGAGGACTCGATAATCCTTAAATCCGGCAACTTGTTCTACTACCGGGAGGGTGATCAACAATCCCAGGGTGGTGTCGGGTTCATCGTCCACAGGTCCCTCGTTAACAACATTGTGCAAGTCGAAAGTGTGTCGAGCAGGGTAGCGTACCTTATACTCAGAATTACCAAACGGTATTCGCTGAAGGTCATACAGGTCTACGCACCGACATCGACACATCCCGACGAGGAGGTAGAGGTCATGTATGAGGATATATCAAAAGCCATGCATGCCTCTAGCACCCACTACAATGTTGTGATGGGGGATTTCAACGCAAGGCTGGGTAAGCGAAGCGGTGAAGAGTTGAAAGTGGGACAATTTGGCTATGGGCGACGGAACCATAGGGGCCAAATGTTGGCCGACTTCATGGAGAAAGAGGGCCTCTATATGATGAACTCTTTCTTCGAGAAGAGGCCACACAGGAAGTGGACCTGGATGAGTCCCGATGGTTCTACGAGAAATGAGATTGACTTCATCATGTCTACCAAACGGCATGTATTCAATGATGTCTCTGTGATCAACAGGGTAAAAACCGGCAGCGATCACCGTATGGTAAGAGGTACATTGAATCTCAACATAAAGCTTGAAAGGGCCAGATTGATGAAGTCAACGCTCCGACCGTCTCGTGCCCATATCCAAAATCCCGAGAGCTTCCAACTCGAATTGCAAAACCGATTCGCTTGCCTGGCAGATTGCGATTCTGTGGACGAACTGAACAACAGGCTGGTGGAAACTGTCCATGCGGTTGGGTCTAGGTTCTTTAAGACCCACCGTAGAAATAGAACCAAAAAATTCTCAGACCATACTCTCAGTCTCATGGAACAGAGACATAAAATGAGACTGCAGTCTTCAGCAGATGCGTCTGCTTACCGGCAGATTAATAGGCAGATCTCCAAAGCGCAAACACGTGACTTGCGTAACTTTAATACAGAATGTATTAAAGATACGATCGAGCGAAACAAAGGCTCAAAAGTCTTCGCGAGAGATCTGTCTATCGGTCATAGCCAGCTGACGCGACTGAAGACCGACAGCGGTAGTCTCATTTCGTCTAAACCTGAGATTTTGAGAGAGGTCGAGAAGTTCTACGGACAGCTGTACACGTCAACACAGAAGCCTGTTGAAGATTTGGCTAAAGATCCCAGAGCCAAATTGACCCGACACTATACCGAAGATATCCCGGACGTCAGCCTATACGAGATTAGTATGGCTCTCAAACAACTTAAGGACAACAAGGCGCCAGGTGATGACGGAATCACAGTGGAACTCCTGAAAGCAGGTGGAAAACCGGTTCTTAAAGTCTTTCAGCGATTGTTCAATTCCGTCATCGACAAGGGCATAACGCCAGAGGCATGGCACAGAGGCGTGGTGGTTCTTTTCTTCAAAAAGGGCGATAATACCCTGCTGAAGAATTATAGACCCATCTCGCTGCTGAGTCATGTCTATAAGTTGTTCTCGAGAGTCATTACAAATCGTCTCTCTCGTAGGTTCGACGACTTCCAGCCTCCCGAACAGGCCGGGTTCCGAAAAGGCTTCAGTACCATAGACCACATTCATACGCTGCGGCAGGTTATACAGAAGACCGAAGAGTATAACCGGCCACTTTGCTTAGCGTTTGTGGACTATGAGAAAGCCTTTGATTCGGTGGAAACTTGGGCTGTATTGAGATCACTGCAGAGATGCCGGATCGACTATCGGTACATCCAAGCGCTGAAGTGTTTGTACGAAAACGCCACTATGTCAGTTCGTATACAGGACCAGACTACGAGGCCAATCCAATTGCAGCGAGGAGTGCGTCAAGGAGATGTTATCTCCCCGAAGCTATTTACCGCTGCGTTGGAAGACGTCTTTAAGCTTCTGGACTGGAGCGGACTTGGCATCAACATAAACGGCGAGTACATCACTCACCTACGATTTGCCGATGATATAGTCGTGATGGCAGAGACTCTGGGAGACCTCAATACAATGCTCAATGATCTCAGCAGAGTTTCTCAACAGGTGGGCCTAAAAATGAACATGAGTAAGACGAAGATCATGTCTAATGCTCATGTTCCGCTCCACCCGGTAATTGTTGAGAACTCAGCACTCGAAATTGTAGACGAGTACATATACCTGGGACACACGGTCCAGCTAGGTAGGTCCAATTTTGAGAAAGAGATCAACCGCCGAATCCAACTCGGCTGGGCAGCGTTCGGGAAACTTCGAGATGTCTTTTCGTCCAATATCCCTCAGTGTCTGAAGACGAAAGTCTTCGAACAGTGCGTGTTGCCAGTGATGACTTACGGATCTGAGACATGGTCGCTAACAATGGGCCTCATAAGAAGGCTCAGGGTCACTCAGCGGGCGATGGAGAGAGCTATGCTCGGAGTATCCCTGCGGGATCAAATCAGAAATGAGGAGATCCGCAGGAGAACCAGAGTCACCGACATAGCTCATCGAGTCGCGAAGCTGAAGTGGCAATGGGCGGGGCACATTGCACGAAGAACCGATGGACGTTGGGGTCCCAAGGTGCTTGAATGGCGACCTCGCACCAGCAAACGAAGCGTAGGTAGACCCCCCACTCGATGGACAGACGATCTCAAGCGAGTCGCTGGTAGCCGCTGGAATCAGGCGGCACAAGATCGTGTGCTGTGGCGATCCTTGCAAGAGACCTATGTCCAGCAGTGGACGTCCATTGGTTGAAACGAACGAACGAACGAATAAATCTAGACTGACAACCCTAGGCGCTGTAGCGTGAATTAGCTGGAAGGCGCGGGAATGCTCGAGCATTCCAGCGAATTCGCGCGACTTCCGCGTCATGAGGCGAATTTGACGCTTCGATTCCACCGCGGTGTAAATTAAGCCTAACGTAATTCGGAATGATTGATGACTTTAATAATAGTATACCTACTTAGTTCATTTTTTAATATTTAGTTTTGAACATTATCATACTATTTACAGCTGAAATTAATTGCCTATCTGATCCTAAATCTGTGCATCTTGAATAGACAGTCATAAATTTAAGCCAGATTGCAATCTCAGTACGTGGATTAATGATTGACATGAACATCATTATTTGGATTAAATTTTCGATTTTACAATGAATAAGTTATTCCAAAATCCACAGACTGAAAGATCAAAAATTTAATCCAGATATGTGCGTGTCAGTCCTATATAGTCCAAACTAGATAAGTTATTAATTTCCGCCGTTAGTTAATAAATTCTTACCGAATCTGATCCGAAACTATATCTGTAATCCTTGCTCAGAAAACGCGCCTGAGTACCTATGTCTACGAAATGTTCCAGAAACCAAAAGGTATGCGCTTATTAAGCAGTTTCCCGATATAGAACAGGAAATTCCTCAGAAGCAGTCGCCACTCCAAAACAATCCAATGAAAACATTAGGTATAGATCGACCAGAATCTCATGAAAAATAGGGAAATGAAATTCCAAGGTTAGCAACACTACGGCTGCCCTAGCGATAAACAAAGTAACTGTAATTTTTTGTGAAATTGACTTTTTGCATTAACAAAAGTTTTATGTCGAGTAGTTTTTTACCATAATTTAATATTTCAAATAACTTGAACCATTTACTGAAATTTAAATTGCCCAAACAAAGTAACTGCACTCACTAACCCGGAATATAAATGCAAAAACCAAGTAAACAACAAGCACAACACAAAAACAAAGTAATTGGATGTTGATTACTTTGTTTTTGTATTTAAAATGCAGTTTCTTGATTTTTCGTTTCGTGAAACGATCCCAGGTAAGGTGTTCTGAATGTAATTACTTTGTTTATCACTAGGGCAGCCGAGCTAACCTAGTGTTGCTTACTACAAAATTTAATTTCCCTATTTTTCATGAGATTCTGGTCGATCTACAATATACGCGACGTCACAGACGGTTCGGTTGGAAGGACAGACTCCAGGCGTCAGAAGGCACCTTTTGATAAATGGATATAGCGAAAGCAAATAAAAATATTATGTCGTCCAGGGTTAAATAAAAAGTTTTTAACTATTGATATTGAAGTAGGGAATAACAAATAACAATAACCACTTTGCGGGATCTGACGACGTAGTCAAATACGTTTTGAAAAGTTCGTACTCGAACCATATTATTATGTAAGTATATTTACTTTTACGCATTTGCCGTTAGGTTTCGTTGAGTTTGTTTCAGTGTTTTTATTGTTTTCATTTAATTGAAAAACTGCTGAGCAAATTTAATATCGTTTTTGAATTCAGGACAGTCATTCATTACTTCTGGGCAGGTTCCTATATTATATGTTTTATAGTTACAGGTCTCAAGAGGGCAATCGTGTTTTTTACTATGTTACCATTTTCCTGAAAAACTACAAGCTGATTTTGATGCGCTTTTTTGCATTATATAGATATACCTACCTTAGAGTTTTTAGATAATATGTTTTAAGGTTGTAGACAACTAGATGCGCTGCAGTCGAGGTTTTTGTTTTAACTTTTCGCGTCTTCCAGTATCTGTCACCTCGATTCTTAAACATGTTTCTTATTTATCAGGAGACGCTGCAGTAGATGTGTTTTTTCTAAAAGAACTAGGCCAATTTCGATGCAGTTTTTTTGTAATAATTATAGAGTAAGATTTAAGGATATAGTTTAACCAGGGAGCGCTGTATTTTCCAATGCTTTTATTAATATTTAATTTTAAGTCTTCTTTTTAACGGGTTGTTATAAGTTTGACGTGTCTGTCTGTGTGTGTGTGTGTGTGTGTGTGTGTGTGTGTGTGTGTGTGTGTGTGTGTGTGTGTGTGTGTGTGTGTGTGTATGTGTGTGTGTGTGTGTGTGTGTATGTGTGTGTGTGTGTGTGTGTGTGTGTGTGTGTGTGTGTGTGTGTGTGTGTGTGTGTGTCTGTCTGTTCCCCTGTGGCGCTCAAACGGGTGGACCGATTTGAATGCGGTTTTTTTCGTTTGAAAGGTGAATTTGTCGAGAGTGTTGTTAGCTATGTTTGATGAAAATCGGTCCAAGATGGCCGCCGCTATAAAATGGCAGATTACATATTTTTTCACAACTCCCCTAATATGGGTATCAAATGAAAGGGCTTGACTAGTAGAATAGCACTATTGCAAATCCAAGATGGCCGCCGCCACAAAATGGCGAATGTCGGGTGTTTTTTAAATTTTTAATTTATACTTGTTAATTTGTTTGCTAAATTTTTAAATTAGTAATCAGCAGGAAACGTTGGGGAATGCTTTCAGCATGCGTCACTTAGCGACCAGTGATGCGGCAACGGGTTATACGGCGCACGGGCAGATATAGAATGTCGGTGATCGGCTATAATTTTTGTTTTCTGAACGCTACACTGAGTGTGAAGGGTGATGTGTGGTGCTGCGCCCACACGGATTCCCCTCTACAATGACACAATCCAAGACAATGGAATCAAAAATACCACTCACGTATCACGTGTATTATATTAGTGTAAACGTGTTACGATCGTGTAGCTTCCGTTTACAATCGAATGAACAACTTTTCATATAAAGAATACTACATACGGAAGGATTCGCATCGTTGTAGAGCCAGCGGGCTAACCCGAGGCGGCTTTCCGTGCAATACCTAGCTATCCATGATCGCGCTTTCATGCATAGCAGGCCAGTAGGTATGCTTAGTCCCACTTTTTACATAGTGGCAACGATGATCGAAATTCGAGTATCGACCCACAATGACTTCAGAGCAAAATGAACTCAAAAGACTCTTATTTTAAAGTCGTAATTCAATAGTTCGAATATTTATTTTACAACATTTCTGCTTGGGGCGCTGGCTGTTTTCGAATGCTGAATGTATTGGCGAACTCAAACCTTAATATAAGCCATGTTAGGTCCTTTTTACTCTGAAGTCATTGTGATTCGATCAATAGTATAATATAAAGTGTTGGAGCGCTGCAAAGTGAACTAAGCATACAGAATATATCAGCGATGATTACTTCGGCAGATCGTATATTTTGCGTTCAAACTATCCTTCTTTGTGAATGTCAAAATTATCCAAATATGTGGACCCACCCTAAGAAATCCGTTGCATAGAATTTTCTGCGTCTATCAACTGGTTCACTGGTTTATTTTGAGATCTGATCATATTGATCAGATCTCAAAATAAACCATGTGAGAGCCTTAAGCCAATTTACAAATAGAGAATATATGCGGAATACCTTGGCTTCGCATCCTGAAGCAGTTTTTGATTTATGTTCGCGATGCGCGATACACTTTATTTATAACGGTTTCAAACGTCAATATAACTGTTTGTGGGCGGCCTATACTCGGGCTTAGGGTTGCTACCCGTATGAGTTATGATTACATGGTGTTAATTCAGCTCGCCGCATCTGTTTGTTTGATAAGCCATTGTGAATTTTCAAAAAATGCTGAATAGAATTGTGCCAATAGACAAAGAAAGAAGAAGAAAGCTCTCGAAGAAGGTTTCTATATTCTGACTACTCACGCGAAGCCGGATCTTACTTTTAGCTTTAAGGAGCGTTAGGCAGCACTTTTTATTTTTGTTTTCTGGATAGACGTTAACATCAAGCTATATTTTTTTATCGCCTTCTGGAAAATATCTAAATGTCACTTTCTAAAGAAAGTGGCATCCCTAGCTGGACTATCGCTTTCAATTCCATTCAATGTTTCTATTTCCTTGGCATACTGACTTTGTTATAAAAATAGACCCTCGAATACGATGACAAATGAATGTTTTATTCGTACGCATCTTCATACGCTGATCAAATCCGCTCATGATTGTTCGTGCTCATGATAATATAATTCGTAGAAACTTAGATCCTTTGAAGCGTGAGATAGAAAAAAAACTAGTGTAGTTTACATCTATCTATAATATAATAAAACTGTAACAGATCCAATTCTGTACATTGAAGATATTTTGAAAATTTTTATTGGAGGGCACTCTATAATCGATACTGAAACCAAAACTGTAATTTTTTCATTTTTGTCTGTCTGTCTGTCTGTCTGTCTGTCTGTCTGTATCTTGGCCGCGCATCACGCCGAAACTACTGAATGGATTCGAATGAAACTTGGTACGATTTGAGTCTATACTCCGAAGTAGGTTATAGGATACTTTTTATCCCGAAATTCAGCAGGGTTCCCTAGGGAGAGGGGAAGAAAGTTAAAACGTGTATTTAGCTGTAATTCATTAACGCGTTGTTCGATTTCACTCATTCTTTTTTTGTTAGAAAGGTAGTACTTTATATATTATCCCGTAAATATTTCAAGGTCATAGGTTTGTTAGTTCAGAAATGACAGACATTTATTGGGTTCAAATAACATGGGACCCGGATCTTTGTACGTACGGCTTATTTTAAACTGGCGTACGTTTAAATTTATGTTTGTCGGTCTGTCTATTTGTTTCAACTAATCTCAGAAACGGCTGGATCGATTTTAACGGAACTTTCAATGGCAGATAGGTGTTGTTATAAGGAGTACATTTAGTTTAAGTACATAAAAGAATTATGGGATCCGTTCCGATCCTAGGTATATAAAACCTATAAACACGCGAACGAAGTCGCGGGGGTCAGCTAGTTTTACGTAATAAATATTATATATAACGTCTAAAACGATATAATTAAGTTGTTTAGAAAAATGAAATGATTTTATTTGTTTAAAAATATAATTTCGTTGCAGTTAGTAGTTACATATTACATCAACTACAATAGAGTTACATCAAAATAGCAGCAGTCGTTTTGTAGTCCTAAAGTAGGTAGTGCCTGTATAGACATCCGAGAAGAATAATAAATTAAAATATTAATAAATAAATGTTACTAATATTGTCAATATAAATTTTTGGAAACTGTATCTAGGTTAGTTTTGTAGATAGAGAGAAGAAGAATAAATTATTGATTAAAGAACAAAATTGTTTTCACAGAGTCTAATTTGATTCGGCGCATTTTCCATTTATCACAAGTAATATCTAAGTGCTTCCTGTCTTTTATTGAGGCGTTTTGTAGAGACATACGAGAATTTATGTTCGATTCATAGTTACTAAATCCACTGTACGAGGCATAACCGACGCATGAAAATATATTTATTTACAGTAAATTCCTAGTCAAAAATAATTGGCTGTTTCGGCAGATTGGACAGTTTCCTAGAGGTTGTGTCAACGAAGCGGAAAATATAACTGTATTTTGGCACTGAACTACCTAGTAATTTTCTTTGCTCAATGCATTTGAGAGATATGCATGCCAAAAGTGAAATAATTAGCTATTGAAATAGATTATTTATTTATGGAAAATTGTATATTATTTGTTTGCATAAATTATTGTGTTCGTTCAGTTTTTTTTTGCAATACATTAATCCAATGAAAATGTTGTTCAAAAGCCAAAAAACTCGATTCTCTGATGAAAATATTTGCTCGTAATTTAATAATATTATTCAAAATAGAGAAAGTGTCTCAGATCTTCTTAAATATAATATCTTTTGATGTCATAACTAACATTTTTTGGCCTTAGTTTTATAATTTCTTGTGTTCTTCATTCTATGGGACTGTCTGTCCTTCTATGGGATATAATGAATAATTATATATATATATATATAATAGGTATATATAATGAATAAATTTGGGAGACGGAAATTATGAAAATTTAACTTTACGTAAACAACATTACGAGCATCTGTTAGTTAATTATAAATTATTATTGTACATTACTACATCATTACGTGTTTTAAGCTTCACACGTGTTAGACATGGCAATGAGACAAGGTGGCTAATGAATAATATGCTCGAGGTATTATATTATCTTCTAAATGAATATTTCATTAATAACGAGGTGCGGTTGATGTTATCGTGGCACATTTATCGGGAAAATGATCTTGACTTGATAAATATGTACACATTTGTCATGCGTTAAAACCGGGCAAAACCTCACAACAACACATTTGAGCTTTTACATTCTTATTCATTCATATTTCATACATTTCATTTTATGTACAAATTAGAAGATTATTATTTGATTAGAGATTAGAGATTTGGTATTTTCATGAATTACCTACGAGAAAATTTTTAATTGAAACTGTTAAAAAATCTCTAAACTTGACACTAAATTGGCATATTATTTTAAATTAGATATATTCTGGGCACAATGAACCCTGCAGATAAGGATGCATTGCTAACTGCATTGTGATAAATCTAAAAGTAGGTACCTACTACTTAGCCAATTTTAGAAATTCGTGTTTAACCAAATTGAGTATTTAGCAGTATTTAGTGCGCAACGCGCGTGAGCGTCCTTTTGTTAGCCATTTACACTGCGCAGTTTATAAATAAAGTAGCATATAAATTAAATCACATGGTGCGTAATGGATAGAGAGATTTTACGTCAAAAACATAGTGATCGTAAATTTTTGTACCCGCCCATGTTTCACTCGTTACCTCATAACGTTACATTATGGTATTTTTATTTTTGCTTCTAACGCTCGGTTGGTGCCATCGCCAAGTACGATGGTTGATGAGTTGAAAACGTTGAAAATGTCACTGTTAAAAATCAGCCAAGCGCGAGTCGGTCCTCGCTCTTTTAGGGTTCCGTACATAATTATGAACAATATAATATTTTGGGTCTAAGAAATATTTAATTTCCGAGCTAGACATCGCAACGAACCGTGAAAGAAAAATCCAAAAAATGTTCGTTTGTTTTGGTCACAGCTTATAAACTATTTTATGAATCGTTGTTTTCAGTATTTGTTGTTTAAATAGAGCATAAATGGTACATAATATACCGAAATATCATATTCCTAACTAGTTTAGTTTTTGAGGTAGCCCCCGTCACTCAAATGGTCTAAACCTGACAACTTTGATGACCACCCAATTCCTTATTTTTTGTGCAAAAAATAAAAAAATATATATTCGTACTCTACTCAATGAGCTCTAATCAATGATATCTCACAAGCTAGGGTAAATTTTTTTTTCCGGCTCCTTTTTCATGTATGGGAGCCCCCCTGAAAAATAATTTAATTGAATTTCTAATTCAATATTTGATTTTCTACACCAAATACCAAAATTTCATGTTTGTAACTCATTTCGTCTACGAGCTAGAGACCTGTGACCGGTGGACAGACAAACAGACAGACAGACAACAGAGTGACATTAATAGGGTTCCGTTTTTTACCCTTTGGGTACGGAACCCTAAAAATGGGAGATATTTTGGTTATAGATAAACAGCGCGGAAGTAACCAAACGTAAATTAAATTAATATACATATTATACATTCACGAGACAAATTATAGCCAATCATTGCAGTTTGTACTTATATTCTGGTCCCGTTTTATATAAGAACATAATCGTTTATAGTTTAAAACTAAATAACGATTGAAATGCGAAGGATATCCTTCCTAATTTACTATAAGAACATTTTAGAATTGAATTAGTTTTTAAAGACTAAGGCCTAGGCCGCACTGCGAAATTTATTCGCGCGAATTTTTTCGCAAAATTCTGTGACATAATATGGGAATATATGAAGCTGCACGCACATGCGATTTAAAATTCGCGAGAAAAATATATTGAAATGCGGAATATAAACAGCGCGAATAAAATTCGCGCGAATAATTTTCGCAGTGCGGCCCCGCTCTAAAAGCTCCACCGGCCAACATGCACGGCTTGACCACCCGTGCAAAGTCCGTGCAAAAGTTAATTAATAATAATTAATTATTTTATTTCCAGAATAATTCTGGTAGGTATTTGTTTTAGCATTAAGTAAACGATGATGGAACGAAGATTAATAATTATCTTTCGGGGGCTTTTATGTAGCGATGGTACAATGAAAGGACGACTGGTCGACTATTCTTTTTCTGTTCGTATTCTAAATTAGAAGACGCATGGCGTGGACGTGTTTGTGTTTCCTCAATTTTAATATCATTTATATTAATAGTAGAAGTAGAGTTCCCGCTACATGGTTGTGATGTAGAATGATTTACATCACACCTTATTTAATGCGCATTGAATATTTTGGTGATTAAAATACCTACCAACTAATTCAGTCATTTCATATCACAGGTAGTAGTGATTATGGTATGTTTTAATATTGGGTGCGAACGTTAAGGAAACCTTGTAATCGACTGTAACATATTTCGGTTTGTATTCTAGCGGTTGTCACATTAGTGACCGATGGTTTTTAAATTTTCCGCGATGAAAATAGGGAAAGCGTAACATCGTTTTAAAGTATTTGGACCGGTTCCAGAAATAATGATAGAAAATCGAGGAACAGTGTTAATATCCTTCGACTGCTTTTGTGTTGCTAATGATGTATTAATTTTATTTTCAAAGCGGTCTAAGCTTTCATATGATAAAAAATTGTTTTAAAGAGTATTTCAATAGAAATTATTTATTTATTTCTTAATTTATGAAAATGAACTTCAGCCCAAAACAGCATTATTGGAAAGTAAAACAACTTATGATAAATTAATTATTTATTATTAACTTTTCTTAAAATTAAATAGGTACGTGAAACAAAACAATAATAGGTATATAATAAACTACCATAAATATGAGAGTAAAATATCATCAGTGTGACCCATATCATATAATAACACGTTATTACGTACTTTTACATCATCATTAACAACCGGATGTTCATGTTCTAAATTATGAGTGATATAGATGTTGTTGACGACATCCATAGCTTCAGGATCAGTTTTATCTTTTATTTCATGAATTTTTATGTCAATAAATTTGTCAAAGTCTTTGTAATCATTTTCAAATTTATCATCATATTTAACTTTATCTACGTCAACTTTATAGAAAGCTTTATTATTTTTAACATTTTCAATTACATAATCTTTGGTGTTGGAATGTTTATTAGGATTATCAACAACTTCAATCAGTTCAGGAATATCATTTATTTTATCTTCTTTTGTCTTGACGTTGATTTGTTCTGTTTTTTTACTCTGATAGTCATAATTACCTCGCTTACTTGCATAATCTGTTTTCTTTCCATATTCCCTGTTTTTCGATTTATAATCAAACGTTCTCTTTGTGAATTCAGGTCGAGCACTTAAGTACAAGGGACCATGTGAAACATCTGATTCGTGATCATCAGTTGGCCATTTTTTGCTATTTGAATCATAATTATTGTTACTATCTTGAGTTATATCATATTTTTTTTCGGCATTTTTATACACATCTTCAAGTTTTTTCGGTTCAGTGATGTCTTCTTCGACCACTACTTTAATTTGTTCAGACTTTTCATCCTGGTTATCGATATAATTTCGCTTAGCTGCATAATCTGTTTTCTTTCCATATTGATTGTTTTTTGATTTGTAATCAAATGATTTCTTTGTAAATTCAGGTCGAGCACTTAAGTACAAGGGATCATTTATAACATCAGATTCTTGATCATCGGTAGGCCATACTTTACTATTTGAATTGTAAGTATTAGCTGGCTTGTTATAAGTTGTGCTTTCACTTTTGTGTGTAATAAAAATATCTTTGACCATCGCATTTGGAAGATTAAATAACTGCTGGACTTCAATGTTTAAATCAAAGGGATATCCGGGTGATAGAATAGCATCTGTATTCAATTCCATATTAGTTCTAGAACCACCTATAATTGCTTTCACATATGGGGCTATAAATACGAATACTTGTAAAGGCAATCCTTCGCTCGTACCTTTTGGAAGAATCAAACGAGATGGAAACCCTATTTGCGACCAAACTGATTTAAGAGGCAAGGCATCCACTCCAAATTCAGCATCTAAAACTAGTTTATGTACATAATCTAGAGACAAAAAGTCCTCGGAAAGATTTGTCATTTCATTAGAAGTTCTTGATAGTACATTACTTCCAATTTTGAGATTCACTTCAAAGTTGTCCAATAACATGAAGAGATTTTTACTTGAAACTAATTCGCCAGGCATAACTTTAGGTCCTATGTATATTTTTACAAGAGCTTTTTGCGCTATAAGTGATGATACAGATATTTTAAAAGAAAACGGTTTGTGATTTAATCTTGGTTGACTTATCTTAACTTCGAATTTTGAATCTTGTCCTTCTGTCTTTAAGGCACGGGTAACGTCGAATTTAAAATTGTCAAAAGTTGTCATCATCTTTTTTACTTCAATATTTTGTACCGCTACACCGGGGAAGTAAAGTTCACTTCTCGAGTAACTAGGCAATACCTTAAGAGCATCGTCTACGAGATCAACAATTTTTTTATTCAATTTCCAATATAAAGGATCTCTTACAGATGTCATGTAATGATCTAAAACTGAAGGATATCTGAAATTGAAATATTGAATTTATCAGAAAATTAGGTAGGTACATAAAAAGACAAATTTTAATGCACCTGTACACAAATCTCTTAATTGACAGGTCTAAAAAAAGTATAAAAAACATGGACCGATCAATATATTTTAGTTATTTGTAAACAACGTTTTCTGAACAGAAACTTACCTAGGAGCAAGTCCATCCTCACTGATGAACTGTAGAGCTAGATTCATGTAACTTTTTTCACTTGTTACAAGAATTTCCATCAGTTGATTCATGATATCAGATTTACTAAATCCACCATCTCTCTGTAAATATTTGTACTTCAATTAAACCTCAGGGTAAGACAGCAGTAAATGACACGTTAATTATGCTATACTATAATTGATTAAAATACGAAACATACCATATGCATGACTACTGCTTGAAGGTTGCCTTCAATGTTTGTCAATGATGTTAAGATTTCACTTTTACCAATATTTGTTGATATTCTTTGGCTAAATTCATTACCATTGGAGTAAATGAGCATAGGATCATAGTTTGATTTATTAATATCATCCCAATCCATTTCTTCTAATTCTGGTAGTCCATTTGAATATCTTTCCAAATTATATCTGGCTGTCATTTGTTTTATCGTATGGTACAAATATTGGCCGTAACTTTTTCTCTGTGAGTCGTTTAGCCACGGCAAATTGTTAAGTTTCGTCAAAAAGTAATAGGAATTCAGACCAATGTCTTCATGGAAGTAGGCCAGTCTGTCATCGGTATCGTCGTAGATGCTAGTTGTGTAATTAACGTCCAGAACATAAGCGTTTCCTTCGTTTCGAACGGAATCAGATAACGAAACTGTTTCATCTCTTATTAACGTTGATGCTTTTATTATAAAATCTTTTCTTATGAAATAATTAGGCAAGATCTCGTAGGGAGCTGGTATTGATACTTTTTCAGTGTCACGTCTGTTTAAAATTGCTAAGTAAATGGCGTCAACGAACAATCCACAGTTAACATTTTGCCGGGCCCAGCAGGCGGCTCTGTAAAACGTATTGAAATCTCTAGCGTAGTATAATAATTCGTAAATCACTTTTAACTCATTCATATGAGCAGGGTTATTTTCCGAGAAAATTTCTCCCTTCGCCAATAGGCCTTTTGTGGCTTTAAGATTTTGGAAATTACTAACACAATCTGGATTCTGAAAATGATGCACATTAATATTACTGTAGATATAGGTATAAATTTTCTTACAAAAAAATAATTTAATTATATTTTTTTTTAAATAAAAGTCAAGTCTAGTCCTAAAAGAGTGTAGTAACTAGTGTGACAATTCAATGGCTCAACATTTTAGGGAATTGACTGAAATACGAAAGGTTCTAATCCAATCTTTTGGACTATTGTTTGGCCATCTTTCCTATCATAATATGCTTCATGGTTAACTTAAAAGGAAACGGGAATATTCAATTTACCAGATAAACGCCACTGGACGGATCCAATTTGAATTCCTCATTTAACCTCACCACAACAGGTTCAGTGCTCTCTTCACAAACATTTTCGAATAATGGGAGTAGAAGCTTTTGAATGTGAACCCATCCTCCTGTTGCTATAGATTAGAATAAAAAATATAATTATAATCATTTATTTTACAATTCTCAACTAGGTACGACATTCGCCATTTTGTGGTGGCGGTCATCTTGGATCAATTTTCATCAAACATGGCTTACAAGTTACAACACTCTCGACTAATTCACCTTTCAAACAAAAAAACGGCATTCAAATCGGTCCACCCGTTTGAGCGCTACAGAGGAACAGACAGACACACACACACACACACACACACGGACACGTCAAACTTATTACACCCCGTCGTTTTTGCGTCGGGGGTTAAAAACACGGCGAAACAGACAAACATACTTTCGCATTTACAATCAATGTTATATGTAGGTAATAATATTATTATAATATTAAATTATAATTAGTATCAGCGCTAACTCACCAAGCCTCGAATTCGTGATAGAAGTTGGGACCTTGATAAGGTATCCCTGGGTCTGTACACACAGAACCGAAATCAAAAACACACTTAATGCCTTCATTTTCTATCGAACAATGCACCAGATCCAGAATCACTTTCTCATTTATACTTCGAGAAATGGAAAGTTCATAGACATTATTGTTTAAATATTAGCGATAAATAGTTGAATGCGCTAATTATTTTGATGCGTGATACAACTATTAGGTACTTAAATTACTTAGTTGTTTACATAAGTATTGAAATGACAAAAGTTTGTTAGGTCAGTAATCCTGTGAATCGTGCACTTATGAAACAGTAAATATTTATTATTTACTAGCTTCCGCGTGAATTTCCGTTTTTCACAAAGCCCAAGGAAGTTTCCTGTTTTCAAGGAAGTTTGCTATAGTAATCTACCTATAAATGTAGCTATAGATTTCGGTATTTCCAAAATTCCCGCACACACACACACACACACACACACACACACACACACACACACACACACACACACGCACCCACACACACACACACGCACACACACACACACATATGTAACATGTGTCTGTAGGTAACTACTTAACTAGGAAGGTATGTTGCTGAAAATAATAATAAAAATTCTCTGTTTCATAAACATAAATAGATATCGGGGACAAAAACTACCTAACTTTGAGTAAAGGTCGAATTTCATAAGTTTTGGGTCTATTGAATTTGCAGGATACCTACCTACTTTAACCTAAGTTTCAGAAACTCAATCGTACCTACCTTATTAAAAAAATCAGCCAAGTGCGAGTCGGGCCTCGCTCTTTCAGGGTTCCGTACATAATTATGAACAATATAATATTTTGGGTCTAAGAAATATTTAATTTCCGAGCTAGACATCGCAACAAACCGTGAAAGAAAAACCCAAAAAAATGTTCGTTTATTTTGGTCACAGCTTATAAACTATTTATAAATCGTTGTTTTCAGTATTTGTTGTTTAAATAGAGCATATAGTACATAATATACTGAAATATCATATTCCCAACTAGTTTAGTTTTTGAGATAGCCCCCGTCACAAAAATGGTCTAAAACTGACAACTTTGATGGCCTCCCACTCCCTTATTTTTTGAGATAAAAATTAAAAAAATATACAGGGTGACTGGTAACAGGATACATTCCTTGCAGGGGCTTAAAGTAGAGCTCATTTGCAGTAAAATTTTTCATATAATGTCCTATCCGAAACTTAGTCGTTTCCGAGTTATTGAAGATTTAAGGTTTTTAGCAAAAAATTCCAGTTTTAAAGTTAAAATTAGTTGCTGAAGAAAATCATACCCGGTTTTGTTAGTTTTTTTGTTGTTTTCTGATAGAAAAACGTTCAGAAACTCAATCAAAATCAAAATAAGCTAGAAAATACCGTTAACTTTTCAGTTAAGGCCTAAAAACCACGTATTATTCTTAAGAAAAAAATCGAATTTGATGAAAAGCAATAGTATTTCTAAAAAAAAATGTATGGAACGTTACGTACAAATTACTGAAATAACTTCCTTGATTCATTAGCTATCCAAAAAGGTACAGATGTCTACAACTTTTTTCAAAACCTCGATTTTATTAACAAAATTCTGAGAACTGACGAGTCTCAATTTGACCGGGATGGAATCACAAAGTATCATAATTTACATTATTGGGCGGCAAAATGAGAAAACCTAAAAAAGAAAAAGAAAGGGCACATCAACGGAGGTATTCTGTAAAAGTATGGATAGGATTAATCAATTAAACATCTAATTGGCCCGCATTTTTCCCTCAGAATTTAAAAAAAACGAATTAGGTGAAAAGAATATTAATTCAAAAAAAAAAATGTATGGAACGTTACGTAAAAATTACTGAATTACCTTCTTTGATTCATTATCTATCTAAAGAGGTAAAGATGTCTACAAAAAACTGCAATAACGATAGGTGAACCTATTCCTTGTCCAGATTTAACGCCTTGAAACTTTTATCTTTGGGGCCACATGAATGATTTGATGTACGCTTACCCCATTATCACAGATGAGCTTCGCGAGTACTCTTCGTGCAGCTCATGAAATACGTAAGAATTAGCCAACAAGAGTCACTGAAACGGAAATACGAAAAAGGTTTTGGGCTTGTATCAGACAAAGAGGTTCACAGTTAGAGCAAGTTTAAAATTAGATTTAGATTAAGATTAAGATTAACACTAAGATTTAGAATAAAATAAAGATTAAAATTTAGATTAAAATCATAACTAGTTTTTCTTTTGCGAACCTAAAATATGTAATTACTAATAATTATTAGTTAGTTTATTGTTATTCCTAAAATTAATCAATTAGTCATTAAACTACTACAAGTTTCAAATTGAATTAAAAATCGTTCTTGCAGTTTTTTGTAAATATCTTCACCTCGTTGGATAGCTAATGAATCAAAGAAGTTAATTTAGTAATTTTTACGTAACATTCCATACATTTTTTTTTTAGAAATAATATTATTTTCACCTAATTCGTATTTTTTAAATTCTGAGGGAAAAATGCGGGCCAATTAGATGTCTAATTGATTAATCCTATCCATACTTTTACAGAATACCTCCGTTGATGTGCCCTTTCTTTTTCTTTTTTAGGTTTTCTCATTTTGCCGCCCAATAATGTAAATTATGATACTTTGTGATTCCATCCCGGTCAAATTGAGACTCGTCAGTCCTCAGAATTTTGTTAATAAAATCGAGGTTTTGAAAAAAGTTGTAGACATCTGTACCTTTTTGGATAGCTAATGAATCAAGGAAGTTATTTCAGTAATTTGTACGTAACGTTCCATACATTTTTTTTTAGAAATACTATTGCTTTTCATCAAATTCGATTTTTTTCTTAAAAATAATACGTGGTTTTTAGGCCTTAACTGAAAAGTTAACGGTATTTTCTAGCTTATTTTGATTTTGATTGAGTTTCTGAACGTTTTTCTATCAGAAAACAATAAAAAAAACAACAAAACCGGGTATGATTTTCTTTAGCAACTAATTTTAACTTTAAAACTGGAATTTTTTGCTAAAAACCTTAAATCTTCAATAACTCGGAAACGACTAAGTTTCGGATAGGACATTATATGAAAAAATTTGTTGCAAATGAGCTCTACTTTAAGCCCCTGCAAGGAATGTATCCTGTTACCAGTCACCCTGTATATTTGTACTCTACTTAATGAGCTCTAAACAATGATACCCCACAAGCTAGGGTAAAGAAAAAAATTTTTTTTCCGGCTCCTTTTTCATGTATGGGAGCCCCCCTGAAAAATAATTTAATTCAATTTCTAATTCAATATTTGATTTTGGGTTAACGTTTTACACTAAATACCAAAATTTCAGGTTTGTAACTCATTTCGTCTGCGAGCTAGAGACCTGTGACCGGCGGACAGACGGACAGACAGCCGAGTGACATTAATAGGGCTCCGTTTTTTACCCTTCGGGTACGGAACCCTAAAAAGATCATAAAAGCTGAAATCCTTAGCTTAGCTTTTTTCTTCTTCTGCAGGGAAGGAAAAAATTGCCACGGCAATTAATTAGCTTCATACTGTGCTTCATAGCTAATTCATCAAAGCTCATGAACTTATTACCTACTATTTTTATGTAGACAATAGACATAACTACAATGGTGTAAAATTCATAGCAAGTAGGTAGGTACTGATCGAACGTTATAAAGAACTCAGTGCTAATTAATTTAGGTACCTAGGTATTATCTAATTGTCGGTCATTTTGATATCACCGTAACTTTAGGTAGGTACATACATGTAAAATATGTTTATTCTATAACAAAATCAGCCAAGTGCGAGTCGGGCCTCGCTCTTTCAGGGTTCCGTACATAATTATGAACAATATAATATTTTGGGTCTAAGAAATATTTAATTTCCGAGCTAGACATCGCAACAAACCGTGAAAGAAAAACCCAAAAAAATGTTCGTTTATTTTAGTCACAGCTTATAAACTATTTAATAAATCGTTGTTTTCAGTATTTGTTGTTTAAATAGAGCATATAGTACATAATATACTGAAATATCATATTCCCAACTAGTTTAGTTTTTGAGATAGCCCCCGTCACAAAAATGGTCTAAAACTGACAACTTTGATGGCCTCCCATTCCCTTATTTTTTGAGATAAAAATTAAAAAAATATATATTTGTACTCTACTTAATGAGTTCTAAACAATGATACCCCACAAGCTAGGGTAAAGAAAAAAATTTTTTTTCCGGCTCCTTTTTCATGTATGGGAGCCCCAATGAAAAATAATTTAATTCAATTTCTAATTCAATATTTGATTTTGGGTTAACGTTTTACACTAAATACCAAAATTTCAGGTTTGTAACTCATTTCGTCTGCGAGCTAGAGACCTGTGACCGGCGGACAGACGGACAGACAGATAGACAGACAGACAGACAGACAGACAGACAGACAGACAGACAGCCGAGTGACATTAATAGGGCTCCGTTTTTTACCCTTCGGGTACGGAACCCTAAAAAATTATTGTTTACAGTCAGAGTTAGGTAGGTACAGGGGTTACACATTATCGTGAATTAAGAAATCATTTGTAATTAGAATTTAATTTAGGATAATTAAAACAGGACTGTACAATCAGAGATGATGAGATCCGTAGAAGAACTATACTTAGTTATCGACATATCTACATATATAAGTAGGTAAGTATATGTATCATCGAGTCACAAACCCATCGACGTTGGGATATAACGTCGATGCACAAACCTGAAATTAAAAGGAACAGAATAGGGTGCTCCCATAGTCTAGTCTTAGCGACCAGTCTTGCAATGAGAGAATAAAAACCGGCCAAGTGCGTGGCGGGCCACGCGCAGTGTAGGGTTCCGCAGTCACAATCCTCGAAAAACAGATATAACTCCTTAACCTGTGAACCCTACTTAGCCGTGATAGTCTTCCTTTAAAATTGATTATATACCCTACTGCTGTGAATTTTTTCAAGTTCCTATATACTGCCATTTGGCTGATAGAGGGGGGAGACACTTGACTCTAATAAAAATTTGCACTTTAAAACATCATATTTTACAAACGGATCTAGAAATCGAAAAATGATGTTCCCACACCCACAGTATTTTTAAAAGACCTATTCAACGATACCCCACACTATGGGGTAGACGAGAAAAAAAATATTCATCCCCACTTTACATGTAGGGGAGCTACCCTAAAAAAAAATATTTATCAAAATTTTATTTCACCACTTTGTCGGCGTGATTAATATTTATACTCATGCCAAATTACGGATTTCTAGCACTAATAGTCTCTGAGATTAACCGAGGACGGACAGACGGACGGACATGGCGAAACTATAAGGGTTCCTTGTTTACTACGGAACCCTAAAAAGTGAATAAGCTGAATTTTCTTATGTAAGTAGGTACCTCGGTACCTCATTTTGGCGTTCTAAAAGTAGTTTCCAAAGTCTCATAAAACGTGCCTGAGTCCTTAGTTATTTAAGGTCAAAATTAAAAAAAAAATATATAAAAATATAATTAGGTACTTAGTTAAGTAAGTATTGGCCATGCGTTTTTTAACCCCCGACGCAAAAACGACGGGGTGTTATAAGTTTGACGTGTCTGTGTGTGTGTGTGTGCGTGTGTGTCTGTCTGTTCCCCTGTGGCGCTCAAACGGGTGGACCGATTTGAATGCGGTTTTTTTTGTTTGAAAGGTGAATTAGTCGAGAGTGTTCTTAGCTATGTTTGATGAAAATTGGTCCAAGATGGCCGCCGCTACAAAATGGCGGATGATATATTTTTTCACAACTCCCTTGATATGGGTATCAAATGAAAGGGCTTGACTAGTAGAATAGCACTATTGCAAATTCAAGATGGCCGCCGCCACTAAATGGCGAATGTCGGGGGTTTTTTAAATTTTCAATTTACACTTGTTATTTTAAACATTTTTTCATGCACTCAACTGTTTTTGCGATAGAGGGCGGTGAGCACGCAGTCACTCAGCCAGCGCTCAGTATAATACGTACCTACTTGATACATTTAGCATACTCTACTATAATATAGCGGTAAATAAAGGAGAGAAAAATATCAATATTCACTTAAAATAAGTACCCCACGATCTCCATAGGAGAAAGAGAACTTCTGAGCTCCATAGGAAGAGGAGACGGGTCACGGGTCTGTCAAAAACTCAGAAGAGAATTTAATAAAAGCACCATCTAACGGATATCTTGTGCACTAGATTAAGAAACGGCTAGTTTGCGATGTAGTGACACACCGTCTTAATAGATGTCGCTCTGGTTTGGAAATTAGCCTCTATAGGTATAACCCCCGCAGATTGCTATTGTGCTGGAACCTTTGTCATATTAACATCGGCGTGACGTCAGATGACACTTAAATATACCGTCAGCAACAAAATTTTTTTTAGAAATAAATTAATCTGAATGAAAACATAATTTTCAGCTTTTATATTACTTAGGTAATATTATAAATAAATGAAGAAATTATCAACTCCGTTCATGTAATCACATTCTTGTAATTCGGAATAGGATTTTTTTTTTCAGAATCTGTTATTCCGAATAACTATTATTTTCTGCGTTATAATATCTATACTTCTATATACTTCTATACTACTAATAAATAAAATTGAAGTGTCTGTCTGTAATTTCGAAATAACTACCTCATATTAAGCTCATATGGTTATTTGAACGGTACCATAACCGAATCACACGTTTTTAAAATTTTTGTCTGTCTGTCTGTTTGAACGGGCTAATCTTCGGAATAGCTCAACCGATTTTGACGGGACTTTCACATACAAGTATAGAATTAACACCAGAGAGTAACTTAGGCTACTTTTTTAACCGACTTTCAAAAAAGGAGGAGTTGTGTTTTTCTACCTATGTACACCGATATCTCCGAGATTTTTGAACCGATTTGCGTAATTTTTTTTTATAATCGATAGAGAAACATTGCGACACTGTCCTACAAAACAATTGGATTCCAACTTCTCAATCCTGATGCTGTAGTGGACCTGATCACCAAAACTAATGGGATTTAGGAACTGTCGGTTATTTAAATTGATATTGGGGGTACCAGTTAAAGACTTTATCGTTGAATGAACTCCAGTAGGTACATATCCAACTCCTCAACCCTGGTGCTGTAAGGAATTGCATTCCGAAATCGTAGGGATCCCACGGAATTTTTCCGTTTTGGAGACGGGTTACTACAGATAAACTACTTTTTGTTCTGGAAAATCAAAAGTTTCCACAGGATTTTTAAAAACCTAAATCCACACGGGCGAAGCCGTGGGCATCATCTAGTAATATTATAAAACTCTTCTACTAACTACTAAAAATTATCAAGAAACTTAACAACAATAAAACAAACAACAATTACAACAAAATTTTTGAATTTAGTATCTAAGTAATAATTTTTCAAAACATGATACGCGTACTCTGCCAACAGTTTTGTCAACCGTACCGACGTCTATCTAGTGCTGACGTCACTAAAATGGCGGCCAGGCGCAATAACAATTTGCGGGGCTTATACCTACGTGTCGTTCGTATATCGTAGTTGCAAATATTATGTTGCCGCGCGGCGATCCATGGCAAAACTGACCCAATTTTTAGGTTTATTTTCAAGAGTTTCATCTTCCAATAGGGAATGCTGTAGGAACAAAGTATGGATATCCTGCCTTTACTCGTGCCTTTAATGATGATATTGCATTGATTGAGTGCCTAATTGAAAATAATATTTAAAACTTTTTCTTAGAGTTAAAGTTATTTTTAAAGTTCACACCTATCATAGAGAAAGAAGAACGTGTATTATTTATAGGTAATCTTTTTAAAATAGTATAATACCTATTATGTGCTGCAGTGCAGTAGTGGTGTGGTAGGTACCTATTTTGAGAATTCTTAAAAATTGCTCTAATGTTTGCTACGAGATTCGAGTAATATGGTAGGTACTTAATATTGGATTTTTATTTTCATATGCACACAAAGGAGAAATACCTACCTATGTCTGTAGGTATTACATGTACATATACCTACTACTACCTACATACCTACTGCTTTCAGTAAAATCAATTAGATAAGATTATAATATCATCATCATCATGATCAACCCATTACCGGCTCACTACAGAGCACGGGTCTCCTCTCAGAGTGAGAAGGGTTTTGGCCATAGTCTACCACGCTGGCCAAGCGGATTGGCAGACTTCACACACCTTTGAGAACGTTATGGAGAACTCTCAGGCATGCAGGTTTCCTCACGATGTTTTCCTTCACCGTTAAAGCAAGTGATATTTAAATACTTAAAACGCACATAACTCCGAAAAGTTAGAGGTGCATGCCCGGGATCGAACCCACGACCTCTGATTAGAAGTCGGTCGTCCTAACCACTAGGCTATCAAGATTATGTTATGCATACTAATAGCATTTATGTAGTAGCTTTAGTCTTGAACCTACCGGGAATTATTATCGTTCTCTGAAGTCTACGTGTTAGACTTATCACTCTACGCATAGGTACTTTCTCTCGTGAGAGTAGTAGTACCTAGTAGTACCTATACACAAGAGCATATTATTAACTTTCTTATTATTCCAATTGTAATTTTTTTTTCTAGTTCGGCGATCGAATCTCGCTCTGGATTAAAACTGGGAGAATAAAAGAAAAAGGCACTGAATCCTATAAACCATGTTATTTTCTCGAATTCTGACAACATTTTTATTAACATTTTACAGCAGGAAAGGAGTAATAAATTAAACATGAAGTAATGTAATATAATGTTTTTATTAGTGTTCCATATTCATGCAAGTATTACGAGTATATTATGCTTTTATTTCAGATCATTTAATTTTTTGGTAACTACCAGTCCATCATTTTTCCGCCAACTGTGGTGTCTACATCTACGTTGTAATTATTGTCAAGTTCGGTCAAGGTGCTCTTGTCAAACATACCGTAGTTCCTGAGCACATAGCGGTCCCAACGAGTCTTCATGTCACAAACTTGTTTTTTGTGGTAAATGAAGACATCTACGAACTTCATGTTAGGCGTGAAGAACTTAGCGAGGTCAATGTGACGGTCGAACGGGAAACCGAGAGGCATTTTGTCGAGAAGAACAGTTGATCTAAAGTCAACAAAGAGATCTTTGCGGTTAGTGTCCAAGATGCCAACGTCAACTCCGTCGACCATTTTCAGCGGTGTGACAATTATGTAGAGCATCATCCTCATACCACCGACGTGACCCTTGGGTAGCAGAAGCCTTGTAGGGAATCCAGTGTGGTAATTCCTGAGATCCTTAATTAGCAGATCCTTTACGTCGGTAATGGTGCCGATCTTCTTCCACAGATCGCGGGCCATGATGCGGTCGCGTACGAGGTTGTGCATGTCATAAGAGTTTCTGGTGATAGTGTTCCTTCCAGTGTTAAGTTTGTAAAGGAAGGAATCCAATTCTACGAAGTTCCATCGGTTCGCGTTGAGATCTATTAAGCGACCTAGGTGATCAAACTTCGGTCCCAGGAATATCCTGACGACACTATCGACTGCCTTGTCTGATTGAACGTCGAACACGATTTTGAATGGTTGATGATTGAGTCGGCGTTTACGTACATAGAAGATCATATCAGACCTCATCTTTTTAAGTTCGTCATAGTTGAGCGTGACTGCATTAGTCATGTCCATAAAGTAGTCATCGAAGTAAGTGACGAGTTTGTCAACTACAACGTTATCAATCTTCACACCGGGGAAGAAGAGATCTTCATGAGTGTAGCTTGGAAGACGCATTTTGAAGAGCATGTAGAAGTAGCACAACCGTTTCTGCAGTTGATAGAATACAGGGTCTCGTAGAGCGGTCTGGTAGCTATCGAGCACAGAAGGCATAACGGAGTACCTAGAAAAAGCCAATTTATATAGTTTAAGCTGTGATAGCCTAGTGGTTAGGACGACCGACTTCTAATCGGAGGTCGTGGGTTCGATCCCGGGCACGCACCTCTAACTTTTCGGAGTTATGTGCGTTTTAAGTATTTAAATATCACTTGCTTTAACGGTGAAGGAAAACATCGTGAGGAAACCTGCATGCCTGAGAGTTCTCCATAACGTTCTCAAAGGTGTGTGAAGTCTGCCAATCCGCTTGGCCAGCGTGGTAGACTATGGCCAAAACCCTTCTCACTCTGAGAGGAGACCCGTGCTCTGTAGTGAGCCGGTAATGGGTTGATCATGATGATATAATTTAATGACGCTGTTACTAATCTGTATTGCATAAGATTATACCAACGAGAAACGTAACATTAATCAGCTAGTAGGTAGGTACTATTTGCATAGTAATTTGTTAATTGTATAGTAATCTATATAAAACAATGTCGTGTTTGTTCGAACACTTATAACTCGAGAATAGCTGGTCCGATTTTTATAGTTTTTGATTTGTTGTATTTATTTCCGTCCCGAATAGCAGATTAACTATTAAAAACATTGGAAAATTAACGAAAAAATAAAATAAAAGAAAAAACATTTCTCCATACAAAGTGTTTATGGGTTTCGTAACTGTCAAACATAATGTTCATCCCGTCGATATGGTTAACTCTCTCACCCGTACCTACATAATTCCTAACCCCTAAGTCCTCCTAAACGGTTGGACCGATTTGGATGAAAATTGGTGTTTATATTTTAATGGGTTCCTGAATGGTTTGAAAACACAATTACTAGGTAGATACAGGTAACCTACCGCGTCTCGGTAGGTGGCGCTGATGTCAGTATGTCACCGGGCAGGACGCCGTCTATCTAGTCCGCTAGTTTTACATAGTCAAAACTTACTGGTTACTGTTGAAGTAATTACCACCGACAACAGCTTTCATTAAAATAAGCATGTAGCGGTAGGCATCCAATCTCTTTCTGTCGACGTCAATTTTATCAATGGTGCCATAAATAAGTTTTCCTAGCATCTCCACATCATCAGTTTTGGTTAATTCCAACCTAAGGCCATTAATCTGTAAAATTATTAACATTGTACTTAGTAAAAATTCGTTGCATTATATGCATAAATAATAATTATTTCTCATTAAAATATGCTAAATACCTCAACGAATCCTTTGACTATAGCTTCATCAATAATCTTTTCATAGTCATGAGCAAGTTTTATAACGCTCAATTTATTATCTGCATTAAACATATAGTTATTGAGCCTCACAGGTAACTGTATACCATTGTGTAACATCATCCAAGGCCAGTAGCCTTTTCTGATTGGTTTAAACCACGAGAATGCAGCAATTTCACCCAGTCCATTTGACAGACGTTCCATGTAGTATCTGGCAAGGATTTGTTGGTATACGTATAGGGTGAGCTCCCAGCGTCTAAACATGAACTTGTGAGACACATCTTCCTTCATCCAGAATGGGTAGTCAACATGGAAGTAGTAGTAGTAAGTGTTAAGACCGATATCTTCAGTAAAGTATCTAAGCCTGTCTTCGTCGTTCAGGTAATGGCGATGGTCGAAAACGTTTTCATCGATAATGTAGACATCCTTTTCGGTTTTTTTGATACCATACAAATCGCACAGCTTGTGATCGATAAGACCTTTCTTCATCTTCAGCAAGTAAGCCCTTTGAATGACGTCAGCGCGGACAAAGTAGTAGGGATAGATCTCGTATGGAGGCGGTAGAATGATACCCTTGCAGTCTTCGCGATGTCTGACTGCCACAGTGAGGGCGTATACGAACATACCTTCATTGACGTACATACGCATCCAGCATGCTGTCTTAATGAATGACGCGAAATCCTTAGCGTAGTATAGCATATGGAAAATCGTGACGACTTCTTTCAGTTGGCGGTCAACGTTAAGGGTGAATACTTCCCCACGCGGCAAAAATCCAACCTTCCAGTGGTTAAGGAATACTTTGACAACCTCTTGTTTCTGCAAATCAAATTTGATAATTTTGGTTAAAAAAATTAAACTCTGGATTTAAAAAAATCGGTCAAGTGCGAGTCGGACTCGCACACTAAGGGTTCCGTACCATTATACTACTATAAAAACGAGCAATAAAATCACGTTTGTTGTATGAGAGCCCCCTTAAATATTTATTTTATTTTGTTTTTTAGTATTTTTTGTTATACCAATTACATCATCTGTGAAAATTTCAACTGTCTATCATGGTTCATGACATACATCCTAGTGACAGATGGACAGACAGACAGATGGACAGCGGAATCTTAGTAATAGGGTCCCGTTTTACCCTTTGGGTACGGAACCCTAAGAACTGAATCTTTTGCTTATTACCGTATACAGCTCAACATTATCTTCAATCTTGAAGTTTTTGCCAATGTCTTCGATGTCCTTATAGATGACTGGTTCCATAACGTGGTATAGCAACTTCAGTATAAACATTTGGCGTTCCTTTACATCCATGTTGACTGGAATGGTAAAAAATATATAAAGATTGCGACAATTTATCATAACTATCATTAAATTTTTATTGCAATAGCTTCTATCTTACAATCTATAAATCTAACCTAGATTAGATTAGTAGGTATACAAGGAAAATGACAAAATACTCGTATGAATAAAGTGAGTTATTATAAGGGCACTAACAAGGGCGGATCCAGCTTTGGTGCCAGGGGGGGGTCACATAGTCGTGGTCAAGTCACAAGAAGTTATAATTTAATTTTATAATCATAGGTATTTTATTAATGTACTAGTAGCTGTTGCCCGCGACTTCGTCCGCGGTATTAGTATTTCAAAAGTCCCACGGGAACCCTTTGTTTTCCGCGAATAAAAATAGTAGCCTGTCAACTCTCCAGGTTCTCAACTAAAAAAATGCAACTGAAAAAATCACGTCAATCTGTAGTTAATAGTTATGTCCGATAAAAATTAGTACCTACAGGATCTCTGTTTTATTATATTTAGGTTCATAAACTGATGTCGTAAAATATAAGTAAACCGTTTTACCCCCTTTGGGGTGGATTTTCGTCAAATTTTTCTTAGCTGATGCCTACCTCCTAGAAAGAACCTAACTTCCAAATTTTAAGTTAATAATAACAATAATTCAAACTTCCCTGTACAAACTTCCATCCCCTATTTTACCACCCTTAAGAAGAGATTTACGAAAATAATTTAAATAGGTTTTTATTATTTAAAACTAATAACTTAAGTACATGCCAATTTTCGTATCTGAAACTTCAAAAACATAGAACTTTCATGTAACCGTCCTACACCCATTTTACCCCCATAGAAGAGAAATTTCGTAAGATATTTTCTAGGCTGATATATCAATATCAGTAGAATAATATATCAATAGAAAGAACCTAGGTACCTTCCAAATTTCAAGTTAATAATAACAATAATTACTTCACATAAAAACTTTCATCCCCTATTTTACCACCCTTAAGGGGAGATTTTCCAGAATAACTTATACAGGTTTTTATTATTTAAAAGTTATGATCTAAATGTCTATTTTCATATATGTAACTTCAGAAACATAGAACTTTCACATAACCTTCCTACCCCCGTTTTACCCCCTTAGGGGAGGATTTTTGTGAAGTCTTTTTTGGAATGAACCTACTTTCCAAATTTCAAGTTGATAATAACGATAATATAATTAAAACTTCCCATTAAAACTTTCATCCCCTATTTTACCACCCTTAAAAGTAGATTTTTCAGAATAAAATATACAGGTTTTTATTATTTAATACTAATAATCTTAATGCCGATTTTCAGGTCTGTAACTTTAAAAATATAGGACTTTCATACAAACTTTCTACCCCCATTTTACCTCCTTAGGGGAAGATTTTAGTGATATTAAATAGCCTATAACTTTCCCCATTGATTGGACTACCAAACTCAAAAAAGAATTTTTAAAATCCAACAGGTACTTTCAAGAGATTAGCGCGTTCAAACAAACAAACAAACTCTTCCGCTTTATTATATTAGTATAGATAGTATAGATGTAAGTAGGTAATTACTGTACATAAAAATACCTATATTTAAATAACAAAATAATTTTTTCTTTTACGTCTTCTCCCGAAACGCGTTATTACTTCATCTACTGCAATGAGTACGTTTTTATGGACGTTAATCCATTGAAATGTTACAATTTAAGAACCGAATATTGCATTTATTAGAGGACGCAATTTTATTTTTGGGACATGTGTGGGGGGTCAATAGAAGCTTAACCTCAAGTTTGTGGGGTCGCTACCCTTGTCCCCCGGCCGCCATCTTGGAAAACACTTTTTTCGCGATATCTCGGAAACTATGCGTCTTACAAAAAATTCGTAAAGACATAATTTGTAGCAAATTGTTTTGCCTACAAATATGTTCATAAAACTTTTTGCCCTAAATTAAAAATTAAAGTTAGAAGCAAAAAAGTGAGAAAATTTTTATAAAATCTATTTTGCTCTATAACTTTTTTTATACATTTTACAAAAAAACTTCAGACCAATCTTGTACTGTTTTGTAGGCCTACTCCACGGACATCTTGCTTATAAGGTAATCTTCAACATCATAATATTTTCAATCACTTATTAGCTAGCTACTCTAATCTACTTTTCTTCGATGGTCCAGGCTGTGGCTGTGGCTGAAACATTTCGTTTTGACCGGATTCTCATGAGCATTGACGAACCCGGTCAACTTTGGAGCGCTGTAACAGCGTTTTACATGAATGAAATAAAAAAAAAATTGATTGGTCCGAGATATTTTTTTTGTAAAATGTATAAAAAAAAGTTACAGAGCAAAAAAGATTTTATAAAAATTTTCTCACTTCTGGATCCCGCGACTTCTTTCGCGTGGATATTGGTTTTTAAAAATCCCGTGGGAATCATTTTGTTTTTCCTAAGCTCCTTTGAGCTCATTATTCCTAAAAACTGTTAAAAGTTCACTGGCTGATATTTAGGTATATCAAAATATAAACATCCGCCAGTGAAAGTCCCATCAAAATCATTCCAGCCTTTCAGAGATTAGTCGATAATCTTTAAAGTATCTCCTTTCTAACAAAAAAAGAATGGATGAAATCGGACCACGCATTGATGAATTACAGCTAAGTACACATTTTGACTTTCATTCCCTCTCCCAGGGGAACCGTGCCGAATTTCGGGATGAAAAGTATCCTGTACATGTTATTTCGTATTATGAACTTAAATCATGTCAAGTTTCATTTCAATCCATTCAGTAGGTTTTGCGTGATGCGCACACAAACATACAGACAAACAGACAAACCAACAGACAGACAAAAATTTCAAAAATTGCTGTTTTACGTTATAGTACTTAACCCTAACGTCACCAAGTTATTTTGTTGGAAAATTTTTTAATGTACAGACACGACATATCTACGATTTTATTATATAGACAAGCGGATACCCGCGACTTCGTTCGCGTGGATATTGATTTTAATAATCCCGTGGGAATCATTTTGTTTTTCCTATGCTCCTTTGAGCTTAAACCTTGCTAAAAACTGTTAAAAGTTCACTGGCGGATGTTTAGGTACATCAAAATGTAAACATCCGTCAGTGAAAGTCCCATCAAAATCGGTCCAGCCTTTCGGAGATTAGCCAGTAGTCTTTAAAGTATCTAATTTCTAACAAAAAAAGAATGAATGAAATCGGACCACCCGTTAACGAATTACAGCTAAGTACACATTTTGCCTTTCATCCCCTCTCCCAAGGGAACCGTGCTGAATTTCGGGATAAAAAGTATCCTATATGTTACTCCATAGTACTAACTTAAATCATGCCGAGTTTCATTTCAATCCATACAGTAGTTTTTACGTGATGCGCGCACAAACATACAGACAAACAGATAAACAGACAAACAGACAAACAGATAAACAGACAAACAGACAAACAGACAAAAATTTCAAAAATAGCTTTTTTACGTTCTATTACTTATCCCTAACATCCCCCAGTTATTATTTTGCAAAAATCTTCAATGTACAGATACGGCAATTCTACGATTTTATTATAATATAAATAAATAAATAATATGTATAGATTTATAATGACTAACCTAGAAGTACAGGAAATGGTACCTACTCAATCTGTTGCACACAATCTCTAAACTAAACTAAATTGACAGGCCCAATAATAGTGCTATAAATCTCCCTACGGAAAAGGATAGCATGACATTTAGAGTTGTCAATTTAGAGATGTGTGATACCCTAGTGGTTAGGACGACCGACTTCTAATCGGAGGTCGTGGGTTCGATCCCGGGGCACGCACCTCTAACTTTTCGGAGTTATGTGCGTTTTAAGTATTTAAATATCACTTGCTTTAACGGTGAAGGAAAACATCGTGAGGAAACCTGCATGCCTGAGAGTTCTCCATAAAGTTCTCAAAGGTGTGTGAAGTCTGCCAATCCGCTTGGCCAGCGTGGTAGACTATGGCCAAAACCCTTCTCACTCTGAGAGGAGACCCGTGCTCTGTAGTGAGCCGGTAATGGGTTGATCATGATGATGATGATGAATTTAGAGATTGTATCTATCAGAAATGGAATAAGTAGAATAGAAAAGTTTTTTTATTGAAATAGTTTAAACTTTTACAAGTGCTTTTGAATCGTTAATTGAATCTACCACTGGTTCGAAATGCTGTTCCTATCGAGAAGAACTAGCAAAAAATTCGGCGGCTAAAGACACAAATAAAAAGCAAATAAAAAAACTTTTTAGAGGGGGGCTTATCCTAACTATGGACTACTGTGAATGTTTGGATGTTTGGTTGTTTGGATGTTTGGATGTTTGTTACTCAATCACGCAAAAACTACTAGATGGATATGGCTGAAATTTGGAATGGAGATAGATTATACCCTGGATTAACACATAAGATACTTTTTATCCCGGAAAATCAAAGAGTTCCCACACTCGAAATTTGCTGTAGCAATCTATAGGTAGATTGCTATAGCAAACTTCTCTGAAATTAGATATAAAGGTTGGAAAAGGCAGCGGGAACGGGAATTGGAAATCCACGATTCCCTCGGGATTTGTGAAATACTGAAATTCACGCGAAGCCGCGGGAAAAAGCTAATCTATCTATATAATTATTGTCTACATGATTGAATTGAAATTAGTGGGAATGGGCACGAGAATATAAGAATCTTACCGATTGTGTGTTCATCGTACACCACGTGGGCTGCGGCCATGGCCGCGAGCCCTAACACCACGCACAGTACCGCCTTCATCGCCCACAGTTCAAACCCAACTGTGGTGCTTTGTTCATCTTCGTCCAAATTTATACTCAACATACCTGACCGCCGTGACCTGCCTCAATTCACCTTATTACATTGTTTCACCGATAAATATTATAATCCTCTTGTTTGGGAGTATCGAAACAACAGGTGAAATGTTATCGCATGATGCTGGTGAAAGTTATACTTTAAAAATAAGCTTAACAATAACAACGTTTATCTACGCATATAAACAATTGTAACATTGTATCATAAGTTTTATAAACATGGTGTCGACAAATAAACAGAAATACTTAGTTGGTGTAACATAAATTTTTGCGAAGGGTCTTCTAAGTTTGATGATGTACCATATCTATCTACTATATAAAAATAAGTCGGGTTTTCCTTCCTGACGCTATAACTCCAGAACGCATGAACCGATTTCCACGGTTTTGCATTCGTTGGAAAGGTCTCGGGCTCCGTGAGGTTTATAGCAAAGAAAAACACGCGAACGAAGTCGCGGGGGTCAGCTAGTAATTATATAAAAGAAAGTCGTGTTAGTTACACTATTTATAACTCAAGAACGGCTTTACCGATTTAGACGAAATTTGGTGTACAGGTAGACAAGGCCTTGGAAAAAGGACATAGGGTACTTTTTATCCCGGAAAATTAAAGAGTTCCCAAGGGATTTTTAATAAATATTTTCCCATACAAAATGTTCACGGGTTTCGTAACTGTCAAACATACCGTCGCGTGGATACGGTAAACTCTCTTACCCGTAACTACATATATTAATTATTATTCTTTTGTACGTGTGTTTGTCACCTCCTCCTAAACGACTGGATCAATTTGTTGAATGGAAGCAGGCGTTACTTTGCGGAATTCCATGATATACAATGAATATAAAATTATTTTGCTATAATCCGCTAACAGTGACAAATTTGTAGGCACAACACCACACAATCTTGTAGGCACAACACCACACAATCTTGTAGGCACAACACCACACAAATTCACCACAAAACAAACTCGACGATCGTTTCGCTCCGACACCGGAGCATCTTCAGGAGATGTCGACTTCACAACGGACGTAATCTTTGCAATCGTCCGTTGTGAAGTCGACATCTCCTGAAGATGCTCCGGTGTCGGAGCGAAACGATCGTCGAGTTTGTTTTGTGGTGAATTTGTGTGGTGTTGTGCCTACAAGATTGTGTGGTGTTGTGCCTACAAGATTGTGTGGTGTTGTGCCTACAAATTTGTCACTGTTAGCGGATTATAGCAAAATAATTTTATATTCATTGGATCAATTTGGATGAAATTTTGTGTGTATATTTCAATGGGTTCTTGGATGGTTCGAAAACACAATTACCGGGTAGGTACAGGTAACCTACCGGGTCTCGGTAGGTGATGCTGATGTCGGTATGTCATCACCGGGCAGGACGAAGTCTGCGGGATCCACTATACTTCGACTTTTAATTGTATGCACTAATGTGAAGTTTCGTGGGTTGTCACTTTTTAACGAAAATAAAATAGGGATGGGGTACAGTTGATTGATTTGAATCATTCAATTATTTTATTCAAATTAAAGTTTATATTTTAAGTAATTATTATATTTTATGTACAAAGTGTACCTATATATATGTATATATATAAATACATATATTTTTAATATATAAAACAAAGTCTGGTTTGTTAGAACACTTATAACTCGAGAACGGCTGGACCGATTTTCATGGTTTTTGATTTGTTGTATTTGTCTCCGTCCCGAATAGCAGAATAACTGTTAAAAATATTGGAAAAAATAAAAGAAAAATCATTTTTCCATACAAAATGTTCATGGGTTTCGTAACTGTCAAACATTGAATGTTCATCCCGTCGATACGGAACTCTTTCACCCGTATGATGGGCTGACCATGATTCCGCATTAAAGACAAAAGTTGAAAAAATTATCAAAAATCAGATTAAGTTCATAATAATCATCTATTTTTTTATTCAACTACAAGTTAGCCCTTGACTGCAATCTCACCTGATGGTAAATGATGATGCAGTCGAATACGGAAGGGGGCAGACTTGAAAGAGGTATGCATACCCCTGATCGGTTTCTACACGGCATCCTACCGGAACACCGGAACGCTAAATCGCTTGGCAGCCGGCCGGCACAGCTTTGCCAGTAGGGTGCTAACCAGTCACGGCTAAAGCCTACTACCAGACTGGACCAAAAACAATTTAGAAATTATAAAATCCCAAATTGCCCCTGCAGGGAATCGAACTCGGAAACTCCCACTTATAAGACCTAAGCGCTCACCACTGCACCAGGAAGGTCAAAATCATCTAGAAAATTATAAGTAGATTCCAAAAATATGTAACTACTGTTCAATATATTATTTTCTGAATAACTAGTAAGTATTCTTTTAAAAATATCATTTTTTTAAATAAAGGGGCAGCAGCATGTTAACTATGACAGATATCGTCCTTATTTACAACATAGTGTTATATTTGTATATATTTAAGTTATTCTTTTACTGCACTTTAACCCTTGTACATTAGTTTTTATTATATTTATTTTACTCCAAAAACAACCTAATAAGGCCAATGTGCCAAAGTGGCCGTTAAAATATGTAATTTTTTTATATTTTTACTCATCATATAGTGAAAGTTAAATTAAGTTGTTATCTCACACAATAAATATAAATTATTTATGATCTGGTTTTCAGTTCTATAGTCTTTACTCTTTAAAACGTATAGTTATGGACCCGTATTTAAAACGTATTGTGTTTTCTTAAGAAATACCTAGTTAACAAAAGCAAGCTTTTTTTTAAAGATCACAGTTTAATCAATAAAATTACCTAAAATTATACAAAAAGTCTTTCACATTGTTTGTTAGTAAAATCACAAATTAACAAAAAAAAAGTTTGCCACAAAAAGTCAAGACGACAAAATTAGTTGGCTTTTATACGTAGGAGCCATCCATTTACTTAGTAGATAAATAAAATTATGATGTTAATGAAAGAGTAACTTTGAACGAAACTTTTGAGAATGAAATTGAATGAATTGAACGTATCACATCACTATAGAAATGGGGTTGGCAACATTATTTTACGGAATGACATTAGGAAACGTCAGATTACTGCAGATAATTAAAAGTTGAACTATAGTTTAAATTTATATAGAAACTGCAGGACTATTCTGTAAAGCCATTTTCGAATTATAGAGAGTGAATTCGAGATGAGTTTGCTAATTTGTACTCTGTAAAACTCGATAGTACAGGTCTTCTCACTCAAACTCACTTCACTTCGCAAGTGCGTAGCAGATGTTTACAGAATATCAAACCAAGGTGAAGTGAGTTTGCTTTCGAAGCGAGTTATCTCACTTGAGTGAGCTTCGATATCGAGATTCGATATCGATGGTATTTTAGAGAATAGCCCTACAGTATTCTTAAGCTATGCGCTTGCACTTTTCCGAGGTCTTATGCCGACTTTGTACATAGTGGCAACGATGATCGAAATTCGAATATCGACACACAATGACTTCAGAGCAAAATGAACCCAAAGACTCTTATTTTTGAAGTCGTAATTCAATAGTTCGAATATTTATTTTACAACATTTATGCTTGGGGCGCTGGCTGTTTTCGAATGCTTTCGAAAGACATTTTAGGTCCATTTTTAACCCCCGACGCAAAAACGACGGGGTGTTATAAGTTTGACGTGTCTGTGTGTGTGTGTCTGTTCCCCTGTAGCGCTCAAACGGGTGATCCGATTTGAATGCGGTTTTTTCATTTAAAAGGTGAATTAGTCGAGAGTGTTGTTAGCTATGTTTGGTGAACATCTGTTCAAGATGGCCGCCGCTACAAAATGGCGGATTACATATTTTATTACGACGCCCTCAATATGGGTATCAAATGAAAGGGCTTGATTAGTAGAATAGTACTATGCAAATCCAAGATGGCCGCCACCACAAAATGGCGAATGGCGGGGGTTTTTAAATTTTTAATTTAGTTGCCAGCGAATTAGTTTGATATACATTGCTGCTTTACTGTGGGAAATATAAAGTGTTTTCATAATTTTACACAGTAAAGCAGCAATGTATATCGAACTAATTCGTTAACAACTATTTTCAGTTGCTAAGTTACAGAATAACCCCCCAGTAGTGGCAACACAAACACACAGTCCGAAGTAAACATTATGTATTCTCCCCTGTGCATCCTTATTTATATACTTTACTAGCGACCCGCCCCGGTTTTGCACGTGTAATAATTACCAGCTACTACTTTGAATACATTATTTTGTTATATCTAAAATGGATTAGGCAGCGTTTTCTATAAAAGCTCCCAGGCTGCTTGACATTTTCCGATATTTTCAACAATTATCGTCACATTTGAACCAATTTACACCCAAATGCACCTAAACTATGAATTAATCGTGAAAACCGCATGAAAATCCGTCCAGTAATTTTTGAGTTTATCGCGAACAGACAGACAGACCGACGCCGCGGGGAACTTTGTTTTATAATAACTAGTGATGATTTGAACTTTTCTCTGCAGTAGGTCTTTCATCAGTTTACGAGGCTTCTTCGTACTTATTTTATGCTTCCAAGATCCTTTGAAGAAGTTTATTACTTTTATCTAAAAAAGATCATCATCATCAACAAAGCTCTACAGCCCTGGGTGACCCTTGGCTTGGTCTAGCTAACCTCTCCAGTGAAGGCGATCAGAAGATGCTTCCTTTCAGCTCGGAACCCCCAAAACCCTCATATTTTCTTTCCACTCCTTCAATTACTTTTCGGACGGACATAGACTTTACATATAAATACACAAGTTTAAGAACTCTGTTAAAAGTATGCTCATAAAAAAAGCTTATTATACAATTGAATATTATATAAACGATAAAAAAGCATGGACTTAGCTCGTTCCAGCAATGCGCGAGACGGCATTTCAATCATGTACATAAATAATTGTTATATTGTTATTTTTAAAAAAGAGCAACCGCCGAGTTTCTTAGGGACCTTTCAGATAGACCGGGGCGGAGAGCAGAGCAAATTTTAATCGCATTTAAAATAGAATCTTAAGAGATTGAAATAAGCTTTATTTTTACATTTTATCTCTTTTATGATAAGAGGATGCTCGAGGATGCACCCAATACGCTCTGTGTGAAATATTAAGAGCAGCCGCTCGGCTGCTCGTCGAGCCGGTCGGCTGCTCTATGCTCGTGCTCTTTCGTGCTCGAGCATCCGACCGGCTCCGTTCGCGTGCTCTTTCATGCTCGCACAGCCGACCGTAGGCCGAATTGCTCTGCCAGCCGGCCCAAGAGCGTACGCTCGGCTCCGAACGCATCCCCGTGTCCGTTCACACAGACCGGCGCGGAGAGCAGAGCAAACTTAAACGGCCGGTCTGTGTGAAAAAAATAAATGCTCTCCAATGCTCTCCGCGCCGGTCTATCTGAACGGTCCCTTACAGGTTCTTCTCGGCTGGAACTGCATTCCGAACCTGTGGTAGATTCAAATTGACGATTCAAAAGTACTTGTAAAAGTTTATTTGAATAAAAAACTTTTCTATTTCTATTTCTATTTCTAATATACACGCTTGACTTGACAACGAGACTGACTCGTGTACGCCAATATGGCGTACCTTTTGTTGCCGCACTTCACTTGTACACGCTGCTCCTTCTAGGTCGTAGCGCAGCGGAGACCAATATTAATTCTATGCCACTGGACCTCTATTGCTACCTCGGCCTCTACGATCGTCCGATTTACTGTCCAGCAACTTTTTCAGGGCCCTTGTTCCGCCCATCGCATTCTTGATTGTTTCATAGTTTAGAAAAGATTTGGTTCTTCAAAAAAAAAAAAAAACGCACCGAATTGAGAACTTCCTTCGTTTTGGAAGTCGGTTAAAAAGTTCGTATAGCGTTCGTAATTTTAATGAATGCACCAAAAACCATTCTCCTGAAGAGCACCGAAAATCCGTCTCAACTCCTTACGTTCGAAAAATAGGAGACTGTTTTAAAATTTTTTTAGAATCCCTTAGCATGGTTTTATGAAGGAGTACCTACTTTATGATGTGACAAGATTTTAGTATCGTAGATCCGAATGTGGGACTCAGTAGCAATATGTCATCGGCGTGATTAATATTTAAGAGCCCTCTCCATGGGAGCGACAAATCGTTGGTGAGTGGAGTCTAAAACAGTGATTTCTGCATTTAGAGAGCGAGACGTCTTCAGTATAGAAGAGTACTAAAAATATGTACATAAATAAATAATAAATTAATTAAATAAATAAATTTTGCTTGAGATATCATGATTTTTAGTGAAAAACGGCAAAGTAAAAAGATGCAAATCAAGGTTTGGAATTTCGCCTATTTTAGCAAATATTTGGCAATTTTTTACATGAACTAAAAACATTTGTAATTATTATGAAGTAACCTATGATAAGACTTCGGTCGTTTTTCAATTTTCTAGTTTCTTATATAGTTTATTTATGCACGAAGTTGCCCCAAAATTTGCCCAAAAATAGTGATTTTACAAGCGTCATAACTTTCAAAATAAATATAGTTAATTTTACTAATATTTTTATTTTATGGCATAGGTAATGGAGATATAAATTGATATCTGGCTTAACTTTAGACCTATTGCGACAAATATTAGAATAATAGGCGTAATACGTTTGTATGGAAAAGTGCGTGAAGAGAGCGGCCTTAATTTGGTTTTATTAACACTCACACTACAAGTAATATCAGTTTATATTTGTACATACTTACAAATAAAATTGATAAGACTTCAAAAACACTTAAAAACAAAGATAATAACCTAACGACCATCTATCCATCAATAGTAATTTGTCCATCCAATACTTATCGAGACCAATCCAACTCGGTGAACCTATATGTTCCTGTGAACCACCTCCCTGAACCATCACCAGACCTAGAACGGCTGAACAATTTTTCATCACTATCCATCACCAGACCTTAAAACGGCTGAACAGCTTTTAATTACCATCCATCACCAGACCTGAAAACGGCTGAACAGCTTTTCATCATCATCCATTACCAGACCTGAAAACGGTTGAATGGCTTTTCATCACCATACTTCACCAGACCTGAAAACGGTTGAATGGCTTTTTATCAAACATAGCTGTGTTTGATGAAAAGCTGTTCACCATTCTGACTCGTTCTAATTATAAAAACCGCATTCAAATCAGTCAAGTTAGAAACGAGGAAATTGTGGACTTGATAATTATGTGTAACTGCCTCGTTGGTCTAGTGGTTAACATATTCGAACGTAGATCACAAGGTCTCGGGTTCGATTCCCGGGTCGGGCAAATAATTGTTAGGTACCTACCTATTGTCAAGAAATTCTCAGTGCTAGCCCGGAGTTGGAAGCTCACCAACAGGGATGTTTCACCGCCGTGCCTCGGAGAGCACGTTAAGCAGTCGGTCCCGGTTATTATTACTATCATGTGACAGTAGTCGTTAAAGCTCGCCAACCCGCATTGGAGCAGCGTGGCGGATCTAAGCTCTAAATCCCTCTCTCTTATGAGAGAGGAGGCCTGTGCCCAGCAGTGGGACGTTAAAAGGCTGTAGTGGTGGTGCTGGATAATTATGTCTTACATACCTTCAAACATACATACAGATCAAATTGTTAAACTCCTGTTTTGAAGTCGTTTAATTAGGTAAAAATGGAGATTTTAGTCTAGTTTTTTTCACAAGTCACACCGCATGTATTAGGTACTTGAAGCTTCAGCTTGTCCACCTGATGTTTCTGTCTCCATAAAAAAAATTAAGAGTGAGAGATAATATTATCCTCTACCGAATTTCGGCCATGTCGGGCAATCTCAATCTCTACCCGGTACTGGCAGATATTATGGCAGATACACAAGTGTGCTTGTAAACACTCTCTATTCGATTATTTCAAAAACCAATGAACCGATTTTGATGATTTTACTATCGTAATAATCTACATACTTTCATAAAGGTTTTAGTATTTATCACACTTAATTATCATTCTTATATACGAAGATAAGAGCATAAACCGATTTCTCTGAGGTTGTTGGACCGAAAACGGTTTAATTTTTTTTTTGAAAATAATAGCTTGTAGTTAAAGTACAAAATTTGAGAAGGTTTTAAATTAGAAATTCCTTTGTTGAAAGAAAAGTAAATTTATTTTCTAATTTCTTTTGCATAATAGTTTGTCTTTGTATTTCCTTTCACTGCTAAGTCAAAAATTACCATCTCTTCAAGTCTTACTTTAATCTTAAAATTACCATAATTTTTATCAAGATTTTCATTGAAATTGTAAAAAATTAGACCTAGTAATCACAAAACATTCCAGATTTAGATGTCTGAACATTAGACGCCTCTGTGTATTTAAATTATTTGTAGTATACGAGTATTTCACGTGGAGTGATGTTATTTAACTTTAGAAATGAGCACTTGAACTCGATATTAACTAACATTTGCTAGTTGCTTGCTATGCTCACTTGACTTACGAATATAGTTTGATTAGAATTGACGGGATACTTCTAACAAGAAAAATTTTCAATAAATGAAATAACCAAAATATATAAATAATTCAGTTTATTTATAAATTATACATACTATTTCCAGCAAATAATAATAGAATAAATAAATACATATATCGCATAAATTGCATAAATTCTTCTGCAACCTCAGTCGCTTAAATGTCGAAGATGTTGACGTCTCTGTCCATTTTGGTGTTAACATCTACACCGACGTAGTAGCTGTCGTTAACCACGGGAGTCTTGTCAAGCAAATCGTAGTTCTTGAGGACGTAACGATTCCAACGAGTCCACATGTCGCTGACCTGTGGTTTGTGGAAGATCATAACGTCAACAAATCTCATATTAGGCGTAAAGAACAGAGAAGTGTCGATATGACGATCTAATGGGAATCCAAGAGGCATCTTGTCAAGTAACACAGTAGATCTGAAGTCTACAAAGAGATCCTTCCGGTTGGTATCGAGGATTGACATGTCAACGTTGTCGACCATCTTTAATGGGCTGATTATAACATAGAGCATCATCTTCATTCCTCCAATGCGACCCTTAGGCAGAAGCAGCCTAGTTGGGAATCCGGTGTGGTAATTTCTGAGATCTTTAACCAACAGATCTCTCATGTCGGTGATTCCATCAACCTTCTTCCACAGGTCACGAATCATTATGCGATCACGTACAAGATTATGCATATCGATGGAGTTCCTTACAATAGTGTTCTTTCCAGCGGTAAGTTTGTAAAGGAAGGTATCTAACTCGACGAAGTTCCAGCGGTTTTTATTGATATTGATCAAATTGCCCATATGATCTTCTTTTGGTCCCAAAAACACTCGCACTACAGAGTCAACTGTTTTGTCGGACAAGATATCCAAGGTGACTTTGAAAGGTTGATGATTGAGACGGCGTTTGCGTACAAAGAAGACCATGTCAGACGTAGTCTTCTTGAGTTCATCCTCTGTGTAGGTAACTGCATTAGTTATATCCATAAAGTAATCATCGAAGTAAGTAACAAGTTTATCAACAACTACGTTGTCAATTTTAACTCCAGGGAAGTAGAGGTCTTCACGGGTGTAGCTAGGAAGACGATTCTTAAACAGAATCAAGAAGTGGACCAAACGTTTCTGCAGTTGGTAGAATATTGGATCACGGAGAGCAGTTTGGTAGTTGTCTAATATAGAAGGTACAACGAAGTAGCTGAAATAAAAAAAAATATAATTTAATGGATGATTTAATTTTAAAGTTCAAGCTTTAAACACAATTTGTGATTATTCCTTTTCTAGCTTAGATCAAGCTATAACTTGGGTTATTGGCAACCGATATTGATCAAAGTTACAGCAGTATTATACTCAGACTGGGAATATCAGAATGGAGACCGCGAATCGGCAAGCGACAGTAAGTGCGGGAAGTGGCTGGATGAGTAAAGTGGAGGATTGTTTGCCTTCGGGGAGTCTCGACTTTTGCTCAGTAATAATTTTATGATAACATAATAATAGACAAACTATTTCAATTGTTAAAATAAAAAGTAGAGGCATACTTGTCAGATTTCCAGTAATTGAGACCAACAACAGCTTTCATCAATATTAGAAGGTAGCGGTAAGCGTCTACTTGAAGTTTCGTCAAATTAGTTTTTTCAATTGTTCCATAAACAAGCTTTCCGAGAACTTCGATATCTGCAGGTTTAAATAATTCCATCCTAACACCATTAATCTGCAAATAAGAAAAATATTTGTAATCTGCTACAAATAAAAAATTAAACTAATAAGTAATTTATACTAAATATCCACTCACCTCTATGAATCCCTTAATAATTGCATCACTAATGATTCTCTCATAATCTTTAACCAGTTTAACAACAGGAGTATCTATATTACTGACAATTAGTTGGTTGTTAAACCTCACAGGCAGTTGAACACCGTTGTGGAGGATCATCCATGGCCAGTAACCTTTACGAATAGGCTTGTAAAACGACAGCTCGTTGATGTCACCAAGACCATTGGCAAGACGCTCCAGATAGTACCTTGCAAGAATCTGTTGGTATACGTAGAACGTAAGTTCCCAACGCCTGGCCATAAACTTGGAGGTCATGTGGTCCTTCATCCAGAATGGATAGTCAACATGGAAGAAGTAATAGTAAGTATTAAGGCCAATATCTTCTGTGAAGTATCTGAGCCTGTCTTCGTCATTCAAGTGAACGCGCTGATCGCAGAAGTTTTCATCAATTATGTAGACGTCTTTGTCAGTTTTTCTGATACCGTAGAATTCGTTCAGATGGGGATCGAGAAGGCCTTTCCTCATCTTGAGTAGGTAGGCTTTCTGAATGACATCCGCTCTGACGAAGAAGTATGGATAGATTTCATAAGGTGGCGGAAGGATGATACCTCTGCAGTCTTCACGGTGTCTAACCGCTACAGTGAGTGCATAAACAAACATGCCCTCGTTCAAGTAAAGACGCATCCAACAAGCAGTCCTAATGAATGTGGTGAAGTCCTTAGCGTAGTACAGCATGTGGAAAATTGTTACGACTTCCTTCAGTTGACGGTCGACGTGAAGTGTGAACACCTCCCCGCGGGGCAGGAAACCAACCTTATAGTTGTCGAGGAAAGTTTTAACCACAACTTGTTTCTGTGAACAAAATATAAGCATGTCAATAAGTATGATGATACATCAATATTAAAGTGCGTACGCTGTACATATAATTTTTTAACTAAACTCAAACTTACGGTGTATAATTCCACATTGTCTTGAATCTTAAAGTTTTTGCCAATGTCTACGATGTCTTTGTACATTACTGGACCCATGATATTGTTCAAAAGCTTCAAGATGAAAAATTGCCTCTGTTTGATATCCATTGAGTCTACTTTACCTGTCGCAAAAAGTTTACATTATGAATATTAAAATAGAATTTCAGAAGTTGGGTGTAATAGTTGGGAGAAAGTGACCAAGATCCCTGCCAAATAAGCATGCTTGTGTTAGAAGCACGTACTGCATACCGCATGGGTGGGGTTTAAACCTACTAGGCTGCTTATGGTGGTTCCAATGGTCACGTTTCCCTACTGTTAATTTCTTACCAAGAAGTGGAGTATCTTCGACATCAGGCCGGGCCGCGGCCAGGGCGGCGAGCCCCAGCACCAAACTCAAAACCACCTTCATCCTCGCCGAGTCGCTGACAGAATGTGATTGTACATCGGTACCTCGCCTATTATATACTTAATATTTGACCCAAATTGACCTCAGTTATTTTGTAAGCGTACAATTTTTAAATGTTAATCCAATAATTATTTGGGAGATGATAAGATATCACTGGTGGTGTCGGGTGAAAATTAACTCTGACCAAGCAACTACTGGTATATCTACCAATTAAATATGTTTTGCTGAACTTTGCTAAAAAAATCTGCCTCTTAATTCCTATTGCCAAGATCTAACTTGTATACCCCACGGAATACAATATAATGTCTGATGGGTACATACATAATTTCCTTGTTACAGTATTTAGATAATATTCTTGGTCTTAGTTAAATAATTTATATTTTACTTTTTTTTTTTCATTTTTAATTCACTGCGACATATAAGTACCTAAATGAATTATTAAATGAAATAATCTATTTATACTTACATATGTTTACTAAAATTAAAACAGACTTACTAAACTTAATAAGTATGTAGATATTTTATTTTGACGCAAAAATAATGAATTTTCTTTTCACTAACTTAACATATTGTCAATTTTGATTACCTTTAAAGATTTGAGAATTTTGTTTACCTACCTATCTCAGGTTATACAGAGACTTATCCTACTAATATTATAAATGTGAAAGTGTGGATGTTTGGATGTTTGGATGTTTGGATGTTTGGATGTTTGGATGTTTGGATGTTTGGATGTTTGGATGTTTGGATGTTTGGATGTTTGGATGTTTAGATGTTTGTATGTTTGGATGTTTGTTACTCAATCACGCCGCAACTACTGAACCGATTTGGCTGAAATTTTGAATGGAGATAGCTTATGCCCTGACTTAAAACATAGGGTAGACTTTTTATCCCGGAAAAGTATTCCTGTGGGACTAAAATAGATATAGACTTCCAAAAACGCGATAGATGGCGTTGACTGATCTTAGGTAAATCACGCTCACATAGCACATTATTACAATAGTTGCATGCATCTGTATGCGTATGCACTTTTTATCCTGGAAAAATCCACAGTTCACACGGGATTTTGATAAAAACGAAATATACAGCTATAGGTAGATTACTATAGCAAACTTCCTTGAAAGTAGGTATAAAGTTTGGAAAAGGGAGCGGGAACGGGAGCCGGAAATCCACGATTCCCTTGGGATTTGTGAAAAACCGAAATTCACGCGGGCGAAGCCGCGGGCAGAATCTAGTATTGAAAATAACAGACAGTTACTTGAAAATTCATTTGTAGAGATTGTAGGAACTACGAAGATACTTAGTTTGCAGTTTTGAACCATTAACTAGTCTACTCTTTAGGCCTGATGAAAAATATAATATTTTACAATTATATTCTATAATCAAATAAATATTTACCATGATAAAGAAAAAATGCAATATCGCAATATTAATTGCGATGTTATTATTGTTATTAAGTTTTATGATAAGTAAGTTTTATTATAAGTTGCAACAAAGTAAGATGAATTATAATTAATCAAAGTGATAATAAAAGATATTTTCATAACCGCCCAATTTACTTGTCTTCTTACAGAACGCATTAAGTAGCATAGTTATTATATTATGTACCTACATATTATATAGGTACAACGGAAAGTCGTTCTGATTTTTTTAGATTAGCCAACATTTGAAAGCATTGTGCTTTCAAATGTTGGCTAATCTAAAAAAAGTTTCGGTGAGGTAACCATACTGATTAAATAGGATTAATTTAAATGATTAGTAACAACTTATTCAAATCTCGAAGAAAATAGCGCAAAACGCGCGTGCAGTTAGCATGCAGTTCTAGAATATATAGAACTGCATCCGAACTGCATTTGAGCAGACAGCTTGCAGTCTGTCGTCGACTGAAAAGGCTTCCTTGCACTGAGCAAAAACAATTAGGACAGAGAGCGGACTTTCCAATAATTTTACCCCATAACAATATTTGTTGTGCTTGTCACACAAAATTGGAGTGCGAAAAAAAATATATACAGTGGAACATACTTTAGGTATGTTCCACTGTATATATTTTTTTTCGCACTTATTTAACCGTATTTAACCGACTTCAAAAATAGAGGAGGTTTTAGACCTCCTCTATTTTTGAAGTCGGTTAAATATGGTCTGACATGTTGAGGTAAATAATACGTAGAAATTATTCTAAGAGCTTATTCGTGTAATCCTGCTCGAATAAGCCACGGTCGCTCATTACAAATTACCAATCTGAACTCAAATTTTCCAACCTTTTCACGCATAAAAATAAAAATTAAGTAAGTAAGATTTCTAAAAAAGCTGTGATAGCCTAGTGGTTAGGGCGACTGACTTCTAATCGGAGGTCTTCGGTTCGATCCCGGGCACGCACCTCTAACTTTTCGGAGTTATGTGCGTTTTAAGTATTTAAATATCACTTGCTTTAACGGTGAAGGAAAACATCGTGAGGAAACCTGCATGCCTGAGAGTTCTCCATAACGTTTTCAAAGGTGTGTGAAGTCTGCCAATCCGCTTGGCCAGCGTGGTAGACTATGGCCAAAACCCTTCTCACTCTGAGAGGAGACCCGTGCTCTGTAGTGAGCCGGTAATGGGTTGATCATGCAAGTAAGATTTCTACGTGCCATGCGGTATGAGTACATTATTTCCAGTCCACATGGCTGAAAGCCAAACCAAACGATGGAGTAGAATTTAACTTCAATAAAACTCTAGTTTTCAGCACATTTTTACTTCTTTGTAAGCTGTTAAAAATCGTGTGTCAGGAAAGCGTTGATCAATAACATTTGGTATTAAAATTTTTAAGGTTGTGTACTAATATCAAAGCTCACGTCAGTGCAGAATGCACTAAAAAATTCATTTCTCTCATTTCTTCATTCAGTTTGAAAGCACAGCGTAGCAATCCGAACGAGCAATGTTTGGTACGGGGGCGAATACCGCGCCCTGAATTGCGCATGAATTTATGAAACTCCAGTTAGGTATTAACTACGGGTATAACCCGCGGCACGTAAGTCGAGCGGTGACCTTCAAGTGCGCGCAGCGTCGTACGAGTGAGCGAAACACAATACGATTGGAGAGCCAACGAGCCAGCGCTTACGAGGGATCCGCGAGAGCTAATCAGTGCTTACGAACGACCCCCACGCCCTCTCCGCAACCCCCTCACACCCCGAGATACCTGATTTTCGACTTCTGCGCATTGAATGTCACCGCTCGACTTACGTGCCACGGGTTATACCCGTAGTTAATACCTAACTGGAGTTTCATAAATTCATGCGCAATTTCAGGGCGCGGTATTCGCCCCCGTACCAAACATTGCTCGTTCGGATTGCTACGCTGTGCTTTCAAACTGAATGAATCACTGGTAAAACGCGTAGGTAGGTAGCGCAATAATTCTGGCACCGGGACAGCTGGCTATTTGACACCGACCCAATTTACACTCGCTGCTGTCTCTCGGGAGCTGCAGCTCACTTTCGCAGTTCTACATCTATCTACTATATAAAAATAAGTCGGGTTTTCCTTCCTGACGCTATAACTCCAGAACGCACGAACCGATTTCCACGGTTTTGCATTCGTTGGAAAGGTCTCGGGCTCCGTGAGGTTTATAGCAAAGAAAAACACGCGAACGAAGTCAGCTAGTCGGGTATGAAATTTGTAACAACCTACTTAATATGTATGTTGGAAAGTTCCGTGATCTATTGCAATATCACAAGAAGCATTAAGACGTAACGTATTCCTCTAGACAATATGTACATTCAAAATCGAAAATTATGCAGATGATTGTGATTTTGCCACAGCATAAATGGGTCTTGCTTCATAATATGAAGAACCATTATTCTAATTAAAAGATTTTTAAGATTTGGCACTCATTATTTTGCAAACGGTTGTTTTTAAAAACTAGTTTAGAATCCTCATAATAATTTTAGTTACAATACCTTTTCGACGACGTCCCATTCGAGGAGTTACGTAAAACTTTTCAAATAAAAAGGTTTTTTTTGAACATTGTGTCTAAATAAATGGCTGTGACACATAGAGGACTGGACGAAAGTATAAGAGATCCTTATTTACTAAAATTTACCTTACGGTTTATGGCAAGAAACATTTTTAACCCCCGACGCAAAAAAGACGGGGTGTTATAAGTTTGACGTGTCTGTGTGTGTGTGTGTCTGTCTGTCTGTTCCCTGTAGCGCTCAAACGGGTGGACCGATTTGAATGCGGTTTTTTTTTTCAAAGGTGAATTAGTCGAGAGTGTTGTTGGCTATGTTTAATGAAAATCGATCCAAGATGGCCGCTGCTACAAAATGGCGGATTAGATATTTTTCACAACTCCCTTGATATGGGTATCAAATGAAAGGGCTTGACTAGTAGAATAGCACTATGCAAATCCAAGATGGCCGCCGTCACAATATGGCGAATGTCGGGGGTTCTTTAAATTTTTAATTTATACTTGTTAGGTGCATCTTGTCCAATTAAGTGAATAGAAGTTATTTATTCATAATCGCCGGATATGAATAGGTGATTAAGGTTACACAGCGACTACGGACATTGCACCCGCAAAGTTATCGATTCGTCCGCCCTTATCGTCGATGTGAAAGGTCTCTGCTTGCATCTCGGGGTGATGTAAACGCATTCTTTTATCGCTTTTTTTAAATCACCTTGCAACATTGTATCAATTGGATAGGTAATCTACGCTTATAAAAACCTACTTAATATCTTCTTCTATATCTATTCTATCTATACATACAATCAAATCGTAGAATTGCCGTATCTGTACATTAAAGATTTTTTTCAAAATAATAACTGGCGGATGTTAGGGATAAGTAATAGAACGTAAAAAAGTTATTTTTGAAATTTTTGTCTGTTTATCTGTTTGTCTGTATGTTTGTGCGCGCATCACGCAAAAACTACTGAATGGATTGAAATGAAACATGGCATGATTTAAGTTCATACTAAAGAGATATAGGAGATATAGGATACTTTTTATCCCGAAATTCAGCACGGTTCCCTTGGGAGAAGGGATGAAAGTCAAAATGTGTACTTCGCTGTAATTCATTAACGCGTGGTCCGATTTCATTCATTCTTTTTTTGTTAGAAAGGAGATACTTTAAAGATTACCCAGGTAATCGCTGAAAGGCTGGATCAATTTTGATGGGACTTTCACTGGCGGATGTTACATTTTGATCTACCTAAACATCCGCCAGTGAACTTTTAACAGTTTTTAGCAAGGTATGAGCTCAAAGGAGCTTAGGAAAAACAAAATGATTCGCACGGGATTTTAAAAACCAATACCCACGCGAACGAAGTCGCGGGTGTCCGCTTGTTAATAAATAAGAAAGTGAGTTTATTTGTTGGCCAGATAGTTTTGTCTTTCAATCACGCTGCAATAAAGCTAATGATTGACGTGATTTTTGAATAGCACTAAAATCGGTTTTTCTGAATTAAGAAGTTATGATTTTTTTTTTTCTAATTTAAAAATAGGTTTTTGGCTCTGCTGAAAAGCTGGGTTTTTGCTACTTCCAGCAAATACGTTTCCTTGCGTCGATTATATCGATGTTATAAATCCGAAAGTGTCTGCTTGTTTATTATTTCTTTACGGATCAACTAACTAAGTAGGTACTTAGGTATCGAATTTTAACGAAGTTGGCCAGAATTATTCTTAACAAAAAATCTTAGAGCTGTTTCAATATACTTAGTTCAAGTTTAGTAATCAAACTTTTTTAAAATTTCTTTCGTAGTAACTGTATTTCCATATATACATATTGGCACTTCCTTTGATACGCAATTTAATCGAAAATACTGTCTCGATACTCAAGTAACCAGGTCGAGTGTCAGGCTGCTCTTGCTTTGAAGCATGAAACCCAATTATTGTGCAGTGAAAATAGGTACTTGGTACATAGATTGCAACAGCTTTTATGGCGCGTACTAATAGATCTCCGTCTACTGAATAGTATTCAATGATAAAAATGTCTGCTGCACACAGACGGACAAACTGACAAATGGTTGGATTAGACAATCCAACCATTTGTCTGTTCTGTTGTCATTCAAAACAATATTAGACAATACTATAAGGGTTCCTTGTTTTACTATGAAACCCTAAAAAGACCCCAGCGGGCTGATTCTTTATAGCAATAAAGTCTAATGGCTTATTAGGTTCCGCGTTCGAATCATGGTTTGGATAAAAAATGGATTAATCTGTTAATACCCAGTAGAGGCCCATTGTTGAAAACTTAGGGACGATGAGCCCTGTGCCTCGGGGAACAGGTAAAGCCTGTGCTTGATCTCTCTCTAGAAGATGGCGGTAACGAATGTTACCGCATGATGCAGTTTATGACGTGATATTAGATTATGATGTGATGGCAAACCAATCACAGACGCTGCTGCACTCGTTGCGTTTTGCTTCGCCCTGCCAAATAGACCGAATAAATGACTTTAGCGCATTCAAGATATACTGACTCCGTCCGTCATGCAGTTACCGTATAGCGCTTTCTGTTTGTTTCTCGTTTCTCACTGTTAACTACATCGACAAAGTTACAGGCACCTACCTGCAAGTTAATAAAGTATACTTTCATTTTACACAACGAAGCTTTTTAAAAGCAACAAAAATGCCGTGCAACTTTAGATTAATAGCAAAGGAAGCTTCTAAGAAAAATCCTTTCGAGAGCAAAACGTTTAATTTGTTCTTAATTTATGCATCTTACCTTACACGCCACGATATATTAGTTTCTAGAACGTGCCTACTTACAAAATTTAATAGAATGGGGCTACCTCGTGAGACATACATTCTTTTATCTGAATAGGTATATTGGTGAATCTATACATATAATATAATAAAATCGCAGACTTCCCGTATCTGTACATTGAAGATTTTTGCAAAATAATAACTCGGGGATGTTAGGGATAAGTAATAGAACGTAAAAAAGGTATTTTTGAAATTTTTGTCTGTTTGTCTGTGTAATGAAACGCTGTGTCACTCAGTACTGCTTTATTTTTATACATGCAGATTGCAGGTACCCGCAACTCATATGATAATAACACTACAGTCTGTTTGTCTGTATGTTTGTGCGCGCAACACGCAAAAACTACTGAATGGATTGAAACGATACTTGGTACGATTTAAGTTCATACTACGGAGTAACATATAGAATACTTTTTACCTCGAAATTCAGAATAGTTGCCTAGGGAGAGGGGATGAAAGTCAAAAGGTGTATTTAGCTGTAATTCAATAACGCGTGATTGATTTCATTCATTATTTTTTGTTAGAAAGTAGATACTTTAAAGATTACCGACTAATCTCTAAAAGGCTTAATCGATTTTGAAGGGACTTACACTGGCGAATGTTTACATTTTGATCTACCTAAACACCCGCCAGTGAACTTTAAACTGTTTTTAGCATGATATGAGCTCAAAGGAGCTTAGGAAAAACAAAATGATTCCTACGGGATTTTTAAAAACCAACATATACCTACCTATCCACGCGAACGAAGTCGCGGGTGTCCGCTTGTTTCTAAATAATAAGTAAAGATGCAATCTGCGTTCGCTTAGATATTCCTTCTAAGTGGATTTCAAGCTTTAAACAGGTATATTGAGGTATAAGAAATAAGAGCCATTAAGAAGAGTTTTACGAAAAAAAAAAAAAGATTTTCGCTATTTGGTAGAAACAGTTATCTGATTCCTATATGACGTAGTATCGTCGATATACGATTATAACACATTTACTAGTAACTATGCACGGCGCGGACGAAGTCATAGGCAACTACATGTAGTGTGTAAAATCAGTTCAGAACTTTTGAGAGTATCGCTTTTAAACAGACGTATGGTAGGTACTTTATATTTTGTGGTGATCATTGAAATACGAGTATTTACTCAGTATTTTGATGGTTCATGATCAACCCATTACCGGCTCACTACAGAGCACGGGTCTCCTCTCAGAGTGAGAAGGGTTTTGGCCATAGTCTACCACGCTGGCCAAGCGGATTGGCAGACTTCACATACCTTTGAGAACGTTATGGAGAACTCTCAGGCATGCAGGTTTCCTCACGATGTTTTTCTTCACCGTTAAAGCAAGTGATATTTAAATACTTAAAACGCACATAACTCCGAAAAGTTAGAGGTGCGTGCGTGGGATCGAACCCACGACCTCCGATTAGAAGTCGGTCGTCCTAACCACTAGGCTATCACAGATTTTATTTTATTTATATATTTTTTTTAATTTTGTTTTTGATGGTTATTTTATTTTAATCTTGACATAAATATAAATAAGTAAGGCCGGGTTACAAGCCGCGGATTGAATTAAATTTGAATTTGTGCGCCATCTTAATCAGGCAGCAATTAACCTCTAATTTGCTTAAAATCTCAGGAGTCCCGTTTGCGTAGCTATTTATTAATACAGTTAAAGGTATGTCTCACGAGACCTCTAAAGCTAAATTTTATAGGTACATAGACGCAAACACACGCGTACTAAGACGATCCATCTCTACTATTAATTAGATATAAGCCGAACCAAAATAATATTCCCATGAAAACAAAAAACTTTTTTCCTTTAATATTGTGTAGATACCTAACTATTTTCTGTCTAACATAATAAGAAATATTGCATTATATATTATAATATATTATTATGTTACGTAGAATTGAGCTAGGTATTATTAAGTAATTGTCTTGTCTGCAGTGTAGAGGCGAGACTAATTAACAGCTGACTACGTCTGCTATATACGAGTACCTATAGCAGACGTAGTTAGCTGTTAATATGTAGTAATAGTTAACTGCTGTTCGTTTTACATCAAAACTTTCAATGAAGTATAAATAAATAGGTACTTATCAGCTATCTTCTATATCTATATCTATTCTATCTATCTATCTATACATATAATAAAATCGTAGACTTGCCGTATCTGTACATTGAAGATTTTTGCAAAATAATAACTGGGGGATGTTAGGGATAAGTAATAGAACGTAAAAAAGCTATTTTTGAAATTTTTGTCTGTTTGTCTGTTTGTCTGTTTATCTGTTTGTCTGTTTGTCTGTATGTTTGTGCGCGCATCACGCAAAAACTACTGAATGGATTTAAATGAAACTTGGCATGATTTAAGTTCATGCTATGGAGTAACATATAGGATACTTTGTATCCCTAAATTCAGCACGGTTCCTTTGGGAGAGGGGATGAAATTCAAAATGTGTACTTAGCTGTAATTCATTAAGGCGTGGTCCGATTTCATTCATTCTTTTTTTGTTAGAAAGGAAATACTTTAAAGATTACCAGGTAATCTCTGAAAGGTTGTATCGATTTTGATGAGACTTTCAGTGCGGATGTTTACATTTTTATCTACCTAAACATCCACCAGTGAACTTTTAACAGTTTTTAGCAAGGTATGAGCTCAAAAGAGCTTAAGAAAAACAAAAAGTTCCCACGGGAGTTTTAAAAACCGATATACACGCGAACGAAGTCGCGGGTATCCGCTCGTGTAAAATATAATTGGATACTAATATGCATAATAATATAACAATCCAGCTAGGTACTCATACACATTATAAAATGTTCAGTAGACACTATGTTCTGCATCAGTTTTTACCATTAATCATGAGTGATGAATAACTGATGGAGCAGAGTATTAGTGATCCGATTGATGATTAAGATTGATTAAACCAGTGGCCCAGATAACTGTGGAGCACTCCTCCATCAGTGAATTCCATCAATCATGAATGAAGTGACGGATCAGAAAATGCTCCAGAATGGGTCACGCGAACAACACGGTAAGTTGTACGTTAGTCGCACCAGTGACTGTTGGAAAACCATAAAGTTTACGTTAGTAGTTTATTGTATTGGATGCCTTATCCATATATTGGGCATGCCAACACCGTCGTCGCTTTAGAAATTAAGACGTTAGGTTATCCGTCCACCCACAGCAAAAATCTATCTTCTAAAGCACCCCTGAGGGTCATATTCATTGTACGTCTGTCTAGACAATAGGACAATCAATTGAAAATAAAATAGTTGTAGAAAATATCTAAAGTAGGTAATGCTTTTAATTTTAATAAAATAAATAAATTAAAACTTCAGTCCTATTGTCATTTTCAGTAGCTAACGTAAATTGGAAGTTCATTTTTCAAGCAAAAACTATTATAGCAAACGAATAGCAATTGCGTTTTTTTTTATCTGATGCAGAAATACTACCGAAGGGCCTGGGCACACGAAACGCGAGACGGAAATGTGTGTGACACGGCTCCTAGAAGTTGTAAATGAAGAAACTTTATAACTTTGCCCTTGACTGCAATCCCACCGGGTGGTAAGTGATGATGCAGTCTAAGATGGAAGCGGGGTAACCTGGAAGGGGTACCTATGGCAATTTTTATGATACCCATAGGTACCCCTTTAGTTTCTACACCGTATTCTACCGCAACGCTAAATCGCTTGGCGGCATGGCTTTGCCGGTAGGGTAGTGACTAGCCACGGCCGAAGCCTCCCACCAGACAATTGCGCTCTATCTAATCACGCTGCTACAGTCGCGCTCTGCATTGTAACGTGCTTCATACAGTTCCTTGTATCAGGTACATATCGTACCTTACACAGTTCCTGTATCGTACACGCGTACGCGCGCGCTTTTATTTCACGTCAGTTCCATTGAACGTCGCTGTTGACGCGTATTGTGTGGATCCACCCCTTTAAAGCAAATAGAAGCTCTTCCTTTAAATGCGTAATCCTATTTTCTCCAACTCTATCGTCCATTAAAATAAATAATTGATTTACCTCACTTCTTAAGAAGTTTTTCCCAGGAATCTAGATTAATAGCGCGTTCCGATTCCGAAGTATTCTTTATTCTTGTTATCTTTAAACTACTTTAATTTGATATTATTGTAATTATTTCATATTAAAAGTTAGTGAAATATACAATAAAATAATTTTTGATAACTTTTTTGGGTCTTGTAGAACAGGTAGGTACGTTTGTAATGTTGACTAAGAGAGATATTACGAAGGTAAAGGTAAATATTTACAACGTAAAAATACAAGGATTTTCTTGTCAAAGGAGAAAAATAAAATACCTCATTTCAATTAACATTTTTGTCAAAATATTTTCGTTGAAAAGGATGTAGACCTTTACCCGTCATGCCTAATTGGCTAATTGTACAATTAATACGATGCGATTTTGTCGTACGATGAAAATTATAATTGGCTAATGATCGTACGATCAATACGATGCAATTTCGTCGTACGATTAAAATTCTAATTCCGTCGTACGATGAAAATTCTAATTGGCTAATGATCGTACGATCAATACGATGCGATTTCGTCGTACGATGAAAATTCTAATTGTCTAATGATCGTACGATCAATACGATGCGATTCCGTCGTACGATGAAAATTCTAATTGGCTAAAGATCGTACGATCAATACGAAGCAATTACGCCGTACGATGAAAATTCTAATTGGCTAATGATCGTACGATCAATACGATGCGATTTCGTCGATACGATGAAAATTAGTACAGCGATCGTACGATGACTTGCGAGCCTCAATTTGGGCTTCAGGGGATCATATTATATTAATTCGATTCTTTTAGGGGAACATATTATATTGATTCGATCGTACGACGAAATCGCATCGTATTGATCATACGATCCTTTACCAATTAGAACGATGACTCATTATCTACTTTACGTTCTAGCAGAATTATTTTTAGTTTATTTTTATTCGCCATAGTTCAAAAACATTGAAACTGTTTAATTTATAATATTTTTATATTACTTGTATTTACATGCAATAACGGGATCACGAAATTGTCAGAGTGATCAATTTATATTTCTCATACTGTACTAACCAGTTGTAAATAAAACAATCGAGTTTGAACTCTCTCTGTGAGATGATAAGATTTACTTTTGCTCAATTTACCTGAAGGTGTTTTCTTAATAAAAGTCTGGGAGCACAAAGTTAACCTAATCCAATAGTGAACTAATGGAACCATAATTAGCAGGTTGAAAGACATTAATTGACGACGAGTTATATCACAGCTATTATTATATTTAGGTATCTAAGTACAAAACTACAACTTTTATAATATAAAAACATTTACGTTACCTATTAGGATCCATTATTCCATCCTATTAGGATCCATATTAGTTATTTGAAATATCTTAAACTGCTTGCAGTGTGAATTAGCTTTGCCCTGCATTACTTAAACTTAACTTTACTTAAACTTAATTTTACTTAAACTTAAACTTAATTTTTTGATCGGTAAAACCCCGCTACTTCAAACACAGTCACTTCGATTTCTTGCTTCTTCTTAAAATAACGCCGAAGCCTACACTACTACGAAGACCGCGTAGCATATCCATGTCCGTAGCATGCCCGTAGCAAGTTGTTATTAGAAGCCTGCGGAGGACTTGACTGCTGTTTATGTCGTAGAGTCTATTTATCGTAGAGTATGTAGACTCGTAGTACCTATCTGAGTGCTTAGTCTAAGATCGGAGCACTCGAAAACGAACTCGAAAACTATTGATCGATTTCAGAGTAAAATATACCTAAAATGGCTTGTATTAAGGTTTGAGTTCGCCAAACATTCAGCATTCGAACACAACGAGCGCCACAAGCTGAAATGTTGTAAAATACATATTCGAACTATGGAATTACGACTTTAAAATACGAGTATTTGAGTTCATTTTGCTCTGAATTCACTTGTGATTCGATCAATAGTTTTCGAGTTCGTTTTCGAGTGCTCCGATCTTAGACTAAGCACACTGAAAATGTCAGCATGTTCATATTCTCCAACTTCGATTGACTTTTGTTTGTGTCGGCTCTTACATAAGTTTTTGTCATGAATCTCTTCTTTAAATAATTTAATACAGAGTCCGCGTTTGCTATTGTAAAGTAGAGTATTGCAGCTATAATAAGGATTTCGTACATATTGTAACAAGATAAATTACCATCATCGGTAACAAATAAAATACTGAGTACATATATAATACCTTTATTCTTTCAAATCAGTGGAAACTAATGGAAATGAATCCCACGTACAAATCCTTAAGGTTAATGGTTTGTACAGATGCCTAAGTTATCTGCTCGAGTGTAGACGAAGAAATACCGTTCCCATAATATTTTATAACCCTTAATAAATCTTGAGTTAAATATACGAATAACAATATTTTTCGTTTGAGAGATTGCAAGTTGCTTTTGTTAATGTATATTATTATAGAAGAAAAAACCTATCCTATTGTTAAGTAAACAAGCTATCACTTAACTTATAAACCATTTTTACACTACCAAAGCTTACAAGACAAGACCTGAGCCAATTTAATTATTTAATACGCGGCCATAAAATCCGAGATATCTTTCCTGTAAGTCGGCTCTATGCACCGGTGTACCACAGATGTCGTAAACTTAATTTGCTTGTATAGATCGACCAGAATCTCATGAAAAATAGGGAAATTAAATTTTGTAGTAAGCAACACTAGGTTAACTCGGCTGCCCTAGTGATAAACAAAGTAATTACATTCAGAACACCTTACCTGGGGTCGTTTCACGAAACGAAAAATCAAGCAACTGCATTTTAAATACAAACACAAAGTAATCAACATCCAATTACTTTGTTTTTGTGTTGTGCTTGTTGTTTACTTGGTTTCGCATTTATATTCCGGGTTAGTGTGTGCAGTTACTTTGTTTGGGCAATTCAAATTTCAGTAAACGGTTCAAGTTATTTGAAATATTAAACTGTGGTAAAAAACTACTCGACATAAAACTTTTGTTGATGCAAAAAAGTCAATTTCACAAAAAATTACAGTTACTTTGTTTATCGCTAGGGCAGCCGTAGTGTTGCTAACTTTGGATCTTCATTTCCGTATTTTTCATGAGATTTTGGTCGACCTTTACCATACACATTCACACCTTAGAGCTATTGCACACTGTACGACTTTCTACAGCAATACACAAACGCAATGATACAAGTAGCGATTCAGATTTTCAGTCTTCGAAGGTCTTCTTTACAGACGTAGCAACACAATGCAAAAAATGTAAATTCTTTGGCAAATTTATGGCAAATATTTGGCAATGTCGCAATGCAGTCACTCGTTCGTGAATCTTGAGGTCGCGCAATTGCATCCCTACAAAAAGTCGTATAACTGGACCCCTTCAAAAAGTCGTATAATTGGGTCCCTGCAAAAAGTCGTATAATGTGTAATGAGCTCTTGAAATGGGACCTAGAAAAGGACAAGACCAAAGCTATTCCAAAAACTTAAAGTGGAATGACTCCAGTAGGTACTCCAAGGATAACGAATATAGAAGACAACGCTTTCAATTACGCTCGAAATAACCTTTTAGAGACATTTTAGAAATGACTTAGTAACGTAAGCGTAAATAGCTATCTACTTTAAACATGGTATACCTATAATATATCTATAAATAGGTAAATATATTGAATTCAAAATTAGTTAGCTCTATTTTATTATTATTCCAATTAATCTGCATAAGTAATATATTATATAATTTAATAAATAAAATGTTAGTACCTCTTATTTTCACATGATTATTTGAACCTATCGTTCAGTGAAAATAACCCAAACAAACATTCGGTCACGTAGTTTGTTTGTCTATCTGTTTGTCCGAGCGAGTTTGTCGAGAGCTTCGGGACGGCTGAACGGATTTTGATGGTTGACAGGCAGATAGAGGATTAGAGAAGGAGTTATAGACTACTAATTTCCATTTCAAAAAATATAAATATTTGTCGTTATCTACTATCTACATATACCTATAAAACAAAGTCGTGTTAGTTCGAATACTTATAACTCGAGAACGGCTGGAGCGATTTTCATGGTTATTAATTTGTTGTATTTATCTCCGTCCCGAATAGCAGAATAACTATTAAAAACATTGGAAAATTGACGAAAAAATACAATAAAAGAAAAAACATTTTCCCATACAAAATGTTCACGGGTTTCGTAACTGTCAAACATCCCGTCGATACGGTAAACTCTCTCACACGTACCTATTAAATTCTTCGGTAGGGTGTTTGTTACCTAACTCCTCCTAAACGGCTGGACCGGTTTGGATGAAATTTTGTATATATTTCAATGGGTTCCTGGATGGTTTGAAAACACAATTACCGGGTAGGTACAGGTAACCTACCGGGTCTCGGTAGGTGGCGCTGATGTCGGTATGTCACCACCGGGCAGGGTGTAGTCTGCCGGGTCCACTAGTTGTAGATAAATTAAAACACACTCATCACCAATTTGGCGTTACACCCTTTATTTCTTTGTTTGCACAATATCGAAAATAAAGTACTATATATATTTTAGAATAATAGGTCACTTTAAATATGGTATAATAATATGATATATTTCAAATTTGTATAATAATAGGGTAATATAATATTATTCTGTTGATATTTATTAAGTGATTATGTTTAATAGTGTTCTGAATTTGATGTTATATTATACGTCTAGTGTAAAATACTCTTATTTTAAATACATTTAGTCAGTAAGTATTATCGATTAAAAAGTACTTAAGTTCTGAAATTTACAATATATTATTATTTTATGATATTTTAAATGATGAGAATTTTCGAGTTTTAATAATATAATTTCAACAAGTGGAAAATATAATTCGAAATGCGAATATTTTTTGAAGACTACAAGATTTTCTCTATGATGTTTTTGTAAATACTTAAAAGAAAAATATACAAAAAAACCTGGCACTTTCCATACTTTTGTTATAGGTATGATATCCAGATTTCGAAAATTTCAATTTTTTAATAAGTATAAATTATGTTTTGTACAGCGAGGTTTTATTTTTAGAATTATTAAAACGAACTACCTATGTACGAGTAGTAGTAGTAGTATTTGTATAGTATCAATAAATAAATAATTTGATATATTTTTACTCGGTGGTGCGCTTACTCCTGCGAACAACTTTGTTACTCTTATTAGTTAGGTATGTAATTCAAAAGCAATATTAAAAAAATATCGCATAGATATGCATATCCATAGAATAGTTTTTCCTTGATCAATTGAGTGCTTGTGATGTTGACATAAATGTAATAAGTACCTATTAGTTAAAATATTATGATAGGAGTTGTATTTTTGTAGTAAAGAGATTAATCTCTTATAATTAATCTCTCTAATCTCGGCCGAATACAGTAAGATCTCTTATTTACCTATTTAAGAACGTCATTAACATAAAGTTAAATATTTTGATCACTGTGATAAAGAGATTTAAGGCCGTGTAAAGAAACATCTCTTGTATACTTAAGAACGTTATTAATAGTTAGTTAGTACGTTATTAGGAGTAATATGTGTCTGCATTTTCTGGTGTGATGGTGGTGTCTCTGAAACTAGGTTTTTTTAAATTCAACTTCAAGTTAGCCCTTGACTGCAATCTCACCTGATGGTAAATGATGATGCAGTCTAAGATGGAAGCGGGCTAACTTGGAAGAAGTATGTATACCCCTGATCGGTTTCTACACGGCATCGTACCGGAACGCTTGACGCCACGACATAAGCCTCTCACCAGACAAGACCAGAGACAATCTAGAAATTATAAAATCCCAAATTACCCCTGCCGGGAATCGAACCCAGGACCTCCCACCTATAAGACCGCAGCGCTCACCACTGCGCCAAGGATGTCGTCAAAAAGGTACTCGACATACCAGTGAACTTCGAGTAATATGAACTGACGATAAGGCATACATGAAGTGGGCCGAGAACTGGCAATTAGATCACCTACTGGACCTTCACACGTTCTAATAAAATTGTGTAGTATGTATCTCACGTACGCGAAAGGGAATCCCAACCTTAAAGTATTACATTCAAGACACACAGTATTTCATTGAACCTCTATAACATGCGATCTTTACTATAATCAACATATTGTTAATTTTAAAAGTAATTTACGTAAAAGTTATCTTTAGCATTAACAATAAATATTTATAGTCCATGAATAGTAATTAGTTAAAAACCAATATGTATCCACGCGAACGCAGTCGCGGGTGTCCGCTTGTAATATAATAAGCTTTTTGTTCTTTATGGAGAATAAATTTTTTTTAGAAGTGGAATTTGGCGGATCACTCACACTATTTAGAGATGACGTGATCAAATACTATCACGTCATCTACTATTCGTCTTCTCGTCTACTCGTCGTTCTTCTATTCGTCTTCGTGAGGCGTAGGTAATAAAACTTATATCTAAGGCAATCGGTTTTATACGTTTGGCATGATCGGTTCAGTTTGTCAGCGGGTGCCATTGCTGGACTTGCTCCATGGGGCTCGAGATGGCGGAGTTCCAATGCTGTAGCGCGCGCCCTCTGGCGAACATGTACGATCCCAGCACGAACTTGCCCAGAAGGCGATCTGAAAATAATTTTTCTAGCTCAAGAAATGTACAATATATATACAATCCGTGTAAACAAAAAAGATGTATATATTAATAGTTGATCGCTGACTGTTTACACTGTCGACGAGGCCTCGCACCACTAGTTTGTCGCTGAGCGACAAGAGTTATCAAAGATAATAGTCGCTCGGCGACACTTAATCAGCGATGCTCGCTTGGTCAGAACTCACGCCGAGAAACCAAAAGACCGCAGGACTGCAGCTGCCGCGAGCGAGTAGCGCGAGTAATCGCCTGTTGAATACTGGCTTAAAGCTTCTCTACTCTAACTTCTCTACTCTAAGCGAGCTCTACTCGCTTCTCGTTCATCGTCACAATGGTGGGACAATTGCCTAAGACCAAAACATTCAAAGACGAAAGAAAAATTCTACTAAGTAGATACTATAATCCTACTACTATTCTCCTAAACAATCGCGATGGATGAATTTTCATAGATTTATTTACATTGTTGGAATCTACACAATCAGACTTTTCATTTAATAACGTATCGTATTAATAACGGCATTCCGAACCAGTGGTAGATTAATTTGACGATTCAAAAGCACTTCTAAAAGTTTATTTAAATTAAAACTTTTCTATTCTATTTTATTCTATTCTATTTAATACAAAATCATTTTTTTTTTTTATTTTTTTTTTATTTATTTATTATTATACCTATACAATATACTTACATAGTTCATATTCTTACAACTTAACAACTTAATGGTTTAATAGCTGAGTATTATAAACAAAAAGATCACTTAAATAGTAAGGTAGGTTAGGTGTCTAGGTCATGTGTCTAGGTTATAATAATTATAGTGCTTATAGGCATAGGCATGACAACCCCTGTACTAGTGAAAACTGTGTTACAGTGGGCTGACTTCCCCATTCCTATGGACTTAATTGAATATAATATGAATAAGGTGCGCGATGGTCTGACAATATACAGTAGGTATATTAATATCCAATATGTCATTAAACGATTAAACCAGTCTAAAGTCTAAACATACTATTATTTGAATAGAGGTAGGTAGTGAGTTACGCACACATTGTGTTGTTGTGAGCTCTTATCCAACTACCCGCCACTTTTTTATAGGCGCATTGAGTTGATAGTTTTTAGAGACCGAGTTATTACGAGTTATTATTAGATATAATTATTACGTATTAATTTGCTACGAGTATTTCCTATATCTCTTGTAGCATGTGTTAGTACTATATTATACATATTAGGAAGATTAAAATGTTATCGTTTATGTACGCTTAAATGTGATTTTTGAGGTGTTCATGTTTGCCAGTATGTATGTGTGTATGTGTGGTGAACGCGTTTGTGTTTTTGTTTGTGTGTGTGTGTGTGTGTGTGTGTGTGTGTGTGTGTGTATGTGTGTGTGTATTGTGTGTTGCTAGTTTATTTCTACATGTTTGCTGGTTAGTTTTTATCATATTATTTTAATCAGAAGATCCTCTGTTTCATTGTAATTTAGAGCATTTAGATATTTTATTAATTGCTTTTTCAATTTATTGCATGTAAAGTCTTTTAACGTTATATTTCTGCTTATTGCGTTATATAGTTTAGGACCGAGATATTTTATGAATTTTTGAGCAAAAACCGTTTTTTGTTGAGGGATATCGTATACTTTATCTATTCTACGCCTTGTTGTGGAAACTGGTTGAGTTTTGTGTTGTGTAACAATTGCATGTTTTATAAATAATTTACGTACTGTGAGTACCTCTAGTTCAGTATATAGTAGATGTGTAGGATAAGTGTATTTCTTAAAAGTCATTACTTTAAGTACAGCGCGCTGCGCTCTTTCTGCAGTTAATAAGGTAGTTTTAGATGTGCCTCCCCATGCTTTTATTCCATAAATGATAATAGATTGACACAGAGCATAATAGGTACTTAGAAGTAATTTAGCTGAGCAGACATTCCTGAGTATTTTAAAGATATAGATCAATTTTCTTATTGTGCTGCTTAATTTTTGAATATGCTGTTTCCAATTGAGATTTTGATCAATTAATACACCGAGATATTTAATAACGTTTGTCTTTTTAATACTATAACATGAACAGTTAGTTAATTGTGAACATGTATGGACTTTAATGCAAATAGCATTCTGCTCGGGTTGTGTTCTATTTTTAATACTGTAGGTCATAAACTTGGTTTTTTCTACATTTAGCGTGAGTAGATTATGATCCAGCCAAGTGGTAACCATTTTAAGGCCTTGATTAGCCAATTTATTAGCTTCTTGCCAAGATTTAGCACTAAAAAGCAATACTGTGTCATCTGCAAAAGAGACTATCTTTCCATTCGTTAATTTCATATTACATAAGTCATTTATGTAAACCAGGAACAATGTCGGGCCGAGAACGCTTCCTTGTGGCACACCAATTTTAATGCATTCTTCCTGACTTACATACTGATCAATTCTTACCTGCTGTTGTCTATTAGAGAGATAGTCCCTTAATAATTGCAATGACTGGCCACGTACGCCAATGTACTCAAGTTTCCTGATTAGAATTGGAATGGACACGGTGTCAAAAGCCTTAGCTAGATCCAAGTATACTCCAATAGTTTTCTGTCCTGCATCTAGGTTCTCTACTATGTAAGACGTTACTTCCCGTATGGCATCATCCGTCGATTTGTTTTGCCTGAACCCAAATTGATTTGGTGACAGTAGTTTATTAGATTCCAGGAAGTGTTTTAATCTGATGTTAATTACTCTTTCAATTACTTTTGCAAGAACGGACAGAAGCGAAATGGGTCTGTAGTTAGAAACCACATCTTTATCTCCAGATTTATAAATGGGAACTACAATGGACTTTTTTAGTGCTCCAGGAAAAACACCATCATCTATACAGCGATTACAAATAATACATATGGGTAACGTAAAAATGTTTATTCCCTTTTTGAGCAGAGATGTGGATATGCCATCAGGACCAGTAGATCCAGTTGATTTTAAATTTAATAATATGTTTTTAATTTCCGTCTCATCAGTTGGCATAATCACCAAGGAATTTAGTGGTGCACCTATTAATCGAGGCTTTAGCTGTCGAGCTAGTTCCCATTCCTCTCTCTGTAATCTTGTTAAGATATTATTAGCTAAGTCATTGCCAATTTTGATAAAGTAATCATTTACGTGATTAAGCGAAGAACTAGGCATAGACTTAATTTGTAATAGCTCCATAGATGAGTTTTCTTTTTTGTTCAGATTACACAATTGCTTTATTACTTCCCATTTATCTTTCAGATTTTTCTTTTTATTATTTATTTCATCTCTATAGTAGTTATTTTTAAGTGTCTTTAATAGTTTATTACAAGTATTACGATAACGTTTGTAAGTTATAGCTAATATTTCATTGTCAGGATTTTTACGGAGCTTTTTATGTAAATTATCACGGTTTCTCATACAACGGCATAATCCTGGGGTTATCCAGGGTTTAATATTAGCTTTACGTCTGGACAATTTAAAGGTGGTTGTATATTTTTTCATTGTGTTACTGATAATTTCTAGGAACATATTCGTCATCTTATTAGCATCGGCATTATGAAATGTTTCCGACCAATTAATTTTACTTAGTTCCTCAATTATGGCATTAAAATTAATTTTTGTTCTTTCTATGGTTTCCTTTTTAGGTTTAATAGTTTTCCTTGGTATGGATGTCATTACACAATAATGATCTGTAATTGTTGTATTACAAACTATAGTTGAGGAAGAATTTTTAGTTCTAATAAAACTGTGATCCAAGCAATTATTTAGTCTTGTTGGAAAGGTATGTGCAGGTAGTAATCCATGTGAGGCAAGAAGATTCATATATTCTGTTGCATCTCTACTGGTGTTATGTTGATCTGCAATGTTAATATTTATATCACCCATTAAAATCAAAGTTTTATAGCTTCTATATTGGAATAGCAATTTATCTAAGGAGTCTAAGAATGGCTCTAGATTTTTAAAAGAAGGCGGTCTGTACACCGAAATAATTACTAGATCATTATCAATAGTGGTCACTAGGCAGTTAGCTTCTTTAAAATACTCCGGTTCATTCACAGTACACGTTAAGTGTTCTTTTATATATATAACGACACCATCATTTTGATTAAGATGATTTTTAGTTGCGTAAGACAAGTAATTTGTTATTACTGGTATGCTAGTTATTTCAGTCAGCCAACATTCAGTAAGTATAATGATATCAATTGAAATATCCAAACGTTTGATTAAAACCAGTAATTCATCATAATTACACGATAAACTCCTAATGTTTTGAGTTAAAATGCTAAAGTGGTTACTGTCATGTTCTAAGAGTGATTTACATTGCTCCGGTATGTCCGCAATCACAGCTTTGCCGACATTGATGTTATCATCAATGTCAGCTGTGATTGTTTGTATATTAGCCATAGTCAGTATAAAAGATAAACCTAAAAGTTTTATTAAATAAATAAGCTGCGTTGCGGACAGACAAGATTGCTAAAATATTTATGCAGAAGCTTCTGAGTAAACAATATGCAGTAATAGTATGGATATAATATATGTGTGAATACGGGATGAGTTGTTGTGTTTGTTGTGTATGAGTGTATGTGAATTGTGTAAGTATGAACTTAAGATTGCTAAGATTAAGTAAATTATTATTAGTTATGTGATATAGAAAAATTATTATACAATTTGTCTCTAATTGACTCATTTTGTACTTTTTATTTAGATAGCCTGGTAATGTCTGATTCGGTGCAGATTGGGATTGCTGGCGATCCTTGCTCTCGTCTTGTATAAATTCGTCCCCTCCTGATCCAAACAAATTTCCACTTGAGCTCCTTGACTGCTTCTCGGGTCTTCCGAAATAACTGCCTATTATACTTTGTCAGCCTTTCGTTTACATAGAACTTGCGGGGCTCATTTGATAAGCCAAGATCAGCTGTAGTGGCACCACCTTGAGTACGGGCGCTTCGTAGCATGTCATTACACTGCTCCAAGCGTGCCAGTCGCACAACTAGTGGCCGTGGACGCAACTGCGTCTGCCCACCGGTTTTGTTCGCGAGATGCTGACTACCCATGCGTGACACGCTTATAACGTCCTTTGGTTCCAACTTTACGTCCAATTTTGTTGCAATTAATAATGCCAGGTGCATTAGATCTTCCTTTGGTTCTTCAGGTATGTTTAAAATCTCAATATCATTTGCTATTAGGTCTTGTTCCCGTTGATTGATATTCTTTTTTATCTGAGCTACAGTAGCTTCGAGCTCGGTGAAGTTGTTGCTCTGCTGATTTTCGCAATCGCGCTTCTCGAGCAGCTCCACCCTTTCATCTAATCGGTTTAAACGTGCAGAGCACAGCGTAATCGACGCTTTTATAGCAGACATTTCACTACGAAATTCTTGAATATCAGTACGAACAGCACGAAGTTCATCCAGGAATTCCGTACGGGCTGATTTAAGTTCTTCCCTAAATAGACGTAATTCCTGCCCCAAGTCCATATCTACAGTAGCATCCAGGGCTGTATTGTTTAAGCATCCCTCTCCTATTATTATGCTACTATCATCTTCAGGTACCGACGGGTTCAAGCCTTTAACAGGGGTTTCACTTTGATTGTCTCGCGGCAGCCTGCACTTACATTCGGGACAGCACCAATTATTAACACTTATTTGACCTTTCGTAGGTAAAGCCACGCAAGCGCGATGATACAATAACGGACATGACATACACTTAATCGAGCCGATATCACTGGCTGATAGAAATTTACCACAAGCATTGCATTTTGGCATGTTGAAGACACTAAACTGTTTATCTATAAATATTTAACTCAATGGGTGAATTCTATAAATAACTAACTCAGTGGTGTAGCAGATAGGTAACAACTATCGCACGTCCGACCACGGCACCGGTGCGCGGGGAAGTGGAAGTGAAAGTTTAATAAAAGTGTTTATTTATGTTGGTAAAACAGATTGCAATCTCAATATGTAAATTGATTATCGACACGCTCTGCTATATATTTGAATTTAATTTATAACCTTTAATTTGTAGATTTTGGATTAGATAGGTTTCTAATTTCGGCCGTTAAACCACTGAGGTATACTCGATTAGTTATGCGTACACACACACCCTGTAATTTGAACTTACACCTAGGTATTGTGTAACTAAAGGTTTTTACGCAGGTACGACAACAGTTCGTCTAAACGTGTTTTGTAAGCAACTTTGTAACAATCCTGTAAACTTCGCAATGAAAAAAAAAATTGCCAAAAAGGACTATTTAATTAAATGGAAAAATAAATTCTACGTTAAGTATACTCATTTAAATATATTTCGGTCATACCACAAACTTATTATTTCTACCGATAACACTTGAAAGATATTTGTAATTTGTAGGTGTGAAATATAAGAAAGTTTAACAGAATATGACAAGAATAAGAAAAGTTTTATTTTCATTTTTAATAATCCTACTTAGAAAATTATGGTTTCCGGTTTTATGAAGATTAAAAAATAAATGTTTCGCTAACGCTGAGTTATGTTAGCCGTCATAAAGAAATATAACGGAAGAAGAACTCGCTCGGATGCAGACGGAGGGTCGCAAATAAAAAATACATCTCTCCACGACCGTACCGCGATTTGTTGGAGATTTCCAAGATTCATAACGTGACAGAAGAAGATGTTTTTAACCCCCGACGCAAAAATAAGACGGGGTGTTATAAGTTTGACGTGTCTGTGTGTGTGTGTTTGTGTTTTTTGTTTGAAAGATGAATTAGTCGGGAGTTTTCTTAGCTATGTTTGATGAAAATCGGTCCAAGACGGTCGCCGCCACAAAATGGCGGATTACATATTTTTTCACAACTCCCGCAATATGGCTATCAAATGAAAGGGCTTGACTGGTAGAATACGTCACTAATCCAAGATGGATGGAAGGATGTCGGGGTTTTTTTGGTTTTTACAGCACGATAAATTATTATTAATACGTACTATTATATTAATTCATAATTATATACAACGTAATATTAATTCTCTAATAAATAATTTTCGAACCTTCCGTTCTCCTTAAAGTCGCAGTGGTACGATTTGTGTCAGGATACTATTGACGAGTTGCAGTCTTTACAAAACAGTTGTTATATATTAGGAATTATAGTAAACGAATTATCTCAAGCGAGTCGCTGGCAGCCGCTGGATGCAGGTGGCACGAGATCGTGTTCTGTGGCGATCGTTGCAAGAGACCTATGTCCAGCAGTGGACGTCTATTGGTTAAGACGACGACGATGATGACCATCTTTGAATTATATTGTGTCATTTACCGCTAATCGTTTCTTTCGAGGGCGAACAGTGTGCTTAGTCTAAAGCGGAGCACTCGAAAACGAACTCGAAAACTATTGATCGATTTCAGAGTAAAATAGACCTAAAATGTCTTGTATTAAGGTTTGAGTTCGCCAATACATTCAGCATTGTTCGAATGCTGAATGTATTGGCGAACTCAAACCTTAATACAAGCCATTTTAGGTCTATTTTACTCTGAAACCGATCAATAGTTTTCGAGTTCGTTTTCGAGTGCTCCGCTTTAGACTAAGCACACAGGTCAAGCTTAGTCACTAACTTCGGAACACGAAATTTTACATAATATATAGTCTGTTCGTTTTCTTACGGTCGCCTTTTGTGTCTAGCTGCCTCCGCCGCGCGGTGTTTTGCCAAAGACACCGCCGTGACTTCAAAGCATGCCGCGCGGGGTGTCCAGGCACAAGGGGTTTTGGCGTTTTATACCTACTCATATTTTTTCATTAAAATTCTCTTTCCTTTTTATATTTTTTTATATTCGTATTTTATTACAATATGACCATAAACATAAAATATAATATTCCCATGAACACGGGTCTTCTCTCAAAATGAGAAGGATTTTAACCATAGTCTACCACGCTGGCCAGGTGCGGATTGGCAGACTATTCGGAGATTCTGTTAGAATAGAAAAAAAATTACAAACAGAAAAAAGTAATAAAAATAAAAGTAATGAATACTAAGAGCACCTGCGCCTGTACCGACACTAAGTTACCGAACGAACTATACCTACTTTTTTAAATACCCACCTTTGGCATATACGGAGTGCGGTTGCAGCGCCTGCACAGTGACGCTCGTGGTGTGCAGTTCGTCGGCCCGCAGTCTGAAGTGGAAGCACTCGGATATCTGAGCAGCGCCCTCTTCCGTCACCTCCACTGCAGCAGTTCTACGCGCTCGGACTCCGCGACACGCCCGCTCCTGGGTCACTCTTGCTACAACCTCCCTTTTACTTGACGATGGATCCAACTAGAGAAATTACGTTTAATTAGACAATACGTATGCTGTCATAGCCTAGTGGTTAGGACGACCGACTTCTAATCGGAGGTCGTGGGTTCGATCCCGGGCACGCACCTCTAACTTTTCGGAGTTATGTGCGTTTTAAGTATTTAAAATATCACTTGCTTTAACGGTGAAGGAAAACATCGTGAGGAAACCTGCACGCCTGAGAGTTCTCCATAACGTTCTCAAAGGTGTGTGAAGTCTGCCAATCCGCTTGGCCAGCGTGGTAGACTATGGCCAAAACCCTTCTCACTCTGAGAGGAGACCCGTGCTCTGTAGTGAGCCGGTAATGGGTTGATCATGATGATGATGATGATGATGAGACAATACGTTTAGTTTAGTTTAAGGTGGATTTATAACAATAAAACAGTACAATAACTGAATGGTAGGTAGGTACAAACAATGAAAAGCCTAAAGATGTCGACTTAGAGATTTGTTTAGAGGAAAATATTCCATGAGTAATCTAGAGGTGCATTAAGGAGAGATTTTATGAAATGAAAGGCGTGGAAAGGTTTGTATGAAGAAACATATTTTTCTTTAACCTAAATCGACGCAGACGCATCTACGCATCCTGGGTTCATTATAAATATCAAAGAATAGTCGTGAATAAACACGTAGCTAATTAAATAAAATATAAAAAGTTTTCTTTAAATTGGCCTTATTCATTGATTTTATTAGAACGTCTCAAGTAGGTAGGTACGCCAGAGCGTACTTTAACAGTCAATTCTGAAAGCAGGTTCTACTGAAAATAAACTCGCAATTTAATGTTTTCAAAAAGCAACATTTAATAATTCAACAACATCATTCATCTCGGTGTCTCGCGGGGCACCAGAGTGCTTAGTCTCAGTATGAAAAACTTTACTCTCCAAAACTTTATAGTATACTATTGATCGAATCACAATGACTTCAGAGTAAAATGGACCTAAAATGGCTCATATTAAGGTTTAAATTCGCCAATACATTCAGCATTCGAAAACAGCCAGCGCTCCAAGCAGAAATGTTGTAAAATAAATATTCCAACTATTGAATTACGACTTTAAAATAAGAAACTTTGGGTTCATTTTGCTCTGAAGTCATTTGTGATTCGATCAATGGTATACTATAAAGTTTTAGAGCCCTCCAAACTGTGACTAAGCACTCAGAATGTGAAGTGTATTGCTTGATTGAGTATCTTTTTTGTAGAACAAAAAAGATAATAAATACCCAAACGTTACAATAATGGGTATTTTCTCTAACGGTTATAGAGTCGATTAATCTTGTGAAAACAACAGAATTTATTTTTCCAGAACAAATAAATTCGAGCCTCCATTTTACCTTCAGATTCCTCGCTTCTATGACGGTGACAGTGAGCCGATGGAGATTTTCATTGTAGAGCAGCGATACTTGTATTTCACCTAAATCCGACGTTGGATCTTGCACTTCCTACGAACGAAAAAATTATTAAGATGGATTTTATTTATTGAACGTTATTTTATTTCATAACATTCCTATTTGTTTTTGTAGCTATCCATTTTTAACCCCCGACGCAAAAACGACGGGGTGTCATAAGTTTGACGTGTCTGTGTGTGTGTGTGTGTGTATTTGTGGACCGATTTGAATGCGTTTTTTTTGTTTGAAAAACGAATTAGTCAAGAATGCTGTTAGCTATGTTTGATAAAAATCGATTCAAGATGGCCGCCGCTACAAAATGGCGGATTACATATTTTTTTCACAACTCCCTTAATATTTTAATAATAGACAATTTTCAGACTCGTTTATTGTACAGTAATATTTCGGTCGGAGAAAATACCAATAAAACTCATCACGTCACATCTTTTAAAAATTGAGTATCGATATCGAGCGTCATATCCGATCGACATAGGATCAACTATCGTGCCTATTTTCTTATAAGAGGAAATGCTCTTTTCAATGGACTTTGCAATTTCCGACACTCCGGATGCGTTTCCTATACCTACAGGGCGATTCAGAACACTTCGATTACGGTTCGATTCGGTTTCGGTTTCGACAACTACCCTGTCGATACGGTTATTCCGAATTGAAAATACATCTTACCGTACGATAAATTACAAAATCGATCGATAATTGGATTCAGATTCAGATGCTAGACTACTTAAAAGAGCGTCCTGTTAAAAGAACAGCAAAGAAAATTTCTGAAGGCATTTTTTATCCAATAATGCACAGAGATATAATCAACTTAGAACTTTTGCCGCTCGCTCTTTTCTAGGTCGTCGTTCGATCCCTGAGAGAAATCTTGAGAAGTTGCGTACCTTTTCAATATCCAATTTGTAAAGTTGGGGCTCCTCGTCTGGCGCAATCTCTTCCAGTTCACTTAGCGGCAGGATGACGTGACCAATAAGTTGCTTGTTCTTCCCGACTCGCCCTATGTCCAGGACCGATAGCTTGAGAGTTAATGTCTCTAGCTTACCAGGTGGAATCTGTCAAACCATTGGATCAGAAAATTAAGAGCGCCTAAAAATTTAAATTATTAAAATTAAAATTAATTAATTTTAATTAATTAATTTTAATTTTATTTAAATTAATTTTAATTTTAATTATTTTAATTTTAATTTTAATAATTTAAATTTTGTTACAAAAAATAAAAATGTGTGTTACAAAAAATAAAAAAAATAAAAATGTGTTACACACATATCAGTACCTACTAAAAATATTTTAATACATTAAGAAAGAGATCATTTATATTTAAGCTGGTCTACCCCACTGCTGGGCAAAGTCTCAATAGTTCAACGGTTGGGGGGACAAATGGACTGAAATCCAAAGGCCGCTGTTACTAATTCCAAGTGCTGGAGGGCTATTGTAGTGCCGAGGATATATTTTAACCTTGTTTAGTAGGGAATACTTATTAAATTTTAATGTTAAAAATATAAGGCTTCTACAGAAAAACTTATTAATGTAAAATATACTTAATAATTACAGTTAAGAAGAAATAATATATAACTAATAAATAGGTAAGTAATTAAAGTATAAAAATCACGAGTAAAGTCAATTTCATATTTCCCTTGAAACAAGTAACTTCAACACGTTTTACAAATTTGTTCTTGCATAGAAAAGTACGTGGTCTGAAAAACTGAAGCCAAACAAAAGTCAACTTCGAAAACCCCCGCTTGCCTTATTAAATTATGCCAAAGGGTACAAAGCGTGATTATTACTCTGGCAAATGAAGTTTTAAACAAACATAGCTTTTCAAAAACCTAACGTAGCTAATGGAAAACTTAACAATTCATATTCATAAAAATTTAATCACTTTACATTAACATAATTTTTATATTAGTTTATCGCAAAGTAACTAATGTCGTAGAACTATAACAGGACATCGATTTTTAATGAGAAATTCGGCAAAGTGATAGCTAGTATCCTGCAAACGGACATAGGATACTTTTTATCCCGAAAAATCAAAGAGTTCCCACCTGATTTTTAAAGATAGTCGAGGTCGCCGGCTCAGCTAATATATTTATTTCTACACTTACTTGATACACAAATGTCTCGTCGTAGAACGGGTTGCAGGTCTTCTTCTTTTGTTTCGTTTGAAGCACTCTCCTTTCGTCAGGCATCAACTGGATCCTGAACAATATAGTTTATTTTATAATATTGTATGTACATGCACTCTGAAGCAAAATATGCAACTCGGTCCTCTTTCAATTCAAGAGTAAACTTCCTACTCGCCTTTCCTAATTCAGTTTATGAAATTACATTACTAAATAAAGTAATATCCTATCTAACTATTCCCATGGGTCCTTTCGAGATAAAATTCTATTATACTGATTAATGAGTCGTCCCTCTAATGGCCCTTTAGAATCTTTTCACGACCCGTTATCTCACGCTCTAAGGCGCCGCATAGCGTAAATAGCTCTCTTGATTACGTCGCGCTCGGCGGCTTGACAAACAACAAGGCTTTGAAACTTTGCTTATTATATTATGCGGTAATTTCTGGATGCAACGCCCGTCACAACATCGTATTTAAAGTTGAAAGTTAAGAAAATTGAGTGATGAAATCCAAATTACTCAAAGGAACATTTTACATTTCATAAATGTATACGGATGCAATTGTAGTATCAGAAAATTAATAGTGTTTTTCTGTAACAGATATTGATTAAGAATAAGGTTTTATTACAATTTTAGCTTTAAGTATAAAAATAAAGTTTAAAGTAGTTAGTTTAAAATAAGATACAGAGATTGAATATATTTCAGAGAGTTCTTCAACTGAATCAGGACCATTAACTAAGCTTTAGCCATTAATTTAAGCTTTATTGCGGAAAGTGAAAAACACTCCACTTAAATTGCGGTTAATTGCTTTACTAAATGTAGAAAATATTTTTATATAACTGTAGCAAATATTTTTACATTAATTAAAGCGAGGTAGCGATGGATGCGGGAAACATGACATTTGCAAAAATTGAGTAAACAGCTCAATGTTTACTCTAATCGTGTTGTTTATTTTTCGTTATCCGTTTCTCTGGACCCAACTGAATCTTTCACTTACATATAATAAACCTTTTGCTTACTCGAATCTACGAAACCAATATGGCGGCTCAACCAACCTCGAAGTGCCATCGTGCGTATTGTGACACAAAAAAAAAATCAGCCAAAAGAACCCACATTCACATTAACAGACAATACTTAAGTATAAATTAAAAATTTTAATCTCCCCCAATATGTAGACTTTATGGCTTATGTGTTCACCATGTATATATATATAGTTAATATAACCTATCCATTCAGACCATTCCAATGCGTCCAAACGTGATACATTTGTTGTAAGACGTACAGATAAATAAATATAAACATAAAACACCTTTAACAAGTATAAATTAAAAATTAAAAAACCCCCGACATTCGCCATTTTGTGGCAGCGGCCATCTTGGATTTGCAATAATGCTATTCTACTACTCAAGTCCTCTCATTTGATACCCATATTAAGAGAGTTGTGAAAAAATATGTAATCCGCCATTTTGTAGCGGCGTCCATCTTGGAACAATTTTCATCAGTGTGCTTAGTCTAAAGCGGAGCACTCGAAAACGAACTCGAAAACTATTGATCGATTTCAGAGTAAAATAGACCTAAAATGGCTTGTGTTAAGGTTTGAGTTCGCCAATACATTCAGCATTCGAACAATGCTGAATGTATTGGCGAACTCAAACCTTAATACAAGACATTTTAGGTCTATTTTACTCTTAAATCGATCAATAGTTTTCGAGTTCGTTTTCGAGTGCTCCGCTTTAGACTAAGCACACAGACATAACTAACAATACTCTCAACTAATTCACCTTTCAAACAAAAAAAAAACCGCATTCAAATCGGTCCACCCGTTTGAGCGCCACAGGTTAACAGACAGACACACACACATACACACATACACACGCACACACACACACGCACACACACACAGACACGTCAAACTTATAACACCCCGTCGTTTTTGCGTCGGGAGTTAAAAAATAATGTATCGCTACGACGCAATATTATATTGAAAAGTATAACAACTCAAGAATTTAGACATCAATGGATAATTATTTTCGCAAAACTTCTATAGAATTACGTAGGTCTACGAGTACTACAGTCAAAGCATTTTTTACTTTGTTTTCTAATTGCAAATTTCAATTAGCCTTGCAGTGCAACTGTGCTGTAAATGTCTCTTTACTACTCCAACTTTTCGAATGAGATGGGTAATGTAAGTACTTAAAATGTCTAATTATAATATTATGTATAATTACTTTTGTACTAACCGTTAAGTATTAAGAAGGTTAATTATTTAATTAGAAATAAATACAGTAGAGATATGGTGGAACTATTACTTTTATTTTGCATAAATTATAAATGGGTCTTTTTGTTGGTTACTCGAGGTCTGAAACACTGAGACACTTACTGAATATGTTAATTTTTACAAACTTACTCTAAATTACTTACTTTATGCATGGGTCGCACGCATTTGCCAGGGCCGGGGTGCGCGAGGGTAGATGTTTCACCTTCAGTATATGCACCTGAAGCCGCTCAGTCGCGGATTCGTACTTCAAAGTGAACCACACGCGACCCTGGATAAATAAAACAACTATGTAGTCTCAATTACTTATTCAGGCCTGAAACAGACACAACGCGCGGTGGCTACGTCGTACCGGAACGCGCGGTGGCTTTGCCGGTAACGTGTTAATTAGTCACAGCTGACCAGAGACAATTTGGAAATTATAAATTCCCAAATTCTCCCTGCAGGGATTCCAGCCCGGAACTTAGTTTTAGAGCACAGCGCCACAGAGGTAGTTTTTTCTCGTATTAAAACTTTTTGGAACTCGTCACGGTTGCTCATCGCTGCCAATGCACTGTGTATGTCCAAACATTTATGCTGCAGTGCACTAAAGGATAAGATCCGGTTTAATTTAGATCAACAATTAAATATAGACCGTATTATCATAAAGCCTCTATGCACGACCTACGTAGCCTCTACGTACGACCTACGTAGCCTCTACGAATGACCTACGTAGCCTCTACGAAAGACCTACTCGCCAGTACTGACCAAGCTTAAAGTCCAGGTTTTGTCCCGTGAGATCTAAGTGTACAATATTTAGAGCGTGATAAAAGTTTTGAGTGCCCTTAATGCCTTAATGTGCTCTACAAATTGTTTACCTTTAGGTACCCACAACTGGCGTTTATATTTGATTTTATTGGAAGTTGTAACTGAAGACTCAATTGACGAGGGATGTACATTGTATATTAAATTCATACAAGTAGACTAGGCGCTAAATGGAAAACGAAGTGTTATTGAAATTGTTTCGGTTCAATGGAACGAGTGTTCATTTAGAACTTTATAGACGGGCTCCAGCAGGCGTGTTATTTATGAATCTCTGGAAATGATGTTTCAAATAAAAAAATCTTCAAACGGTAAGTGGAGCGGATAGGTAGGTAGATATCAAGTTACTCATTAAAATATTAACTGTAACTAAAAATAAAAATAATATTTACAAAAAATATACACCGTCCAAATGATCGTTTATGGGCATGGTGCCCAAGACACTGGCGCCTCTTTGTATGGCCAGGATTAGCCTTTGAGCAAAATACGAGCCAGCTCTTGGATCACCTGACAAATTACTTATTCGCTTTAAATAAAATCGTTATGATTTTAACTCCGTAATTCATAAATCACTCAACTAAACTAAGTAAATAGACAAAAGTAAAAGTTGTGCTGTCCTTTTCTGCTGGGAACATTATGAAAAGGTTGTCACTAATTTTAGACACGTCAATTTGATTTGGTTTGTTACGCAGCCAGCTGCTATCTATCTACTCAGTGCAACGTGCCGCGCGTATCAAACGACTAAACAGCCCCCGCACACTGGGCCGCTAGTGGCGACGACTAGTGGCCGGCCACAAGTCGCGGCAGAGATTTTTCATACATTTTATATGGTAACACCGCACACTGAGCGCTCGAGTGGCCGCGTGCGATCCATGACTTGTGGCGACTTTGTGTGACTTTAAACTGGCCGAGACATTGAGTTGTTTATCTAAGCCTTTAATATTATTATTTATTCAAGATCGTAACTTACAACATGCCCCTCTGGCCACAACTGGTCTTCGACTAGACAATCGGCTTTATACAGCGCGGGATCCAAAACGCCAAGGTCCGTAGTGTTTGCTGCAAAGAAAGAACTTGTTAAGTAAATTTCATGTAATTACGATCTATGCAACTGGACCGAAATATTGATATACTCGTATACATATTTCCACAATTTAAAAGTGTTCGAACTAAGACGACTTTGTTTTATTTTATACAATACTAGCGGTCCGCCCCGGCTTCGCCCGTGGTACATAATATAGCCTATAGCACTCAAGCATCACGTACATATCCAACGGTGAAAGAATTTTTGAAATCGGTCTAGTAGTTCCTGAGATTAGCGCGTTCAAACAAACAAACTCTTCCGCTTTATTATATTAGTATAGATAGATTATATACAAAACATTTTCCCTCGAGTCACTTCAATTTGGGAAACATTTTGTCCGGTTCACTATTTATGTGAAGAGAAAATATATTTTCCATCGCTCTAGCACATATTCAGTAAGGGCGAGTAGTTATCGCGATTCGGCTCAATTTACGTCCGTTTTCTATATTCAATCTATGTAATCTGTCGATAAGTTGCTAAACTTGTTATTTAGCAAAAATTATACAATTTTTGCTAAATAACAAGTTTAGCATATTATACTTTTATTATAATATTATAGCAATAATATTAATTATAATATTATAGCAATAATACACCCATAATGCATATAATAATTTTGACACCGTTATAATAGCGGGCGCCGTTTTTATTATAGCAATAATATTTTTTTTTGATAATTATTATTATAGCAATAATATTTTTTTTCGATAATATTTTTTTTTGATAATTTTGACACCGTTATAATAGTGGCGCTAATAGCGGGCAGGACGACGTCTGCCGGGTCCGCTAGTTAGTTATAAAATATTATATTTTCAGTTTTCGTATATATCATCGAATTCAAATGAACTTTTGAAGTAGGCGTTAAACGAATATGCTTACGTGCTAAATACGTTTTCTACTTTACGTTTACGTTTAACACCTTACCTACTGACTTAATAATTGAAAACGCTAAATTGAGAGTTTTAATATTATAAAGAGGTATATAATAATAGGTCTGTAAAATTGTAAGTTGGTATAAATTATTATTATACTAATTGGACAGTAGTATTATTATTTTACATCAAATTGTTTTACACTAATCTGAATACATATTCAGAATATTTATGTAAAATATATATTAACTATACTAGGTAAATATTATCCATCAATATTATTATTAATGTTAAATTTATAAAAACTATAGTAGAAGTAGAAAACGCACAACAGATTCGAATATTTTTGCTAATAAAACAAAAACTAATAACATTTATTTAACAAATCTTATTTTAACTGAAAATACATGTGTATTTGTTATTATTTTTATAATAAGAAGTTGAATATATCAAATATATAATGAAATATAGAGGAAAAAGCTACATCGCGCTAACGAAGTTTCGACGCTTTTGCGACGTAAGTAGCGGCTGTTGCTTTACACAATCTGGGAAGGCCGTCTCTACATAGGAAGCCGGTTGGCGGTCGAGCCGGTCTAAACTGCCGCGCATTCAGATGACTGTATGTACCCACATCAGTACATGAAAAGTATAACCACTGTATTAAAGTCTCAGAATATTCAAAGTTGGGTTATAGGGTGGACCGTGTGTGATTAATTACACCAACGCCCTGAACCCTAAACCCCACTATGTAGAGGATTTGTCATCCCTTTTAGACTATTTTGATATAAAAAGGAAGTTTGCTTTTCCCCAGAAAAACAAAGGCTTCCCACGGGATTATTGAAAACCTGTTTGTAGAAAATTGTGATTTATATAACAAGTAAATGTGTGCCCAGCTGTCACGCTATTTTAAAGGGCTGTAGAGGTATATGTAAATCCCACTTAAACTGTTGTAAGCATAATATTTATGATCAATAAAATATTAAACTAGCTTATCTTAAAAATTTTAAAAGAATCGCTTTAATAAATACGATTTTTGAATACGTAAGTAATCTTACTTTGCAAACTATAAAAACTTTGGTGCGGCGACAAAATTATTTGGTCCACATTTGAAAAAGCTATAAAAGTTCCCAAGCACAGTTGAAAGTGGTTGAAACACGTACATATGTATGTAGGTATAGGAAACGTATTCGTATAGTAATAAGTAAAATCAGAGTCGAGCATTTTTTCAGAACTTATAATGAAGTAGGTAGATCTAAAGGCCAAATTAGACGTTGCCCCGTTCATCGTTCATTTTTGCGGTGAAAGATGCATGATACGATATTTACTATGGCAAAGTGTTTGTGAACGATGAACGGTCGGTGTTTAGACGGTTCATTTTCGATGATTCACCGATGAAGCCTCGAAAATGAAAGCAAAAATCTCGAAAAATTAACCGTCTAATTTGGCCTTGATGTTTTGTGTCATTCGTAAAATGATTACAGTTTTGAGATGGTTCCGACGCGCTAAGCATAAATTATTAATATAAAAATTGGATAACATTATTGATATTATACATAACATTGTTTTACACTAATTTAAATACATATATTTAGAATATTTATGTAAAATATTAATATTATCAATATTATTATTAAAAAATATATATATTTGATATTAAAATATAACATACCTATGTATATTATATTAATAGTGTTATAATTTTATAAAAACTATAGTTAAAGTAGAAAATGAACAACAAAGTCGAGTGTTTTTGCTAATAAAACAAAAACCAATGACATCTATTGACCAAATCTTATTTTAACTGAAACTATTTGTGTAGTTATTATTGTTTTTATTATAAGAAGTTGAATATATCAAATATATAATTAAATATAAAGGAAAAAGCTACATCGCGCTAACGAAGTTTCAACGCTTTTGCGATATAAGTAGCGGCTGTTGCATTATGCAATCTGGGAAGGCCGTCTCTACATAGGAAGCCGGTTGGCGATCAAGCCGGTCTAATTTGTCGCGCATTCAGATGACTGTATGTACCCACATCAGTAAATGAAAACATTATGCTAAAAGGCACAGACTGGCAATGCCGGGTTATTAGGGGTGGACCGTGTGTGATTAATTACACCAACGCCCTGAACGCCCAAACACCACTATGTAGAGGATTTGCCATCCCTTTTAAACTGTTTTGGTAAATAAAATCATCATCATCATCATGATCAACCCATTAATGGCTCACTATAACAGAGCACGGGTCTCCTCTCAGAGTGAGAAGGGTTTTGGCCATAGTCTACCACGCTGGCCAAGCGGATTGGCAGACTTCACACACCTTTGAGAACGTTATGGAGAACTCTCAGGCATGCAGGTTTCCTCACGATGTTTTCCTTCACCGTTAAAGCAAGTGATATTTAAATACTTAAAACGCACATAACTCCGAAAAGTTAGAGGTGCGTGCCCAGGATCGAACCCACGACCTTCGATAAGAAGTCGGTCGTCCTAACCACTAGGCTATCACAGCTTAGGTAAATAAAATATTATTACTTATTTACTTACCTTAAATGTTTGTAAAAGAAACGCTTCAATCAATACGGTTTTGAATAATCTAACTTTGCAATATACTAAATTTAGTCCACAAGTTTAATTGTGTCCACAGGCACGAAAAAAATTTAGTTCACATATTTTAAAAAAGCTATAAAAGTTCCCAAGCACAATTGGCACATGTATATGAAATGTTTTATGTAAAATCCGAGTCAACCATTTTCTCAGATCTCATAACAAAGTAGGTAGATGTTAGATGTTTCGTGTCGTGATTACAGTTTTGAGATGGGTTGAAGTTTTGACACAGGTGTAGCTAGAATGTCTTTGTTGCCTTGATACCTAGATTGTTAATATATAATGTTGCTTTGGTGTTCTAGCTAACGAGATTAAAGGTTTTCCTGTGACGCAATATATCTTGTTAAACTAAATTAGTAGGTACACCTCGGAAAGTTCACGGGCCGCCTACGTTAATATCCGGTGCAATTTCAAGCTGAAGGCTTTGAAGCTTTATAACCGTATTTCTTTGAAATAGTTGTTTGAATTTTTTGTGGTAAACCAACAATAATTATAGTACGGCAGCCCTGGAACAAATTTTTTAGTGATTAATAACAAGCTGACTTTTCGTGAGTAGGTTAGTTTCGACGAGACGAACAAGTTTTTTATCTATGAAAATTCTCGATGGAGGTAGCTACTCGAGTGGGGAGGTGTTAAAAATTTCGATTCGCTCGGGTGGGAAATCGTTCCACTAAATTTGTAGGACTACATGGCCATTTTATTATACAAGTATTTACTAAGCTGCATACAAAAAATCAGCTAGTTATTAACTACTCTATTTTATTTTAATTATTAAGCTACTCTAACACGAGCCCCCAACAAACTCAGCCGTGTAATTTCTTTTTTCATTATTATCACAATCACTCAATACCGTTTAAAGTTTAAACTAATTTTAGTAAATAAAGATAATAATGCGGATCACAAGATCCTGGGTCGGGCTAAAAACTATGAGGTTTTTTGTCAAGAAATTGTCAGTGCCACCCTGGAATTGTATGTTCGTATTGTTAGATACATCCCCGTGCCTTGGAGAGCACGTCAAGCCGTTGGTCCTGCGCCTGATCTCTCTCCGGTCGCGTCGCATTGGCATCCCATCGGACTACGAGAGTGAGGGAATAGAGAGTGTACCTGACTATACGCACAGCTTAGTTGGCTAGTTGGCTAGTCCCCACTTTGGTTAAGATTGGCCAACCGTGGCTGAAATTCGGTCGGGAGGACATAACGTTAATAAAATTTGTAATTATTACGCATGGCATGTGCTAACTAAAGATGGTAATATCACAGATAAAATCGGTAGGTAAATCGGAACCCGAGTCATACATGACTCGGATCGGAAGCAAACGTAACCGAGCGGAGCAAATTGGAATCAGATAATCCCACGCGCGGCTACTGGGTTGAATGTCGCTAAGCTTTACGTTATAAGTATAAGATGAAATCCTATTACAAACTTACAAATGTACCTATCACTTTATTGGTAAAGCATGTTGGTGGGTTTTCCACCCCCACCACTACAGCCTTTTTACGTCCCACAGCTGGGCACAGGCCTCCTGTCTCATAGGAGAGAGGGATTTAGAACTTAGATCCGCCACACTGCTCTAATGCGGGTTGGCGGGCTTTAACGACTATTGTCACATGATAGTGATAATAACCTGGACCGACTGCTTAACGTGCTCCCAGGCACGGGGGTGAAACACCGCCACCCAACGAAAATCTATTGTCAGAAAAACCCAATACCTCACAATTATTTTCCCGACTCGGAAATCGAACCAAGGACCTCGTGATCTGCAGTCTGATATGATAACCACTAGACCAACGTGGCAGTGGTGGGTTTTATTTCACCCGAAAAATAGATTTTGAAAATGTGTGGCTGTAAAGCCCACATGTGGACACTGGGACGATTTTGACGATAGTTCCCTATGTTCTAGGAAAATTTTCACCACCAATAAGTGGACAAGAAGCGAACAGCCGTTTCGATACCGTCGATGCTCTGTCGATGGAAGTCGGCCATTGCTTTCCCTCGAACTTATTCTCACAAATTAGTGCCCCTACCCAGACGATAAAGAACCACATAATAAAGAGTAAAAAGTAGTTAATATTTATAAACACACGTAGGCAAGGTCTTTTGTAAAAGTACCTTTTACCTAATACACCTTATAGGTTTTATTTGTGAATTCATTATGTAATGAAAACTTTACATAAACAGAAACAAGCGCTCAAAATAAATACTGTACTGTACTGTACCGCACCTCTAACTTTTCGGAGTTATGTTCGTTTTAAGTGTTTAAAATATCACTTGCTTTAACGGTGAAGGAAAACATCGTGAGGAAACCTGCATGCCTGAGAGTTCTCCATAATGTTCTCAAAGGTGTGTGAAGTCTCCCAATCCGCTTGGCCAGCGTGGTAGACTATGGCTAAAACCCTTCTCACTCTGAGAGGAGACCCGTGCTCTGTAGTGAGCCGGTAATGGGTTTATCATGATGATGATGATGACCGTTATTACGCTCTCGTTACGGAACTCTACGGAACTATACTTAACTATTTATTAATCGGGCGTGAACACGATCTTAGGTGCAATTAGAACAAAGTCTTTCCATTTCTAAAACCATTTCTAAATTATATAATTGCCTACCAAATTTAGTCTCGTTGGTCTAGTGGTTAACGTATTCGACTGCAGATCACGAGGTCCCGGGTTCGATTCCCGGGTCGGGCAAATAATTGTTAGGTATTGGCTTTTTCTGTCAAGAATTTCTCAGTGCCAGCCCGGAGTTGGTAGTTGGCGGTGTTTCACCCCCGTGCCTCGGAGAGCACGTTAAGCAGTCGGTCCCGGTTATTATCACTATCATGTGACAATAGTCGTTAAAGCCCGCCAACCCGCATTGGAGCAGCGTGGTGGGTCTAAGCTCTAAAATCCCTCTCTCCTATGAGAGAGGATGCCTGTGCCCAGCAATGGGACGTTAAAAGGCTGTAGTGGTGGCTACCATATTTTGTTCTCTTCGACGCTTGCGAGATTGTAGCAATAACAACACGAACTTTAAACAAAATTTACTTTGTCGCGGCTCTACACCGAGGGAAAGTTTTTGTTGATTTAATTTAATATTCCCGTCGTAAACCTTATAAATATTCAACGAGCACATTTCGACTAATTGGGACGGAGATTTAACTTATAGTCGTAACAAAAATTGGTCGACTAACGACAAATCGAAAGTTACAGTCGAATTCTCTAGAACAATAACTGATGAGCGGCACAAATACTATATGGTTTAATATCATTTATTTGCCATCGACGACTTAGATATTTGCATCACGTTATACTGAAATTACGAGCATTATAGCCTGTAAGACAGTCATGCTAAAAGCGAAGACAACGCGGCGGCGTAAGCCCTCATACGCATTAGCAGTCAACCGCGTACGCGGCTGACCGCGCAGCTAGCCGCTTTTATATTTTTATATGCAACCGCTCATTTTGTACGCACTAAACCGCGACGAAATGAAGAGGCTAGCGGCGCGGTTAGCTGCGCACGCGGTTGACCGCTAAAGACTGCAGGAGCATTTTTCCGACGCGCTAAACACTATATTAAGCCCTCATACGCATTAGCGGTCAACCGCGTGTGCGGCTAACCGCGCGGCTAGCTGCTTCTATAGAATTTCGTCGCGGTTTAGTGCGTACAAAATGAGCGGTTGCATATAAAAATATAAAAGCGGCTAGCCGCGCGGTCAGCCGCGTACGCGGTTGACCGCTAATGCGTATGGGGGCTTACAGTTCTTTGTTTACTTGGAGCTTCGTTAAGCACATAATGATCACATTTTTTTCAGCCTCTAACCTAAACTTACACAGGATACGTCATTTAAAAATACCAACAACCTTCAACTTCTGTACATATTTTGGGATTTGGTTCAACGACTTCTTACAAAACTAAGTACATTCACTAAAATAAGAATTATAGTTTTTGTTGTTTTGCCTGACACTTTTTAGTTTTGTAGGTTTTAACAATTTTTATTTTCGTATAAAACATTTTCAAAAGTCATGGAACAATAATCGTTTTTAGTATGACGTAGAGAAGACGTTGCCTATAGAAGGTTGTTGGCATTTTAAATTCAGCCTGTGTATAATGTTTTCACTTCATAAATATATTCTATACTTGACATTGAAACTAATTTAAAAAATTCTAACTCAAAATATCAAATATCGAATATTTGAAATTTTCAGTTAGAGAGTTTCCTTTAGAACATGATATTTGCCTGATGTTGTGAGGGAGAGAGATGAGATATTATAATAACTACCTACGTTTTATTATCAAACAGCATTTTTCGCACAATATTTTTCACCCAAGGGACTGAAATAGATCGCCAGATGATAAGGTTACTTACTCATCGTACCATTTCATTGTTTGTTCAAGCTTTTTGTTTTTACATAGAGTTTTCTTGTTCGGTATACACTATACAATATACATAGATGAAAAAAACAAAATTCTTTGTTGTCTAGAACAGTAAAATATGTTAGTATTTTACATACAATTTATAGAGAAGTCGTACAGGTCAACATTTTCTAGGAGAAAGGATTGTTATCAAAGGAAGGTCGAGGCGATAAGAGAAAATACATTTTTCGTAAGTGAGTATATTGAAGGAAAACATTGGTTCAATACAGAGTACACTTAACTTCAAAAAATTATATAATAATAAAAAATGTCAACTCAAGCCAAAATGATATTTTAATATTAAGTATATTTAAATATTTTTGCTTTTAGTAAGAAAATTGTTTAAAGCAAATAAAATAAATTATTAAGTACCTACTTTCTTCGGAAGGTATATAATCTATACTTCTATACTTTTAATAAATAAAATTGAAGTGTCTGTCTGTAATATCGAAATAACTACCTCATATTAAGCTCATATGGTTATTTGAACGCTACCATAACCGAATCACACGTTTTTAAAATTTTTGTCTGTCTGTCTGTCTGTCTGTCTGTCTGTCTGTCTGTCTGTTTGAACGGGCTAATCTTCGGAACGGCTGAACCGATTTTGACGGGACCTTCACATACAAGTAGAGAATTAACCAGGGAGTAACATAGGCTACTTTTTTAACCGACTTTCAAAAAAGGAGGAGTTGTGTTTTTCTACCTATGTACACCGATATCTCCGAGATTTCTGAACCGATTTGCGTAATTTTTTTTTAATCGATAGAGAAACATTGCGACCCTGTTGTATAAAAAATTTGGATTCCAACTCCTCAATCCTGATGCTGTAGGGCACCTAATCCCCAAAACTAATGGGTTTTAGAAACTTTCGGTTATTTAAATTGATATTGGGGGTACCAATTAAAGACTTTATCGTTGAATTAACTCGAGTAGGTACATATCCAACTCCTCAACCCTGATGCTGTAAGGAATTGTATTCCGAAATCGTGGGGATCCCACGGGATATTTCCGTTTTGGGGACGGGTTTCTACAGATAAGCTACTTTTTGTTCTGGATAATCAAAAGTTCCCACGGGATTTTTAAAAACCTAAATCCACACGGGCGAAGCCGTGGGCATCATCTAGTCATACGGTACAATTATTGTAAGCCCAACGGCTAAACCTAGCAATACAGAGAGGTAATTAGTGCAAGGGCCTTCAGCACCATGTCTAGGAAATAATTACTTGCAAATACACTGCCCATGGGCATTGTATATTTTTGTACGTCATAATATAAAACGGTACAAAAGTTATTAAAACTTGCGAAAGGACTTTAATTAACTGTTTTTAAATTTATATTCATGCAAAGGAGTTCTTTATAAAACCGTGGTCGGTATCATGATTCATAAATAAGGGCGTGACTTTCGAGGGGTGCGGTAGTTAGCAAATTATATTATCGATTACGTTCGTTTACTACCTTACATCCAAAAAAATGGTTAATTAACTATACTTACTGGTGTTAGGATAGTAGAATACCTACTGTTGGGTATCGAGAGGCTAAGATTAATAATAACAAGTATATAATATTAGGTAGTTATTTATACTACGAATATTAACGTGCGAATTTACTATTCGAAGCGCTAATTTGTAATATCCGAGCCGTAGGCGAGGTCTTTAACTCTGCGACTATAATTTTCGCATCCATTTTACGAGGAAATTGTGTTAAAAATATAAAGTGAAAACAGTTATTGAGTGTCATACTGGCTGTGCTGATGCGGTTCTTTTATGTGAAATAGATATCCTAGAGGCTACGTTGCCAATTTCTAAACAGCTTCAAGAATATACAAAAACAGAGGAGTGTTGTAGTAAAAAATTCTCGTGATATTTTGCAAAAAGTGCACAAGCCAGGACCGTGAAAGATAAAACTAATGCATGCTACACCGGCATGGCACGGATTAGGCTGGGCGGGACTCGGTACTATCTGACTATAGTTGTAGCTATAGTTAGTCGCGTAGCACAGAGTACCTACATAATATTAGCTTATAGCGCGTAACTTTGATTTTACCGGTACCGTATAAAATGGGCAAATGGGCAACAATAAATAAATATTTTAACACTCATGTAAACAGAAACAGCGATAATAAATAAACAACATCAAAATTTCAATCAGTCGATCGCTCGAGCGTTAATGCATATTTTAAGCAGTCCTACATCAAAGAGCTCATTTAAATATTACCGATTTGTGTTCCAATATTTAAATATGCATTCATCTAGTTAGTAAGTAGTTAGTAGCTGTTCAGAGAGTAATTACCTATTTACCTATAAAATTTGTAGGGAAGCCAAACAAAATCAACCCATAGTGGAAAGAAAAACAAATAATTCGCAAAAAATGGTTAGATGTAAAAATGGTCTTTTCTTCTATAATTTGCAGAAAAAGTAACAAAGTTTAGATATTCTGGAAGCTAAGTCGGTTTTATACGTGTAATGGATAATAGATATCGGTGAACACCCTTTTGATCTTTTTCTGCGATAGCGTTTTACGTAGATCCTTGTGTACTGTTTTTATTAGCTTTCTGATCAAATAAATCGTAGGTACGTGATACAAAATCTGCTGTTGAATTGAGTTTCTTTTGATATAAACACCAACTCAAAAATGCAAACTGGGAAATTTCACGTGAATATTATTTTATCTTGGCGCTTATTCTAAAGATACCTACGTAGATTACCTAGCTATGTTAGCTGAAAAATCTTTATGTACGCACGAGGTACCTACCTACATTTTGTGCAATTAATTTTAATTAAGTCTGCGCGCAGGCTGCTGATGATATTAATTTACTAATTACTTATGTCGGCATAAATTAATTTACTGAATAAACGATGATAAATGTTTACTCTAGGCAACTACACCGTTAATGCAACTATGTAATAATAAATAGTTGCATTAACGTTGGAACCATATTCGACCTTTTTCACAACTCTATGATACAGGTGCGATGTTCTGAACACAATCATTGCATAATATTTAGTTTTTATAGTTCCTAGACGTACATATATGTTAAAGTTTATAATATAATAATATCTTCTTCTAACTATTTTGTGTTGACATTACGGCGAGCTGGTAGTTATTTAGTACAGTAGGTACGCGACAAGGCAATAGTTCTGGCGAAGTAGGCACGGGGGTTTGGTACAATTTACAGTATCTCTATACATAGTCTCATAGTAGATATAACCCACTCTTTTCTATACTATTTTCTCTATAAAAAGCATGTAAATTAAGAAGATTTTCGTGTGATTTAGTCCTGAGATTCAGTTATGAGCCATTGAAAAATACCATGCAATACTAATAATGAAAACGGCAAGAGTTTATGTCTAAAAATTGTTTTTATTAGCATCACAAAGACCCTAATCAGGACGTGGCTTTAGGAAGGACTGAGAAAGCGTAATTTTTCAATTACATATTTTTTTAATAAAATTAGGACTTTCGACCCCTACTATAGTATTTACTTTTTACAGCATGACTCATAAATAGGTTGATTATTGGGTCGTTAATAATATGTTGACGCAATAGTATGTACAAGCGGAAACCTACGACTTCGTTCGCGTGGATATTGTTTTTTGAAAATCCCGTGGGAATCATTGTGTTTTTCCTAAGCTCCTTTGAGCTCAACCTTGCTAAAAACTGTTAAAATTTCACTGGCGGATGTTTAGTTAGATCAAAATGTAAACATCCGCCAGAGAATGTCCCATCAAAATCGATCCAGCTTTTCAGAGATAAGCCAATAATCTTTAAAGTATCCCCTTTCTAAAAAAAAAGAATGAATGAAATCGGACCACTCGTTAATGAATTACAGCTAAGTACACATTTTATCTTTCATCCCCTCTCCCAAGGGAACCGCGCTGAATTTCGGGATAAAAAGTATCCTATACGTTACTCCATAGTATGAACTTAAATCGTGTCAAGTTTCACTTCAATCCATTCAGTAGTTTTTGCATGATGCGCGCACAAACATACAGACAAACAGATAAACAGACAAACAGACAAACAGACAAATATTTCAAAAATAGCTTTTTTATGTTTCATTACTTATCCCTAACACCCTCCAGTTATTATTTTGCAAAAATCTTTAATGTACAGATACGGCAATTCTACGATTTTATTATATGTAGGTATAGATTTTATTAGGTTTAAAGAATAGCCGCATAGCGGACGTGTCTGTCTGTTATTATATGTATAGATTATTATATGTATAGAATAGATATAGATTAGTACTTTTATCCAAGACATGTACTATGTACGTACGACACATGAGCTTTCAGGGTTGCTGATTTACGTATATATAATATTCGACAGACCATTTTAATTTTTTTTTTCCGACCGTGATGAAGTTCGATTTGGATTGATGAGATGTTTTTTTACAATCGGTAGATTACAAATTATTGTGGTGTTTTCAAGTCGTAGGTATATAACAATACCAAATATAATAATATAATTTAATAAAACCTCCTTCTGAAAGCACATAATAGTGAAAGCACACATACGTTGCAGAGTTTAGCTTTTATACATACTATTATTTAACTTTATCTACTCTCATATCTTAAAATCCCGAATATGAAATCAAAATGTGTCATATATTGGACTACTTTATTCACATACATCTATAATATTTAAAAAAAAAAATTAAAAAAATTCATTATAACACTACTTTGTTAGGAAATTATTGCAAAGTAATGTTATAAAATAATTTTTTCTACATTATAGTACAGGCGAACTGGGTTCTGGTATTTTTGAGCCATGGCGGGAAATTCGTGCGACCTCCTTACAGTAGATGTGTGTAACTGTACAAACGCGTTAAACATTGTGAATTGTTTTAAATTGCAGAAGAGTAACTACTAAAAATTAAGTTTACTTAAAATTAAGTAACTACTAAAAATAACTACTAAAAATTAATAACTATTAAAAATTAAATTTTTGATAAGCTTGAGCTATTTTCCGATCCACTAATTTCTATAGGACATTAGGACTCCTCTACTACTATTAATTTCTCTATGGTAACCCAGGCTGTATGGTCAACGATCTTGGCCTGTCCCGAAAGGGACAAACCGAAAAAGAAGAAGAATCTCTATGGTAACAACCGAATTTTGGCGCCATACGCTAGTTATAATATTTAAATTTTTTATTTGTTACTCAAAACTTTACAAGACATGGTTTTTATTGTGCGGAAAAATGTCTAGCAGTGATACTGAAGAGAATTTAACTCCACCTGACCACCGACCAACAATCTTTTGCCAGCAAAATCAAAGAAAACTCACGACAAATATTACCAAGATTTTATGGTTTGGATTTTAAGATATGAGTTTAGATAAAGTAGTGTATGAAACTCTACATAATTAGTTATTAAAACACTCGTGTAATACTATTAAAACACTCGCCTGCGGCTCGTTTTTTAAACTAACACTCGTGTTTTAATAACCTCTATTATGCAACCGTTTCATAAACTACTATTATGAATCTCCACCACTATAACAGTCCTTTACCAACATACAATTGGGCACAGGCCTCCTCACTTATAGAAGAGAGGCCTTTACTGAGTAGAGAGAGGATTTAGAGCTTAGAACCGCCACGCCGTTTTAATGTGGGTTGGCGGTCTTTAACGACTATAGAGTTAACGAGACAGCATCATGAAATACATTTTATTATTTGCCTATATGAATACATACGTATATTCAATCAAAAATTTTACGTACTTTACTAAGTACGTACGAAATTACTATCTAATAAGATAATACGTTATCCAACATTTGTAGATAATAGGGTAGTTAGTGTAAAGGGTGTGTAAAGGATAATAATTGCCTTTGACCGAGTGGTCAATTAGGTAATCTTCATCAAGTTCCTGTTTTATTTTATTGCAATCTACTAGACAAATGATATCCATACTACTTAATATTATAAATTCAAAAATATGTATGCGTATGCCTATCTGTTTGTTTGTTCCCTTTCAATGCATGAAGAAATTTTTGTATCCCGGAACCGGATATAAGCTTCTTTTATCCCGGAAAATGGAAATTCCTATAAGATTTTTAAGATATCTAAATCCATGACAAAGTTGCAAAGCTTATTAGAAGATAATGAGAAGGATCATGTAGTAAAAAATAAATATACACATAAACATAATTTTGATGAGGCCTTCCCACAAAATTACATTACTAAAGGGGCTGCTTAATCTTTTGACCCAATTAGTGTCTTTCTCCAAAGTTTATTATCATTACCGTAGTAACAATTGTACTCATAAATCCGACTGTTACAGTCTCTGTCTCTCAACAAAGTTTTTATAACACGCAAAATGAGTAAACATTCTTCTTACTTATAGCGTAATTATTATAAAGATTATGTTATAGATGGACCATGGACGTAAGTTGCTCTAAAAACAATAGTTCTAATACTTAGTCTATATTATGTTATTTTGAGATGGTGATAAAAAAAGAATATCTAGCTGAGTTTGTTATGAAATCTTCTCAGACCAGTGTCGTTCGAAAACCTCGTAGTTTAGTTTTAAATCGTCGTTAGGAATCATCACCATTTCCCTCTTCTATATATATACTTGTAAAACTGACATTCAAAAGTGTACAGTGTTAATCTACTATATAAAAATAAGTCGGGTTTTCCTTCCTGACGCTATAACTCCAGAACGCACGAACCGATTTCCACGGTTTTGCATTCGTTGGAAAGGTCTCGGGCTCCGTGAGGTTTATAGCAAAGAAAAACATGCGAACGAAGTCGCGGGGGTCAGCTAGTTTGATTTAATTTTAAATAATAAGTTTTAAAAATGTAAATTTATACGTAAGCTCTACGTCGTAGACTCTACGCTCTACGATGTATCAAAATGAATGTTCTTATAATATATTAATAGAACGTACGGTTCATCTTAAACTGGCGTTTAATAGTAACACTGTCTGTCTGTTTGTTTGATTCGGCTAATCTTCGAAACTATAACAACAAATACTAAAAACAGAATAAAATAAATATTTAAGGGGGCTCGGCTCCCATACAACAAACTTGGTTTTTTTGCTCGTTTTTGCTCGATCTTGATAACGACAACAGTGTGCTTAGTCTAAATCGGAGCACTCGAAAACGAACTCGAAAACTATTGATCGATTTCAGAGTAAAATAGACCTAAAATGGCTTGTATTAAGGTTTGAGTTCGCCAATACATTCAGCATTCGAACAATGCTGAATGTATTGGCGAACTCAAACCTTAATACAAGCCATTTTAGGTCTATTTTACTCTGAAATCGATCAATAGTTTTCGAGTTCGTTTTCGAGTGCTCCGATTTAGACTAAGCACACAGGTAGACGCTTGAAATATTCACACAATATTTAGTTATATATTCACTTTAAAAAATAAATAATTAAATTAAAATGAAACAAATATTTAAGGGGGGCTCTCATACAACAGACATGATTTTTTTGCCGTTTCATAGGTAATGGTACCCGTCGTGCGCGAGTCCGACTCGCACTTGGCCGATTTTTTAACTGCGGTGTGGCAGCACCATTAATAGTAATAGCTTGGAAAAACAAAGATTTCCCGCGGATTTTCAAAAACCTAAATCCACGCGGACGAAATCGCGGGCGACCGGTAGTAGGTACTTAATAAATATATTTGAGTAAAGTTGCAAGGTAAATTATAGGTGTTCCCTAATGGAAAGGTCATCGATATCCCAAAACCCCAAAAGGGTTAAACTGGGAAACTACAAAAAATGCGGAGGCGGGTCGCTCGTGACGCAATAATAATATAATCCTTATCCGGGGAACATCATTGTGACGTACAGGTAAAATATAAAAATCTTGTATTAATTATGGAATATGGAAAATATTCCATCGTTCCGTTATGTAAGAGCGGGGCCGCACCGCGAAAATTATTCGCGTGAATTTTATTCGCGCGGTTTATATTCCGCATTTTAATATATTTTTCTCGCGAATTTTAAATCGCATGTGCGTGCAGCTTCATACATTCCCATATGTCACAGAATTTTGCGAAAAAATTCGCGCGAATAAATTTCGCAGTGCGGCCTAGGCCTTAGGCCTAATAGGAATAGGAATATAAACCGCGCGAATAAAATTCGCGCGAATAATTTTCGCAGTGCGGCCCCGCTCTAAGTGTTACGTTTTAATCAGAGTCCGCTTACTTTTTTTTAACCGGCACTAACATATAAGAAATTAGCTTACTTCCTTAGCCGGTTAAACATAAATTAGTAGGTAACTAGATTTTTAATTATTTTCCACTATTAGATCAACGATTAATGGGCCGATGTTTAAACGTGCTAATCGAAGCACAAAAGAAAGCTAAAGGCCAATTCATTAGTTTTAATATAGTAAGATATACATATTTTTAAAAATACATAATACAACGTAGCATCTAGGCGAGTGGATTATTTGAATGTTAGATCGAATAAAGGCTTTTAGACCAAGATCCCAGAACGATAAGACATAACTTATATTCTGAAAGATGAAACCTTAAGCTCTCAGTAGTGTTTCATGTACTTTGAATACCTGCGTACTTGTGGAGTTCGTACCTGTGATACCTGGGTATCAAGTGAGAAAGGTAACTAAAAATAAGAGTAACTTAACTTACATTCACATGGCTGATTTTTATATTGTAGAATATCACTTCGAACTTTTATCAGACACTTTAAGCTAGGCCTCTAAATTGTATGAGCGCCCATAAAACTCAGACGTCTATCTTAATTGGCGTCAACTATGCATTTATTTTTTATTTTTTGTGAAGCTTTAAAGCGTCTGATAAAAGTTCTGGTCCATGGAAAGTGTCTGATACTATTAGTAGTGGTATACTTTTTGAACGTCAATATAAAAAGTACACGAAAGTGAAGTAATGGTGATAATTACTACGAAAACCTAAAACTAAAAAATGTCCTCTGTGGATTAAAAATGAGAATAATTAATATCGAAGTGTAAAAAGTGACTCACTGTAAGAGTTAGAGCGGTACTGCGAGGTGGTGGGCGGGCACAGTACGTCACTGTTGTTCAGGCTAGACACGCTGACGTCACGCAGCTCCCCCAGGGAGGACGAGCGCAGTGTTGGCAGCGAGAAGTTCACTTCCTTTGTCCTGCAATACAGTGTGGATGAATACCCGTGTCCTGTGGAGGACCTTGAGAAAGATCGTGTGATATAAATCTTAACAAGAGCAGTGGGGGAAAAAATATATTTTAAGGAACATAAACGATCAAGTCTTGCCAACAATTTAATTCTTTTGTTGTAACTTAGTTTTACTACAAGTGTAAATTGAAAATTTAAAAAACCCCCGACATTCGCCATTTAGTGGCGGCGGCCATCTTGAATTTGCAATAGTGCTATTCTACTAGTCAAGCCCTTTCATTTGATACCCATATCAAGGGAGTTGTGAAAAAATATATCATCCGCCATTTTGTAGCGGCGGCCATCTTGGACCGATTTTCATCAAACATAGCTAAGAACACTCTCGACTAATTCACCTTTCAAACAAAAAAAACCGCATTCAAATCGGTCCACCCGTTTGAGCGCCACAGGGGAACAGACAGACACACACACACACACACACACACACACACACAGACACGTCAAACTTATAACACCCCGTCGTTTTTGCGTCGGGGGTTAAAAATATAGACATAGTTGATAGACATATCAAAAACCTGCGATAATAATTGTTAGTTAGATTAGCTAGCGAATACACATACTATAATATAATTATGTAGATTTCTATATTATAGGTCAGGTATAGGTAGTACTGTCGGACTTCACACTGATTTTGGTAATGCTTCAGAAATCAGTTAGGCCTAGGCCGCATTGCGAAATTTATTCGCGCGAATTTTTTCGCAAAATTCTGTGACATATGGGAATGTATGAAGCTGCACGCACATGCGATTTAAAATTCGCGAGAAAAATATATTAAAATGCGGAATATAAACCGCGCGAATAAAATTCGCGCGAATAATTTTCGCAGTGCGGCCCCGCTCTTATGAATTTTTAAAACGCCACACAATAATTCTTTTTGTTTAATTCTAACGATATTTTTTTCAGACGTTTGGCGCTAAATTTTTCCTTAATTAATATTAGAGCGGGGCCGCACTGCGAAAATTATTCGCGCGAATTTTATTCGCGCGGTTTATATTCCGCATTTTAATATATTTTTCTCGCGAATTTTAAATCGCATGTGCGTGCAGCTTCATACATTGCCATATGTCACAGAATTTTGCGAAAAAATTCGCGCGAATAAATTTCGCAGTGCGGCCTAGGCCTTACTGTTTTTGACTTAACTAGCTATCTAGCTATGCGTTCTGAAACTAAATAAAAATTGGTTTTTACCAACGTTTAAGGTACATTTAAACGCTAAATGATGTTTAGACTTAGGTCTTACACTAAGGAATCCTTACAGAAAATTGTTCAGGTACCACTGGAAAAAACAGGCATTAGACTAATACTTAAAAGATCGCTCTATGATTACTTAACTCTTGCTTACACGATGGAAATTCAAACCAACGGAATAAATTAGGTTAAGTACCGAATTGATGACCCATGCTAGAGGGTTTGTTTGTACAAGCTTTTTGTACTTTTAATTTACGGTTAGGTACAGGTTAATTATGGCTTTTTCGTTGAAATTGATGTTACGCCTACTGTGCGTGACATTTGATGATTATGACGAGACACAGACGAAATTCATGTTTATATATTTATCTTAGACATTCGGAGCATGTCAATGAAAAAGGTTACGTCATAAACTGTATAATGTGGGCATTATCCCTAAGGATTAACAAGTTGGAGCCAGCAGTTTAATGACGAAGTTTAATCAACATAATGTTGTATTGTCATGTTAATGATATCCAGGTGAAAAGAACTATCAAAATCTCTTTACTTTCAATTGAGTAATCTAATGTAATCACCATTACCTATTTGGTTACCAAATTGAACCAAATACACCAGTGTATAGAGAATTAGTAAGATAGCAAAAGTGCCTCATCAACGCTAAGGACCAGTTACGCATACGGTGGTTAAAGTTAGTATTCATGGTCAAATTTAATTTTAACAACTACCTTACGTTAACCGTCTGATGTGCAACCGCGACAATAATATTAAGGCGACTTGGTCATTTGTAATCCGTACTAATATTATAAATGCGAAAGTGCCTGTCGGTCTATCTGTTTGTCTGTCTGTCTGCTAGGTTCTCACGGTTCAATTGTTTAACCGATTTGGATGAAATTTGGCACAGAGATCGCTTACATCCCGGTGAAGGACATTGGCTACTTTTAATCCGGCAAAGCAAAGAGTTCCCGTGGGATTTTTAAAAACCTAAATCCACACAGACGAAGTCGCGGGCATCATCTAGTATTTTATATAAATGTGACACACGGAGTAACAAAATTGCTAATCATAGCAATTTTGAATTAGGTAATTGTTTTCGTATTTGTTTAAAGTATTCAAAACCAGTCTGTACCTATCCTTTTTGAATTAATCGCTTTACCTAGATGGCTTAAGCCAGCTGAGCTCTACGTCACTCTTTGTAGTAAAAGAGCGAAGACAGCGTTCATTTGGTGTAATTGTGAGTAAATGTATTCCTTTGACGCCCCGTGAGCTGTTGAACGGACTTAGTCATTCCTTTTATATCTTTAGGGCAAGACTGAATAAGTGTTTTCTTTGTAAGCGCATTTCACATTCGCCTGTGTTGCCATCTCTAAATTAGGTGCTATTTGGATACACAGACAAATGCGACTTGGGGTTTTCAACTTTATTTCACTTAAAACAAAGTCACAATTGGCGTTTGTGTTTTCACTGAATGCGGTTTCTACCATTATTTACAGGACCTCACTTGGGAGGTTTGTTTATGCGTATCTACGTACAACACATTTACATAATAGGTAGGTATACCCATCTGTGAAAAGCCAGGGAGGATTAGCAAGATTTTTAAGCCTAAAAATCTTTTATTTTAGAAATTTTCGATACTGGTAAAGTTTTTCAACATGCCAATATTATTTAGCTATTTTTTGAATTCTGTATTTAAACCGGAATGGACACTGCCATGCTCACAATTATTTATGATAATATTAATTATATTTAGGATTATAGAATTTTTCATAAATTTACTTACTTCATAAGTTTATTTTCACAATGAATAATGAAAATTTTAATAACAATAGAATAAATATAAGACATGAGTTAAAAACTAGTCATTCTCCAGAGACTTGCGTGAATATACTAATAGAATTAATTATAGAATTAAATAACACAATAAAGATAATAAAACATTAAAGCAACTAAAATTAAAAGTTAAACAAATAGAATTACAACAACAAATTAAAATGATAAAATAATATAATTAACGATACTAGCTACTTGTAATCTTTCATTACTTTGAACACCTACCAATAAATGTAAAGATTACAGCGCGCGACGCTTTGATGCTACATTTTACTCGTATAAAAGACCTAAAGTTGAATAAGTATGTAAGCTTCAGTGAAACAAATAGAATTACAACAAAAAATTAAAGTGCTAAATTAATATAGTTAACAATAAATACTACTTGTAATCTTTCATTACTTTTAACACCTACCAATAAACGCAAAGATTACAGCACGCGACGCTTTGATGTTACATTTTACTCGTATAAAAGACCTAAAGTTGAATAAGTAGGCAGTAGCTTCAGTGTAGTAAAACCCTTATATGCTCCACTTTGCTAATGAGGGTAGTAATTCCTCAATGACATAGGCTAGTATTATTCGCACAAATTACCACAAAATGTAACGTATTCCTTTGAAACTCCTAGAGCCTTTACGTGTTTTGCGTGTAGGTACATGTCTTTAATAAATTATTAGTCATTAATCATTAATAAATAAGTCATTATAAAATTAACCAAGAGCCCTAAAAGTAAACTAAAGGAGGGAGGTATTTGATAAGAGTGGAAAGTCTTTAATTAACTTTTATTTAAGTAACAAGCGGATACCCGCGACTTCGTTCGCGTGGATATTGGTTTTTGAAAATCCCGTGGGAATCATTTTGTTTTTCCTAAGCTCCTTTGAGCTCATACCTTGCTAAAAACTGTTAAAATTTCACTGGCGGATGTTTAGGTAGATCAAAATGTAAACATCCGCCATAGAAAGTCCCATTAAATCGATCCAGCTTTTCAGAGATAAGCTGGTAATCTTTAAAGTATCCCCTTTCTAACAAAAAAGAATGAATGAATCGGACCACGCGTTAATGATTACAGCTAAGTACACATTCTCACTTTCATCCCCTCTCCCAAGGGAACCGTGCTGAATTTCGGGATAAAAAGTATCCTATATGTTACTGCATAGTATGAACTTAAATCGTGCCAAGTTTAAGTTCAATCCGTTTAGTAGTTGTTGCATGATGCGCGCACAAACATACAGACAAACAGACAAACAGATAAACAGACAAAAATTTCAAAAATATGTTTTTTATGTTCCATTACTTATCCCTAACACCCCCCAGTTATTATTTTGCAAAAATCTTTAATGTACAGACACGGCAATTCTACGATTTTATTATGTATAGAAGAAGAAGATAGACGATTTTAAATAATGATTAAAGTGAGATCTACCCTCGGTGGTCATTACAAGAGACTGCATACTGCCACAAGACCTGCATGAACCGCAGGAGGCTCCAGAGTCGCAAAAGGCAGACGAGGTGAATTTCACAACGATTATCTCTGAAGTTTTGACATCAGCATTTTTTAATTCCCCCGATGCGGCTGCCACACGCAAATGCTTTCCATGAGAATGTTGCGGCTTTGACGAGTCGTCTCTAGGTATGTAATCTCTCTTTAAGAAGGATAGCACACGGCGCGTTGCGGAACTGCAACCGCATGTAGGGTTTGCGTAATTAGGGTTCCGTACCTCAAAAGGTTACGGTAACGGCGGGGCAGGGGGTGCTAAGAATCTCCGGAAGAGATTCCGCTGCCAACCCCGACGACTAGACCTGGCAACATACAACGCACGCACATTGAGGACTGACGAGAAGATCATCGAGCTGGAAGAAGCAGTAAGCAAATTGCATTGGGATATTATAGGATTATCTGAAGTCCAAAGAGAGGGGGAGGACTCAATAATTCTCAATTCCGGCAACTTGTTTTACTACCGGGAGGGCGACCAACAGTCCCAGGGTGGTGTCGGATTCATCGTCCACAAGTCCCTCGTCAACAACATTGTTCAAGTCGAGAGTGTGTCGAGCAGGGTAGCGTACCTTATACTCAGAATCACCAAACGGTATTCGCTGAAGGTCATACAGGTTTACGCACCGACATCGACACAACCCGACGAGGAGGTGGAGGTACTGTATGAGGATATTTCTAAAGCCATACATGCCTCCAGCACTCACTACAGTGTTGTGATGGGGGATTTCAACGCAAGGCTGGGTGAACGAATCGGTGCAGAGGTGAGAGTGGGGCAATTTGGGTATGGGCGAAGGAACCATAGGGGCCACATGCTGGCCAACTTCATGGAGAAGGAGGGCCTCTTTATGATGAACTCCTTCTTCAAGAAGCGGCCACACCGAAAGTGGACGTGGGTTAGTCCAGATGGTTCCACGAGAAACGAGATTGACTTCATCATGTCGACTCTCATTTCTTCAAAGCCTGATATCTTGAGAGAGGTCGAGAACTTTTACGGACAGTTGTACACCTCAACGCAGAAGCCTGTTGAAGATTTGGCTAAAGATCCCAGAGCCAAATTGACCCGACACTATACCGAAGATATCCCGGACGTCAGCCTATACGAGATTAGTATGGCTCTCAAACAACTGAAGAACAACAAGGCGCCAGGCGATGACGGAATCACAGCGGAACTCCTGAAAGCAGGTGGAAAACCAGTTCTTAAGATCTTTCAGCGATTGTTCAATTCCGTCATCGACGAGGGTATAACGCCAGAGGCATGGCACAGGAGCGTGGTGGTTCTTTTCTTCAAAAAGGGTGATAACACCTTGCTGAAGAATTATAGACCCATCTCGCTGCTGAGCCATGTCTATAAGTTGTTCTCGAGAGTCATTACAAATCGTCTCGCTCGTAGGTTCGACGACTTCCAGCCTCCCGAACAGGCCGGGTTCCGAAAAGGCTTCAGTACCATAGACCACATCCATACGCTGCGGCAGGTTATACAGAAGACCGAAGAGTATAACCAGCCACTTTGCTTAGCGTTTGTGGACTATGAGAAAGCCTTTGATTCGGTGGAAACTTGGGCTGTATTGAGATCACTACAGAGATGCCGGATCGACTATCGGTATATCCAAGCGCTGAAGTGTTTGTACGAAAACGCCACCATGTCAGTCCGTATACAGGATCAGACTACAAGACCAATCCAATTGCAGCGAGGAGTGCGACAGGGAGACGTCATCTCCCCGAAGCTCTTTACCGCAGCATTGGAGGACGTCTTTAAGCTTCTGAATTGGAACGAACTTGGCATCAACATCAACGGCGAGTACATCACTCACCTGCGGTTTGCCGATGATATAGTCGTGATGGCAGAGTCTCTGGAAGATCTTAATACAATGCTCAACGACCTCAGCAGGGTTTCTCAACAGGTGGGCCTAAAAATGAACATGAGTAAGACGAAAATCATGTCAAATACTCATGTCCCGCTTCACCCGATAATCGTTGAGAACTCGGTGCTCGAAATTGTAGACGAGTATATATACCTAGGACACACAGTCCAGCTAGGTAGGTCCAATTTCGAGAGAGAGGTCAACCGCCGAATCCAACTCGGATGGGCAGCGTTCGGGAAACTTCGCGATGTCTTCTCGTCCAAAATTCCTCAATGCCTGAAGACGAAAGTCTTCGATCAGTGCGTGTTGCCAGTGATGACATACGGATCCGAGACATGGTCGTTAACTATGGGCCTCATAAGAAAGCTCAGAGTCGCTCAGAGAGCGATGGAGAGAGCTATGCTCGGAGTTTCTCTACGCGATCAAATCAGAAATGAGGAGATCCGTAGAAGAACCAAAGTCACCGACATAGCTCAACGGGTTGCGAAACTGAAGTGGCAATGGGCGGGGCACATAGTTCGGAGAACCGACGGACGTTGGGGTCCCAAGGTGCTGGAGTGGCGACCTCGCACCGGGAAGCGCAGTGTTGGTAGACCCCCCACTAGGTGGACCGACGACATCAAACGAGTCGCAGGGAGCCGCTGGATGCAAGCGGCACAAGACCGTGGCATGTGGAAGTCCCTTCAAGAGACCTATGTCCAGCAGTGGACGTCAATCGGTTGATTACGACGACGACGACGACGACCTCAAAAGGTAAAAAAGGGACCCTTATAAGATCACTTTCTTGTCCGTCTGTCCGTCTGTCCGTGTGTCACCACTGATTTTCTCAGGAACGGGAGGACCTAGCAAGTTGAAATTTATACCAGATACTAAGGTCTATGGTCCCTATTAGGTGTATAAAAATTAAGGTCCTGAGTCCACACAATAAAAAGATATGGGCTTTAGATTTTCACGAAAACTTGTAAGTACCTTAATTTTTCCTTTACTTGATCTGTAAGACCTTGCTTTTGACCAAAATTGACAAATCTAGGTCAACCAGAAGTACCCTATAGGTTTTGGGTCGAAAACCTAAATGGTAGTTCCAGTTGACCAAGAATTATTTTTATTTTATTTGAAGGAATTTTATTGATAGGAATATTCCAGATAAGTTTACGAGGAATATTACAAACAAAGTTTACGAGAACCATTTCTTCAGCCCATTAAACATCACACTCAGTGAATATACTTGAATTCAGTATTAGATCCCAAAAGGTCATACACAAAAGCACAAAAATTATAAGATCTACAGTTCAATCAACAAGATAGCATCCAATAGGCATAATATGAAATGATCATCAATGACAAAAAATCAACGATAAACGTAGTCTTTATTAATATCTTTGTTCAATACCGAGCTCAGAAAGGAAAAATTATGGGCCCGGAAATTTTATCAAGCGTCGGCAAAGACGGGAGTCAAATGGAAAATCTTCCCGTCTTTATTGATGAAAGCGAGCATTAATCAGTGGATTTTCTTATTACGTCTCGTGGCTGTAGTTTGCCGCTTTATTTTTTCATGGTAGATATAAACCCGAATTTCCTTTGAGCATATTTTTGTAGAAATTCTAACAAAATAGCGTGATCTAACTATGTAGAAAACAAAAACACGCCAATTTGTTATCCGACTGGACTGGATAATATCCCCGCGTAGAAGTGGGGAACGTTATTTTTATTTCACCGTTGCTCTCGAACGTTACGAACTCAGTCTATAAAGTCGTAGGAGACCGCAATGTTTTGCTAGCATGTTTTGTTAGACTTTAAGCGTAGGAGTTTAGACTTTACTTATAACTGGTACTTTCAAATTGTCAAAAGTGAGTATTTCCTGTGGTGGGAAATATCCATTCTGGTATCACTTACTCTGCTAGATAAACAGAAGCTACCGCATAAAGATTTAGTAGTTCGATTCCATCTCGAGTGGTAAGGTAGGATATAAAGATCATTTGGATATATCATTTCAACTATTGTTTTGTTAGTTATTCTATTTTATTGTATCATTTTACTTTATCGAATTATGCGAAATTATTTTACTTTATACAGCGTTTAGATACTCGAGATGTGCAAAGTTGTACTAAGTATATTGGTATTAAAACTATTTATATAAAGAGAGATACTTTAACTTTTAAAACGTTAATGATATTTCTTTGGAATGTATTTTGTACAATATGATTTACTTCAGCACTTGAAAGAGTGTAAACAATACGGAGAGCAAACATTTTTCTCTATTTACCTCTCGATATCCATTAGCGCACTTCTTCCCTATTGCGAAGTTTATTTTTATTGACCTAGACTGTGAGAAAAATACAACGGTCTCGAAATACTTACTTCAGTAAATAATACTGGTCAATTACTTATCAGAACGCGCGCTTGACCAATACTTCGGAATGGAAGTTCCGTAGTCATAGATAGATACTATTAAGAAACTTCTTATCATGAAGTTAAAAATTGTAAGGTAAAGATTCTATCAAGCTGTAGGTATTATAATAACCTGTCAGTCAACAGACCGCATTAAGATATACAATTATTATCTTGGTCCATTATAATAGTTCTAAAACATTTTTTATAACTTTATACTGTTTGCTAATATTATGGATTTTTCAGATTTTTGGGAGTTATGAGGAGGATATCTAATTCGCGTAAAATTTCTACTTTGGCACTCATTATTTCATACTTAATTGGTAGTTTTTTAATATTTTAGAGACGTCTTATTAATGTTAAAATACCTATTTACCGAGGTCTCATTCGAGGGTTATATAATATTTTTTTTTCGATTTTCACTTTTTATTTCATATAACAACAACAACAATCATTTATTTACCAACAAAAAAAGTTACAAAAGGATTTGATCTATAAAACTTAGCCTATGCTACAATAATAGATCGTACAGTATGGCTGTCCTTACTAGATTTTATCTGTGTTATTAAGGTCAGCCATCCCTCGAAAACACAACCAGGCTAGGCGCATATTACAGATGCTAGTATTTAGTACTTAATACGAAAAGAAAAAAAACAGACAAAGACGACTTGTTAGTAATTAGCATTTATAGATATATATATTACATTATCTTAGGTAATTAGTAATAGTGTATGTGTGAGAGTGAGTGCGTGTGTGTGTGTGTGTGTGTGTGTGTGTGTGTGTGTGTGTGTGTGTGTGTGTGTGTGTGTGTGTGTGTGTGTGTGTGTGTGTGTGAGTGTGAATGTACGGGTGCATATAGGGAGGTAAGTACCTACCCGATTTTAACTAACACTATAACTGATGTGACGTAAGGCCATCTTAAGCACCGTGCATAGTGCATCGCCTATGGGTTTCTGCAAAACGATTTGTTTACCAAGTAATGAATAAATTATATTGAAAAATGTATATATATTAAATAATAATAATCATTTAGGTATTCTTATAAAAACTGTAATCGAATAGTTATGTCGAAATACCGAACATTTACGCAGCAAATAGCCAATATGGTACTAAGTAGTAAGAAAATTCAATTCTTATAGGATTACGAGAAAGATGTTATTGGATGTTATATATGTTTTTATAGTACTTTATATACTCCATTACCTCCCCTACGACATCATTATAGTATATCCTCTTTTTTCTTCTTCTGGTTTATATTAATGACTTACCACATTTCGTCAAAAATGCTTGCGATATTGTACTATTTGCTGATGATACGTCTTTAATTTTTAAAGTCGATAGAACTAAAGACAATTTTGACGATGTAAATAATACTTTATCTCAAGTTTCACACTGGTTTACTATAAATAATCTACTTTTAAATGCTAAAAAAACCAAGTGTGTCGAGTTTTTATTGCCCAATACAAGGATTACTAGCAACAATTTAAAGATAAGTGGTCAGCCATTGAAAACTGAGAACACAACTGTGTTCTTGGGAATAACCCTAGATGCAAAGCTTCAATGGGGCACCCATATAGCAACACTTGCTGGCAAGCTTAGCTCTGCTGCTTACGCTGTTAGGAAGATTCGACAGTTAACAGACGTAGAAACTGCAAAAGTAGTTTATTTTGCATATTTCCATAGTATTATGTCGTATGGAATCTTACTATGGGGTAAAGCAGCTGATATTGGAAAAATTTTCGTTTTACAAAAAAGGGCAATTCGCGCAATTTATAATTTAAAACCGCGGGATTCCCTTCGAGAGAAATTTAAAGAAATAGGTATTCTTACTTCTCAATATATTTATAACAACATAATTTTTGTTAAGCAAAACATTCACAGTTACAATAAAAAGTGTGAATTACACGATAGGCGGTTAGGAAATAGAGATGGACTAGTGATTCCTCGATTACGCCTCAAAAAGGTCCAAAGGTCGTTTGTGGGAATGGGCGTAATGTTCTATAACAAAATTCCACAACAAATCTTAGATTTGCCTTTACACAAGTTTAAGAATTCTATTAAAAGTGTGCTCATGAAAAAAGCATATTATACAATTGAAGATTATATAAATGATAAAAAAGCATGGATTTAATTTATTCGCTTTATACGCTATTATAACTTGAGGAGTATTCGATTATTGGTGTTCAATTCCATGCTTTAATCATGGGTAGCCTAAGTATGTCACGCTCTCTTTAAACATTTCTGTGGTGGTGTCGTGTGGTGCGGGTTGTTACGTTCCCTCAAATATGGTTGAGCGAAGCAATGGCTGGATCATGCGTCATGCTCGTGAACGGGTGCCGCCGTCGGAAATGGGGCTACTTTTGTCTGCCCTTCTTAACGTGTAGAATTGTAAGCACCATTCCGAACCAGTGGTAGATTCATTTGTCGATTCAAAAGCACTTGTAAAAGTTTATCCGAATAAAAAATATGTCTTAGACTTGCCTTTACACAAGTTTAAGAACTTTCTTAAAAGTATGCTCATAAAAAAAGCTTATTATACAACTGAAGATTATATAAACGATAAAAAAGCTTGGATTTAACTCGTTCCAGCAATGCGCGAGACGGCATTTCAATCATGTACATTAATAATAATAATTGTTATAATGTTATTTTTAAAAAGAGCAACCGCCGAGTTTCTTACAGGTTCTTCTCGGCTGGAACTGCATTCCGAACCTGTGGTAGACTCAATCGACGATTCAAAAGCACTTGTAAAAGTTTATTTGAATAAAAAACTTTTCTATTCTATTCTATTCTATTCTATTCTATTCTATTCCATTCTATTCCATTCTATTCCATTCTATTCCATTCCATTCCATTCCATTCCATTCCATTCCATTCCATTCCATTCCATTCCATTCCATTCCATTCCATTCCATTCCATTCCATTCCATTCCATTCCATTCCATTCCATTCCATTCCATTCCATTCCATTCCATTCCATTCCATTCCATTCCATTCCATTCCATTCCATTCCATTCCATTCCATTCCATTCCATTCCATTCCATTCCATTCCATTCCATTCCATTCCATTCCATTCCATTCCATTCCATTCCATTCCATTCCATTCCATTCCATTCCATTCCATTCCATTCCATTCCATTCCATTCCATTCCATTCCATTCCATTCCATTCCATTCCATTCCATTCCATTCCATTCCATTCCATTCCATTCCATTCCATTCCATTCCATTCCATTCCATTCCATTCCATTCCATTCCATTCCATTCCATTCCATTCCATTCCATTCCATTCCATTCCATTCCATTCCATTCCATTCCATTCCATTCCATTCCATTCCATTCCATTCCATTCCATTCCATTCCATTCCATTCCATTCCATTCCATTCCATTCCATTCCATTCCATTCCATTCCATTCCATTCCATTCCATTCCATTCCATTCCATTCCATTCCATTCCATTCCATTCCATTCCATTCCATTCCATTCCATTCCATTCCATTCCATTCCATTCCATTCCATTCCATTCCATTCCATTCCATTCCATTCCATTCCATTCCATTCCATTCCATTCCATTCCATTCCATTCCATTCCATTCCATTCCATTCCATTCCATTCCATTCCATTCCATTCTATTCCATTCTATTCTATTCTATTCTATTCTATTCTATTCTATTATATTCTCCTTTCCCAACGGTAAGTTACACGGCTCTTAAATTAAGTGCGTAATTGTTAGGTCGAATATAAAGCCGGCGACATAATAGTTTGGAGATAGTTATATTGCCTACGTAATCTATTTAAGTATCTACAGAAAAGGAAAAACAGCGGGAGGTGTTGGACGCGACTTACTCATGGAACTAAACTATAAGTATCGGTGTGTCACTGGCTCACTTACTACACCAGGACACGTCTTATCCGTCCAACGTGCGGCACTAGAATGACGGACTGACGTCTACCCTCTTTACTGGTATACATGAGACCACAGAAATCCTAATAATATAAGGCACTAGAAAGGCGGTGTACGCGTCACGCGTAGACCGCCTTTCTAGTTCTAGTTTCTTGTCGATGTTCTGAGGACGTGGACGTCGCCAGTGCAATGATGTGTAAGGTAAGCGAACAGATACAAACATGTGTGAGGTAAGCGAACGATACGACGTATTTGCAACCTTAAAGCGTTATCCTACGGCTTGATTCTGTCTGCGCAGCACTGACCATAAACGTGTTTGCGTGGATTGCGTAGAGCTATGTTGTTGTATGTAATAAGGCATCGACATGCGCTCTGTATAGTTTGAATGGTACCTACACATCACTGTGCATGGGACAGTGCATTTTACAGTGCTGTTGTGCAGATACACGAACACTACAGTTACTAGGCTATTACTATAGATTGACCAGAATCTCATAAAAAATAGGGAAATTAAATTTTGTAGTAAGCAACACTACGGCTGCCCTAGCGATAAACAAAGTAACTGACATTTCTTGTGAAATTGACTTTTTTGCATTAACAAAAGTTTTATGTCGAGTAGTTTTTTACCACAGTTTAATATTTCAAATAACTTGAACCGTTTACTGAAATTTGAATTGCTCAAACAAAGTAACTGCACACACTAACCCGGAATATAAATGCAAAACCAAGTAAACAACAAGCACAACACAAAAACAAAGTAATTGGATGTTGATTACCTTGTTTTTGTATTTAAAATGCAGTTGCTTGATTTTTCGTTTCGTGAAACGATGCCAGGTAAGGTGTTCTGAATGTGATTACTTTGTTTATCACTAGGGTAGCCGAGTTAACCTAGTGTTGCTTACTACAAAATTTAATTTCCCTATTTTTCATGAGATTCTGGTCGATCTATACCTGCTACCTACTAATATTAGGTACTTACAAATAGCATGAAGCGGATATGTCGTGCGGTGGGTAGACCAGGATAGGCGGAGAGGGGACCGGGCTGGGGCTGTTCTTGCGCCGTCTCGCGCAGAAGACTCCCGCCATCACGATCAGCAGCAGCAGCGCTGCGCTCGCGCCACCCAGTGCTACCAAAGCTGCTTCTGTTGAAAGAAAACCTAGCTCAGTTATAACAAACTGCCTATTGTATTTTGTACATTGAGTTTTTACCTTTCAATAAAGATTTATTATTAACAATTTTTTCCGATGACAAGTTAGCCTTTGATTAATTGCGAGTAATGAAACACTATACGGACGGGACATAACACGGGATTTTGAAAATAATCGCGGGCAAAAGCTAGTATAATATATAGCCAGCGCTCCTAGTGGCAAATAAAAATCGGTAGTACTGAATTCATAACTTTAAAACAAGTGACTTCAGTGTGCTTAGTCTAAAGCGGAGCACTCGAAAACGAACTCGAAAACTATTGATCGATTTCAGAGTAAAATAGACCTAAAATGGCTTGCATTAAGGTTTGAGTTCGCCAATACATTCAGCATTGTTCGAATGCTGAATGTATTGGCGAACTCAAACCTTAATACAAGCCATTTTAGGTCTATTTTACTCTGAAATCGATCAATAGTTTTCGAGTTCGTTTTCGAGTGCTCCGCTTTAGACTAAGCACACTGGTAAATAGTCTGAGTGCTTAGTCTAAGATCGGAGCTCTCGAAAACGAACTCGAAAACTATTGATCGATTTCAGAGTAAAATAGACCTAAAATGGCTTGTATTAAGGTTTGAGTTCGTCAATACATTCAGCATTCGAACAATGCTGAATGTATTGGCGAACTCAAACCTTAATACAAGACATTTTAGGTCTATTTTACTCTGAAATCGATCAATAGTTTTCGAGTTCGTTTTCGAGTGCTCCGATTTAGACTAAGCACACAGGATGTTGTTGTGATTCGATTCTCAAAATATTATATCAACTCGACATGACGTGCAAATTATTATACTTTTAAAAGCAGTGATGTTAAATGACGATGCAGTCGATGGAAGCGGGCTAACCTGGAAGTGGTATAGCAAGTAAATAAAATGAAAACCTGTACTCCTTCGCTTTCTACGCAGCAACTATGAATAGAAACTCTGATATAGAATCAGTAGTATGGTAACAATTTTTCAATATCGTATGCAAATTGTCGATTGTCATTTATCAAAGTGCACCAGTGTGGTTCGGCTAGTGACTGATACAAAATTTGATGTATTGAATTGCAGATTATTCACATGATTGCATTATATTGTACGGGTACGGGCAAATTTCGTGTTGCATTCGGGCTGATACTGCCTGCGCTTGTATTATGGGCGAAGGTTACACTAAAAAGCTAAATCTATTATTTTGTTCTTTAAAAAATAACCTTCATACCGGCGAAGTAAGCTTTGCCGTGTATATAATTTCTTTGGTCCGCGAATATTGTTTTTTTTAATGTAAGCAAAAAGTATGAGAAAATTTTTGAACTGTGTCAAGACGCTCTACGTATAACTATGCCCAGATTGGTAATGTCAGCATTGTACATCCTGCTAACCTGTCTCTTAACACAGTTTTATTCTTAAAAGCTATGTGTATAAGTAATAGTTTTCAACTATCTGCCTCCCAATTCAAGGTAAGTAGTAAACATTCCTACTTATCTTGAATTGTGAGATTACCCCAGTCTACTTCCGTTCTTAACAGAACAAAGCTTTTAGCCTTGTCCTGTCAGATTAAGGACATTTAATTACGGGAAATCATTGACTCGCATTGTAATTTGGTAACTCTCTATGTTACATTCTATGAGCTTATTTCACTTAAATACATGCTTTTGTTCTTACATCCTGCGATATTATTGCGACGTCTGTTTTTGACCCCCGACGCAAAAGCAACGGGGTGGTATAAGTTTGACGTGTCTGTGTGTGTGTGTGTGTGTGTGTGTGTGTGTGTGTGTGTGTGTGCGCGTGTGTGTGTGTGTGTCTGTCTGTTCCCCTGTGGCGCTCAAACGGGTGAACCGATTTGAATGCGATTTTTTTGTTTGAAAGGTGAATTAGTTGAGTGTTGTTAGCTATGTTTGATGAAAATCGGTCCAAGATGGCCGCCGCTACAAAATGGCGGATTACATATTTTATCACAACGCCCTCAATATGGGTATCAAATGAAAGGGCTTGACCCGTAAAATAGCGCTATGCAAATCCAAGATGGCCGCCACCACAAAATGGCGAATGTCGGGGGCTTTTTAAACTTTTAATTTATAGTACATTTTGTATTGGAACGTTTTGACAAATTACGATTTATCACACTGCTGAAATAATAATGACTCTATAGAAGTATGAACATACATCGCAATAACGCAATGCGATTTTAACGACCGATAAAAACAGTAGACGAGTGACTTTATTTGGGTGATGAATGACGATAGCTTATATCACAAGTTCGACTGTTTCATAAAAAATTCGGGTTTTACAAAAAAATATTTTAGAAAAAAGCAAGTAAGTATAATATTTAACATTTCATTTGTAATATAATATTTACCTTATTACTGGAAAATTTTACGCTCTAATGCGAAAATAAATGATGAAGTGAAGCTTTTATTTTCTAGGCATAGTTACCTGCCGATAAAAATATTGTTGTGTTCGTAATTTTCCTACCAAACATAAGTATGACACGGCCGTTAACATTTTATGAGGTTCATTATATTTCATGACGACGTTACGTTCAATCTTACGACGAGTAAACTTAGTATATTTTATAATACCAGTAACTTTATGCATATTATATCATATCAATATACTGGATACCTAGTGCCACAAATAATATTGCTTTAATCAGTATTATGCGGTACTGGTATGCAAACCAATCACTGCATAATAGTAGAGAGATACAGGTACAGCTGTTATGGGGTGGGGCAGGGGAGGCTGAAGGCACCAAAGTTCTTCAACCTGTACAAAAATACCTGTGTGAAAGAGTAAATCGTATTTAAATTCAAATTCATTAAATTCAGCAAAAAGACAATCGGCAAGTAAATATAAGCTATGTTGCTGAGTCCCACGGTTGGTTTAATGACAAAATTGCTAAAATCATCTGAGGAGTACACTGATAAACTAGATCACAGTTTATAACATGGCCGACACCGCAATAGCAAAGGGTTGAGTCCTCGAAACAATTTAGTTCATCAAAATTGATTGAATATTCATGTATAATTGGCTCGTCACAAATACTACTCTACATTTTCGAGGTGAATTTAGTTCGTATACCTGCCTACGCTAAATATTAAACTTAACAAAATCTAATTTTGCGCGATTGACGCTCTTTTGTTAGGGAAATTTAGTCAGAGATTTTTTAGTTAGTAGATATAATTTGGGGAGGTTTTTTTTGGATTCTCAACTAGCAGTTGCCAGCGGCTTGGCACCTTAAAATTATGGGTAAGCTGTAGATATCGCCGATTTTAGTTAGCCGATGAAATAGTTATAGGTATAAATACACGTATAGTTTAAAAATGCAATTTCGCCTTAATAGCATGATATCGTACAAGGAAAAGGAAAAATTACTACGATTTTTTATTCGAAGACAAAAGACAATATTATTATTTTTTGCACTGCGTAATTACGGTAAACCCAAGAGGAAAACTCCAATAAACCGAGTCAAGATAACAAGAAAGTAATGTCGCAAGTTAAGTATTCTTTTTAATAGAAGAAAAACAAATATTTCATAGGCAGGTGATATTAAACAGAAAAATCCAGGTGAAAAATATTCCTAGATAAGCTGTATAGTTATGCCAAGCTTGCACATTGTGGCAACGTTGATCGAAATTCGAGTATCGAAACACGATGACTTCAGAGTGAAATGAACCTAAAGTAGCTTGTATTAAGGTTTGTTTTACGGTGAGGTTTTGTCTGGTGGGAGGCTTCAGCCGTGGCTAGTTACCACCCTACCGGTAAAGCCGTGCCGCCCAGCGATTTAACGCTCCGGTACGATGCCGTGTAGAAACCGATAATGGGTATGCAAACCTATTCCAAGTTAACCCGCTTCCATCTTAGACTACATCGTCACTTGCCATCAGGTGAGATTGCGTCAAGGGCTACCTTGTGTTTGAATTGAAAAGAAAAGAGGTCCATACATCCACAATAATGTTAAGTACAGAGTGTTTAGTCTCAGTTTGGAGCGCTCCAAAACTTTTTAGTATACTATAAGTATACTATTGACCGAATCACCATGACTTCAGAGTAAAATGGACCTAATATAAGAGTCTTTGGGTTCATTTTGCTCTGAAGTCATTTGTGATTCGATCAATAGTATACTTCTAGTATGTACTGTTAGTTTTGGAGCGCTTCAAACTTAGACTTAGCACTCAGATATGTTATGTGCCTACCACACGAGTAGAAAAGGAACAGAGAGGAAGCTACCTACAAGCGTCCCGCAGTAAGTACACTCACACATAGCGCCGCTCACGCACACACGAGCTGTCACGGACGCTCCGCTAGTGAACAGTTAGTTGAATAACGTCAAGGCTGTCGTGTGTCGTGTCGCGTGCGCATTAAATTATTAGCGAGAGTTATTGGCGAGAGTTTAGACAACTGTGTACTTAAAATAGTGTAAATTATACTTATAAAAAATTAAGTGTTGTGTTTAGACAAATATGCCTCAGTATTGTACAGTATGTTTAAGTTCCACTATAAAAAATAAGGATATTTCTTTTTTTTGTACCCTAGAGATCAAGTGAAGTTAGTATACCTACCTTTACATAATATTATATTATCTACACAAAAAATTAATGAAATGAAATGAATTTATTTATTGTAGGATAGCATGTGCCACTTATGATATTATGTCAAGACTCTACCACCACTGGTACGGAAATCAGATTCTACTCAATAGAATTAGGTAAAACATTGCCAGGTAAGTTAAAATAGCTCCTGTACACAATGGACCATTTCGATGGGCCTATCTAAGGTACCTATCTAAGCAACTAGGTACTTAATTCATTCAATTTACTAAAGTAAGTAAGTCAAATTCAAATTCAAATTCAAAATTCATTTATTCAAAGTAGGTACACTGTACACTTTTTGAACGTCAATTTGGGAACAGGCAATGGTGATAATTACTTACGGAAACTTAAAACTAAAGCTACGAGGGTTCCAAACGCGCCCTGGTCTGAGAAGAGCCCACAACAAACTCAGCCGGGTTTATTTTTTTTTTATTATCACCATCTTACAATATGGTATAGCCATAAAAATTATTTGAACTGTTGGCTTTTAGAGCAATCTATGTCCATGGATTTTTGTCATTAAAAAAATCTTTTGAGCTATATCAAATTTAAAATTATTTAAAATTATTATCAAATTAAAAAAATCTTTTAAGCTATATAAGTATCTAGGTACTGTCACTAGGGATACCTACGCATGTGCACACTTACTTTTAGTATGTACCTACTAATGTCCTGACCGAATTTCAGCCACGGCGGCCAATCTCAACCGAGGCAGAGACTAGCCATCTGCGCAGGAGATATTATAGTGCACAAGTGTGTGCGCATACACAGGTGCACTCTCTATTCCCTCACTCTCATAGTCCGATGGGACGCCAATGCGACACGACCGGAGAGAGATTAGGCGCAGGACCGACGGCTTTACGTGCTCTCCGAGGCACGGGGGTGTATCTAACACCGCCAACTTCCAGCTCCGGGCTGGCACTGAGAATTTCTTGACAGAAAAACCCAATAGGTACCTCATTTTTTTTTTTGGCCCGACCCGGGAGTCGAGCTCAAGACCTCGTGATCCACAGTCGAACGTGCTAACCGCTAGACCAACGAGGCAGTCAATTTGGTACTACCTACCTAAGTAACTAGGTATTTAATAATCTATACATATAATAAAATCGTAGAATTGCCGTATCTGTACATTGAAGATTTTTGCAAAATAATAACTGGGGGATGTTAGGGATAAGTAATAGAACGTAAAAAAGCTATTTTTGAAATTTTTGTCTGTTTGTCTGTTTATCTGTTTGTCTGTTTGTCTGTTTATCTGTTTGTCTGTTTGTCTGTATGTTTGTGCGCGCATCACGTAAAAACTACTGAATGGATTGAAATGAAACTCGGCATGATTTAAGTTAATACTATGGAGTAACATATAGGATACTTTTTATCCCGAAATTCAGCACGGTTCCCTTGGGAGAGGGGATGAAAGGCAAAATGTGTACTTAGCTGTAATTCGTTAACGGGTGGTCCGATTTCATTCATTCTTTTTTTGTTAGAAAGTAGGTACTTTAAAGACTACTGGCTTATCTCCGAAAGGCTGGACCGATTTTGATGGGACTTTCACTGGCGGATGTTTACATTTTGATGTACCTAAACATCCGCCAGTGAACTTTTAACAGTTTTTAGCAAGGTTTAAGCTCAAAGGAGCATAGGAAAAACAAAATGATTCCCACGGGATTATTAAAATCAATATCCACGCGAACGAAGTCGCGGGTATCCGCTCGTAATAAATAATAATCTGCCCGCGGCGAAACCGCGGGCAGAAGCTAGTATAATATAAAAAACATTTTATTCCAATCATTACTACATATCTTGCTATACTAGTATATAATATTTTTATTTTTACACATAATTTTTCACATGCAACAGGTGACAACCCTATCAGAATAGGTATAAATTTTAGACGTTCTTAGGTAGCTTCCCTTCTGGTTATTCTGTGGTGCCTACTAAACCATCCGATAAAAACGTTCCGAACCTGTCCAAACCCTGCCCCACGCGCGCCCTGCCAGCGTCCGCACACATACACATTTAATGTTTCACTTACATTTCACTACAATGCCACTACCACACACTATGTACTGAGGAGCGGCGAATTACAATCCATTCGACGCTTCACTTTCGGAGCTCTAGTGACCAATCTACGTAACTTTAATATAAACATCATTGTGCATCCAACGTTCAGAGTGCCTAGTCTCAGTTTGGAGCGCTCCAAAACTTTATATATATAAAGCTACTTGAAGTCAGGTACTGATCACCTCTCCTGAACAATTTTGTATGGGACTTTTTCACCATAATTTTCATGTGTGTAAAATTCAAAAATATAAGGTCTACAAAATTATAGAGAGAGCTGAACGTGGAAAACTGACTAGGGTGCCCTAAGGGATCTCGAAAACTATCAGTCGGAAAGGTACCGTCTCGAAACAAAAAAATGTTCAAAACCTTGGGCCATTGGGTGAACCAGTGAAAAAAATATGGCCACCAAACAAAAAAAAATTTCGTCTCCATACAAAAATTTTGCTAATTTTCAAGAGGCTCTCCAGAACAATTTTGTATGGAACTTTTTTCGCCTCACTATTTATATGCGTAGAAATTATGGGTCTTCCTTCAGGAAAAATATGAAACGTCATGAATGTGGAAAATTTACCAGAGTACCCCAAAGGCTCTCAAAAACTATCAGTCATAGAGACATGGTCCTGAAACTGAAAATGTTCAAAACCTTGGGCCCTTTGGTGAGCCAGTAAAAAAAAGATAGGCACCGAACAAAAAAAATTTCGCGTCCATACAAATTTTTTTTTTAATTTTCAAGAGGCTCTCCAGAACATTTTTGTATGGAACTTTTTTCTATCTCTAAGCGCATGCATAGAACTCATGAGTATCCTTTCAGGAAAAATACAAAACGTTATGAATGTGGAATATTTACCAGGGTACCTCATGGGTCCTCCAAAACTACCAGTCATACAGACATGGTCCCAAACAAATGTTATTAAAGACCTTGGGCCATTGGGTGAACCGGTAAAAAAAAGATGGCCACCAAACAAAAAAAAATTTTCTCCATACAAATTTTTTGGGTTCTTTTCAAGAGGCTCCCCAGAACAATTTTGTATGGAACTTTTTTCCCTTCACTATTTATGTGCGTAGAACTTATGGATCTTCCTTCAGGAAAATTATGAAATGTCATAAATGTGGAAAATTTACCAGAGTACCTCATGGGTCCTCCAAAACTACCAATCATACAGACATGGTCCCAAACAAATGTTATTAAAGACCTTGGGCCATTGGGTGAACCGGTAAAAAAAAGATGACCGCCGAACAAAAAAAATTTTCTCCATACAAATTTTTTGGTTTCTTTTCAAAAGGCTCTCCAGAACAATTTTGTATGGAATTTTTTCTTTCACTATTTATATGCATAGAACTTATGGGTCTTTCTTCAGGAAAATTATGAAATGTCATGAATGTGGAAAATTTACCAGAACACCCCAAAGGCTCTCAAAAACTATCAATCATAGAGGCATGGTCCTGAAACTGAAAATGTTCAAGACCTTGGACCCTTTGGTGAGCCAGTAAAAAAAAGATACGTACCGAACAAAAAAAAAATTTCGCGTCCATACAATATTTTTTTTTAATTTTCAAGAGGCTCTCCAGAACATTTTTGTATGGAACTTTTTTCTATCTCTAAGCGCATGCATAGAACTCATGAGTGTCCTTTCAGAAAAGATACGAAACGTGATACCAATATTTCTTTCTATCTTTCAAGAGACTCTCCAGAATATTCTGGATTTTCTTTATTTTATGAATATTGAAGAGACTACAAGGCCCGCGAGCTGCTTGCAGCTCGCGCACCGAGCGCAACACTAGTTATAGTATACTATTGATCGAATCACAAATGACTTCAGAGCAAAATGAACACAAAGACTATTATTTAAAAGTCGTAATTTAATAGTTCGAGCGCACGAGTAGATAAGTACAGAGAGGAAGATTCATACAAACGGCCCGCTGTAGGTACACTCACACAAACACACTCACCAACGGTTCACCGACGCCCGCTCAGTCCCCCAACCGGTACAGTTGGGTGACAAACGTGCGCATATGTGTGAGTGTGTAATTTGATATTAAATAAATAAATAAATAAAAATTCCCCTCTGTACTTATCTACTCGTGTTGTTCGAGTATCTATCTTACAACATTTCTGCTTGGAGTGCTGACTGTTTTCGAATGCTGAATGTATTGGCGAACTCAAACCTTAATACAAGCCATTTTAGGTCCATTTTACTCTGAAGTCATTGTGATTCGATCAATAGTATACCATAAAGTTTTGGAGCCCTCCAAACTGAGACTAAGCACTCTGGATGCCATTGTCTTACGTACCTCTTAAATTAACAGCATTGGCGATGGAGAACTCAGAAACAGTGGTGACGCTCGTTGGCTGCTCGTATCTCGGGTTCGGGGGGGAGGACTCCACCTGTCCTAACGCTTCCACCTGGACGTGCGTCACAGGCTCATCCCCCTCCACCGGCCGGTAGTAGTCCTCTCGCGGCGCTTCTGGATCTTCAGGGTCAGGGTAGTCGCCGTAATCTAAAAAAGAGGTTTATTTACTACTAGCTGATCCCCGCGACTTCGTCCGCGTGGATATAGGTTTTTATATAGGATCGGATTGGATCCCATAATCCTTTTTGTACCTAAACTAAATGTAGCCTAAATTACTCCTTATAACATCACCTATCTGCCATTGAAAGTTCCGTCAAAATCGATCCCGCCGTTTCGGAAATTAGCTGGAACAAATAGACAGATCGACAAACATAAATTTAAACCCAAACCAGTTTAAAATAAGCTGTACGTTCAAAGATCCGGGTCCCAAGCTATTTGAACCCAATACTGAGGGTTTGTAATGTCTGTAATTTCTGAACTAAAAAACCTATGACTTTGAAATATTTACGGAATAATGTATAAAGTACTGCCTTTCTAACAAAAAAAGAATTAATGAAATCGAGCTACGCGTTAATGAATTACAGCTAAATACACGTTTTAACTTTCATCCCCTCTCCCAAGGGAACCGTGCTGAATTTCGGAATAAAAAGTATCCTATGTCCTACCTCGGAGTATAAACTCAAATCGTACCAAGTTTCATTCGAACCCATTCAGTTGTTTCGGCGTGATGCGCGGCCAAGATACAGACAGACAGACAGACAGACAAAAATGAAAAAAAATACAGTTTTGGCTTCAGTATCGATTATAGAGTGCCCTCCAAAAGAAATTTTCAAAATATCTTCAATGTACAGAATTGGATCTGTTACAGTTTTATTATATTATAGAAGATTTCTTGTTCAATATTAATCGACATGAATCCATAAGTTTTTTAAAGAATTAAGTAAATTTAAATTCAACAGATTGAATTGAGAATGAATTTACGAGAACGATCGAGCTATAAAAAAATTGTTAACTTGAAACACACATATTTATATACTATATTCTATATCCATACATATAGTTCGAGATAATGTAGGAATGAAACTGTTACTTTTTACCTTACCTTAATATTTAAGGAGCATAATATCGCATTATCCCAAATGCTTGTTGTAATAAATTAATTGTTATATTCTTATTATACTTTCTACTACTAAAAACAAATATACCTATTGAAAATACGAATACGTCGTGTTCGTATTTCAGTTTGTAACCTTTTCAAAGATTCAGTCGTTGACCCGGTTGAATTTAGTCTAATTTTTAACGCTACGAGCTCAGTGGCGTATTTGAAGATTCTGCGCCCCGGGCGTGTAGGGTTTGCCGCCCCATGAATTAACGGAAAAAGAGCAAAACATTTAATCATAAAATAAAATCCAGCAGTTTGTTGATATGAGCTTCGAATGATGATAATTAATGAAAAAATTAAACAAAAAATTGTTAATTAAAAAAAAAACTATGCAATGTAAGTAGGTATGCTAGGGTGGCAAAGTAATTCATAAAATAATTGGCCAAGTGCGAGTCGGGCCTTCGAGTCAAGTTCTGTACATAATTATGAACAACTTTGGGTGTAAGAAATATTTAATTTCCGAGCTAGACATCGCAATTCGCAACAATTAACAAACCGTGAAAGAAAAACCCAAAAAATGTACGTTTATTTTGGTCAGAGTTTACAAACTACTTTATGAATCGTTGTTTTCAGTTTTTGTTGTTTAAATAAAGTATATGGTACATAATATACCAAAATTTCATATTCCTAACTGGTTTAGTTTTTAAGATAGCCCCCGTCACAAAAATGGTCTAAAACTGACAATTTTGATGAAAATGTTTTAAGAAAAAAATAAACAAGTATAAATTAAAAATTTAAAAACCCCTGACATTTGCCATTTTGTTACGGCTACCATCTTGGATTTGCATAGTGCTATTCTACTAGTCAAGCCCTTTCATTTGATACCCATATTAAGGGAATTGTGAAAAAATATGTAATCCGCCATTTTGTAGCGGCGGCCATCTTGGATCGATTTTCATCAAACATAGCTAACAACACTCTCGACTAATTCACTTTTCAAACAAAAAAAAACGCACTCAAATCGGGCCACCCGTTTGAGCGCTACAGGGGAACAGACAGACATACACACACACACACACACACACACAGACACGTCAAATTTATAACACCCCGTCGTTTTTGCGTCGGGGATTAAAAATATATATATTCGTAGTTTACTTGATGAGCTCTTAACAATGATACCCCCAAGCTAGGGTAAGAATTTTTTTTTCCGGCTCTTTTGTTCATATATGGGAGCCCCCCTGAAAAATTATTTAATTCAATTTCTAATTCAATATTTGGGTTTGGGTCAACGTTTTACAATAAATACCACAGGTTTGTAACTCATTTCGTCTACGAGCTAGACACCTGTGACCGGCGCGCGGTTGTTGTTGTTCGATATGAAAAGTAGTATTTTTAACCCCCGACGCAAAAACGACGGGGTGTTATAAGTTTAACGAGTCTGTGTGTGTATGTGTGTGTCTGTCTGTTCCCCTGTAGCGCTCAAACGGGTGGATCAATTTGAATGCGGTATTTTTTGTTTGAAAGGTGAATTAGTCGAGAGTGTTGTTAGCTATGTTTGATGAAAATTGATTCAAGATGGCCGCCGCCACAAAATGGCAAATGTCGGGGGTTTTTTAAATTTTAATTTATACTTGTTAACTCGACGAAAGCCCTTCTCGTCTTGTCAAACAATCTACTATTTGCATTTGATAGCTCAATTTTTGGGGAAGGTTATAGGCTATTCAGCATCATGGACCATGGTGTCACAAGATTTTTAAAAACTTAAATTCACGCGAACGAAGTCATGGACATCTGCTAGTATTGTATAAAATTATCGTGTCACAGTGTTTGTAACAAAATAGAAACAGCTTGGCTGATTCTTATCAAATTTTTTGTGTATATTCGGTAGGTTTTAAGTTAGAAATTATTTTTCATACCCATATGTGATAAGGGTAGTCCACCCTAAAATCATTTTTTACTAGAGGATGCCCGCGACTTCGTTCGCGTGGATTTAGGTTTTTAAAAATCCCACGGTAACTCTTTGTTTTTCCTAAGCCCCTTTGAACTCATACGTTAAAAGTCGCGCATTAAAATCATTAAAATGGAACTACAGTAATGAGTATTAATTTTTTAATAGCTCTTCCCATCACTAAAGTTTACCCAATGAAAGTCCCATCAAAATCAGCCCAGCATTTTGGAGACAGACAAACATAAATTTTAATGTACCCCAGATGATAATCCGGATGTTCAAAGGTTCATGTATCATCCGGGTTCCAAGTTATATGAAATACTGAGGGTTGTGATGGCTATAATTTCAAAACTACAAAACCGATGACCTTGAAATATTTACGGAACAATCTTTAAAGGATTTTCTTTCTAAAAAAAAGAATAAATGATCGGACCACGCGTTAAAAATTTACAGCTAAGTACGTACACATTTTAACTTTCATCCCCTCTCCCAAGGGAACCGTGCTGAACTTCGGGATAAAAAGTATCCTATATGTTACTCCGAGTCCGTAGTATGAACTTAAATCATGTCAAGTTTCATTTCAATCCATGCGTAGTTTTTGCGTGATGCGCGCACAAACAGACAAACAGACAAAAATTTCAAAACAGCTTTTTACGTTCCATTACTTATCCCTAACACCTCCCAGTTATTATTTTGCAAAAAATCTTTAATGTACACAGATACGGCAAGTGTACCTACGATATGTATAGATTTTTTGGACCAAATTTTTTATTTTTTTATGATTTGACATTGAAAAATACATACAACTCTTTTTTACCCGACTGGGTATATGTGTTTCACCTGTGTGTATGTATGTCCATTCCTATGTCCGCTTGTAACTAATCAACGGCTCAACGGATTTTGATAAATGATACGTCATTAGATTTGTCTCGATGACGCGAGTGTCAATTTGTACCTAAATTAAAAAAAAATCAAAATGGCGGACTTTATGCGCTTTATTGTGCGAGCTGAAAAAAAATTTTTCTTCAAGACCCTCGAGTGGGGTATCAAAATAAAGGGATTTAAAAGGCCAGTACGAAAATGTATACAATCTATATGTTTTAAATCAGTTTGGAGTGACAAATCATGAAAAACAAAATAAATAACAACTACGCTGTAAGTGGTACGGTGGTAGTTTATTAAGTTTCTAGTTCGTTTTATAGCATGGCAGTCGGGTTTTTTTAATTTTTAAATTAATAGCTTGCTCACCCTTTTACTACCAACCCCTTTTTATCAAATTGATATACTGCACTAAGCACCTAATTAAAATAGAACTAAATTTTACTAACCTCCTCCGCTGTAATCTCTGCTAGGTCATTGAACCTAGTCGAACTTATCGGTTCGCCCGTATTTTTATTGAAAAAACTGTCAATTTTAGCTTTTTGTTTGACAAGCTTTTCTTCCTTGTGTTTTTTTTTCTAAAGCTTTTCTTCTGTAAGCGTGGCCGCTTAGTTTTTTTTTCGTAGAATCCATGTCTGATGTTAATAACACTAACAGTAAACTTAGTCGGCAACGAGATAATCAGCTGCAAGTTAATAACTCCTAGCTACAAACTGCTTGATAAGTTAAGATAATTTATATGTAAACATAAACTCATAGGTAAGCATTCAAAGTCCAAAACAAAACTTAATAATTTGATGCGTTGATTAGAGACAAGTCATCAACTGAAGCACGGTCTGCATTCTGCTTTCTGCATCACTCTCACCGCCACCGCCTGCGCCGCCCCGCGCCCCTTCGTCTATCTATCTATTATGAACTGAACGGTTTTCGACACGTGCAAATCCCGAATAGCCCCGAAGCCCCGAACTCCAGAGTCGCGCTCGGGATGCACGTCGTAGTGCAACATGTGGTCCGACCTAGCGACGGACATACCGCCGCCGCCCGCCCCCCGCCGCGCCGGTCAGTTATACAATAGCCCCGGTCTTGATGTCCAACTTACAACAAACAATGAGTTGTCCTTTTTGTTAATTTGGTAGGTTTTTTTTTCAATTTCTTGAGGCATATTTTATAGTCAAAGAAGCTGACGAGGTGCGGCTTGCGCCGCCCCTCGCACCCTGCCGCCCCGGGCCATGGCCCTTTTGGCCCTAGGGTAAATACGCCACTGTACGAGCTGCTAAATCTTAATTAACAGCCGAGCTGAGTAGCATCTCAGCGTCACCTTTTTAACAAGAACCTAAGTGGACGAGCACTTAACTTTACGCCTTCTTAATTAATTTATTACCGACCTCATCGAAAATTCTCTTCAAATATCCTTTAATTATAATTATTACATTAATTTTAAGAAATTAACATTTACTTGGAACATTGTAAACAAAGTTTCAGTTATTGTAATTTAGCACGCTTAGGGCCTGTTTCACCACCTTCTGATGAGTGTTGGGTAGCCTAAACGTATGTTTTGTCACTTTCTTACTTTATGTCAAGTGACAAAGACAAAAGTTGTGAATAAGCTATTCAACACTTATCAGAAGGTGGTGAAACAGGCCCTTAAGAAATTATTTTTATTACATTATTATTATGCTAATTATTGACTATATATACATAATATGTAAGACTTATTGTTCTAAATGTAGTGCAGCGGGATGATGATTTAAAAACTTACCAGAGCTGTAAGGATCACTCGAGTCCTTTATTATTTCTGGAGGGTCGATCGGCAGCGCATACCAAGGTCTCCTGGAGTACACTTTCTTACTGTTCACGGTCCGCTCCACGTCCTCAACGTCCCTATAACTTGACGGAGACAAGTTTAACATCTCTAAACATCTGATGAGACCTGCAACAATAGATTGATCATCATCATCATCATCATCATCATCATAATAATAATCGTCATCATAATCATAATCATAATCATAATCATAATCATCATCATCATCATAATCATCAACATCATCATCATAATCATCATCATCACCATAATCATAATCATCATCATAATCATAATCATAATCATCATCATAATCATCATAATCATAATCATCATCATTATCATCATCATCATTATCATCATCATCATCATCATCAACAACAACAACTTATTACCGGCCCACTACAAGGCACGAGTCAGAGTGAAAAGGGTTTAAGCCATAGTCTACGACGGTGGCCAAGTGCGGAATGGTAGACTTTACACGCCTTTGAGAACATTATGGAGAACTCTCAGGCATTCAGGTTTCCCCGCGATGTTTTCCGTCAAAGCGAGGGAGACTTCATTATTTAAAACGCACATAATTCTGAAAAGTTAGAGGTGCGTGCCGGGGACCGAACTAGGTCCCCCCGAAAGGGGGGCCAAAGTCTACCCCTACGCTATCACTGATTTTGATAAGTGTCAGAAAACAATACGAATTATATCAGTGCCATGCTTTTTTTTATTATGTTCCCCGTAGAAAATGAAAACATTATTCTAAGATCTGTTTGGGATAAGAAATAAAAGATAAGGGATAAGAGAATTTCATACAACTAAATTATATCACCGTACTGCGAACCTACCTAAACTTTTAGTTTTTATAATAAAATATATATACCTAACGAATTTTCAAACTTAAAATTATAAATATAGTTTCATCTTTCTTCGCTGAATTAACCTAGTTAATTCAGCGAAGAAATTAATTATTTTAATAATTAATTTAAACACTTTTAATTTTACCTTATCTATCTTCTATAATATAATAAAACTGTAACAGATCCAATTCTGTACATTGAAGATATTTTGAAATTTTTTATTGGAGGGCACTCTATAATCGATACTGAAGCCAAAACTGCAATTTTTTTCATTTTTGTCTGTCTGTCTGTCTGTCTGTCTGTCTGTCTGTCTGTCTGTCTGTCTGTCTATCTGTCTGTATCTTGGCCGCGCATCACGCTGAAACTACTGAATGGATTCAAATGAAACTTGGTACGATTCGAGTTTATACTCCGAGGTAGGACATAGGATACTTTTTATCCCGAAATTCAGCACGGTTCCCTTGGGAGAGGGGAAGAAAGTTAAAACGTGTATTTAGCTGTAATTCATTAACGCGTAGTTCGATTTAATTCATTCTTCTTTTGTTAGAAAGATAGTACTTTAAGTATTGCCCCGTAAATATTTCAAGGTCATAGGTTTATCAGTTCAGAAATGACAGACATTTATTGGGTTCAAATAACTTGGGACGCAGATGTTTGTACGTACGGCTTATTTTAAACTGGCGTGCATTTAAGTTTATGTTTGTCGGCCTGTCTATTTGTTCCAGCTAATCTCCGAAACGGCTGGATCGATTTTGATGGAACTTTTAATGGTAGATAGGTGATGTTAAGGAGTAACTTAGGATACATATAGTTTAGGTACAAAAAAAAAAAAATGTGGGGTCCGATCCGATTCTATATAAAAACCTATATCCATGCGAACGAAGTCGCGGGGGTCAGCTAGTAATATAATATAACCACATACTAATTACACAAAAGTGAATTACTTACTCAGAAGAATAATATAATTTAATGTGCCATAAATTACCTACATTACAAAACTCCTACCACGTGTATATTTACAAAGCTAACTCAACCATTTTGTGTGTTTTGTACCATATACACAGAATATATAATAGTACTACGCCATAAACCACAACCTAATGCGTGCACTTAAGTGGATTGTAACTTTCTATTATTATTTTGATTTCTTTCTTTGTGTACAGGTTCGTAATTTACTAATAAATTGACCTATATAAATCAACTATAGACTCTGGATAATGAAAAGCTAATAATAGTTTAATTAATTATGTAAATACACGTCCAGTTCTTATTTAGGACTTCGTTCGCGTGTAATTCTTTTATACATACCTAAACTAAATGTATTCTAAGTTATTCCTTATAACATCACCTATTTGCCATTAAAAATTCCGTCAAAATCGATCCAGCCATTTTGGAGATTAGCTGTAACAAATAGACAGGTCGACAAACATAAATTTAAACGCACGCCAGTTTAAAATAAGCCGTACGTATAAAGATCCGGGTCCCAAGTTATTTGAACACAATAAATGTCTGTCATTTCTGAACTGAAAAACCTATGACCTTGAAATATTTACGGGACAATACTTAAAGTACTACCTTTCTAACAAAAAAAGAATGAGTTAAATCGAAGTACGCGTTAATGAATTACAGCTAAATACTCGTTTTAACTTTCTTCCCCTCTTCCATAGTAACCTTGCTGAATTTTGGAATAGAAAGTATCCTATGTCCTACCTCGGAGTATAAACTCAAATCGTACCAAGTTTCATTCGAATCCATTCAGTAGTTTTAGCGTGATGCGCGGCCAAGATACAGGCAGACAGACAAAAATGAAAAAAAATTACAATTTTGGCTTCAGTATCGATTATAGAATACCCTCCAAAAGAAATTTTCAAAATATCTTCAATGTACAGAATTGGATCTGTTACAGTTTTATTATATTACAAGCGGATACCCGCGACTTCGTTCGCGTGGCTATTGGTTTTAAAAATCTCGTGGGAATCATTTTGTTTTTCCTAAGCTCCTTTGAGCTCATACCTTGCTAAAAACTGTTAAAAGTTCACTGGCGGATATTTAAGTAGATCAAAATGTAAACATCCGTCAGTAAAAAGTATCCTATATGTTACTGCGTAGTATGAACTTAAATCGTGCTAAGTTTCATTTCAATCCATTCAGTAGTTTTTGCGTGATGCGCGCACAAACATACAGACAAACAGATAAACAGACAAACAGACAAAAATTTCAAAAATAGCTTTTTTATGTTCTATTACTTATCCCTAACATCCCCCAGTTATTATTTTGCAAAAATATTTAATGTACAGATACGGCAGGTCTACGATTTTATTAAAATTATTATGTATAGATAGAAGATAGATAGAAGAAGATTTAAAAAATATCATTATTAGTCATGATATTTTCTAAGTCTCCTGGCTTAACTGAGTACGCGCACATTTACACCGATGGATCTAAAAGAGGATGAAATATTCCGAGAGGTGCATTAAGGAGGATATATTTGTTTTAATTAACGTCCCTAAAGAGGTGAAAAGGGGTGGTAAAGTGTATATAGAGGAATTTATTAAAAGCTAAGTCCACGCGGATGAAGTCGTCAAACTTTTCAGAACTTTAAATACTAATAAGATAAAGAATCCTACTAATATAAATGTGAAAGTGTGGATGTTTGGATGTTTGGATGTTTGTTACTCTATAACGTCGCAACTACTGAACCGATTTGCCTAAAATTCTGAATGAAGATAGATTATGCCCTGACTTAAAACATAGGCTTTTTATCCTGGAAAAATCCACAGTTCCCGAAATCTATATCTATAGCTATAGGTAGATTACTATAGCAAACTTCCTTGAAAGTAGATATAAAGGTTGGAAAAGGGAGCGGAAACGGGAATAGGTGAAATTTGTGAAAAATCGAAATTAACGCGGGCGAAGCCACGGGAAAAAGCTAGTAATAAGATAAAGTAAGTAATAGATAAATAAGATAAAGTAAGTAGTAAATTTTAATTACTCAAAGAGCGAAATTATTCATTTTATTTCAAAAGGATAGAGCATAAGAATCCAATTTAAAACTTAATAATGAAAATTCAGTAAATTAGACATAATGGGACCAGTTATAATATTATTATTTTGATTGGATTCAAATATCTCTTTCAAGATACCAAGTTGGAATTATTTATCGACGAAGTGCTAACAATTTTATTTTTCACGGTCATCCAAACAATTTACGTAATTCGAACGTCCATCAATTCTATTCAAAGAGTCCTATTTACGTCCTATAGAGCTGTTTTTTATCAAACCCACGTTTAAAGCCTTTTTGTGCGATTTTTTTCTATCTTCACAATTAATATTCTAGAAAAATACATATCTACTCGTAAGTAGGTATCAATTTCAGGAGACTGTTTCGATTTTTAAATGAATATAAAGTTTAAAAGTTGAGTTTTTTCGTTGTTAACTTACCTAATTGCAAAAACATTAATGTAATCTTTCTGACTCACTTATTTAAAGAATTAGTAAATAAACCATTAGCTGTGATAGCCTAGTGGTTAGGACGACCGACTTCTAATCGGAGGTCGTGGGCTCGATCCCGGGGCACGCACCTCTAACTTTTCGGAGTTATGTGCGTTTTAAGTATTTAAATATCACTTGCTTTAACGGTGAAGGAAAACATCGTGAGGAAACCTGCATGCCTGAGAGTTTTCCATAACGTTCTCAAAGGTGTGTGAAGTCTGCCAATCCGCTTGGCCAGCGTGGTAGACTATGGCCAAAACCCTTCTCACTCTGAGAGGAGACCCGTGCTCTGTAGTGAGCCGGTAATGGGTTGATCATGATGATGATGAAATAAACCATTATTCATTTTATACAGACTTTCTCAATAGGCGTAGTAGCTATCACGTTCATAACTATTTACACGAATAGTGTACCGACTATGGAGTATCAGTTATAAAAAGAAATCTAAACTTTTTTATAACAAAAATGTATTTTGTATTATAGGACTATAGGTAGACCAGAATTTCATGGAAAATAGGAAAATTAAATTTTGTAGTAAGCAACACTAGGTTAACTCGGCTGCCCTAGTGATAAACAAAGTAATTACATTCAGAACACCTTACATGGGATCGTTTCACGAAACGAAAAATCAAGCAACTGCATTTTAACCCAGATAAGCCTACTGTCCTATATGTAGGACAGTGAAAATAAAAAAATATATCAAAGTACCCATTTAAATGGTTGATTTCATTTGTTGTGATATGAAGTAAGGAGACTATGTTTATTATAGTAAAAATATAAAATCGACGTTTTATTTATTATTTTTCGATATATTTCACTAAAAAGTGCGCAATAAAAGCGCTTTGCAGAAACGGCCCACAAGAGATATGTATAAAAATCTGAAATTTATGTTTAGGTTGCAAATTTCACATTTCACATGTTCTGGATAACCTCTTCTTTACTTTGTATAACAATTTTTTTGATATAATATTTCATAAAGTGGAAATAATTTACGACAAAAAGTGGTGGACTATATATAGGACAGTAGGATAATACAGGTAACTTTTTATGTTCAGACCGCTAACTGCTCATGGGATAATAGACGCCTTGAACAGCTTCCGATGGTGAGAAAAATGACAGAGAGGTAACGATATGTATTCTACCCCTCCTTGTTGACCCCGATTGCCCTACTGACGAAGGTGATGAAGAAAAGGGTGATGAAGATAACGTGGATGCTGAATAACTTGCTATGTAACATATTACTTCAACCTGTAGAAATATCTCTCCAAGTTGAGTATCCCATTAGTGATACCGAAGAGCAACTTGCTGTTAGTTGATCAGCTCAGCGCAAAATAATTTACGCGTGGAGGAAAAGAGGCTTAGCAACATCTTCAGTGGTTTGGCTTGAGGTTCAAGGAGCTTTACAAGATAAACTTCAGATTGACTGGTTCGGAAATTTACATTATTGGTCACACAGAGTGGGCATTAGAGTCAAGAAATGGCACACGCTATTACTTACAAATAATATCTTTCTGAACGTTTTTGCATGGCAATTATTGTATAAAACAAAATACGGGAAACTCGATCACCTAAGCTTCCGCAGGAGAGTAACAACAGCTTTGATTGAGTCAAACAGAAAATTTGGGGCCAATGGGGCCAAGTCAATCGTCCCAATATGAACGTGATGACAGCTGGAAAGATCAAGGCATAACCAATTCAATCATTTCGTTATTCTTCAATCAAAAGAAAGACTGACCGTCAATGTCATAAAAATGTTAGACGCGCTGCATAAATTTCATATAGAAGTATGTGCTATGTGTTTTGTAAATTATCATACATAAGTCATCACACTGCAAAATTGATATACTAACATTAAAATTCATTTTTTGTACCCTTTTCATAAATAGATAAATGTATTAGGCCGTTTTCAGTTAAGGTCAATACTAACCCTTACTTACTACCTATTATCCTACTGTCCTATATATAGGACGGGCATTTCCCGGAAAACCTTTAGGAAAATATTTTTTTTAATATTTTTTTTATTCATTTTAAAGCTAATGCAACTCAAGAAATTAGTTTACTGTAAAGATTTTGAGTAAAAATAGTTTCAGGCTTATCTGGGTTAAATACAAAAACAAAGTAATCAACATCCAATTACTTTGTTTTTGTGTTGTGCTTGTTGTTTACTTGGTTTTTGTATTTATATTCCGGGTTAGTGTGTGCAGTTACTTTGTTTGGGCAATTCAAATTTCAGTAAACGGTTCAAGTTATTTGAAATATTAAACTGTGGCAAAAAACTACTCGACATAAAACTTTTGTTAATGCAAAAAAGTCAATTTCACAAAAAATTTTAGTTACTTTGTTTATCGCTAGGGCAGCCGTAGTGTTGCTAACCTTGGAATTTCATTTCCGTATTTTTCATGAGATTCTGGTCGACCTGTACCTAATACCTAAAGTGCATTTATACTTTCAAGATTTGCACAAAGCTCTGCGGACCGCCACACTTAAAATTCAATTGGAAACCAATCTCAAATCCTTCAGGGTCCGTAGTTGTTTATTGCAATGTCTCAGTTCTTTATCTGGACTGTATAAAACGTGTAAAAGGAAGTGGAAATAAATTCCAAGCGGGGATAATTTTAGCGAGCGAAACCAATCTCAAGAGAAAACTACCAGTCTCAAGAACTAGTTCTCTAGAGCTCCTTAATAATATAAATATATGTCGCAGAGTAGAGAATGGGACGTCAAGACATAGTGGTCTTGGGCGTATTCGGATAGCGGAGGTTGGTTGGTATTTTAGAATAAATGTGTCAACTGTCGAGGGCTTGACACTTGGAGATGAATTGACATGGACTTTTGAAAAAGATATCGAGCCGAGGATACGTGGAAAGTTGGAACCAACCTAAATCCGGCCGCGATCCGACTTCGCCACGTTCCTAAAGGGAATCCGTTCGTATCCGGGCCGCGTGTGCATATTTAAGTGCGATTGTAGAGTGATAAACTGTGATTAAACTATTCAGCTTGAATCGAGTCTTATTTCCGTGATTTACAATGGACGAAGAGCTGATAGACAATGACTGCCCACGATAACGAGATCAAAACCTTCGGCCCTCCGTTATGTATAATTATTATCTGTCTTATCATCGAGCATATTCGGAAATATTCTTCCTATTCGTGTGTTGTCTAAGACAACACATGTTGTCTAAATGAAGACAACTTGTCTTCATTTAGACAACACACGTTTAGTATACTTTAAGTATTTACTATATTTTATCTTAAAACCATAAATATACGTTGCTATACATCTTCAGCTATGAAAAAAAGATGACACCCAGTCATCCTTTTCTCATCTTCATCGTGTGGTGACTGGTGACTGCATAGAATAAAATATTGGTCTCTGCTGCGCTACGACCTAGAAGGAACAGCGCGTACCAGCGAAGTGCGGCAACAAAAGGTACGCCATATTGGCGTACACGAGTCAGTCTCGTTGTCAAGTCATGCATGTACATATATTTATCTAAGCAACATTCTAGACTGTACAAAATATTTTTTTTCCATTAACCGGGTCAATGGCATAACCGGCATCATTATTCTAACACGCACACAAGTTTCGTTGCATGTAGTCAATACACACTTCGGTATTGCGTTGCCGCATTCAGCGAGCTTCTTCATAGATAGTGCTCCGTCTGTAAAGTCTATGGGTGACTGCTTCACTCCATCGATAGTAATTAACTAAATCTCTTTGCACTAGGTATACGTAAAATTGTGTTTAATAAAATACTAGCGGTCCGCTCCGGCTTCGCCCGTGGTACATATATAGTCTATAGCACTCAAGGATCACGTACATATCCAACAGTGAAAGAATTTTTGAAATCGGTCCAGTAGTTCCTGAGATTAGCGCGTTCAAACAAACAAACTCTTCCACTTTATTATATTAGTATAGATAGTATAGACTAGTGGATCCGGAAGACGTCGTTCTGCCCGGTGACGTACCGACATCGGCGCCACCTACCGAGACGTAGATTACCTGTACCTTCCCGGGTAATACCCAACCAGGATTGAAATATACAAACAAAATTTCATCCAAATGGGTCCAGCCGTTTAGGAGGAGTTAGGTGACAAACACACAAACGGAAGAATTATATAGGTACGGGTGAGAGACTCTGCCGTATCCATGCGACGGGATGTTTGACAGTTACGAAGCCCGTGAACATTTTGTATGGGAAAATGTTTTTACTTTTGTTTTATTTTTTCGTCAATTTTCCGATGTTTTGAATAGTTATTTTGCTATTCGGGATGAAGACAAATACAACAAATCAATAACCATGAAAATCGCTCCAGCCGTTCTCGAGTTAGAAGTGTTCGAAATAACATGACTTTAGTAGATTTTAGTAGACTTTAGTAGGATATAAGATTCACATTGTAACTTAGTCAACTTCCCAGTCGCAATGATGTGTATATGGCCTTATGTGTGTGCGGGTAGTCCCGGGTTCAATTCCCGGTAGGGTCAGTTTATGAATTTATAATTTCGGAATTAACTTGGGTCTGTTTTGATGAGAGGTTTCGCCCGCGGCTAGCCGCTAGTTGCTATCCAACAAACAAAGTATCCTATGTCCATCTCAGTTATCCCTGTGCCAAGTTTAGCTCAATTTGTTAGGGGTTGCTCAGGGGAACACACACACACACACACACACGCGCACACCACACACACACAGACACACACACAGACACACACACAGCCACACACAGACACACACACACACGCACGCACGCACGCACGCACGCACGCACGCACGCACGCACGCACGCACGCACGCACGCACGCACGCACGCACGCACGCACGCACGCACGCACGCACGCACGCACGCACGCACGCACGCACGCACGCACGCACGCACGCACGCACGCACGCACGCACGCACGCACGCACGCACGCACGCACGCACGCACGCACGCACGCACGCACGCACGCACGCACGCACGCACGCACGCACGCACGCACGCACGCACGCACGCACGCACGCACGCACGCACGCACGCACGCACGCACGCACGCACGCACGCACGCACGCACGCACGCACGCACGCACGCACGCACGCACGCACGCACGCACGCACGCACGCACGCACGCACGCACGCACGCACGCACGCACGCACGCACGCACGCACGCACGCACGCACGCACGCACGCACGCACGCACGCACGCACGCACGCACGCACGCACGCACGCACGCACGCACGCACGCACGCACGCACGCACGCACGCACGCACGCACGCACGCACGCACGCACGCACGCACGCACGCACGCACGCACGCACGCACGCACGCACGCACGCACGCACACACACACACACACACACACACACACACACACACACACACACACACACAGACACGTCAAACTTATAACACCCGTCGTTTTTGCGTCGGGGGTTAAAAATAACGATTGCAACCCGCAGTAATTTGTACAATCCCACGCAAAATTTACGACAAAAATCATAAACAATATGAAATTGGAAAATTTTTAGTCGACTCATCAATTCAGCTATGAAAAGGGGAGCATATACACATCGATAACATTCTAATCAAGGCTGTTAACTTTGTTACGAAATACGAAACTTTTGTTCTGTTCATGGCCATGTTAACGTATAAAAATAAATATTTTTATCAAGAAACTTATTACAATAGATGTTAGCGATTTTCGGAATTTTCATTGCCAAATACGAAAGCTAAAGAAGTTTGCAAGCAAATTGTATTATTTATGGTTAGAGGTAAATTTACTTTATATCGTGTATTTAATTCCATATAAAAAGGCTTTACTTATGTTATTTGTTTTGTTCAGAAATGGTTCAAGAAAATAGCACAATTCCGTTCTGAGTGATTCTAAGCTGTCTTATGATAATGTAAATGTAAAGCACTAAGGAACACTGAACAGGCGATTAACTCTTTCAAGTTCAGACTCAATGAAGATGATAGGTCACGTCACTTCTTCAGAGTTAACGCTTTCAACGATAAAATTATAACATGAAATAGAAATTTTAAGCTAGTGCAAGCTTAAAGTTAAAATCTTTACACAAAGACCTTGTTGACTCGCTCTGTTAATCTTGCACGATTTGCCATAATCCTTAATTTATCTTTAAACCTATATAGTTAAGTAATATTATAAAAAAAAATTGACCAACATATTCTAACATACTAACAAATCGTGGGAAACTTGAGATGTATTTGAGATGAAACATGTAGGACGTAGTTTCAATTCTCTAGAATGAATTTGAAAAATTCCAACGAGATCTTTAAAAAAAAGATCTTAATCTACACGTACAAAGTCACGGGAAAGTGCCAGTTGTAATTAATATTTAGGAATGTTTTGCAAAGATGATTTAGAGCTTCCATTCGGAAGTGAACAAACAGATGCAGCGATATGAAATATGACGTAACTCTACCCTATGTAGTGATTTCATGAAAAAAATGATTAGGAAAAATGTTTTGGAATAGTTATTTAAAATAAAAAATTAAACTGTCTGTCTGGGATATCAAAATAACTCTCGTTTATTATTATTATTTGCCGTTTTTTTGCTAATTTTATCTGTGCTACTTTTTGCAACGGCAGATTTTGACGATACTTTCGCAGGCAGGTAGAGGACTACGCAGAAACTGATCTAGGCTTCTTTTTATCTAGTAAAATAAGGTTCCTACAGAATAGATTTATACCAAATATATAATACTAGAGGATGCCCGCGGCTTCGCCCGCGTGAATTTCGGTTTTAAACAAATCCCGAGGGAATCGTGGATTTCCGGTTCCCGTTCCCTCTCCCTTTTTCAACCATTATATCTACTATCAAGGAAGTTTGCTATAGTAATCCACCTATAGCTGTAGCTATAGATTTCAGGTTTTTCAAAATCCCGTGAGAACTGTGCATTTTTCCAGGATAAAAATAAGTAGCCTATGTTTTAAGTCAGGGCATAATCTATCTCCATTCAAAATTACAGCAAAATTGGTTCAGTAGTTGCGGCGTGATTGAGTAACAAACATCCAAACATCCACACTTTCACATTTATAATATTAGTAGGATGTATCCACAAATATCTATATAAACTCTAATAAACGAGGTTTTGTTTCGCTCAACGTCCATTGTGATATAAACAGGAAAACATTAAATTGACAACAGAAAAGGGGAGCTGGTTGGAATGATAAGAAATAACGCTTCAATTTCCTGCAAATTGACGCTACAGATACAATGATTAATTAAAAGAAAGCACTGCGATGAATGGCTGAATGTTGTCGGAATGAAAGGAAAGAGGCTCATGGGAAATTGGTTCTCATAGAGCGAAAAACTTTCCCTAAGCCCTTCAAAGAATAAAGCTACTTTTAGCGTCGTTATAATACTTTTGTAGAGACAAAAATAATGAATATTAAATTACCAAAGTTGGGTATATTCGTAAAATATTCTATTGCAATAGAGAAAATCTTTGTTTTCATTTAGCATTAGGGCATAATATTCTGGTAATCGATTGTAGCCAATATTTCTATTAATGCGGTGGGTGTGACGGAATATTAACGAAGAACAAACATGAAGAACATAAGGAATATTTCCATAGGTGGAAATCCGATAAAGATTTACATACCTACACTGTAATCTTTACTTTTATTTAGTGTACGTGGTATACAAACATATACGTTCGTGATGTCACGTAATGTGACGTCAACATAAAAGTATGGAAGATGCTGTAAGAGTCGATATAGTTTAGACCGTGTAGGTACATGAATAGGGCACGATATTAACAAGTAAAGATATTTAAAATATAAATTTTACTTCTGCCATTTTGGTTTTAGAAAAACTGCATAGTTAGACTTAGACCGATAGTGTCTCATTTATTAAAATCCATCCAATCGCTGGTGAATGCGATTAAGGCAAGTGTTTAATGAATCCCATAATATCTGTAGATACACATGAAAAACATAATTGATTTCTCATAGTCAGATAATATAATTGTAGTCAAGTATTGCAAGAATGTGCTAAAACATGCCGAATCCGTCGGGCCACGAAACGACCCTTGCGCGATACCTGTTATAAAGATGGCAAAACTAACTTTCTTGAACAACTACAAGACTAAAGTGAGTTGAAAAACTCACGGCAACTTAAATCAGTTCCAAGTGCACAGTAGTTTATTACGAGCGTTTGAAATGCAAAATTTGCAAAGATACGATCTTCAATTAACCGCCTCGTTATCACAGTGTTCCCGTAGAACAAAACGAAACGAAATAAAAACACGAATCTTGGGCATGACCACATTTGAAATAATACAGTTTTTCTCTTTGTTCGTTTTTCTTTTTCAGTTTTGTGATGAAATTATGTTTGAAATAGAATGTCGTATATATTTTGTTAGTTGCGTACATATTTTTTTCATCGCCTATCCTTTTATATGTCAGAACTATACAAATCCCCAAAAGGTCTGATAAATAAACTCGCCAACAAAGAATCGGTCGTTTCGGTTATTGAAATAAAACTATTGTGACCAGCTGGTCGTATTGATCGGGCGCGAGTTTTTTTTTTTGTCCAAAAAATATCAATCAGTAGTCAGACGTTGTTTAGGTAGTTACTTTTTTAGGAAAAAATGTTAGGTATCACAATTTCAATATATCAATAATTTCATATTATTAATATTTATTATTGGCTCATTAGGCTTCTCTTGATTACTTCACTTAGAATTTCGGGTCAAGTTATACCTATCTCGGGTAGGTACTCGAAATATTTTAAATAAAATTAGCGCAAAATGTAAGCTTTTAAAGGGTTAGGTACAACGATCCTGATTTTTAACAAAACTGTGAGAAATCTATCCTAGATTTATTCATCTAATCAAAATGAGCACAATGAAATTAAATCGTCTTAACTTTGATAACAAAAAAAATTTTTTTTCGACGATATCGAAAAACTAAAAAATAGCATTTTAGAGCAATGCTTAGAAAACTTTCTATTCTATTTTTATATTACGAGACGCTAAAGCATATATTTCAATATGAAAGTCATGTGTTTATAGTTTTTGAATTATGGCTTATAAAAAATAAATACTCAATATACTCTTACTGCCATTGACGTAATAATACTTACGTTAATGCTTACTGCACAATTCTCACCTAAAATGCTAAATTGGTCTAGTTGCTTTTGCGTGGTGCGCGCCCAATCAAACGAACTGACAAGCTAATTAATAATTGATTTATCAAATATTAGAAACACATATATATATAGATAGAGCACTAGGTACTAAGTACTCATAGGAACATCATGTAAATTTTATAGTTCACATCCAACGCAACACCCACATCGTTTGCTGGTATCCATCAACTGTGTAGGTACAACAGAGACATGCAGTAATATTAATGACCCACTTAGTCCGACTTTGATTATGAACATTAAGTGCATCTCTACCCGGTTCTCTCATATTTGACATATATATTCATGCTTGCTTACATCCTATTACAATTTATGTCGATGTGACTGACTGAAAGAAGACTGGCTTTTCCGAAGAAAATCCGTCACGTAGGTAAAACCGACTTCTGTGGATGGCGTAGCCAAAATGTCACTACTATTCTAAAAGGTCACAGTAACACAAATGCCTGATTTTAGGTTTTAAAGAGCACCCAAAAATATGTCAGACTGCCTGCGAAAAAGTAAGTGTTTGCTTTATTTATATATAGCGTCTGAAATTACACAGATGATACACACGTTAATAACACAGAGGAAATATAATATGGTCGGCCTCTACTCCTAAATTTAGGTTAAATTAAAGAGTAGAGGCCGACCATATTATTATAATGTATATATTAATAATTTATTTAGTGTTACTCTTTGTTACTACAATATTTTATTCAACATGGATACAAGAGCTCACAAAATTTTTATCTATTATCCTATTAAGTATAAACGTACTCACACACAAAAAAAAACCCAGCTTATATAATTAGTATTTCGTACTTGGAAATACTAATTTTATTATTACAAACGTGAAAAACAGGCTTTCGATAATGATAGCGTTCCGTCTTAATTTCTTTATTGATTTTGAAATTGGACATAATCGCAGGCAAATAAATGTATCCAATACCAAAACCAGTGGATTAATAAAGAACAAAGTGTAAATATTGCCATCGATAGAATGCGGGACAACTCCTGACAGTCGTGATGTATCGGACATCTGATAACATGGCTCCCTTGTTTACGCTGAAAGGGAAACATCGACAACTACTCATAACAAAAGTAGTCAAAGATGGATGATTATTATTATTTATTTCTTCCTCAAGAATTATTTTCAAAATATGTATTACAAATAAATAAAATTGAAATTTATATTTGTGTTTTCGAAATAACTGCCTCTTACGCGTACTCTGCGGTTTATTGAACAATTTTGATTTTTTTTCTGCCATTCCATTTTTTTATCTTATAAAGTGATATTGAATATCTGCATTAATGGTCAAGTTTCCTTTTATTTAACGTCTACGTCATACATAATATATTATGTATAATAATAATATAATTGATTACATCAGGCACCGAGACTAATTTATTTTATTCCCAGACTTAAACTGTCAGACCAGAAGAAATCTTTATTCATGCTTATCTATATCTTCACCTGTCAGTCCCATTCCAGGGAACGGGAATGGTACTGACAATGAATTCTTGCAAATCGTTTGATTCACCGTGTTCTTATTTTTTCTACCTTACCCGTGGCCTTACCTAACTCAAACAATCTTACACAGAAAACGTTCTTGTCTATGTCAAAGATGAATACCTATAACATTTCACGGAAATTAAAATATTTTTATTAACTCTATGAGACGTCGAAAGAGTGTACCTATATCATTAACATAAAATATACAACCAAGAATCTCACTACCTTCTAATTTCTTTATCATAAGTCCGTCCGTAAGGCATTGTGTATGGTAGTAATAAAAATGCACTCAAATTAACTTTTTCTTTTAAATACGGTGCAATTTTAATTTGATTTGTTAACTGAATAAAAACCATGCCCCGTACTGCAGTCGCGTGAACGTGAGTGCTTTGTCTCGGACACTTTTTGAGCGTAATTGTGAGTCTTGGTCTTGCGTATATAGTAAGTTAACGAAACTTTATGTAATAAATATACGTAAATTGTGGTTACTTTTCTAAAGTGTAGACGTATACAGTATCGAAGAATAAGAATTTAAATTAAATTTAAATTAAAAAGTATCTACTTCAGAGTGCCAAGTTTTTTTACTGGCAATGCTAAGTAAATGCTAGAACAATTCAAAAGCTCTTGAAATGTAGTACGTGACAAATGTGGTTGATTGGTTGATTTATTACACGTGAGTTAAAATCCAGGAGCATATCGCTGGTCTAGACAGATTAACAGGTTGTTATATTCAGATTTTTCAGGAGACAACATTCGGTAGGTATTATGTATTTCAGCCGCTATCATTCAACTCACATATATTATGTTTAAAGGTTATTTATCCATTTGGCAGTATTCACGTACACTTCTTATTTTTATAAGGTTTCCTAATTAAATTAAAAAACTAAATTAAATATTTTGAAAACTAAATTAATGAAATACATGTTCATCAAAAGAAGCGATTAAAATAAATACCTAATATTATATACAGCTTTCAAACTTTACTCATATAACATGACACGGCGACCGCAATAATTCATATCTTTATATTTTATTGAAGCTGCAACCTACGACCAAATGGATACTAATAATTGACATTAATCCCGACTTATGAGATAATAGCCCCTGTTCTGCAATTTACTCCACCGGAAGGTTTAGCAGTAAATCATTGTTAGAAAGGTCGCAATTAATCGAAGTGAAGGCTCATAATTATCAGGTTAAGCACGTAGACCCGAAGGCCCACCAATCAACTTAGATTTACAATCGACCCATGCGGAATTAAACTTAGATGATATTTTTAAAGTTTTTAAACTGCTCTACTACGGCATTTTCGTATCGTAATACTTTTAAGACTTGGAATTGTATTTTAACGTCACCATAGAAAATAATTTCAAAAACCGACTTCAAAATATAATAAAACCGGCCAAGTGCGAATCAGACTTCAGACTCAAACACCGAGACTTCAGAAGTAAAAGTACAATCTGTTTTTCCTTAGTATGTAGTTTTAAAAAGTAAACAAATCTCAAAAATCTTCTCGGAGAAACGCGTAAGGTCTATCCTAATTGGCTATCTAAATCAAGTATGTATGTATGGGGACACCCTTTAATTTCCAACTTTTTTAGTAAGGGAAAAATTTCGAAAAATAAACTTTTAAAGGTAAATTTTTATACTTATAAGTTTTTGCGAAAATCTAAATTTGCCCATATCTTTTTATCGTGTTGATTCAGGACCTTGATTTTTCATCTAATAGGGACTATAGACTTCAGTATCTGGTATAAATTTCAACTTGCTAGATCCACCCGTTCCTGAAAAATCGGTGGTGACACACGGACAGACGGACGAGAAAGTGATCTTATAAGGGTTCCTTTTTTACCTATTGAGGTACGGAAGCCTAAAAATAACAGATAATAATATATTGAGGTGCGCATCGGTTTCGTCGTTTATTTTTATGCCCACTCGACTTCAACTTAGCACTTACAGTTACTAAATCCTTAAAGTTTATGTGGGCACTGGGCAGCATCATGATTGAAGAGTTGGATACCAAAAACAAGAGATAGATCACCTCAAAAACTCGATTGAAAAAACACGAGATAGATCACCTTGCAAACTCGATTGAAAAAACACGAGATAGATCACCTCGCAAACTCGATTGTAAAAACACGCAAATCTGTCCACAAATAGGTATTATAAAACGTTAGTTTTACTTTACGCAAAACCTGAAAGTAGTTTGTTCAGAATCAGTAACAAAATCGAATCCAACCATTTTTATATAGTGTTATATTTTTGTCCAAAAATATTTTGAAATCTTACAAGCTTAGACACAATGATTTACCGCGCATCAGCTGACGGTCGGCACACAGCGGCGGTCATTCAACTCGCGTCGATCGCAACTCGCTGCGGCGACGGCTTGCGGTGACCATTTTTTTCGAGGACAACGACGCAAAATAACAAGCTTATAACTTCGTTACTTTTCATTATATTTTTTTGAAATTTTGTATAAATATTCTTAATGTAAAAATATTTGACACGTGTTTCGGTTTTTGCGCAAAGTAAAACTAACGTTGTATATATAATAATATACTCGCCGCATTGAAAACAATCTGAATTCATTTCCGTTAATCATTCGTTTATTAATCGTTCATATACATACAAACTTGCATCAACCGAAATGTTTCGATATGCTGACCGCATGCTTGCTTGCACCGTCCAGTCCATAAACCGCTGCACGTCCTAAACTCAACGCATTTGCATTTTCGAAAATGCAAATAAATCAGAAGTACCTACCGGTTTTCACAATGATGACCTCATCCGTAATTATTTGACGAAACCAATGAAAAATCTAGGTCGTTAAAGTTTTAGATTTAAAAGTTTCTCTATAGTGATTACTTTTTTATTTAGATTTTTATTCTATTTTATTAGATTAGTTTTAATTTATATTAAATGTTAGTTTTAGTGTAAATGTTTGTTTCTTACATAATTGTAATATGAATTTATAATTACACATGAGTAATAGAGTATTCAAATTACACATGGAAGTAATAGATTTAATTTAAATGCAATAATTAATTCGATATCCTACATTGTATCGATTTCATATAGGTATCTAATTCAATTAATGTCTCAGAGCAACACGCCCACGACTCGCACTTTACGAAGCCGATACAAAGTTTTGATTAATCTGCTCTTTCCATTCCAAGTTGCACCTGGAAAAGACTCATTTCAACTTTATGTTTCATCTCGCTAAGAGTATGACTCGGATGAAGGTGTAAACATCTGCTCGCTATGTCTGTGTAAGTACTTATTTGGAAATGAAATGAAAATTATAGTCGGAAATGGGGCTACTTTTGTCTGCCCTTCTTAACATGTGTAGAATTGTAAGCACCATTCCGAACCAGTGGTAGATTCATTTGTCGATTCAAAAGCACTTGTAAAAGTTTATCTGAATAAAAAATATGTCTTAGACTTGCCTATACACAAGTTTAAGAACTCTATTAAAAGTATGCTCATAAAAAAAAGCTTATTATACAATTGAAGATTATATAAACGATAAAAAAGCTTGGATTTAACTCGTTCCAGCAATGCGCGAGACGGCATTTCAATCATGTACATTAATAATAATAATTGTTATAATGTTATTTTTTAAAAAGAGCAACCGCCGAGTTTCTTGCAGGTTCTTCTCGGCTGGAACTGCATTCCGAACCTGTCGTAGATTCAGTTGACGATTCAAAAGTACTTGTAAAAGTTTATTTGAATAAAAAACTTTTCTATTCTATTCTATTCTATTTGATGACAGCAAGGCATAATTTTTAAAAAATTCAAAAATTTTAGTAGTCAAACTTTTGTACCTGAACAAACCTGAAAAAAAAAAGAAATTCTCAACCCTGAAATAGATTAACTGATTGACTAAATATTATGTAGTTGATATAAAAGAGTAAGGAATTCAGAATAATTCGCAATTAAATCAAATCTTGTAGGTAGGTATGTCCCATAAAAAATATTTTTGAAATCAGTATGTTTGCATAATTTTCAATCCAAGTATATTTAAGTTCAAACATTACTATTCTAAATAATATAGCCTGTGTTTCCCGGAAACCCCATAATAGTAAATCCATTGACATCTCATTCATCAAAATCCGCTTAGTAGTTTAGGCGAGGGGCTATAGTGGGGCATACATAAATACAAATTTACATACAATACATACTTAAGTAAACTTCCAAAAAAGCATAACCCTTCCTTAGTCGGGTTAAAAGGGACCCTGTTTCGATTTATTTGCTGCTAAGAGTAAGTACAATATAGTTACCCCAAGTGGCCCGTACACCTTCGCCGAGTACTTTGCCTGAGTGCATTGAGCGAATGTGTACAAGGCCATATTAAAATCAAGGAAAAAGCCAGAGTTCACTTTGCATACAATATTAGCAATTTTACCAACGGTTAAAGCTTTTAATTTGAAAGGCACAGCAGTGTCACCTCCGAGCATTTGTCAAGATTGTCTCGTTATCTTTTCAACTTGAGGGGTTTTCCTTATATTTTATACAATGTTATATTTCTTTCTTCCTTGACTTATTGTTATGCTAAAATCTTAGAACACGGTAAACGGGAGGAGTTAAAATACAGGTAGATAGGTAGGTAAATATAATTTTAAATCTTGTGATATTGTAAACTAAGAAAATTAACATTAGTATTTACATATTAATTAATTTTTCTTCATGTTAATACGTAATCCAACGCAATAATTCTACTAATAGAAGCCGTTATATTGATATTTAGGTTCCATCAGGACCTACTTGCTGTAAGTTTATTTTATATTATTTATATGTACTAGTATATTTATAGATATATACACGTTCTTCGTATTGGTATATAAATATTTTTAAACTTCTAAGTAGATTTCAATATGGTTTTCGCCATGATTTCGGCAATTCATGAAGTTAACTGGTTTATACCAGTGGTAGATTCAATTGACGATTCAAAAGTACTTGTAAAAGTTTATTTGAAAAAAAACTTTTCTATTCTATTCTATATACATATCAGTGGATATAATCAGTGGACAAGCAACCTGTATAGTGTACATGTACAGGTTGCTTGTCCACTGATTCTTGTGACTAAGCGGAGCGGACTTCGACCAATGATATTATTGAGAAATGACGTGATAAGATTATAGCGTCATCAGTCTATCAATAATGTGATTGGTGAATTGGTCTGCTGAACACGTCGCCGCTACGCCCCGTTTCAGTGGACATGAGCCCTTCATCTTTAAAATAGGCAAACTCTTCCGCGCGACTTCAAAGCAAGTCAGCTATAAGCGTTTATGTAATTCATTGGAAATTCCTTATTCAAATTACTCTGGCGATTAAATTTTAATTCGTTGAAATATTCAAAGTAAAAAAGAACGATTAAAATCGTTCTTCGACTTAAAATCGACTTTGAATATTTCAACGAAATACATAAGCAGTCGAAACATTTTTATAGGTCAAAATAAGCACGAACTTCCGAAATATACATATCTTTCGATCCATATTCTAAGATCCTAGAACAAAATCGCAACAGTATACGATATTGATACAAATATAAATTCATTTGAATTGATAAAATCTCCTGAATAAAGTGTAGCCGAATTTACCAGAATAGGTAACATTGGAAAGAATGAGTGGGTATTTTTTAAATGAATTTGTAGAACCGCGAACATAACGTTCTTGAATTCATAAAATCCCAACGTATAATACTCGTATTTGCATAAAGAATTAAATTTAAAAACATATGTAATGTATGTGTTAGGGTGTAACACGAATGAGATTACAATATTATTTATGTAGCCGGAAATACCACACTAATTTATTTTTTATGCCACCGTATTATTTTATTTTAAACCATACCAACTAGGGGGACAGACGGCATTGAAATAGTCGCAGGTTACTGCTGGAGTCTGGAAACAATTTCTTTCAGGAGACATATATTCAGAAGTTGACGTCCATCGGTTGGAATGGTAAATACCATACTAGATATCAAGGGCGTCGCCAGGTAGGGGCAGGGGGGGCAGCTGCCCCCCCCCCCCCCCCTAGAGATTTGAGAAAGTATAAATATGCTATAGTTTGAAAAGAAAATTCTGATTTTTTTAATATGTTGTTAGGACCACTACCAGTAGGTACTCTCCAATTTTGCAGTTTCGGAAGACATGTGCTAACTTTGCAGCACTTGAAAAATACGACTGACCTATTTACACTTTTCGCATACTATAATATCACCAGCTTGCCCCCCCCTTGGCCAGCGGCTGGCGACGCCCTTGCTAGATATACATAGGGTTCAGGCCGCTGTAGACTCCACTCATCATCCATCATTATCAGCCTATTACCGACCCACTACAGGGCACAGAATGAGAAGGGTTTAGGCCGTAGTTCACCACGCTGGTTAAGTGCGGATTGGTAGACTTCACACGCCTTTATGAACATTATGGAGAACTCTCAGGCGCAGATCCTCACGATGTTTGGAAGGAGGTGATATATTGAAGGAAGTGATATTTAATTGTTAAAGCAAGTGATATTTAATTGCTTAAAATGCACATATGTAACTCCGAAAAGTAAGAGGTGCTCGAGGATTGAACTCGGTCCTCACGAAAGGAGATCGGTGTCTTAACCACTAGGCTATCATCGCTTGCAGACTCAGATAAGTGTCTGATTAGCCTAAACGTAAGATTTGTCACTTTCTTACTTTATGTCAAGTGACAAAGACATAAGTTGTAGATAGCTATCTGATACTTATCAGAAGGTAGTGGAACAGGCCCTGAGTTTAATAAATTGTTTATTAGGTAGGAAATGTACCTACGCAGATGGATCTGAGAGGCAACCGCATCTCAAGAGAACCCAATGAGGAATACGATGTCTGGAGAGTCGGAAGTTTAACTAAGTTATCATCAAACGCGAGTTAATTAATTAATTATTAATGACGTCTATATCGCTGTGTATGAATAATTATAATTATATTGAACGACGCCGTCAATTTAAGCAGTAACTTTGTCTTATCAAGTAGACGGTTCAAACTTATCTGATCGTATTCTGGGGCGATCCTTGCTAGAGACTTATGTCTAACAGTGGACGTCTATCCGTTAATATGATTTAGACGATGATAATGATGATGAGGAAAAAGAAGAAGATGATGATGAAACTTAGAAGTTGTTACTTCAGCTAAATTGTTTAAACAACGTTGAATGTAATGGTGCTGCCAAACCGCAGTTAGTATTGCGGTATATATATATATATACATATATAGTAACATTTTGTCACAAATATTAGCAAAGTTTTAATTTTTTTCATGTTTATGAAACATTTTTAACAAATGTTTATTAAACATTTTGCAACAAGTAAGTATAACAAATAATAACATTTTTTAAACAAGATTAACATCGGCGACTGAGGGACGTGCGGAATACGAGAGGGGGAACAAGCCCGCGCAACGTGCATCTTATCAGTGTGGCATTGAAAACATCTAACAAAGATCACAAATGTTATAAATGTTGTAAATGTTAGTAATGTTAAATAATGTTTATGCAACATTTCTAATATCAGTATAGCAGCACTATAATAATGCGTTTATAATTCCATTTTGTGCACAGATGCAAAACTCACAATGAACCGTGTTATAAAATCGTAAAACCGTACGGCAATATGTCAGGACTGTCATAAACCTGATCGTTTAGGGATAATGTGAAAACGAGCCGCGACACGATCTCGTCTACTACATTGTTGAAACGTGTGATAAAATAGCTCCATTAGACAATGAAATAACCTTTACCTAGTCGACGATAGTTATGCTTGAAAACTCCGAATATCACATCACGTTGTCTCGACTATAATTGTATTATTTATGCCGAACCATTCTATATTTCACGTAAGTATACGAGTTAGCACTTAACTGCGATCTCACCTGAATGTAAATGTGACAATGCAGGCTAAGATCAGTTTCTACGAGGCATCGGGCCAGTGCGCAAAATCTTATCGGCATAGTTTTGCCAGTGGTAATTAGTCTGTAACCGAAGCTTTCCATCAGACAAGACCAGATACAGTGTAGAAATTCTAATTTCTGTCGGGAGTTTAACTTTTAAGACCACTTGAACTTATAAGACCACTTGAAGTTATAACAGTACTCACTATTGTGCCAAGTGTGTCGAGACGCAAAAATGACGGGGTGTTATAAGTTTGACGTGTCTGTGTGTGTGTGTGTGTGTGTGTATGTGTCTGTCTGTTCCCCTGTAGTCCTCAAACGGGTGAACCGATTTGAATGCGGTTTTTTTTTGTTTGAAAGGTGAATTAGTCGAGAGTGTTGTTAGCTATGTTTAATTAAAATCAATCCAAGATGGCCGCCGCTACAAAATGGCGGATTTCATATTTTATCATAACGCCCTCAATATTGGTATCAATTGAAAGGGCTTGACTAGTAGAATAGCACTATGCAAATCCAAGATGGCCGCCACCAAAAAATTTCGAACGTCGGGGGTTTTTTAAATTTTTAATTTATACTTGTTACAGTATTTTGGACCATATGACTAAGGAGAAAAATTTATTCCAGTTCAAAGTTTATTTTACTTTGTATTCCTTATTTGCACGCCCGTAACAAAGACTTGTTGATCGATGTTCCTTTTGTCCACTTTATGAAAGCAAACTTCTAACTCATCCATTTTGGTTATCACCTATGCCTGACTTCTGAAATATTCAAGATATCTATGTACGGAAAAATAATAATTTTAGTCATTTAAACCTTACAAATAAAAAAAAAGAAATAGACCGTATTCAATTTATAGATAAATTTTATAAATATTTTACGGTAGGTACGCCGAAATATCACGAGTTGTTTGTTTCTTCAGGCCTGAATGGAAACGCTGAGTAGGCACGTGATATCCGTTTTAATCATGACAGAATGAAACTCGTTTGGAAATAGGTGCTCAGAGAGTCTTTAGAGTATCTATTTCCTTAGCAATATACTTATTATATTTCATAATCATTAACGATGAGCAGAAAAATAACGAGCAATTTGCTTCCTTCTTTGCCTGTAATTTTATCTTCGCAATCATCCCAATTTTTATAATTTGTCAGATAGAATTATTATTTATAGCTGTGAGTAATAGTATAACCTACTATTAAGCAGGAATTATGAAGACACTAGAGCTTCTGCCCGCGATTTCATCCGCTTGGATTCAGTTTTTTTTTCAAATCCTTTGTTTTCCGGGATAAACAGTAGCCACGATCATTCCTTGTGTAATCGTGTATCTACCTGTGAAAATTCCGTCAAAATCGATTTAGCCGTTCTGAAGATTAGCTCGGATAAACAAACAGATAGACAAACATTTAAAAAAAATCATAATTATGAGCTTAATCCTGCCAACCCGCACTGGAGCAGCGTGGTGGGGATAAGTTCTAAATCCCTCTCTCCTATGAGAGCGGAGAACCTGTGTCCAGCAGTGGGACATTAAAAGACATGAGCTTAATTGGCAGTTAATTTTTATTTTATTTTATTTATTGGTAATAGATAAATATTAGACATATCACACCTTAAAATAGTCACACAACCTGTATGACCTGTAAAATTCATTCATTCCAAATACACCAATAGCCGGACAGTTATTAATCTAGTCACATTCCACACGGCCAAACTTTAACATAAGTCATGCAATATCCAACAGGTATCAGGGAACAAACAAAGATAGCTACAGGTGAGGCCACTTACCTTTCACAATCAAACGCGCACACTTAGTTTCGAAGAGAAACTATCTAGTTTCGATCTCTCTAAACACACATCTGCATGCTTTTCTACTTTTTTATGCTTACATATAACACTCGGCGTTTTATACTTGGGAGGAAAAAGTCGAGGTATTTTTCCTCTCGATTCAGAACGCACGGAGCTTTGGGGTGTCAGCAAGCTACTGTTTGAGCGATAGCGGCAAACTTGTTGAAAGCTACTGCGCATGTGTCCACGGAATAAAGTGTAGATACACTGTTTCACCGTACTGGTGGACTTTTCATGCCTCGCTTGCAGCTCTGTCGAAGTCTCGCATATGTTTTCACGTGGAATCCTTGTTATTGAGACTCGATGTCTACGCGAGTCGAATAAATTAGTTTGACGTAGGCATACATTCGTGTTCGCAGTTTACATGCATAGTTACAAGCCTAATTCCCTGAGATTTTGTATTCATGTGTTTGTATTTATTTTTATACTAGCTGGTACCAGCGATTTCGTGCGCGTAGATTTAGGTTTTTTAAAAATCTATGAACCGTGAGATCTCTATGATTTTTCTGCAATTAAAGGTAGCCAATGTTTTTCTCCATGGTCTAGTCTATCTCTGTACCAAATTTCATCAAAATCGATTCGGCAGTTTAAGCGTGAAAGCGTAACAAACAAACTCACTTTCGCATTTATGATATTAAGTTAGGATATAGTTAGGATTCATTCATAGAGCAGGTGTAATCTCTTTATTTGCTTTACTTTTTTCATTTCAAATACTGAATTTATTCCAAATCATAATATTTGAAAATAGATTTACATATATACTTATATTGCAGACTTCTTAAAGTTTTCTTAGCATGACTTTGACTTTACTCGAAAGGGGATTTCCTTTTGAGTTTAGAACAATATTATTACCCATCTTTTAATGATCTTTAAATATTTTAGCTTTATAGATTCAATTGAGGTTGTGATCCGCGCTCTGGGGCCTACCTGGTCCAAAGGTTGTCCATCGCCATTCAGCGTGGTAATGCTGCCAGTTTGATGGGCACCTTTGGCCCAGGAGCAACCAGGGGCGGACTGTTTGAATAGGGGAAAAAAAAAACAATATCATTATACATATTATTCAATAGTTTAAGTTTCTTTGTAATTTATAATAATATATAAATAAATATTGCAATGATCTTTAAATATTTTAGGTTTATGGATTTAATTGCACCACGGTTAAAGAGTGGACCGAAATCAGAAAAGTCTGACGGTTCAAACCAATTCCGTTGTCACGCCCACTCTTAATACGACCTTTATTAGAGGAGAAATTACATACATGTTTAACTGGCTACAAGTAGTAGTAGTAGTAGTAATATTTATTGCAACACAGAACACAGTACGACAAAATAACAAAGACACAGAAAAGATAATAATGGGTGGATTTCCCAACAGCAAAATTCGCACGGCATGGGTGAAATCGGTACTGTCCAACGTTAGTATAAAGATCTAATATTTTTTTCTAGGTAGAATAGGTAGATACCTATGCGAGACAATAAATATTTATTGATTAGGACTGCAGTTTAGGAAATAAAAAATTTTTAAAGCCCCGAATTTATCATTTCGGTAGCTGTCCTCACAACATTTTTCAATGTAATTTCCCTGATAAATCAAAAAGTATTGCTTTTTTAGGTACATGGCTACTTTTATTTAAATTGTGAATAGTGACAGTATAGTTATAAAATAATTTTATGATAATATCTACTTAGTTTAATAACTGGTAAGTAAAAATGCTTGTGTCCCAGAAAGTCCTCTCATTTCGGTGTTTTTTTTTTAATCGATTGTAGTTTTGCATAGGACAACTCTAGCTCCCCCCTCGTGCGCTTAAAATGTAGGTAACAGTGTGGTCTATGTGCTTATCGTAGGAGGAAATGCGCCGCTTGCCTGCGTGTTCCCGCAAAAAAAGTAAGTAGTTCAATTCGGTGGCATGTGACAAACTTCTTATCATTTCCGTGTACAGGTATAACTTGTCTTGCAATTAGTTAATACATATAAAAAACTATTCAAGAGTACGTAATGGCAATACGTTTATTTGTTTAATATTCATATCATCTTGTAATAAATAGTCTTCTTGTAATGCTAATTTTTGTCCGTATTTCTAATTTCGGTGTTATCATTTCGGTGGATTCGGTGGGCTAAATTGTCAACCGAAATGATAAAAAACTCACCGAAATGATAGAAATTCTCATTTCGGTTTTTTTAAATCTTAATTATCTCATTTCGGTGGATTGCTTTATCATTTCGGTGTTTAATTGTCTCATTTCGGTGGATTGTTTTATTATTTTGGTAGATTATTATTTGTTTCGATGAAAATTCAGGCCAGCAGGTAATTTTTTAACTAAACCACTTCAAAAAAAGAGTTTATGTATTTGACTCGTACGAATTTATGTATGTACTAGCTGACCCCCGCGACTTCGTCCGCATGGATATACGTTTTTATATAGGATCGGATTGGATCCCATAATCCTTTTTTGTACCAAAACTAAATGTAGACTAAGTTACTCCATATAACATCACTTATCTGCCATTGAAAGTTCCGTCAAAATCGATCCAGCCGTTTCGGAAATTAGCTGGAACAAATAGACAGATCGACAAACATAAATTTAATCGCACACCAGTTTAAAATAAGCCGTACATTCAAAGATCCGGGTCCCAAGTTATTTGAACCCGATACGAAGGGTTGTAATGTCTGTCTTTTCTGAAAAAAAATACCTATGACCTTGAAATATTTACGGGACAATATACAAAGTACTACCTTTCTAACAAAAAAAGAATGAGTGGAATCGAACAACGCGTTAATGAATTACAGCTAAATACCCGTTTTAACTTTCATCCCCTCTACCAAGGGAACCGTGCTGAATTTCGGGATAAAAAGTATCCTATGTCCTACCTCGGAGTATAAACTCAAATCGTACCAAGTTTCATTTGAATCCATTCAGTAGTTTCGGCGTGATGCGCGGCCAAGATACAGACAGACAGACAGACAGACAGACAGAGAGACAGACAGACAGACAGACAGACAGACAGACAAAAATGAAACAAATTGCAGTTTTGGCTTCAGTATCGATTATAGAATGCCCTCCAATAAAATTTTTCAAAATATCTTCAATGTACAGAATTGGATCTGTTACAGTTTTATTATATTATAGATGTATGGCCGCAATTATCTCAAAGACTAATGAACCGATTTTGATAATTTTTTCGCTATCGTAATTAACATACTTTCAGAGAGTTTTTAGTAACTATATTATACCTACGTTCAAATAATTCATATGTACAAATTGACATAAGTTTACACTTACTTATGTCATCAAAATATTGAACCTGTACACCGATTTTCCCCATATTTGGTTCTACACTAATTTTTTTTTTACTCAATAGAGAAAGTTTATGAAATGGTCGCAAAAAGAATACATGAACTGTTGGTAGGTAGAAGGTAGGTATTCAAAAACACTGAAAAATAAACGAAAACTAAACCAAAAAGGAAAATTCTAGTAGATAACGAGCGATATGTATATTAAAATATAGGTAAGTTTTGATTTTTGTTCATCAGTTTTTTGTAAAATCATCATGATCAACCCATTACCGGCTCACTGCAGAACACGGGTCTCCTCTCAGAGTGAGACGGGTTTTGGCCATAGTCTACCACGCTGGCCAAGCGGATTGGTAGACTTCACACACCTTTGAGAATGTTATGGAGAACTCTCAGGCATGAAGGTTTCCTTACGATTTTTTCCTTCACCGTTAAAGCAAGTGATATTTAAATATTTACGCACATAACATTATTTATTTTAAAGTGTCAGGTGAATTCAATGTTGAAATGTAATCTACTAATCTACTAACTATCATTGACGTATTTTTTTTAGAATGCCGAGACGAACATTGACCAAAGATGAGAGAAAAGAAAAAGAAGATTATACGAACAGAAAAAAAAACAACGAATTAAAAGCGATCGAGAAGAGTTTCTTAGAAAAGATAGAGAGATATGCAAGAAGAAAAGCTACAGGATTAATTTTTTCGAGGAGTGCATTAAATTCTCACAAGCTCCGAAATCTACGCAAAAAAAAAACGCAGCCAGTTCGAAAGCATATTATTATAAGAAAAAAAAAATACAAAATTCAGACAACTCGACAAACCTTAGTGGCACACTCAATTATCAATGATGATTTAGAATCTAATGGAACTTCAAATACACAGTCAAATAATGCATCTGCATTATCTATACGTTATCATATTCTTGGTTGGTCACAGACTTTCAAACTGTATACTTTATTAGTCACTGTATGCATCATAATATTGATTTTTTTCTCTTCATTTAACGACAACTCTGAAATCTCAATAACTCCATAAAATTTGAAGCCCTTTAAGTGTCGCAATATATAGAGTTTACACTGTATTTAAGTAAGTGCAAAATTATTAGAATAGTAGAAATTAAAAGACTGATTATTGCTAAGCTAAGATTAAAATCGTTAATTAAAATTAATGTCTTTTCATTTAGTTTTATTCTATTCCTTTTATTGTAGGTAGGTGCATTTTTTTGTGTGAAATCCAGATGAATATCTAAAATTAAGTAGAACATACGTAACTAGGTTAACACATTGTCACTCATGATAGTATACAACCTTTCACACTTGCTAAGAGTGCATCTATTTAGTTAAAGTGTATGGTTGAGGCTGCTCAGTAGTATATTTAATATATTTTCAGTGAATTTTAATTTCGGTGGACAGTTCCTATCATTTCGGTGGCTACTTATATCATTTCGGTGGCTAGTTTTATCATTTCGGTGGCATTAAAATTTTAAACACGTATTCTCACGAGTTTATAAGACATATTTTGATGGTATTCAATAAGAGCATAAACAATAACAAGAAGAACAATAAACCATAGTTCAAATTTGAAAAAACTTAATAATAAAAAAGTCCACCGAAATTCAAGAAAAAACGGCTTTGTTGAAATTGCCCCTAATAATAATTGTGCTAGGCTGCAAGGGCGGCCTTATCACTACAGTGATCTCTTATAGGCAACCCGCGCGTGTGGAGTTAGTAACGCATGAACAGAGGTTGATGCACAAAGTGAATTAAAATACGAATAAAAATACAATCATCATGATCAACCCATTACCGGCTCACTACAGAGCACGGGTCTCCTCTCAGAGTGAGAAGGGTTTTGGCCATAGTCTACCACGCTGGCCAAGCGGATTGGCAGACTTCACACACCTTTGAGAACGTTATGGAGAACTCTCAGGCGTGCAGGTTTTCTCACGATGTTTTCCTTCACCGTTAAAGCAAGTGATATTTAAATACTTAAAACGCACATAACTCCGAAAAGTTAGAGATGCGTGCCCCGGGATCGAACCCACGACCTCCGATTAGAAGTCGGTCGTCCTAACCACTAGGCTATCACAGCTTTACTAGGCTATCACAGCTTTTAATAATATATATATTATAATAATAAATAAGCTAAAAAATACAATACACTTTACATAAACATAAATACTATAACTTACATAATATTACACATAATATAGATACTGCATATATACATATACAAGTCTATATAAATAAAGTATATAATAATCTATATAAACAAGGTAGGTTATTCTGGTAAGAGGTAAGAGATTTTCAGTCGTACGTTGCAAAAGCTCAAGAATCAAATGTTAAAAATTAAACCATTCTCTCACCTTGGCCTATTTAAACGGGTCCCCTTGACATCGAGTTTACATCTGGTAGACGTAACCTTAGTAGATAGAGAAACAATTGTACATTTAATTGTACATAGAAGATTTTAATGATTAAATGACTTAAAAAAAAAGAGAAGGCTTTGACTGTCTAGTTACAAATCCTAAATCTTGAGGCTGTCCACCTAAATTAGAGGAACAGTTGATTATGAATTGATATTTTGGATGCGTATATTGATATTTTGGACTTTGTTATTGAAAAAAAGCTGTGATAGCCTAGTGGTTAGAACGACCGACTTCTAATCGGAGGTCGTGGGTTCGATCCCGGGCACGCACCTCTAACTTTTCGGAGTTATGTGCGTTTTAAGTATTTAAATATCACTTGCTTTAACGGTGAAGGAAAACATCGTGAGGAAACCTGCATGCCTGAGAGTTCTCCATAACGTTCTCAAAGGTGTGTGAAGTCTGCCAATCCGCTTGGCCAGCGTGGTAGACTATGGCCAAAACCCTTCTCACTCTGAGAGGAGACCCGTGCTCTGTAGTGAGCCGGTAATGGGTTGATCATGATGATTGAACTGCAGGTCCTAACTCCTCAATCGTGATACTGCAGGATTCTGCACTACTAAGCCTTGGGGATTTAGGAACCGTCAATTATGAATTCATCTAGCCTGCTAGATGAATTCATAATTGATCATCAGTAGAAATTAACTAATTAAATTAACAGATATAACAGCATACGACCGAAGAGAAATCAGGCGCAAGACCGACGGCTTTACGTTCTCTCCGGGAGTGCACTACCAATTTCCAACTGTTTTTTTTGGTCTGACCCAGGAATCGAACCCAGAACCTGATCCGCAGTCGACCACGCCAACCGCTAGAACATCGAGGCAGTTAAATGCTCATGATAAGAATATAACTAAAAAACGTGTCACAGACTTTTGAATTGAGAGATTTTATGTTCAGTCACTCACAATCAGTCCGTTAGACTTTTATGTGGGCACTAAATCTATACTAATAAATAAAATTGAAGTGTCTGTCTGTAATTTCGAAATAACTACCATATTAAGCTCATATGGTTATTTGAACGATACCATAACCGAATCACACGTTTTTAAAATTTTTGTCTGTCTGTCTGTCTGTTTGAACGGGCTAATCTTCAAAACGGCTGAACCGATTTTGACGGGACTGTCACAGACAAGTAGAGGATTAACCAAGGAGTAACATAGGCTACTTTTTTAACCGACTTTCAAAAAAGGAGTTGTGTTGAAATCGGTAAAAAACGCCCTGATAGGTATTTTCGCTGCGCGCGACGGCCGACGCTCGCGCTGCATGAAACTCCCCGCGCCGCGACGCGCGCCCCTGCGCCCTGCGCCCGCCGTACGCGATACCGCGGTACGCCGCCGTACCGCGACGGCGGGGTGCGGGTGGACCAGAAATCTACTTATCCCTCAGGATTTGTGAAAAACCGAAATTCACGCGGGTGAAGCCGCAGGCAAAAGTTAGTAATATAATAAAGCGGAAGAGTTTGTTTGTTTGAACGCGCTAATCTCAGGAACTACTGGACCGATTTCAAAAATTCTTTCACCGTTGGATATGTAAGTGACCCTTGAGTGCTATAGGCTATATTATATGTACACGGGCGAAGCCGGGGCGGACCGCTAGTTGTAAATAAATCTCGCTTGTTCAGATATTCAGCATAGTCTCGCAAAATGCTTTACATTTCGGACACGTTCCGGCTAAAACGTGCTATGTGCCCTCTCTATCAAACAAAGACCATGCAAGTCAAAGAAGACTGGGCTAAAGGCAATTTTGTGAGTAAACATTCGTAAAAGTGTCTCTTTGATCAAATGCTATACAAATACTTAGGACTTAGGGAGAACTTTATGGCAAACAGTTGGCGTTTCAGTTTTTAAATCTACTTAAACGTGATTTGACATTCAGCTGTTCGCTAGACTAATAAATTTTATTGTTAAATCTTTTGAAATGATTTTTCCTGATAGTTCTTCTCAAATAACAGCTCGTTCACACAAAAACTGTTTACGAGACTGTTTTCAATGATTCCGTATTTATTTCAGCAATAGCGAAGTAGTTACAAGAGCGAGTGCACGTAGGTATAGTCCGTTCGGTAACATAGTGTCGGTACAGGCGCAGGTGCTCTTAGTATTCTGCTTTTATTTTTTTTATTTTTTTTTCTGATTGTAATTGTTTTTCTATTCTAACAGAATCTCCGAATAGTCTGCCAATCCGCACTTGGCCAGCGTGGTAGACTATGGTCAAAATCATTCTCATTTTAAGAGAAGACCCGTGTTCATGATGATATTATATATTTTTATGTTTATGGTTAAAGCTGTGATAGCCTAGTGGTTAGGACGACCGACTTATAATCGGAGGTCGTGGGTTCGATCCCGGGCACGCACCTCTAACTTTTCGGAGTTATGTGCGTTTTAAGTATTTAAATATCACTTGCTTTAACGGTGAAGAAAAACATCGTGAGGAAACCTGCATGCCTGAGAGTTCTCCATAACGTTCTCGAAGGTGTGTGAAGTCTGCCAATCCGCTTGGCCAGCGTGGTAGACTATGGCCAAAACCCTTCTCACTCTGAGAGGAGACCCGTGCTCTGCAGTGAGCCGGTAATGGGTTGATCATGATGATGATGATGATGATGTTTATGGTTATACTGTTATATTGTAATAAAACACGAATATAAAAAATATAAAAAGGAAAGAGAATTTTAATAAAAAAATATGAGTAGGTATAAAACGCCAAAACCCCTTGTGCCTGTATAGCCCGCGCGGCATGCTTTGAAGTCACTGGCGTGCGGTGCCTTTGGAAAGACGCCGCGCGTGCCGAGGCGGCGCGATCAAAGGTGACCGTAAGTAAATGAACAGACTTTACACGATAATATATAGGGTATCAGGAGAACGTTCTCGGAAACGAAGACAGGTTATAGTATACAGATGGTTAGTCAGATACTATTAAAAAATGGTGAAAAAAAAAAATTAATTGCATTTTTGAGCAAAACCCGTTTAGGGGGGGGGGGGACTTAAAATTGCAAAAAAAATATTCCCTGTATTTTTTAAAGTTCGTAACGTAATTACGACGACGACGCTGAAGGTCAAGGAACGTTGCGTTACCTACAAGTACCTACCATTGCGCGCGATATCTACCCTATATGACAAAATATGGTTATTCGTATTAGATTGTGTTTAAGTAGTATATCTAATAATAGCGCTAAGTTTTCGGAAGCGGTCTCCTTACCCTGTATACCGTACCTACTCCACCACTCTCTGCCGTTTTTCACCGTTTGTACAATACTATTCACGTTTAAGTGACACAGCGTGTGGTTTTAATTAAAATAGATGGCCCGCGGCATGCTCACAAATTAACTAACATTGTTCATAGCACACCTAACTATATATAGTTAGTTTGCAAAAGCGAGTAACTAAACTCGAGTAGGAACTAAGTTATTTTGGTATAACGAAATCAATTTTCTTTAAAACATTATCGTAACTGTCTGACAGATAATGCACAGCATCTGCCGAGTACCTAGGGATTTGAAAGGAGGAAATATTCCTTTAGTACTCTTAAGATGTATTAAGGAGAGGATTTTTTTCAAACTCCATCACCAAAAATGGAAAGCGTTAAAAGGTGGTATATTTACAAATATTTTTATACACTATAGATTTGCGTTTTTTTCAAAATCCCGTGGGAACTGTGCATTTTTCCGGGATAAAAAGTAGCCTATGTGTTAATTCAGGGCGTAATCTTACTTCATTCAATATTTCAGCTGGTCGGTTAGTAGTTGCAGCGTTAAAGAGCAACAAACATTAATATTATAAACACTAATATGACACTAGATACTTAGTGTGATTTCTCTAGATATTATCAGTAACAGCCCAAAGTTGAAAAATTGGCGGTGTACTCACTCCCAGACGACTAATCTATCTTCCATCTTATCGGATTTGGTATTGCATCGTAGCGGTAGCTACTATCGCATTTTTAATCACTCACTTTTAGTACGTCAATAGAAGTAAGTGACAAAAAAGTGCTTCACTCGAGGCAGAGTTACGAAGCTTTTCGTTGCTTTTTGTTACCTCAGTCATGACACAAGTGAGTCTTATAGCCAGGCATTCGAGGAAATCCAGCTATATCTATTTTCAGAACAAGAGTTTACACCTACTTACTACAGTACAATAGCAGTACAATAGTAGGTACTTTACCTTACTAAAAATTTTAGTTTAATTGTCATGTACTTATACTCAAATTCAAATTCTTTATTTGCACAGATTGAGTAGGTACATTGGTGTTACATTAAATATCTCAGCACTAACAATCTGCCGTGGATCGACATGCAAAAATATAATATAATTAATTAGTTACTTATTTAAATTATAACTAAATACAAATAAAACAAGAAAATAATAAAAAATCTATCAAATTAACAATAATAGCATCATATTTTTAAAACATTTGAATTGCTCGAAAGGAGAATGCCCAAAAATCTATGGGCGTGTAACCCAGTCGTTTACAAGCGTGTTGTATGCAGCATTTATTGCAGGTTTATTCCTGATAACCAAACACACCATTTTAATACCTCTAGGACTTGTAGTTTTAAATAAATCTAAGTTTTAGTTTGAAAATGATTCTAGGTTATGTGTAGTTTATAATTGTTAAAGTAGTAAGGAAAGCCGTGTATCTTTCCTGCCGATTTGAACTATTTGTTTGGCGCGCACTATACTTAACATACCTTTCCAACGATATCCAATACAAAAACAATTTAAAACCAAATTAATATTGGTCTCCGCTGTCCTACAATAAACATTCAAAATGTAAACAGAGTAGACGTCACTAGCGTCACACATAACTAAAACAATGACATGTCACATTGACATCTTGAAATAAGTTTCGTTACACAAAATCAAAAAGGTTGTAGTTATATTATATTCCATTGCACAAAACGCAACGAAGTTAAAACAATATTATAAAAAAACATATATTAATTATTACTTATTTACTTAAAGCATATATTGTACGATTTACAACAAATAACAAATAAAATAATGTATTTAAATAATTAATATCCGTTCTATTTTAAATGAAATTATTTTTTTAAAAATAACAAACCTCTTTTTATTTGGGCATGTACCTATGCGTAGAATGTAATGCAAATGGCCGTCAGACTTAAACGGGAAGTTGAAAAGACGGTTTAATTCCTTTTTTATTACATTTTTTTATCGTGAAGTGTAGCATTAATAATTATTAATTTTCAAATTGTCATATATTCGTAAGATAATTTTTAATGAATTACATTTTGTGTAAATGTTTGGGTCAGGGGTGATCATTCTCCTTTAGTATACTGTATAGTAACTAAAGAATGCCTCGGATCATATATAAGTATATTTTAATCGCATTATTCCAAGGAAAAATTCTGAATAGCTTTTAGTCAGTAAAAGCATTTCGTCATATTATAATACAATAATACAACATACACAAATTGAATTTCAATGAAACGTCCATGTTTTCACATATTCGGGAGTCACGAAAATTAATAGACGCGTAACACAAACATTCAACTTCGTCATTAGCTATACGAGATTTTATTTGATTCGACTTGAGGCTGATAATAATTTATGCATTTGGATAAGTCTGCTATCTGTAGATTCGTATCCACTAAACGCACGATTTGGATCGCGGTTCCCCAGAAGTCTGGTAAAATATGTCTCGAAGGCAATGACATGTCAAAGGTGCAAGTCGAGGCCTCAACTGTGTTTTAAGGTACCCAGCGACTGTCTCATATTCTCTAGTAAATACGAAGATTTACATATTTCATTCACAGAATAGGTTTTCATTCCAAGTTTCATTCTTCCTCTCAACATTATCAGCTTTATGATTAGATAAAGCTACATCTAACTAGTTGGTTCATTTCATGAAGATGCGCAAATCATTGATCATTGCAACGTACTCTTATTGTTAATACTTATATTAATTACTAAAAGTTATAAAAAACACAGGACGAGTCATCGTGAAATGAACCAACTAGGTATATTTAGAAAGGTAAGTTAAACAAAAGTTTTATTCTATAACTAGCTTTTGCCCGTGGCTTCGCCCGCGTGAATTTCGGTTTTTCACAAATCCTGAGGGATAAGTAGATTTCTGGTCCACCCGCCCCCCGCCGCGCTGCGGCGTACCGCGGTACCGCGTACGGCGGGCGCAGGGCGCAGGGGCGCGCGGCGCGGCGCGGGGAGTTCCGTGCAGCGCGAGCGTCGGTGGCGTCGGCCGTCGCGCGCAGCGAAAATACCTATCAGGGCGTTTTTTAACATAGGTACTTACCGATTTCAACACAACTCCATTTTTGAAAGTCGGTTAAAAAGTAGCCTATGTTACTCCTTGGTTACTCCTCTACTTGTCTGTGAAAGTCCCGTCAAAATCGGTTCAGCCGTTCCAAAGATTAGCCCGTTCAAACAGACAGACAGACAAAAATTTTAAAAACGTGTGATTCGGTTATGGTATCGTTCAAATAACCATATGAGCTTAATATGTGCTAGTTATTTCGAAATTACAGACAGACACTTCAATTTTATTTATTAGTATAGAAGACAATATTGTACTATACAAAACTGTTTATATACCTGTTTATAATAAATACAATATTGTTTTATATAATAAACTAACTGCAAAATTTTAAATTAGAAATATAAACCTAATTAACAGCACCATCACTTTAATCTAAACTTCTCGTATCTGTACACATCACGTAGGTACTCTAGGCCGTATATCTCACTTTGTGCGGAATCCGGATGTTGCCGAGGTCCCATGTGTATACGGAGTCTTTATGGACTTAACCTTATCAACCTTTATAGTCGATTCTATAAAAATGTGTTGTGACACAGAGCCACAGAGTACCTACAGAGGGGAAGCTTCTAGTAAGCGGCCCGCTTTAAGTACACTCACACATATGCGCATGTTTGTCACCAACTGTACCGGTTAGTGGAAAGAGCGCGCGTCCGTGAACCGTTGGTGAGTGTGTTTGTGTGAGTATACCTACAGCGGGCCGCTTGTGGAAGCTTCCCCTCTGTAGATTTACTACTCGTGTGACAGAGCTTCGTGTAAATAAACAATCTATTCATTAAGCTAAAGCGGACTGAAGTACGCATTATATATTGAAACATCAATGGAACCTCTGCAAGAGAACACTCAGACTAGCAAAGGTAGCTTAACTACCAAACACAAGACATATTACATTGAAGAGTCTATAGGTACGAAGCGGTAATTTATTTTTGTTTCTTTAATTTCTATCTCACAAAGTACGAGTATAGGTACGTACCTACATAATGTATTTAGTAAAGAGTAAAGTATAAACTTTTGCAACTTTTAAGAAATTAATTCCCTTCTATTCTACTGCAACATGCTTTGAGTCTTTCTAATCTATAACTAGAGAATGCCCGCGGCTTCGCCCGCGTGAATTTCGGTTTTAAACAAATCCCGTGGGAATCGTGGATTTCCGGTTCCCGTTCCTGCTCCCTTTTCCAACCTTTATACCTACTATCAAGGAAGTTCGCTATAGTAATCTACCTATAGATGTAGTTATAGATTTCGGGTTTTTCAAAATCCCGTGGGAACTGTGCATTTTCCAGGATAAAAAGTAGCCTATGTTTTAAGTCAGGGTATAATCTATCTCCATTCAAAATTTCAGCCAAATCGGTTCAGTAGTTGCGGCGTGATTGAGTAACAAACATCCAAACATCTAAACATCCAAACATCCACACTTTCACATTTATAATATTAAGTAGGATAATAATAATTCAATCGACAACCGAGTCTAGTGCCGTTACTTACAGTGAAGATGCATACTCTACAAACCGATGTTAAATTACGCCTAGAAGCTTTGGTTAGTTACGACGGAAACGGAATAGGAACATTTCATAACGATACAAATTCACACTTCACATTCAAAATGTTGACCTTTTGACCAAATTACAGAACAAGCCTTTCGATAAATTCACTACTGGAAATGTGCTTAAATTTCGTACACTTTGACCAATTTTATTCTCTAAAAGCACAAGCTAAAAGCTCTTAATTGATTGACCTATTAACGTCGTGTCAGCGCTACGTATTTCAGTTCAACCTTTATTCAAAGTGCATCAGCTCTATAGGTATTTCTGAAAAATCAATAGATATTTTTGGTAACCTACAGCTGTATCAACAATAAAGAACTTGACTTTTATTGTAAACTAGCTTTTGTCCGCGGCTTCGCCCGCGTGAATTTCGATTTTTCACAAGTCCCAAGGGAATCGTGGATATCCGGTTCCCGTTCCCGCTCCCTTTTCCAACCTTTACACCTACTTTCAAGGAAGTTTGCTATAGTAAAGCTCGTAGATTTCGGTTTTTTCAATATCCCGTGGGAAATGTGGATATTTCCAGGTAGGAAAATCCATTCATCCATCCATCCAATCCATTTTTTAGGTACCTTTCCCAGTCAGCGCATAATATATCTCCATGCCAAATCGGTTCAGTAGTTGTGGCGTTAAAGAGTAACAAACATACACACACATACACATATGTACATACACACAAACTTTCGCCTTTATAATATTAGTGTGATTGTTGCTTTTCGAAACCTAAAAACCGTAAATTCATTACGATCTTCTAACTAAAGTGTGGTGTGTATTTGTTTCAGCACATTGTCTAAAATGTCTATAATGACCCATATATTTTTTAATTTACTTTATCTACTCTCATATCTTAAAATCCCGAATATGAAATCAAAATGTGTCATATATTGGACTACTTTATTCACATACATCTATAATATTTAAAAAAAAAATTAAAAAAATTCATTATAACACTACTTTGTTAGGAAATTATTGCAAAGTAATGTTATAAAATAATTTTTTCTACATTATAGTACAGGCGAACTGGGTTCTGGTATTTTTGAGCCATGGTGGGAAATTCGTGCGACCTCCTTACAGTAGATGTGTGTAACTGTACAAACGCGTTAAACATTGTGAATTGTGTTAAATTGCAGAAGAGTAACTACTAAAAATTAAGTTTACTTAAAATTAAGTAACTACTAAAAATAACTACTAAAAATTAATAACTATTAAAAATTAAATTTTTGATAAGCTTGAGCTATTTTCCGATCCACTAATTTCTATAGGACATTAGGACTCCTCTACGACTATTAATTTCTCTATGGTAACCCAGGCTGTATGGTCAACGATCTTGGCCTGTCCCGAAAGGGACAAACCGAAAAAGAAGAAGAATCTCTATGGTAACAACTGAATTTTGGCGCCATACGCTAGTTATAATATTTAAATTTTTTATTTGTTACTCAAAACTTTACAAGACATGGTTTTTATTGTGCGGAAAAATGTCTAGCAGTGATACTGAAGAGAATTTAACTCCACCTGACCACCGACCAACAATCTTTTGCCAGCAAAATCAAAGAAAACTCACGACAAATATTACCAAGATTTTATGGTTTGGATTTTAAGATATGAGTTTAGATAAAGTAGTGTATGAAACTCTACATAATTAGTTATTAAAACACTCGTGTAATACTATTAAAAAACTCGCCTGCGGCTCGTTTTTTAAACTAACACTCGTGTTTTAATAACCTCTATTATGCAACCGTTTCATAAACTACTATATTGATACAGTAATAAATTATAGTGAGGCGAATATTTAAGATTCGATTCATGAAGCTAATGGACTTTAGTCAGCACAAAGGCGTTATTACCTACCGATAAATATAATTATAATTATAATTTGCCATTTAAAAAAAGAGCACTTACCTAAAACTACGCCACCCAAAATCTACGCCATGGAGATGACTAGGTAAGTAAAAATTGTGAAAAATCACCAATCTACTACATAGGGAGATGATAAACTCTACCGTATCTGTAAAGTTTGGAAAGCACATATTATGTTTGCTATCTACATATTTCAATTTGTCACTTCTCGAGACCGGAGATCCATTTCAAGTTTTGCAAGTCTATTTTCCTTCGCGTCGAACACTTTATATTTTGTCGTGTGTAGATGTTATTTTATCATTTTATGATAAAACATAAAACTATTGGTAAGCCATCAGCCACAGATCAAACCATTTTTTCATTATAACTAAGTAACTAACCGAATGATATGGAATAAATAACGGTGCCAAATTGTCCGTTTCGTGACAAATCTTAGGCTTGTTTCAATTTAATTGTAATCAAGGAATCAGAGTTTCTGGAAAAGTTGTTCATGAAATAGAGTATAGTGTTATTCATATAAGTTTACTAGTGGACCTGGCAGACGTCATCCTGCCCGGTGACATACCGACATCAGCGCCACATACAGTGTATGCCACACCCACAGAACAATATATATTTGTTACAAAAATGTGATAAATGAAGAACCGCTCGACCGATTTTGTGCAAACTTCACATAAACCATCTACTAAATAGTCCGGATAAAGACTAAATATTTGGTTTGGATAGATGAGCCCGTTCTTGAGTTATAAAATTACAACGAAATTACAACACACACACACACACACACACACACTGTGTGTGTGTGTGTGTGTGTGTGTGTGTGTGTGTGTGTGTGTGTGTGTGTGTGTGTCTGTCTGTTCCCCTGTGGCGCTCAAACGGGTGGACCGATTTGAATGCGGTTTTTTTGTTTGAAAGATGAATTTGTCGGGAGTGTTGTTAGCTATGTTTAGTGAAAATCGGTCCAAGATGGCCGCCACCACAAAATGGCAAATAACATATTTTATCAGAACCCCCCTCAATATGGGTATCAAAAGAAAGGGCTTGACTAGTAGAATAGCAATATGGAAATTCAAGATGGCCGCCACCACAAAATGGCGAATGTCGGCGGTTTTTTAATTTACACTTGTTCATTAGGTACTGGAATGAATAAATCCACCGTATACGGCTTAACTTAGCCGTAATCTAGCACCACCACTTATCTATAGCCCATTAACATCCCACTGTTGGGCACAGGCCTCCTCTCTTTTAAGAGAGGAACTTAGGGCTTAGATCCGCCACTCTGTTCTAATTCGGGTTGGAAGCAGTGATATATGATCGCTTGGTCGATATGGTTCATGCGGTTTGAACTTAATTGAAAATTATTAAGTCAGAAAGGTAAAACTAATGACATTTTGGAGAAGTCTCTCAAGTCCAAAGTTTTTGCAAAATTGATTTTTTTTTAAATTTTTATATCAATGTCAAAGAATAAATTGAAGTTGAAAAATTTTGGTAACTTATATTCTTTAATAGGAAGTACATACTTAGGTGTAATATCTAAGTGATATTGTACACGATCTGTACTGATAATATATCTTTAACATCTAAGTGATATTGTGAGATAGACTTGACCTTGAAATAATAACAAAAAAATTTAGGTAAATTTACGTTTTATGTTCTCGCGTTGAGAGCAGTCAGTTAATTTTAATGAAATATTTTTTTTTGTGAAAAAAATAGAAATGCCGAGACAAAACGAAATGTAAAATATGAAAAGGGAATAATAAATTACTATAGTACGCTGCTAAATAAAAAGTGAAAATTAAAAAGGGCAATAAATTCCAATCAAGTTTTAATATAAAATTAATTGTAATGGACAAAACTTATACATTAAAAACATAAATTACTTATTAGCGTACCTACCATATTTCATATCTGAATTACAGGTCTTGAAACGTTTAATTTCGTCTCTTAAGTTCGAGCGACCTTTTTCTTATTATGTCTCGTACATTCAAGTTCAACATAGGAATTACTTGGGCAGATGATATTCTTAACCTTTGGGCTACGCTCAATAATGTCTATTATTAAATACGTAGCCCAGCGCTCCATTCTGTTGATGGAATTTATCAGAGTAGGTATTTTGCAATGGATGGCTTGGAGAATGTCTGAGTGCCATAACTTATTATTTTTTATTTATTAATATTCCTTTCATAATAAAGCTAAAACTATCCTACTAAGGATATTTATAATAATTTATCTGATACACTTTGCAGCTAGATACTTAAACCAAACACAGGCTTGAAGAATGAGCAAGTATGCATACATGCTCGATGTATCTTATAAGTGCATGGAAGTTGGCATTAGCAAGTGTGTCCTCACAAAGATATAAGCTTGATGACAAAGCTTCATACAGAATACCCGATGTACGACGTTATGCCCGTTATTTAAGCTAATTCCAGTCAATCGTGAGCGACAATTGATTGATGGAACAGGTAATTACGATCTAGATTGTCATGCAAATATCAGTCATCCGTGACATAGAAAATAATCCATCAGTCACAAACAATCATTAACAAAGTGCTCATAAATTTAAATACACGCAGCCCTCTGTCATCATCATCATCATCATGATCAACCCATTACCGGCTCACTACAGAGCACGGGTCTCCTCTCAGAGTGAGAAGGGTTTTGGCCATAGTCTACCACGCTGGCCAAGCGGATTGGCAGACTTCACACACCTTTGAGAACGTTATGGAGAACTCTCAGGCATGCAGGTTTCCTCACGATGTTTTCCTTCACCGTTAAAGCAAGTGATATTTAACTACTTAAAACGCACATAACTCCGAAAAGTTAGAGGTGCGTGCCCGGGATCGAACCCACGACCTCCGATTAGAAGTCGGTCGTCCTAACCACTAGGCTATCACAGCCCTCTGTACAATAGATAATAGTACATTGTTCCACGACGGGAGAAAGTGACCGATTACTACGAGGGTGTAGTTTGAGGCCCGAGGCCGTAGGCCGAAGGGCCGCAATACACCCGAGAGGAATCGCACTTTCTCCCGAAGGGATACATAGTGCTTTATACTACACCTACGAGGAAAATAATAAAATAATCAAAAATATTAAAATTATTACCGGAAATCAATCAGAAAAAGACGTTGGGTTTCCATTGTAAAAAATCTTCATTTGCTTTGTTGTATCTATTTTTATCTATTTCTAGATATCTTGGTTTTCAATATAACAATAACTGCTTGGCCACATATTTTTAATTCCGGCGGCGTTGGGCGGCTCACTACTTAGACACTTCGAGTTCCCTAAAGTTATTTGTAATTTTATAAATTGAAAATTTGGATAGGTAAAACAAAAGAAAGCGACTCACAAAATACAAAGAAAATAGCGCGAAAAATTTATATTTTCTATTTTTTACTTTTACTTTATATTTAATTGTATTAATTAAAATTGAATTTATTTAAAATAGCGGACCCCGGTCGTGATCGGTGACATACCGACATCAGCGCCATCTACCGTGGCGGTTACTTATTTATTTTATTATAGGTGCTTTTTATGTCGTCTTTTGTCGAAATGGGTTTTTTTTCATGTACTGATCGGATTTTATCAAAAATTAAAAAGAAAAAAGCACGTTAGTAATGGAATTTCATAAATGGAATTTCCGCTGTAGCGCGTTAACAATGAAATCTCGTTCTTTTCGCCCCGCATATTTGTTTGACAGTAATGACGTACTTTTGACCGTCGATAGGAGAAAAACCAGAAGGTACTTCCCAAGCAGGTGTAGTATAAAATCTATTGTATACACGGTATACAGGCTCAAACAGAAAGAAAGCGCGTTGGCAACAGCACGATAGGAGGCCACTTCTAGAAGTCACATTGGAGATGTTCTAGATCTAGAACATTAGCCAGTCTTAATATAGCTACACTACAGGATATTCATTACAACTATTGGAACTCAGTCCATACATACATTCAAGTAAAAAGTGACTCTTGAATCGATGCAATAAAGTACAGTTTAGCTCACACAGCGATTAGTGCCAAAACTTTGTATTCACCCACGAAGCGATTTCTATCGCAAAATCTTTTGTTTCGGTAGGACAACGAAAGCATGGACGTAGTCCGAAGCGATGTCACAGAGTAGCGATGTAACCATAGCTTGGTTATCCACAGCAGAGTGAGACTGGCTAGACTAATATTCGATTTACCCCTCCAAATTGAGCGTAAAGTTTGTGTGAGAAATGTATACGACAATACAGCAATCAGCAAGGGGACAGGACAGTTTGAACTGTCGACCTCTCAGAGTTCGGTCCGCTCCTTGAGTTATAGAGGCTGTCCGTTGAGTTACTGAGGCTCTTATTATACGCTTCATGACGTGTCTACATCTAGCCGTACAAAATAACCACTTCAAGGATCTTGAACTGGATGAAATCCACTACTAAAATATTCAAGCACACTATAAAATATCGGCCTGGACGATTTTAGTTCAAAGCAGAAATGCAAAACAGGCTGCATGCAACCCTATTTTGTGCCTACTCTATCATAAAGTCTCATGTAGCAAATAATGAAGTCACGTAGACTCGTAGAGTGTTCACGCTAAACCGAGATTGTTGGTTATATTTTAAACGACGCCGTTAATTTCATTTTATAGCTATTTCGCTGGACAAGTTACCGACGGGGATAAATAATATATATTATATAGATATTATAACGCAAGTATGATGGTATGAAAATGAGCATTCACGTATATTTTATCGGAGGCTCTAATGGTACAGAAAATATAATGAAAACACCAATTAACCTTGTGGTTAATTGGTGTATTTTTGTTTTTTACGTTTTTGTAAACGTAAAAAACAAAAATATCCACAATTAAACACAAAAACCTGACACCGAAGTTAACGTCACCGCAAGTGTGACGTTAACTTCGGTGTTACGTTTGTGAACTTGAAATCTTAGGCTCAACGCACACCTACGGAGTTGAGTAAAGCGGAGGTAATCTGATTTTGAGTAGTTGTCCAAAAAACGCTGCGCCTCGGCTTCTCCACTCATGGGCGTAGCACTTTAACATTCAGGGCTAGTTCTCTAAGTATACATTTTTATACAGTGGAATCGATGCCTAAAACCAATTCACTTGAAATATATTTTTTTCGACATTTTAACTCGATAAAGCCTATGAGGTTTAGTATATAGGTTTTCCATTTACTTGTAAGGTCGTAAAAAGCGTAGGTGTTTTTATTACGCTTTTGTAGCCTTATTTTACACTCCTGTGACTTTTCGTAGAAAAACAAAGTAAATAAGATATAGGTACATAAAATAAAAGCAATCTATTATCACTGTAGTTACTATACTGTAGTCACATACTTGTTTCTTATTGTTAAGAGAAGTCATCCTTAAGTACGCCCGAGCGCACCCTATACAAACGAAGCTTAATTCTTAACTATATTATGTAGTATATTACAAGGGCGTCGCCAGGCGATGGCCAAGGGGGGGGGGGGGGGGGGGGGTGGCAAGTTGATGACATTATAGTATAGAAAAGTACAAAGTATTGTTGGTAGGTACAGTCCAGAGCTTTTGAAGCAGAATTTTTCACTGACCTCATTTCCATTTGCGCCAGGTTTAATTTAGATACTTAATGCAAAATATAGCATATCTATATTTTTTCAAATCTCTAGGGGGGGGGGGCAGCTGCCCCCCCCCTGCCCTTACCTGGCAACGCCCTTGGTATATTATCTATAAACAATCAGTCAATGAAATTTTGTAAACATGCTCTAGAAATTAGCATCTGTGCATCAAACTATAGTTCGATGCATGTGTTTCTAATGCTTGTCAGCTTTACATACAAATATAACTTAAGATACATATAAAGTAACTTTTAAGTACATATTGTAACAGAAACTCGATAAACCACCGACACCGATATTAGTTTCCAGAGTGTTCTACGAAGTTTTATTGACTTTGGCTGTTAATATTCAAATAAGAATCAAACTTCGTTTGTATGAGGATAAACTTCTATTGTCTAAGCCTTGAAATAGACACAAACCGCGACAGCAGGGAAGCGTAAGAGCAGCAGCTCGGCAAGACATTAGCTTGAACTCGTATATGCAGCGATCTGTCTTGAGCAGCTGCTAGAGATTATTTTTAATCTTATTTTTTAAGGAGATTTTATCCAACATCCTCTTGTTTAACAACATCCATTTGTTAAACAAGGAATTGTATGAAGCATGTCACACTCCGGAGACTCCGCACAACCATAGCACAACCTTGTGCACACACCACTCCGCACAACCAAGCCTTATGTAACAAATCTGACGGAGCACGCGTAATGCAGTAACAAACTCTCAGTGTGACCGTCTTCATACAATCCCTTCTATATCGAACTTACTTCTATTAAAAATTCTAAGACCTGCGATAGACACGCTGACGTTGCAATGTGTCTACCAACCGTACTTAGTACTTATAATAATTAGGATCTACTTTCTCATTTAAAACAGACGGCCGTCGTGCGAAAAACTTAGTATAAAACAAGCGGATAAGTCTCTCCTAGTGTCTACTCAGCTCGGCATAATAATCAACCGAAATTCTAAATCGCTTGGTGATGACAGCGGTACTATCACAGTTATCACTATTCACTAACGTGGTAGGACATTAGTCAAATGCGATAACTATCTGCGGTCGAAACTTGCCTCCAGAACTGCGAGTTCTCTTGTTCCAACTACCCAAACAGAATCTAGTTCGAGACCTGTTGCTTGCAAAGTTTTTTCAACTTCGCTATACGACAGATAGTTTGAAATAGTACTTTTACCACTTAGAAGTTGGACAGAATCTCGCAACGCTTAGTTGACTTCCCCATTGGAACCACAATATAATTAAATCTATTATTGCGCTTCTCTTGACCAAGATTTTCTCATTATTTAGTTGGTGCAGTCACATCTATCACATACTTTTAGCTGTCATTCCTTATTTCATTACAAACTTAAACTAAGCTTTCGACACCCGTAACAGTGCCCTAGTTTTTTACCCAACTACGGCAAAGCCAAAAGGAAGGATTATGATTTTAGCAGTCTATGTATGTATGTATGTATGTATGTATGTATGTATGTATGTATGTATGTATGTATGTATGTATGTATGTATGTATGTATGTATGTATGTATGTATGTCCGATTTTTGTATCGGAATCTGTGTGTTCCACCGTAGTGCCGAACCGATTTTGATGAATGAGGTGTCATTTGATTCGTTGTTATAGTCCGGGTGACATAGACTACATTTTATATACAAAAAAAAATCGAGAAGAGACATTCGCGGCTTAAACTAAAATATTAAGTTATTTTCGGATAAACATAACAGATGGCGCCACTAGCTGCTTGCTTCGTGCTTCTTCCGTTCGAATTCTCATTAGTACGCAGTTGAATACACGTTTTTCTGCACACTAAATTAGTAGTCGGATTTTAGTTTACGAACTTTATCTCTTGTAGCCGATAGAGGTATGTTTTACAGTAAAAATAGCGTAAATTAGATAGAATTCGTCTCGGTTGGTTCATTGGTGTATACAAAGGATATATTAGGGAGAGTTCATCGAACCTGATGTTAGACACTAAGATGATTTGCTATTTTATTGGAACCAGAATAAGAAATCCAACGGATCGAACATAATAATACAATTTACTGAATGATAGAACTGGAACATTGAAGAAAAATGAATTTATCTTTATTCCCTCATAAAGTTCTGTAACCAATTCCAAATAAAGAAAGCTGAATTATACTATTTTCTATAAATTCACGTTCAACTTAATAATGTAAAGCCAGCGTTTATACTCTCCAATGAAGGGGACCAAAAAATTCCAACCAGCCACCTACATCGGATACACCAGCATCTCTTACTTACGTACCTCTCCCAGAACCACTCACTCTGGTCGACAGGTCCGATTTCAAGATTTCTATCGCCCTTAACCGGATCTTCGTGGGGGACTGATGTACATAGCTTACAAATGATAACTAATTGATAACTAACTAATTGTAAGTATAATTGAGGCCGTCAGCGCATAAGCGGCCTAACCCACATTTTTTTAAGTTCTTACTTATTGACCTAGAAACCGATTACAAAGATGATAATTCTTTGCCTGCTGTGAGGTCTTCTTCATGGCCGTCAGGCCACGGAGGTACGGGCGTCGAGGCCAGGCCTCCTTACCCGGGTGGGGCGCGGGGAGGTTTGCCTCCCCGGTGTTGTTCTTTGAGCCGGTTTGTCGGCTCAGGCCTGCCAATTTCTTGGAGGGCCTATTGGAAGTCATATCCGTGGGTGGTGCTCCGCGCTGCGGGCGATCGCATCGCCGCCGCGCGCGGAGCTATTCTTTGCCTAAAATGGCCTAACTATAGTTATCCTGTTATGTAATAGATGGCGCAACAAAATCCATTTTTGTATTTAATTATTTTTGTCTTTTATTTGAGCAATGATGTCCTAACCCGCCACTAACTAATACTAACTGTCTCAGGTTTAGGGCATTTTTGCGCTGACGGCCTCAATTGTAAGTATATTTTTTATAAAAATTAAATTGGAAAAGAAATTGAAGTCAGGAAATTCCTGAGTACGAATTCGTAACTTCGTAGAGAGCTGTTAGAAAACTGGGACGATAATTTAACTGTCATCTCTTTTTAGGGATAATTCACTGCGTCATAACTTTTATGATTTCATAATAATAATATCGCCAATAAAACAGTACTTAAAGTTATAATAGACATGTCCGTGAACCTTAGTGTTATTACGTGATATAAAGAATTTGTGGCGCCATTACGTCTGAGAATGTCATCAAATAAGAAATTATTGAACAAGTGACGGTTGTATTGAAACATAATAACTTACTGCCTTTAAAAGGAAGATAAATAGCTTTCAGAGTGTACTTCTTGCGGTACTTTATTTATTTCTTGCTGTTAGCGTTACCCGCTGTATTTTTTTATTTATTAGGAACCTGCTGGGTTATTCTGTAACTTAGTTAGCAACTGAAAATAGTTGCCAACGAATTAGTTTGATATACATTGCTGCTTTACTGTGGGAAATATAAAGTGTTTTCATAATTTCACACAGTAAAGCAGCAATGTATATCGAACTAATTCGTTGGCAACTATTTTCAGTTGCTAACTAAGTTACAGAATAACCCCCCTGGTCCTAACAAAAATACAGATTTTAAAATATTAATTATTAAGATGCACAGGAGATCTTGGTTTAGGGGCCAGGCACTTTACCAGGCTGTACTATGGTTAACTTTATAAATTTTTTCTAAGGTATACTAACCATATATTTTACAAAATACAAATAAGGAAGATTACCTATGAGTTAGGAAAAAATAAACAATCTAACCAACACTTACTTGAGTACTTTTCCACAACAATTTTTTCTACTTATTGTAAACATTTTAAAAAGTGTGAACAATTCCGTAATTTGTAATTTTAGATGCTTGTTTCATTAAGAGAAAATACTTGGAGATAAGTTTTAGAAGGGACTTGCATAAATATTTCAATAATTCCTACCTACTGCCGAATAAGACTCTCCTGTTAACCCTTTATCTTAATAACGTTTAATTAGTATTCAAATTTTCATGAGAAGTCTTTCTTTCCAAAACTCTTCAGACTACTGTGTGCTTAGTCTAAAGCGGAGCACTCGAAAACGAACTCGAAAACTATTGATCGATTTCAGAGTAAAATAGACCTAAAATGGCTTGTATTAAGGTTTGAGTTCGCCAATACATTCAGCATTGTTCGAATGCTGAATGTATTGGCGAACTCAAACCTTAATACAAGCCATTTTAGGTCTATTTTACTCTGAAATCGATCAATAGTTTTCGAGTTCGTTTTCGAGTGCTCCGCTTTAGACTAAGCACACTGAAACCTAATTTGAATAACTCGTCTTACAAACTTACAATATAATTTTAACTTTTATGAGAAGTTTCTGTCTAACACGTTCCATACAAACGAAAATTAATTGAATATTAACCAATCGTACCTACTTAAAAAGAAAATTTAACACATGCTCCGTTTATCTGATTTCCTTAAAAATATAAAGTTTTAAACATAAACTTGCTCATAAAGATTTATATATAAATCTTTGAAACGGTTAATATTGAAATTACATATTTATAAAGAAATCTGATAAATTACAATCACATTAGATTATATGTATATTGTATAGACTAGAGCGTGTCTACATTTCATTGACACAGATTGGATTCAAATAAGAATTTACTTCATTTGTAAGAGGCGCGCGTTCAGATACGTTTGAAGGTTAGGTACTTCTCTTATTCATGAGACATATTTTACCAGATTGTACCTTCTGTTACTTTTGGTAAGCAACATTGCTATTGAACTATCTCGAATTTATTTACATGGTTGTAAGACAAAACCAAGGTTTTTTAAATTATAAAATAGATATAACGTGCGTAAGGGGAGCGCTCAAGGAAACGAAGACAGGTAATAGTAGAGATGATTATTATTGACAAGATACCACAAAAAAACGCGAAAAAAAAAATTAAAATATTTCCTGTATTTTTTAAAAGTTCGTAATCAGCTGATGCTAGAGATCAGAATATGTCGCCGGGAGTTGTACGCTGTACATTGCTAGTTTGAAAAATACTAAATACTTACTTACCCACTAATACTACAAATAGATATGTATGTTATTGGTATTGGACTGTGTTTAGGTAGTATAATAATAGCGCTAAGTTTTCGATAGCAGTCCCTTTAAACCCTGTATCTATCCCTATAGCATTTGCTACGTGTGTGTTTATTTGTAAACATAAATTATGCGGCGTCAACATAATAATGTTATTCTATCGATGCTCTCATTACGTATGCTAATCATTTGTCATTCACCACATGTATATAGGTCGACCAGAATCTCATGAAAAATACGGAAATGAAATTCCAAAGTTAGCAACACTACGGCTGCCCTAGCGATAAACAAAGTAACTGACATTTTTTGTGAAATTGACTTTTTTGCATTAACAAAAGTTTTATGTCGAGTAGTTTTTTACCACAGTTTAATATTTCAAATAGGTAACTTGAACCGTTTACTGAAATTTGAATTGCCCAAACAAAGTAACTGCACACACTAACCTGGAATTTATATGCAAAACCAAGTAAACAACAAGCACAACACAAAAACAAAGTAATTGGATGTTGATTACTTTGTTTTTGTATTTAAAATGCAATTGCTTGATTTTTCGTTTCGTGAAACGATCCCAGGTAAGGTGTTCTGAATGTTATTACTTTGTTTGTCACTAGGGCAGCCGAGTTAACCTAGTGTTGCTTACTACAAAATTTAATTTCCCTATTTTTCATGAGATTCTGGTCGATCTATAGCACTATTGACTTAGCCATGACAATTTCTGAAATTCAAATACACCACTAAATATTTACTAAAACATCCCCATTCAAACAGTGGACCAGAGTTTAAACCATATCATCATTCGGAATATTCATGAATTTGAACTAGGTGAACCTCGCAAAACAATAATTAATTATTTTAAACAAGAATTTGTTAGAGACTCTGAAAAGCTTTTAGCTGGTTGCCACTTTGGGATTGGAAGTTAGAATACAAAATTAACCACGATAAAGATTATTAGATTTGATTAGCCATGATAATTTACTTAATTGAAAGAAAGATTACTAATTAAAATATTTACCTACTGAAATATTCTTATAAGGTTTTAATATAATTTTTTATATTGACATTTTATGTTAACTATATTATTATTTTGAATTCGTAGGCAACTTCAAACAATACATAATATGAACAATATCAAGGATAAAGTTATCAAATGCGCAAACGACTATTTTCTCAATATAATATGAGAATCTAAAATCTAAATACCTACATACTTGTAATTGGTAACTTTTAAAATTATTATTTATATTATGGTGTGCACCAGGTGATAGGTTTAATACTATTTATCAGTTTCTGAATATCTCTTATATTCATACTGATACATATTCACCGAATAACAATATTTTACCAATTCGTCTATAATTAATAATAATCGTATTTATTAGAGTGTAAAATATTTTCTCATAATTCTTCCCTTTAAATTTTTCTTGGTAACATATATGACGCAAGCAGCAACGGAATGTTTATATTAGAAATCACGACCTTTATATAGCCATCCTTGCGAATAATTTTTGGTTGATACGATTAAGTATATTGAACTTTTTATGTTCTTTTATTGGGACATGCGTGGGTGTATAAAAAGCCCTTTGAATAATTCACAGAACCACGCATTGCACGTAACTCATATTTAATTAGGTAAATAATAATATTTAAGTACTTATATAGCTATAAAATAATAGAACTAGTAACATGCGCTCGAACTGAAAAATATGCAGAAAAAAGAATACTTAACAGGCGGTACTTAGTTTCAAACTTGTTGATTCTACGATATTTTTAGGTCTGAAACGCATTTTGTTTACTTAAGTATGTTACATTTCTTAAGAGTAAAGTTACTAAAATTGTATGTGATTTCTGTGGCTCACATTTCTTTTGTTCAATAATGAAAGCTTTCTGTACTGAAAGCCTGAAAACACACTGGAACCTATTGGGGCGACGACAGTACCTAACCTACGTGTAGGTATGTTGCGCGATGTACTGTCAAAAAGCTTTCTGGAATATTTTGTTAGTAATCCCCACGGCAAACAGGGAGGTCAGTTTATTATACAGTACATATACCTATACCCGGCAATAGATAACAAGATCGCTATACAAGATCTTCGAATTAGAAAGTCAAGTAGAACCGTAAATAGTAAAATTGCTAATGGTTAATAGTCCTTAGAGGACTACTACTACATAATAATATTATCTACTTTGAATAAGTTTACTGATTCAAATATATCAACCAGGGAATCCTACTAATATTATAAACGTGAAAGTTTGGATGTTTAGATGTTTGGATGTTTGAATGTTTGTTACTCAATCACGCCGTAACTACCAAATCGATTTGGCTGAAATTTTGAATGGAGATAGATTATGACCTGACTTAAAACATAGGCTACATTTTATTCCGAAAAATCAAAGAGTTCCCACGGGATTTTGAATAAACCGAAATCTATAGCTACAGCTGTTGGTAGATTACTATAGCAAACTTCCTTGAAAGTAGGTATAAAGGTTGGAAAAGGGAGCGGGAACGGGAACCGGAAATCCACGATTCCCTCCGGATTTGTGCAAAACCGAAATTCACGCGGGCGAAGCCGCGGGCATACTCTAGTAAAATATAAACAGTTATCTTATATCTATTTCTTTTTTCTAGCTAAGTTCTAGCAGTTTTATTGCGTTAAGTATTGTACTGGCGGAGTGATGTGGTCTAATTGCGCATGTACCTACTACGTGGATTGTTTAAGTTGAGCAAAGTTGACTCTGAACATCTTGCAGGTAAGTAGATGAGGGATTTGACACCTGCAGGTGCATTACTTTACAGGTCCACTTTGGCATTTAGGTAGGGGAGACTGGGTACGGTTGAAACATTTTAGCCTTTGATTATCCACATGGCCAGATTGATAATGTAACTCACGAGTGCGCCCTAAAAAATGTTCACTTAAATTGGTAGGATCGTTCTCACCTACTTCAGTGTCACTTAATAAACTACGCAGTAAACAGCTCCCGAAAAATAAAAAAATATGCCGGTTTGTGCGGTGAAATTATGTCGTAATTATCCTTCACAACAAAATAAGAGGTCGAAGATCTCATATCATCAGTAAGTTTTTACATTTGAGTATGGTTTTTTGAGAAAATAGGATTTTTAATTTCGATGTTTCATAGGTACGTCGAACTGGCCGGTGATACCAGCTGAGCATTGTGGTATTTTGCACATTATTGTGCAAAAATATATTGTTGTATGATATACGTGTGAACATTAATAATTTTATTAATAAAATCAATTTGTTGCCAGTATTGAGGTAATTTGCCACAAATATAGGGAAGTCCCGGAATGTAGTAAATATTTATTATTAATATTATACTTACTGAATTTTGACCTTCAATAATTTTTTTAAATAATAATTATTGTAAATAATTTACATTGTAATTTAATTAATTTAATTTACATTGTAATAGGATTTTTCATTAAGTTTACATTAAGTTTTACAAAATTTACTAATTGTTTATGAAACAGTAGAATAAAGTATTTTTTTATAACATATTGTCGTCGATACATTTTGTTAATTTTATTTTTAGTGGAAAATGGCAACTTTTAATTTTTCATTGTTCTTACTTATTATTGTGTTGTAAAAATATTATATTTTATGATGCACGTACGCATTGATAATAATATTATGATCAAACTCTCGGCGTTGTTGAATACCCTCGCTTGCTGATCAGGTATAAAAGTTTATTAAGATTAATAATAAATTGTATATTAACAATATTTTGAATTTTATTTTAATAAATTACGTATTCACCATAGGGAATAAAAAATAGCATAATATTATACATATAATACAGATTACATGATTATAATGAAGTGGTGATGGCCTTCTTACCCACACAAACACACACCAAAAATTCCATCAGAATCGGTCCAGCCGATATTTAAATAATGAGGTAGATACCTAATGAATATTCTGTAATAAAGTAATTACTAATGCTGTTTCCATGGCAAACTATTGATTTACATTAAACAAACAGTTTTACACACACGTAGATTAAAGATAAATAATTAATAAAAACAAAATTTTATCCTACACCATACTTGATTTATCTATAAAAATTGTGCAATTGTCCAAATAACCGGTATCCCTAGGCGCGCACACATATGCGATTCGAGGTTGTATCGTACACGGCGCGATTACCGAGGTCACGCACACATAGCCAGTAGGCGCGGCCGTCTTGACGAGTAATAATATTTCGCGTTACTCCCTCTTGGGAACTCTTTGATTTTAGCATTAATCGTCCATTGCATCGGGATTAGTTAAGCGAGCGTTGACAGAAATAAATTAAATAAAAGACCACATATCTGTCTACATATGGGCAATGTTATATGAGATCACTGTATTGTATTTTATGTGTAAAATCAAATTTAAAAAAAAAATGGAAACTGTTTCAACCGTCCCCATGCCGGGGTAACAGGGAAACAGTGCATGGGGTCAATTGAAACACGCAAATAATACAAAATACAATAAATGAACATGTTTTATTCATCGACTAATAACATTTTATGACTTTTTAGTTATACATCCTTTAGTGTAGCATAGTTTAGTTAGACATCCTTTTTAGTTTGTCAAAAAAATAAGTCTACACATCTAATTAAATATTTAGATAGCTCTATTTATTTAAAACCATTAACCATATGGTGGTTTCTAGAATTGTTTGTTATAGAAATAATATGACAAATACTCCTAGAAACCACCTTCTTAAAATACCTATCGCAGATCACCTAGGTAAGTATATTAACAAAAAGTATGCAACGAAATTCACCTTAAAAAAGATTGTCGCCTGTATGTTTTTAATGTCAGCACAACGGTTGATTGCAATAAAATTTGCAGCCGACCGTTTAGCGAGAATTCGTTAACATTTCCGTTTCGTTTCACTTTATAGACAGGCATCAAAAAATGTTCGCTACGCCGTTCCTGCGTTAACTTTTAATGACTCTTAGGCAAATTGGTGAAATAGCTCCCGTAAATCTTGATAGCACTTTTAATTAACATCCAAATTGTTTGTAATGTGAAACACTTTAAAGCTTTTATAAACTCTGATGAACACGTACAATGTAAATTGTTCTCTAAGCCCAGACACTAATTAAAATCTTGATTGGATTTCCTATACTTACCCACATTGGTGACACTATAATTTTAACGCGTTAAATTTACTATGTAGGTTAAAATAAAGCTAATGGGTACGTTAAAAAAATAAACGATACTTTGCGGTTCTACACATTTCTTTTTAACAAAAACCAGCTGAATATATTCTTTTAGTCACGCAAAGTGGGCTAAGCGGGATTCCGCGTCTATTGAAATTTATCGCGCGAAAACGTCGTAGATCATGGTTAACCAGACTTAGTTATTACTTAATTTCTTTTGCAACTCTACAATCTCGCATACATATTTTAAGTTCGACAACTAGCGAGTCTTCGATCGACAAAGGGGTAAATATTGTGGGGATATTTTGCGGCAGATTACGACTGAAGTGTGGTAGCCAGGCAGATTCGGAGTAGAATCCTACCACAAAGCGGTGATACCATCTAGATTGAGTTGTGTGGTGTCAGGCACAACAACCTGTAGAGGGGACTGAGAGCGTCAGGGCCTCGTTAGCATATTGGCAGGGTGTACCGCGCGAAGGCGAGCTTGACTTTGGCCACATAGGTGGAATTTGGGCCACTTACATTACACCCCGAAACGTCGTACCTACGCGTGGACTTGTCGAGGTTACAATCTCTTTATGCGCGGCTGGCTGGTGTCGCCGAAAGAAGAGTTGGTTGTCAAATGGAACGAAACGAAATTCAAATTGTCCAGCCTACGTTCAGAGACCGGGCGACGAGAACATTCTACACAAGGCGGTCGTCATAGTTAGGGTAAGTCCGGGGTAGATGGCCCTAGTAACTTTAAAACTCTATAGTGAAGGAATTATGATGAATAAAACATTGAATTAATATAAAACGTAAACTTTATTTATTACTCTTATCAAACATTAACGATAAATTACTTTAAAAAACGCAAACAATGTAATTTTAAACTTTTAAAAAAAACTAGGACTGGCCATCTCTCCCAGAGTGTCCGGGGGTGATGGCCATAGTAATCGGGGGGAGATGGCCAATACTCTTCTTGCCTTTCCCTTTGCTCTTGAGATCTTTTAACTCCTTTTTTTCTTATTACCGCAGTAAGAACACATGTCCTCAAACTCGGTGCAGTTTTCATGCACCCAAAACATGCAAATGTTGTATTGTATCCAATCTTCAACTAATTGTGTCCTGTAATAATTATCACCACAATCTCAGCAGTTATCTTTCTCTCTATCTTCAGATTCACTTTCAGAGGTATCTTTGAAAACGATGGGAATTTCTTCGCAACTGCTATCAGAAAACCTACGAATTGCCTATCGTTTCTTAACAGTTTTTTTTCTTAGGTCTATAAGTCATAGTATCTCTTTTTATCATTTTTGGTTTTTTTGACTTTTCTTTCTTTTTTCTTTTTCATTTTCTTTCGATTTTCGTTTTTCAATATGATCTTCAGATGTCAAAATGATGCTTACTTATTTGGCTCGTTTCCAAACCTCGTTTAGTTTAACAGGCAGTGTAGATACTGTACTTCGTCCAGTAATCTAGTCGGTATTGGTTGGTCTACCGTCTGAAGGGATGTACCTACTTGGGCCTGAATCTGAGACTCAAAATTGACTTGTAATTCTTCTAAAATCATCGATAGTCAATGGAAAGCCTCTCGACTGCATGTCTTTTATATGCTTGCTCAGTCTTTTTTCGTTTTTCGTTGTCTGCACCAAAGGTTGATGATAGTCCTATAGGTCCTATACGATGAACACAAAATTACTTTGCTATAATCCGCTAACAGTGACAAATTTGTAGACACAACACCACACAAATTCAACTCGACGATCGTTTCGCTCCGACAAAAGTCCCATAGGTCCCTTTGTGTAGTTGTTTTGTTTTAACCTTCTTTCTAGTGTTTTTCTTGGAATATGGTAAATAAAAGAGGCCCTATAAACCGTCATCCCTCCTCTGTGTATTTCTGACACAGCATTTTTTAAGTCTTCTTCGCTCCAGGCACCTCGTCCAATAGCCGCCTTCCGTACGTATTGATTAGGCATCTATAGAAACATTGAATTTTATAAATAGATTTAAATTAGGACATTTAATTTTATGGCTATCTCTCCCGTAAATAATTTGGCCATCTTTCCCGATTGTCCGGGTGAGATGGCCACAGTACTTAATAAAAGCAACTTCTCAATTTTGTAGTTAATTTTTAGGTTAGAATGACGAGAAAGTTATTTACTTTACAAAGAAATCACAAAAACGGACAAAACTTTCAAAACTTTTTTGTGACCACTTAATATGTCAACCCCTTAGTTTAAATTAAACGTGTTATTAAAAAACAAAGTCAAATTACTCACCTTTCCATAACTTTTTCGCAAAAAACTCGATGCCGGCTTGTTGCCCGTGCCAAAACGAATCGAACTAAATTATAGTAGGTGCCATCTATTAATAATTACTTCGACTTTTTTCTATTGGCCATCTCTCCCATAAGGCCATCTCCCCCGGAATTACCCTATACGATTTTGCGTTCCACCCCGTGTCCGTAGATCACGACTGGAGAACATTCGATTTCTAACACTCCATGTATCCATAACTCTGGTATTTTGCTGAGAAGCGACCCGGGTCCTCAGTCATTGTCAAATCATCAAGTTCTTAGTACTAATGTATCTATTTTTGTAATCGTGAATATAATCAGTATACAACTATCTAGCAACGGCCTTTCATTTCCGCTACAGACTTAGTTTTATAAAAATCCCGTGAGAATTCGTTGATTCCCGGGATTAAGCCCTTTGTCTGTTTCCGAAATGCCTATAGCTATCTCTGTGTAAAATTTCGTCAAGGTTGGTTAAGCGGTTAGGCCGTGAAAATGTATTAACTCCCTAATAGTGCTTGTAAAAGTCCCGTCATAATCGGTTCAGCCGTTTCGAAAATTAGACCGGACAAACAGACCTACATACACCATAGGTTAAAAACACATTTCAGGTCAGTTAGAAGTGGCGCTCGAGCATTCTGTCTCTAAATTAATTTTACATCAAGCTTGAGATCTATCTCAAAGTAGGTATCAGATATCTAAAGTATCAGAGCATCTGTATAAAGTTATAATTACTCTCTGTTATCATATTCAGACGGTTCAATTAATCTTGATTGTATTTTAGGAACATAGCTAATTTCAGTAATTAATTTGACAGCTTAAAAATAAATTCGCAATAAAAATTTATATACTTAGACGGTGTTAGATGAACTTAATCTCTGGCTCATAATCCATGATGTTAAAGTAATAAACCGATGAAATCATAAAAATTTACATTACAAATTCAAAGCAATGGCACGAGAAAATCAATTTAAAACTTTTCCTATGAAACAAGTCAATTCATTTTAGGTACAAACTTGTGAACAAAATGTATTTCGGTTGACGGGGAATCGTTTCCAAGAATCTCGGGAATTTTAACCATATTAAAAATAAATTTGAAATACTTACTATTAAAACTAACAAGATTTCAAAGTCATTGACTCGGAATAAATCGGACAAGTGCGAGTCGGGCCTCGCTCTATTACGTTTCCGTACATAATATCACCATTTCTTTAACTTTATTTTAAGACCATCTTTATATAGGTTTTTCTGTAAAAAAGAACTATTTTGTGTATGTTTTTCAAAATTTGAGGTTCAATAGTTTCGGAGATAAGGGGTGAGGTCATGGTCAATTTTCATCTATCTTCTTAAATAACTTTAATAATATTTATTTTCATTTGACACATCACACGGCACAATTTCTCAGCAAAACTTTTTTTTAAATTTACTAATTTGCGCCCAAAAGTAAATAAAATACGAATTTTGAATATGGCACCCCCATATTCAAAATTCATGTTTTATTCAAACTTTAAGTGCCTGTTTCACAACCTTCTAATAAGTGTTAGATAGCTTATTCACATGTTTTGTCTTTGTCACTTGACATAAGTAAGAAAGTGACAAAACTTACGTTTAGGCTATCTGACACTTATCAGAAGGTGGTGAAACAGGCCATAAATCTATTTATTTTCATTTGACTTATATACGGTACAGTTTCTCAGCCAAACTTTTTGTTTATTTGATTTGCTGCTTTTGTTTAATTAGTAGATTCGTAGCAAATCGTCTATGACACACGGACAGATAGACAAACGAGTGATCCCACAAGGATTCCGTTTTTTCGTTCGTACGTACTGAACCCTAAAAATTAAAAATTGCGTATTAACTGCACTTTGTTTATGAACTACAATTTTTAGGGTTCCGTACCTCAAAAGGTAAAAAAAAGGAACCCTTATAAGATCACTTTCTTGTCCGTCTGTCCGTCTGTCCGTCTGTCCGTCCGTGTGTCACCACCGATTTTCTCAGGAACGGGTTGATCTAGGAAGTTGAAATTTATACCAGATACTAAGGTCTATAGTCCCTATTAGGTGTATAACAATTAAGGTCCTGAATCCACCCAATAAAAAGATATGGGCAAATTTAGATTTTCACGAAAACTTGTAAGTACCAAAATTTACCTTAATTTTCAACTTTTTTTATTTTTCGGAATTTTTCCTTAACTTGATCTGTAAGACCTTGCTTTTGACCAAAATTGACAAATCTAGGTCAACCGGAAGTACCCTATAGGTTTTGGGTCGAAAACCTAAATGGTAGTTCCAGTTGACCTAGAATTACGAAATTTGGCAAAAAGTCAGGTCTTACAGCACAAATTAAAGAAAAATTCCAAAAACTAAAAAAAGTTGGAAATTAAAGGATATCCCCATACATACATAGTTGAGCCAATTAAGATAGACCTCTAAGTTGTATGAGCGCTCATACAATTCAGAGGCCTAGCTTAATTAGCACCCTACCTTTTAAGACAAACTAATAAAAAACAGATTGTACTTATACTTCTGGAGTACGGAACCCTAGGTTCGAGAATCTGACTCGCACTTGACATTTAATGTACATAGGAACTTTTTTCTGTTTGGAATACGAATAGAAATAAATTATTAAAGTGTTCTCGGAAGCAAAAATCGAAACAGAAACGCAAAGAAAGCGCGGGCATCTCCTTTGATTTGTTATTTAAGAGTGATTCCACAAACACATGAGACGTACCTACTTCCAATGCAAAATCGAAAATCAAAATAGAGTCGTAAAAGAGCCTCCCAAGTCCCAACAAATCAATCCCAACGTCCTTTTTATATGTTAAGTGTTGTTTACATCGGGACGCACTTTAACGGCACGAAAGCGATTTCAAATAAGTGGATCCCTAATCCCTGTAGCAACGGGTTACGTTTTATTTAATACGGTTAAAATGTTCCTGAAAATCGACGTGTACTGTTTCTATTGCATACTTAACCTTTAAATACCGACATACTATTTTAGTTACATAAGTACCGACGTGAGGTCTGCTAGACCACCATAGTTCCAATCGAAAACTTTAGTGTTTCTTATTATTCTTCAAAAAAAAAATGTTAAGGTCTTCGTGGAGTAATGTCTCATTGCAAATTGTACTTTCATATTCAGGCACATTAGAATAGAATAGAATAGAAAAGTTTTTTATTCAAATAAACTTTTACAAGTACTTTTGAATAGTCAATTGAATCTACCACTGGTTCGGAATGCCATTCCAACCGAGAAGAACCAGCAAGAAACTCGGCGGTTGCTCTTTTCCAAATTGACAATATCAATATAACATTGTGGCTAATTCTGTTGTACCAAATCTCTAAACCTAAACTAAAATGACAGGTCTAAATCTATTGCTATCCTTTTCCGCAATAAGCACTGTGAATGAGATAGCAATAAATTTAGACCTGTCATTTTAGTTTAGATTTAGAGATTGTGTACAACAGAATTGGCCACATTGTCAGCTTAACAGGCTGACTGTACAAACTTCGTAGCATGTGGACGAAGACGCGGTATGTGGTAACATGTAAGTTTAATAAATTGATAGTGGTATAATGTATGAATAATATTCACGTATTAAGAATGTGCGTGAAGCGGTGAGTATGAAATATTGTTGGGGATCTAAAAGAATCCCCTCATATTTTACTCCCGTTATAACGTAATAGTGACTTCATCTGCCCGAAAGGTTTCTCCCTTCTTTTGTTTTATACTGAGAATGATAAACTCAATAAAAACCGGCCAAGTGCGTGGCGGGCCACGCGCAGTGTAGGGTTCCGTAGTCACAATCCTCGAAAAACAGATATAACTTCTTAACCTGTGAACCCTACTTAGCCATGATAGTTTTCCTTTAAAATTGATTATATCTACTACTGCTGTGAATTTTTTCAAGTTCCTATATACTGCCATTTGGCTGATAGAGGGGGGGGGGACACTTGACTCTAATAAAAATTAGCACTTTAAAACATCATATTTTACAAACGGATCTAGATGATGATGTTCCCACACCCACAGTATTTTTAAAAGACCTATTCAACGATACCCCACACTATGGGGTAGACGAGAAAAAAAATATTCATCCCCACTTTACATGTGGGGGAGCTACCCTAAAAAATTTTTTTATCAAAATTTTATTTCACCACTTTGTCAGCGTGATTAATATTTATACCCATGCCAAATTACAGATTTCTAGCACTAATAGTCTCTGAGATTAAGCGAGGACGGACGGACGGACGGACAGACGGACGGACATGGCGAAACTATAAGGGTTCCTTGTTTACTACGGAACCCTAAAAACCTTGACGCTTTGCAGGATTTTCAGCTGTGACCGATTTATTTCACAGAGCGCTTTCATACATTTACGAAGGCTATATCTGACGTTAAAAAATATTTTTATTTTCACGAAATATGTTTGAAAGATTCAAATATTTTCTTCCAACTAAAGGACTACTGGAGCGAAAGAGATCAGATGCGCTGCACTGCGATCACATGTGCGGCTTTAGAAAAATAGGTATTAACCAACAAAATTCCCGTCTGCGCTCCGCCCAGCTTCGGTAGACATCGTTACAGCGGAGTTTCAGCTCCGTCTAGTTTCGGTGGGCTTCAACCAAGAGTTTATTCGATTCATACATTTCAATCAAGAAAAGGGTGCAGAGCTGGGTATCGGAGCGGTGCAGCGAAGTGAGTTTGCGGAGCGATACAGCGGAGCGAGTACGGAGCGACGCAGCGATGCGAGTTTGCGGAGCGACGACGCAGCGGAGTTCATTTGCGGAGCGAGGTGAAGCAGGGTGGAGACGGAATACCGCGCTGCATACTCGCTCCGGTACACAGTGGGCAGAGATACAACGCTACCACCTCTGCGCAGTTTCCTCGTTCCACTCCGCTTACTCAGTCCACTTACTCGTTCCGCTCAGGTGGGCAAGCAATTTAAGCACTAAGCGTAAAGATTAAGCTTGGCAGGATCCGACAAACGAGTGACGATAGAAAATGATAAAATATACCTCAATTGTAACTTAAAAATGTTTAATTGCGTTTATTACCCAAAGAAGATAAGACAAAAACTACCATAAGTGGTTACTTATGTTATCAGTGTAAAAGCTCAAAAGGAATGGAAAAATGTACCTAGACCTTAAACATACTTAGACCTACGTGTTGCATAGATGCTATTTTATGTGCTTGAATTTTTTAATTTTTTTTAATTAAGTAGGTGCTTACAGTAAAAATTTTGGCTGGCTGGCTGCATTTCCAAAAACTGAACTGATTTTTAACGAAAATAATTATTATTTACTTTAGTACTAAGTGCAATAAACGAATGGTAAATAATGATATTGATCCAGGACTTTATAAGATGCTATTATCTCTCTACTTTATATCTTTTATCGCTCTACGGAGAATAATTCCGACTTTACTTTGATGTAGAAGTAGGATTTTATAATGCAAAATGCGCTATCATATTTTGTCCATGAAATATGCGGTTAAAATTATGAGTTTCTGAAAAAAGAAATATGAATATGCAAGTAAATTAAACCCTGCAACGTTTCATTATACTTTCAAGAACTAGAAAGGCGTGGAAAGCTCTTAATTTGTGCTTCCTACTCTTCAAGTAAAAAATTATCCGGTGCGAGTCAGAACACGCATAAAGTAAAGGGTTCCGTAGTAATAATATTAGTAAAAAAGCATATCATGAAGAATTTTGAGAAACAAAGTTAAATTATAAATACTACCTATACAGTATTGTAACCTTTAGGTACTATTTGTTCCAAGTAGGATACTCATTTCTTTTTTTTTTTTCAAAAACCGTGTTAGATTTTTTTTGCTTCACGTTATAATGAATAGATTTTTAAAATAAATAAAAACCAAGTACGATATCTGACTATACTATACTACTTATTATATTATTTCGTAAAAGGGGATTTGCTTAAAATGTCGGAGGAAAATTGTTTGGGAAAATTAAGTTCGCTTAAGCTTGAATATGACGTATACTTCTGTGGGTATATAAATATGAAGTACTTCACTTAGTCTGAAACATAAGTTAAGTACGACATGACTCCCTGCCGTGACATTTAGAGACCCCGCAGACATATAATTTCAAGTTGGCCGACTATCGAACAACTAAATCGCAAACTTTCACAATTTGATCGGCCAACTTTTAAATTGTACGTGATCGGAAAGGAATTTTGATTCTGATACAATCGTTGTCCAATTATTTAGTTGAACGATTTAGTTGGTTATGATGTGCGGGGTGTCATAAGTCACTGTACTTATCAGTACCTATACCCTGCGATTTAGTTGGCCAACTTGAAATTGTATGTCTGCGGGGTCTCTTAAAGAAATAAAGCGAAACCGAGTGCCCGCACTTCAGAAACGTAATATTAGGGAATGGGTTTCCTTTTATTTTAATCTCTAAATATTTTCACATTAACTTACGAATATTTCTTTATTATATCCGCACTAGATGATGCCCGCGACTTCGTCCGCGTTTAGGTTTTTTAAAATCCTGTGGGAACTATTAGCTTTTCCGGGATAAAAGTTGTCTATTTCAATCTCCTCAGTACCAAACATCAAAATCGGTTCAATTGTTGGGCCGTCAAAAGCTAGCAGACAGGACATACCTACTTTTGCATTTATAATATTAAGTATAGATATAGATAGGTAAGTATAGGATAGATTTAGAAGAAAGTAGTACCTATATTATATAATTTACATAGTTATGTAAATCTTACCTACTATCTAATAATAGTGAATACCTACTTACCTATATCCTACCTATGGAGATGCATAGTTAGAATATATCTATCTATCAACAAATGGCAGCCAATTTTATGAGCTTAATATAGTTACCTACCGAATCGAACCCAATTTGTCATGCGAAAATTCGTGACGTCACTGAAAATTTAGACGTCCCATGTGACGTGGAAACGAACGATTGTGCGTAAACGATATTTCATCTCTCACCCTTCCCCCACCTTATACCCTGATTTCTAATTCCGTGGAATTCTGACGTTTCGTAATGTGATCAGAGAGACAATTCCCACAAAAAAGATAAAAAATTCAAAACTTATGTAAATAAAAATCAACTGCCGCATGTAGATATGACAATTAATGTCTAACAGACACTTCATGGTGAGAATGTCATTTGACTTCCATTTTTGAATGATTTTTTTCAATGTGCTTCTTTTGTTTTCTATTGCTGTTAGTGTGCACTTTCTAGTTTCCATTCTTGGTGTTTTCTATTTTAGGGCGCAACGACTTATATCTATTATTATTATTCGGCATACTTATGGCTTTTTATGATGACAGGAAATTAAAGTAGTTGCCTAGTTGGGGTAAAATCGTACTTCGTAGATGTTAACCCTGTTCTCCATACAAATAACTCATCTGTAAGTGACAATGACAGCTGTCAGAATTCCACGGAATTAGAAATCAGGGTAAAGTGTCGGGCAATTATACGAAAATTGTACCTATATCTACGAGTACCTTAATTATACCAGAATTCTCTGATGGGTAAGTATAATTAATTATTACTAATTATTGGGTAAATTCTGAATTATCTCTGAGTCGTACTCCGCCTTTCTGAGGGTCATCTTTCCGTTGATTATATTATTTACTAGCTGAACCCCGCAACTTCGTTCGCAAAGATATAGGTTTTTGTATAGGATCGGATCGGATCCCATAATTCTTTTATGTACCTAAACTAAATGTGGCCTAAGTCACTCCTTATAACATTGAAAGTTCCATTAAAATCGATCCAGCCGTTTCGGAGATTAGCTGGAACAAATAGACAGACCGACAAAAATAAATTTAAACGCACACTAGTTTAAAATAAGCCGTACGTTCAAAGATCCGGGTCCCAAGTTATATGAACCCAATAATGAGGGTTGTAATGTCTGTCATTTCTAAACTAAAAAACCTATGACCTTGAAATATTTAAGGGACAATATATAAAGTACTACCTTTCTAACAAAAAAAGAAAGAGTGAAATCGAACAACGCGTTAATGAATTACAGCTAAATACACGTTTTAACTTTCATCCCCTCCCAAGGGAACCGTGCTAAATTTCGGGATAAAAAGTATCCTATGTCCTACCTCGAAGTATAAACTCAAATCGTTCCAAGTTTCATTCGAATCCATTCAGTAGTTTCAGCGTGATGTGCGGCCAAGATACAGACAGACAGACAGACAGACAGACAGAAAGACAGATAGACAAAAATGAAAAAATTGCAGTTTTGGCTTCAGTATCGATTATAGAGTGCCCTCCAATAAAAAATTTCAAAATATCTTCAATGTACAGAATTGGATCTGTTAGAGCGTTTGTGCACTTACTCGTTTTCGATTCGTGTTCGTTTTTTTAATGAACATCATAAAAACGTATACGAAATTCACGAATGACATTTGTGCACTTAATCGTGATTTCACTATACGTTTTAAGCATTTCGTAGATAAAACCGTGTTCATAATGTGTGCTGCATTTAATCGTCGTCAGCTTTTCGCACTTCTCTTATAGTACATTCGTAGGCGATCATCACTTAATGACATGACATGACATCATGAAAAAACTTTTTTTAATTACTATCGAAAGAATGTTGCTACTTTCGATTTCATATTGTGTCATATAAAAAAAAGATTCCTCGGCAAGACACACGTTTTAGAGAATGCATAACTCCAGAAAAAATGCTGGCAGTAACACTAAGGTAAGTGATTATGAATATTTCACACGGTACGGTTAGTATCAAAATTATCTAAGCATACGTCATATATTTTGTGAACATCCCAAGTGGACATTACGCTCTTGTAAGAAAACAGTAACAACTAAGTATCAGAAATGATATTTTTTATGAAATGTTCATATTTTGCTGATAGTTTTTGACTACCAACCACAGGTATGGAAATTTTGATTATACTACAATATTTAGGTATTTTACTCGAAGTAAAACTAATTTGAATGAAACAAACTGTAGTGTGTAGACACTAAAGAGTTTTTATATTATTTATATTAATCGGTGGTTGACTGATATTTTATAAAAAACTTAGGACTTGTCACTTGTCAGAAAAATATGTGAGAATTAAAACAGGAAAAATAATTATTAAATACTAATATAAAACATAATGATAATTTGAAGAAATAAAGTACCTAATTTATAAATATTAAAACAAGTTTCATTAAGAAATATTACATGGCGCAGTCGTATTAGCGAACTCGGATAATGGCTAAGAAGTTACAACAGGAAGGCATAATGGCGGCCAGTGAACTTGAATGACCAACCAAAATTAGAGGATGTTATAAAATTTTTTGAAGATTACTTTAAGCCAAAACAAAATGAAGTTATAAATAGTTACCATTTCAACAAAAGATGTCAACAGGAGGGAGAGAATTTTGATGCCTTCTACACTGATATAAGGAAATTAGCTGAAAATTGCAATTTTGGTGAACAAATGGACCGGATGTTGAGAGACAGAATAATTATTGGAATCAGACAGCAGAGGATACAACAAATAATATTAATAACAATGAATGTTTTGAAACTGAATTTTTAATTATTAATGAACCAGTGAGACCGATCTTAGGGCTAGGCTCGTTGTTACAGCTTAGACTTTTAAATAATAATATTAATATTAATTCGGTTATAACCAGTTGCACTAATACTAATATGAAAATGAGTAAAGACTCAATTGTTAATGTGAATAACGAACTTTTTCAGGGAATTGGGGAGTTTAAGAGTTCACTGCAGCTACGCATTCAACCTGGCGTAGAGCCTGTGGTGAGACCCCCTAGACGTGTGCCTAACGCACTTAAGGATCGCCTTGCAGACAAGTTGGAAGCTCTGGTGAAGCACAAAGTCATAGCGAAGGTCGATCATCCTAAAAGTTTTGTAAGCAACTTGGTTATAATTGAAAAGAAAGATGGTTCACTGAGAATTTGCTTAGATCCTAAAGATCTTAATAAAGTATTAATAAGAGAACATCATTTGATTCCAACAATTGATGAGATAGTATCAAAACTTTGTAATAAGAAATACTTTTCTGTGCTTGATTTATCAGATGGTTTTTATAATATTATTTACTACTTGTTTTTTTATAATAATGTAACTTATACAAGAACCTCTTTTCATGTTCGACCAGCATAAACTTTGTGGATCACCAGTTAAAGGTTGCCAATGGCTGGTTGAATGGGTAGTAAGATAAATATATAATATATTAATAGATTTTGTAACATAATTTTGTTGTTTAAAAAAAAAAGAGGAAGAAAAAGTATATTGTTTTGGTTTATTAATTTTTCGTTTAAAAGGGGATGATGTAGTGTGTAGACACTAAAGAGTTTTTATATTATTTATATTAATCGGTGGTTGACTGATATTTTATAAAAAACTTAGGACTTGTCACTTGTCAGAAAAATATGTGAGAATTAAAACAGGAAAAATAATTATTAAATACTAATATAAAACATAATGATAATTTGAAGAAATAAAGTACCTAATTTATAAATATTAAAACAAGTTTCATTAAGAAATATTACACAAACGATTTATTTTAATGCCAAACTAAGTAGGTATTAATTTTTAATAATAATCAACTGCGTTGAATCATGTTTTGTTGGAATTCAAGAAATGCAAATACCTATGTTTTCCAAATACCTCACAACATCAGGACTCATCTCTGCCCTCTTTCCACACACCATTCCACTCGCGTCCTTATTTTAAAACGATTCGATGTGAAGAATTCACGAATATATAAACACGAAAACGAATCGAAAACGAGTAAGTGCACAAACGCCCATACAGTTATAAGGAAGGCTATGTCGAATCGTGTTTTCACGAAACACGAAAACGAATCGAAAACGAATAAGTGCACAAACGCCCTTACAGTTTTATTATATTATAATATAATATATAGAAGATAGATTATTATCTACCGCATCCCAAAGAAAGCTCTACGATTTTCTTAAGATAGTAATTCTAGTTTCTTCTAATAGCTACCTATGCTAGGTCCTTTTTGAAGGACCTGTCATCCCGCCTCGTGGAATTCACAGGTGACTTCCATTTCAGGTTATTTTCTTCTTCTCCTTCCAGGTTATTTTTAAGTATTTTTAGTACTTATTTATTAATGCGATTATCTATACTAATAAATAAAATTGAAGTGTCTGTCTGTAATTTCGAAATAACTACCTAATATTGAGCTCATATGGTTATTTGAACGATCGTTCGTTCGTTCGTTCGTTTCAACCAATGGACGTCCACTGCTGGACATAGGTCTCTTGCAAGGATCGCCACAGCACACGATTTTGTGCCGCCTGATTCCAGCGGCTACCAGCGGTGGTATTTGTACGATACCATAACCGAATCACACGTTTTCAAAATTTTTGTCTGTCTGTCTGTCTGTCTGTCTGTCTGTCTGTCTGTTTGAACGGGCTAATCTTCGGAACGGCTGAACCGATTTTGACGGGATTTTCACATACAAGTAGAGAATTAACCAGGGAGTAACATAGGCTACCGAAGGCTACAATAAGGAATTGCATTCCGAAATCGTAAGGATCCCACAGAATTTTTCCGTTTTGTGGACGGGTTACTACTTACTACAGATAGGCTACTTTTTGTTCTGGAAAATCAAAGTTCCCACGAGATTTTTACAAACCTAAATACACACGGGCGAAGCCGTGGGCATCATCTAGTCTGTACTAATATTATAAAGCGGAAGAGTTTGTTTGTTTGAACGCGCTAATCTCAGGAACTACTGGACCAATTTGAAAAATTCTTTCACCATTGGATATGTATATGGATATGGATATTGATTTTGTTCATTCAAATATCTAAATATCTATACATGCTTATTTTTAACGTCATGACAGTCTTTTGTTACACAAAAACTACTCTTTATACCTAAATACCTACTCTCTGTTTCAATAAATAAACAAGTACATATTATAGGTAAAGTTTCTCCAATTACTTAAAAGTCTACAACCTAAATTAAATTTAATTAATTACAATAAAAACCTACCTATAGGACTCTGTCCTTAAAAATAGTTTTTAAAGACAGAGTCTTATAGATTAACTGTAAACAGAATATTAACTTGAAAAGCTTTAAATATCTAGGTACTTTGACGCAAATGAAAAAGATATTTTAACATAATTGAAAAAGTTTCAAAAGCTTAGGCATCTATCTACAGCAGTCAGCACAATGAAAAGAAAAAGTAGCAAGGAATTAGCTAGGTAGATAGGTACTTACTTACGTTACAAACAAAAGCTTAGAGCTTAAAAGATAGAAGAAAAAATACCAGATAATAAGGTCTATAGTCCCTATTAGGTGTATAAGAATTAAGGTCCTAAGCCCACTCAATAAAAATATATTGGCCACGAAAACTTGTAAGTATCTACCTACCTTAATTTTCAACTTTTTTATTTTTCGGAATTTTCCCTTTACTTGATCTGTAAGACCTTGCTTTTAACCAAAATTGACAAATCTAGGTCAACCGGAAGTACCCTGTAGGTTTTGGGTCGAAAACCTAAATGGTAGTTCCAGTTGATCTAGAATTACGAAATTTGGCAAAAAGTTAGATCCTACAGCACAAATAAAGGGAAAATTCCAAAAAATAAAAAAAATTGGAAATTAAAGGGTGTCCCCATACATACATAGTTGACGCCAATTAAGATAGACCTCTGAGTTGTATGAGCGCTTATACAATTTAGAGGCCTAGCTTAATTATCACCTTACCTTTTAAAACAAACTAATGATAAACAGATTGTAGGGTGAGTGTTCTATAAGTCAGCACTTTAAGCGTCGTGTCATGTTTAAAAATTCGTAGACGTGTCAAACAAAGCAATTTCAGTACAATGTTTTTTTCTTCTAATACTTCAAGCTTTTGACTTTTTGAACCAATTTTTAATACCCGCTTTTTGCATAAAGAAGTATTTTTTTAATTTATTTAAAAAAAAAGTACTGCCTAAGCTCAGCACCTTTGTCCCTTTCTCCAGCATTTGTGTTCTCAAAGTCAGCCCTCCTTTTTTTAATGGAAAATTAGCTTTTACCCCTGATATTGTTCGTGAAAATTTATGTTTTTTTAAATATTTATAGGAACTCTTTCCTCGTTTTCATTTTATTTCATTTTCCCGTCAAAAAATATACCCTTTTCCGAAATTAATAGAATTTTTGAAGAAATAGGTATAATTTTTTTTAATAACCTCGACAAACAATCAGGCAATTTTTATGTAGATAATATCAAGTTTGTTCAATAGGGCCGACCTTAGGAATAACCCAAATTCTTATGTCGGCACCCCCTGCCGACATCAAGTCACCCCTGTTTTTTCTTTAAATACGCAAAATAATTGAATTAAATCACTATAATACGATGTCAAATATTACGCAAAACAAATTAAATTGCAACAACAAGACATTATAATACGTAATTTATTTCTTACCAAACGACGCTCGGAAAGTAGCAATTTTATAAGAAATTCAGCAATTTACGCACTCGCGCTCGTTCTAAGCAAAAATTGAGGAAAAGGGGTGCAAAAAAGTGCTGCCTTATTTTAGAACTATTTTTCCATTGGAGCAATACTAAATGAAAAAAATATCCATTGCGACTAAAGGGCACCAAAACGATAATATCGACAGAAATATAACAAAGTGCCGACTTATGGGGGGTGCCGGCCTAGGGAGCTTCCACCCTACTTAAGTATACTTCTGGAGTACGGAACCCTCGGTGCGTGAGTCTGACTCGCACTTGGCCGGTTTTATTTTGGACTAATACAACTTATTATTTATTAATAGGAGTCGCGTTGGACACGTTTCCATCGCACGTTTCGTTCCAAGCCTCTTACGTCTCTTTGCTCGTGCTGTGCATCCTAGTAAAGTCAGTAGCGACATCTGTATGTAACTTTCTGGGTATGACGTGCAGTTGAAAGATCAGAATCAGAATATTAACCATTCGGATACCAGAGAGGCCCAAACACGGCCCAAACTAGGTCCAGTATAGTCCTCTGAATAATATTCGTGTTTACTAAGAGATGACGCTAGTTCGTGAAGTGGTGCGAAGCAGGTCAGTGTTGCCGTTAGGACAATCTAGTTTGTGGCTACATCATTTAAAAAAGTGGCTAGTTTTGTAACAAAAATCGCCTTCAAAATGTGGCTAAAAGTGGCTAAATTATCATGACTTACCTTTAAATTTTTTTTTATTATTATCCTACTAAAGCCTGGCCTAGAAAATAAAAAAGTGATTAAAAACCATGTTGCGGATAACATTTTAAATAGCATACCTAGACAAATTCGAATGTGGCGTACGAAGATCAATTTTTTATTTTTCTGGTCAGGGTTTATTGATAATATTTTAATACTATTATTGTTATACAGAGATAGGGTTAAGTAGGGTTAGTAAAATTGTCATTCTTTCTGTCTACGTTTAAAATGGACCTGGTGCTGCCAAAATGTATTATACGGCCCTAGATACTAGGCCTTTAAGGCTTTTGCCTCTCACTTTTGCACTCAGATAAAGGTGTTTACTGTAGATTTCTTTATAATCACTATAGATAATAATTTATGTAGATATAGTTTAACTATTATAAAGGAGCTAGAAAATACAAAACTAAAAATACAAAAAGTTGCTAGAAGTTGCTATATTTATTTTGGTGGCTAAACAGATTTATTTTGTGGCTAAAACCCTTGAAAATCCGCTAGATCTAGCCACAAAGTGGCTAAAACGGCAACACTGGCAGAGGTACTTATAGGTACTTTATCTTAGAGTGTGCGATGTGGAGGTTTTATTATTTCTTGCTCGAAAGATGTCGCTACTAAGGCTGCTATAATATAATATCGAAACTATTTTTTAAGTATATACTTACCTACTTGAGATATTTAAAATAAAAATACGTACTCATCTTTATAAATACAAGAGGTGATATACTCCGTTTTGAAACGAGCAACTGCAGTTTCTTGTTCACTCTTAGGAGAATTTGCTTTCCAAATCGGACGGTTGTAGTCTTATCGACAGAGCTACAAGTTAGCCTATAATTAGTAATGAACTAGCTTGTGCCCGCGTGAATTTCGGTTTTTCACAAATCCCGAGGGAATCGTGGATTTCCGGTTCCCGTTTCCGCTCTCTTTTCTAACCTTTATAGGTATCTTCTTTTAAGGAAGTTTACTATATAGTAATCTACCTATAGCTGTAGCTATAGGTGTCAGTTTTTTCAAAATCCCGTGGGGACTGCGGATTTTCCAGGATGAAAAAGCCTATGTCTTAAGTCAGGGCATAATCTATCTCCATTTAAAATTTCAGCCAAATCGGTTCAGTAGTTGCGGCGTTTTCGGTAATATTAGTGTGATAATTGTTATTTATTTTTAAATTCTGAGTTGTAAAATAGAATCAAACGAAAGTGGAAAGCAGGCAAATGGAATTTGTCGTTTGACCCTTATTAGCATTTCGATATAATTTTGGTAAACAGGATTAGCTTCAATGAAACAACAATATTTATTTAGTAATTAACTATTCATATATTTCAATAGTATCTCTTATAATTATAACTAAGTATACTCTAACGCTCCGCGCTCGCAATATTTGGTTTAAGTCTAGGAGAAGAACCAACAGTTAGTGTCAACTTATAATCATAATCAACAGTCAAACAAAGATCTAAATGATTACATTTAATGATTAAAACTAAATGTAAACTTAGAAATATGTTAGCGCACTTGTCAACTTAATGATTCAAAATACTGATTCATCTCTACTATGGTAATTATAAAAAAAACTACTCTATTTAGTGGGGAATGTTAACTTTGGTATAAAATATTAATTATAAACAACAAAACATAATCAAACTCAAAGACACTCGAAACGAATCTTATATCAATCATAAATTAAGAAAAAATACTGATTAATTATAGTCTAAGACTGTATTGTTTAATGTATATTTACAATGCCTTGAACGTTGACGAACTTAGATTTACGTTTATTTAAACATTCTTGATTAAACTTTTAGCTGATATAGATGGGGGTTACTGTTAACAACCAAATTTTACTTTTTTAAATTCGTTTTTAATTTTTTCATTTCAATTGGAATATAAATTGTACTTAAGTCATAAGTATCTATTAAGTTTTTTTTTTTTAATAATTTTTATGTTATAAATTGAAAATCAGAACACAAATCATTGCACGTAAGTATGTTAAAGCCACAAAATAAAAAAATATACGAAAAAATACATACATAAGTACAGATATAAAATAGAAATTGTAACATTTATTAGACTCTAAGATATTTATCATAAGTTTTTTTTCTAATGCACCATATAAGTATAGGCTTCTAGATATTAAAGGCTTTCTTTTGTAGGTACCGTTTTTTCTCTAATTTTAGTTATATTCTGAGAAGATAATAATTATACATTTAAGCTACATATTTCTTTGTTTTAACAAATTCGTATCTTAAATACATTAGCTATTATGATATCAAGTTGTAAGATTCTTTTCACATACTAAATAATTCGAAAAATGAAAAGATACATTTAAGAAACATCAAAAAGATACAACTACATTGTATATTTGTTTATTTTTTTTATGTCGGTAATACCGTTCCTACAAATTATTTTATGCCCGAGAACGTAATACCTTCGTGTATTACAAAAGTGCATTGAATTTGAAATTATATTCGACTTTAAAAATATATTTTCGAGATTTCTAAAGGAGAATATAATATAATAGTTTCCATCAAAAGATTTATGATTAGTTTTTTATCAAACAAATCAACTTGCAAATAGCAATACAACTGAAAACTTGTAGAAATATATAAAAATTACGATATATTCATAAATTAATATACTATTTAATATTGTTTATTATCAGCTAAAATAATAGCAATTCTCTAAATTATATCAGTCGAAGATGTATGTTTTTAAATAATAGACTGGGATATAAAAAAAAAATTATGTACTATACGTACGATCTCAATACGATTTATTGTGTATTGCAAAATTCGAAATTTTTTATTGCACTTTTTTCCAAAATTAGCAATATTACAATCATTTAAACGAGAAAAGCGCCAATACAGATATTATTAGGTCATAATAATTGTGTAAACACATTATGTTCCAGCAATGACATAATATTATAATGAAAATTCAGTTTGAATACAAAACTTTAACCTAATAGGACTAAAAATCAAGCTGTCCTTTCTCCTCAGAAAATGCTACGAAAAGGATGGCACTATTTTTAGTCTGTTAAAGTTTCGTGTAATCATTACTCATGCTTGCAATCAACACAAGATTTTTAATCATCATTCTTCTAACATCCGCAAGATGGCGTTGACCATCGAACATTTAAATCATCTACACATCCAACACTAGATGGCGTTGTTCGCTAACAAACTTAGAACAGTTACACAAGCAAACGCTAAAACATTTATAGCGCTAGCATCCTATTCTAAGACAGGTTGTTTCAAAGACGCTAAACATTGATAAGCCCACAATTTATGAACCTAACGCTAATGTCTTTCGCTGTGTTTCCTCAGCTCTCAAGCGGTGGAGTCGTGGGTGGATGGGTTCGGTATGATGGTGGTGGTCTGTTCGCGATGTCGTCTATCCTTCGATACCGCCGCTAGTTCCGCTTGTAGCGTCATTATTCTCTCTCGAAGGCATTTTATTTCGTTTTGCCAAGTCTGAAACAAAACAATATTTTAGTTTAGAAGTATAAAGCTAATGTTACAAATATTGGTTAAAAAAAAAACAGATCCATTTTAACGGTGAAGAAAAACATCGCGAGGAAACCTGCATGCCTAAGAATTCTCCATAGGTAATGTTATATCCATATATAATCTCAATGGCGTATAAAATACTACTGATCCGCACTCGGCAAGCACGGTGGAAATACGGTTTAAACCGTTCTCATTCTGATAGGAGACCTGCGCCCTGTATCGAGCCGGTAATGGGTTGATCAAGATGATGATGAATTTTCAGTCAGTGTTAATTAGTTATACGAGAAAATGGTTCGAACTGTGTCAAGGTTTACCCATGGTTTATGTTTTAATATAAAATGATATAATAACATTCGACAAAATATATTATATTTGATGTGAAGGAAAATAAACTTGCAAAACTTGAAATGGATCTCCATCTCAAAGAATGACAAATTGAAATAGACAGTAAACTTATTATATTGTGCTTTCCAAACTTACACATACGATGGAGCTGTTTATCCGTGCCCGTAATGAGTTGATAATAATGATGATGCACAATGTTTGTTCTAGCTGTGATAGCCTAGTGGTTAGGACAACCGACTTCTAATCGGAGGTCGTGGGTTCGATCCCGGGGCATGCACCTCTAACTTTTCGGAGTTATGTGCGTTTTAAGTATTTAAATATCACTTGCGTTAACGGTGAAGGAAAACATCGTGAGGAAACCTGCATGCCTGAGAGTTCTCCATAACGTTCTCAAAGGTGTGTGAAGTCTGCCAATCCGCTTGGCCAGCGTGGTAGACTATGGCTAAAACCCTTCTCACTCTGAGAGGAGACCCGTGCTCTGTAGTGAGCCGGTAATGGGTTGATCATGATGATGATGTTTGTTCTATATAAACAGCGCTATAAAAGTACGTACAATATTCTGTTTCAATAGGTCCAGCTTGTCGTTCTTCAAGCGGCACACCTCCTGCCGCAGCTGGTCGGCGTCGCGCGGCGTCGCGAGCTGCTCGCGCGCGGTGGCGCCCGCCTCGGCCGACGACATCGACTCCAGGCCCGTGTCGCTGTCGACGTATACTGCGCCTGTGACGAGAGACGAGTTTTAGTGTCCATTATTATTGAGTGCACGTGTACTGGATATGAAGAGGTGAGAAGGGTGGTTTATATCGGTATAAACTTTTCAAAAAAAAATTGGGTGTCTGTAAAGTCGGTTTACGGACCATAATTTTATGTGATAACGTCGAAAACATTGTCTCTCTATCGCTTGTTCCGCGCTCTCGCTTGCACGCTCGGATATGACGGCCCATCGTGCCTTCTCTTTGGCTTGTTCCGCGCTCTTGCTTGCACGCGGTACGTGACAATGAGTCATGCTTTTACGTGCGTGCGACTGGCGTTCATCGATTTATAAGACGATATCACGTCAAAAAAATTAAGTATAATAGTTTTAAGTATGTAGGTACCTAAAAGCTACAGAGTGGGGAACTGGGAGACCCAGAGCTATTTTAGCATAGCCTATCTGAGACGGGAAGTTTATAGCGACTGGTTTCCATGTTGTATAATGGAATTCTTTCCTTTTTGAAAGCAATCCTTGTCACTGTATTGTTTGCAGACTGAACGCTAAATATGAGTCTTGACACCAATTTAGTTAGCGCAATAACTATTTTGTTTGTGAACAGCACAGATTTTGCACAATTTTCTAACTAAAGTATGGAATATAAAATAAGTTTCGGAGGAAAAGAATCGCACCTGGATGCGTTTTGTCATAAAAAACCTATGCAAACACGATGAGATTGTTTTAACATCAAACTTCATTGGAATATTCATTATTTTCCTGAATATCACATCAAACCAATGTAAGACCTAATTTTATCGTCAGTAACTCCGTAAATAAAAAAAAACCCTGAAGACTTGTAAGAATTTCTCTTGCCATACATTTTTTTAAACCTGTCACAATAATATGTCTCTTGCTTTGTCAACTTGAGAAATTCAGGTTACCAATACAGTTTGATGTGAAAACTGAAACATATCTCATCAGGTAAGTCCATTACTTTGTCCATGAAATTGTTTGTGCGTATTTTTTTATGAAAAAACGTTTAAAATACAAAAAAAAAACTTGTACAATTTTTTGTCTGTAGTTGCTTTTATTTTATTTTCTTTGGTTATTAATTTCACTTTGATTTCTATTTAATTTCGTGGTGCGATTTCTTCCCAAGTATCATACATAATATAAAATATACATAAAAAAAGTGTTCAAAAATAGTGTAGTAAAATAAAAATGAACTATGATTGCGGCATGCTTATATAATATATTGTGCTCCACATAAGGCTTCCCTATTTAGTGTAGGTACATAATATATGTATACAGGGACACAGTCACAATCTACAGGACTAACCTGTCGCTTTACCACAAGTCAGCCAATCCTTGTCGTCTATTTGAGGAGAAAATTCAATTCAATATCATATTTTGTACGTGTAATTAAAGACGACATTTCATTGTTTACACATTCATGTATACAAAGTAATGCATCTTTTTGAAATACAATTTCTTCAAAACAGTAAAATTCCCAATCAGCATTAGGTACAGTAGTATACAGTGTCCAAGTGTCCAATTGGATGTCCATAATTTTTTATCAGAATTTCATTACATATAAATTACCGATTAAAAATTCTATTGTTAATTTGCTATTGATTGTATCTTAACTAAACTAAATTGACACTACTTTTTGATCTGTCAATGGTACTAAATCCGTACCTAATGGTAAAAATAGCAGCAATGTCTATTCTACTAACTTGTGATTGAAATGAAATTGAAGATAAATGAATATCAATTAATTAATTTTAATAACTAATGGTTTAGTTAGTCGACTTCTGATGACTCGATCAATGTGGCTAATCCTGTTGTATGCAATCTCTAAACTAAACTAAGTTGTCCCTTTTCTGCAAGGAGCATTGTGAAAGAGATATTATTAGCCTTAGAATCAATTAGTCTCTATATCAATTTCAGTGAATTGATATTATGACTGATAGCGGTGTTAGTATCAGAACATGACATTATGTCTTTCAGGGTTCCAAAACAGCTTATGAACCAGTGCACTTGCCAGTGGACACTCGGCCAGAAGTGTAGCGGTGCCACTCACCGAGAGGGTCGAGGTCGACGGAGTTGAGGCTGGAGTCGTCGCTGTGGTCGTGCGGCGGCGGGCGCGGCGGCGCGGCGCGTGACGTCACGTCGGGGCTGGACTCGCCCGAGCCGCCCGCCGACCGCACCGACACGGCGCTCGCCGACGACGACGCGATCGACGACTTGGAGCGACCGCTCTACAATTTGATGTAAAACATCAGCTATTGGCGCACCTTGCCAGTGAAACCGTCTCTTATGCCGCCACGGGAGAGGCACACCACGTACAACATACCTTCACGGTTTAAGTACGGATGTGTGAAGATGAAGATGAAGATAATGACGTGACGGCAAACGGCTCATAAAGAGAAGCATAGAGATACGCTCTATACGCTTCTCTGTGTGAGCTGCATACCTACTATAAATCTATACTAATAAATAAAATTGAAGTGTCTGTCTGTAATATCGAAATAACTAACTCATATTAAGCTCATATGGTTATTTGAACGATACTATAACCGAATCACAGGTTTTTAAAATTTTTGTCTGTCTGTCTGTCTGTCTGTCTGTCTGTCTGTCTGTCTGTCTGTCTGTTTGAACGCGCTAATCTTTGGAACGGCTGAACCGATTTTGACGGGACTTTCACATACAAGTAGAGAATTAACCAGGGAGTAACATAGGCTACTTTTTTAACCGACTTTCAAAAAAGGAGGAGTTGTGTTTTTCTACCTATGTACACCGATATCTCCGAGATTTCTGAACCGATTTGCGTAATTTTTTTTTTAATCGATAGAAAAACATTGCAACACTGTCCTACAAAAAATTTGGATTCCAACTCCTCAATCCTGATGCTGTAGGGGATCTGATCCCCAACACTAATGGGATTTAGGCACTGTCGGTTATTTAAATTGATATTGGGGATACCAATTAAAGACTATTGTTGAATGACCTCGAGTAGGTACATGTCCAACTCCTCAACCCTGATGCTGCATTCCGAAATCGTAAGGATCCCACGCAATTTTTCCGTTTTGTGGACGGGTTACTACTTACTACAGATGGCTACTTTTTGTTCTGGAAAATCAAAGTTCCCACGAGATTTTTACAAACCACACGGGCGAAGCCGTGGGCATCATCTAGTATAATATATATTCTGTAATTACTTTTACAATTGCAACACTTTATTTATTTTTATTTATTTGTATAGACGTAGACAAGAATAATAGTGTATTTTTTTAAACGGTTTATATGGTGATAGTTTTAAGTGTTGCGATTTCGGCACAAGAGTGGCTCGTTTATGAGATTGATAATATAATTAATAGAGTTTTGGAGCTTATAAACATTGTAAACGTAGTGGCATGGTCAGGTGTCCGGTAAAGCATCCTTTGAGATTATTTCACAGAATTATCGTACAGCATATACTAGGTACTAGCTATTACGTTTCGATAATCTGAATAAAGCGCATTTATTTTAATCACAATACTTACATTAGGTGTGGGTGTATCGTGCAGGTTATTAATTTTCTTATTCAAAGCATTGTTCTTATTGCTGTCACCTGAGAGATTTGTATCTACGCTTGGTGATCTGAAAAAGTGAAATAAAATTAATATAATATCTTTTTTAGAGAAATCGAATATAATGTATTTCTTAACTAACACGCTTAAAATAGATTGTGACAGTTGAAACAACCCATCTTTTTAAAATAGCTACAAAGCACAAAAAAAGGAAAAAAAGAAATTTTCCGCTAGATGGTGTTTGTTTACAGTCGAAGCAAGAGTCTAGTACCTATATCAATAGATGGCGCTCATAATTTTCCGCTAGATGGCGTTGTTTCAAAGTCCCGCAGGAAAACTTTCTCGCGGGATAAAAATGCATCCAACCGTTGAAGCCGACTGAGTAATAAACATCCAAACATCGTCACAATCACAAACTTTCGCATTTATATTAAGAGTACTAACCTGACTTTAGGATTTAGGACCTTTCTGACGGTGTCGATAAATCTATTTCCCGGTCCCTCTTGCTTCGGAGTGCCCTCCGGTTGCGGCGAAACCGCCCCGAGCTCACACCTCGCCCCCGTACCAAGAAACTCAATAGTCTTCTCCTTCAGCTTATCGGCCAACGCTTGGAGCAAGGACGCGCGCGTTCTCTGCTCGAGCTCCGCGAACTTGAACGCTTTGTAGCACGCGTTCTCGGCGTTGATGAGCTTGGTGAGGAGGAACTCCTTGAGTTCACGCCCTTTTCGGAATATAGGCGGCTGGGGGAGCGTCGGTCCGAAGAATGGTACGTCGTGTCTACCTGTGACGGCCACTTTGTACCTGAAAGTGATTTTCAAGTAAATATTAACTTCGATGTATATAATATATTACCTAGCTAGCTTAAAACACATATTCTAGCATAAATCATTTATATACTTACGTAAATAAAAATAATTACCTAATTTTGATTTTACATAGGTGACGGGTTATATTGGATGCCGATAAGAGAGTCGACAAACTATGGAAGTGGAATGCTTATAGCTTAGGACTAGGCAATGGAAAAGTGGATTAAAGTGAAAGAAAAATAAAGTATGCGAATAGAATGTTCAAGATTGGGCAGCGGAAAAGTGGAGTGAAAGTGAAAGAAAAAAGTACGGGAGTAGAATGCTTAATATTGGGCAGCGGAAAAGTGAGCGAAAGTGAAAGAAGTTGTAGTCTACAGAAAGCTCCTAAATAGATATTCGTATGGCTAATGCATTAATCAAAACTATTATAATAAAAAAAAATATCTTAGGAATATGTTTTGACTAGTTTTATAGGAAAAAAGGAAAATAATAGATTTATTATGTACCTACCACAATAAAATGATGCTACTTTGTATAAGGTAAGCCCTTAACAAAAGCTTCCGAATTCAAAGAAACCCAAGAAACAAATTGTTACCACTTCTTAAATATCAACTAACGTCTGTAAAAGCTTGTCGCACAGCCAGCAATTAAAATCATCAAAGCGAGCTCGGTCGGACAACCTACAATTTTAGTCGTCATAAAAAAACGCCTTAATTACATAGTCGCAATTCGTTTGCATATAAATTACGGGCAGAATTTCCATTCCCTTTTCCGAGCCATTTTCTCAGCTTCCTCATGCAAATATTGCCTCTTGCGTTGTTCAAAGTTGTATAAACTTTATGCTAAACAAGCAACTTGACAACTGTATAATAGTGGAATTAAAAGTGTAGGAGTTTCTAAGACGTGAGCATAACTTATATCGCGAATGGAAAAGTTCCACTTTTATATTTCGTTGCGCTAACGCAAATTTTCAGTTTTTTTTTTTTGATGAAAAACGAGCAGGTGGGTAAGTAATTACCACTTATTAACATTAGGCAGAGGAACTGTCGTTACCGGGTTGCGTATGCGGTTGCGTTACCGGGTTATCAAGTTTTCATTGATCTATCTATCTATCCCTTGAATAGCTCTATAATTATATCAAATTAAGCATCAATGAAATTAAGGGATTTTTGGGGTTATATTATAAGGGAAGACCGCCAAAGGGAACGGGTTACGCCTAATGCACACGAGAGATTTCTTAACGGACGTAAAAAAAGCGTCCAAATAGAACAAATGTATTCCCAAGTATATGTTCACACGTCAGCTTTTTTAACGCGACGCATTTTTATCGCGCAGGGTCTATTCTCAGCGCTCGGCGTTGGGCGATGCAATAGAACATACGAAACTTCTTACTATTATTCAGACGAGCGTTAAAAAAACGACGACGCATTTTTTACGAATTAGGCCTTAACCGTTAAACAATTTGCATGTCGTTTCCATCAATAGACGTCCACAGCTGGACACAGACTTCTTATAGAGAGTAAAAAATGTAGTTGAATAAAAAAAAAAGTAGTTGTAGTGTAGTAGTGTGTAAAAATGTAGTTGAATAAAAAAAGTAGTTGTAGTGTAGTAGTGTATAAAAATGTAGTTGAATAAAAAAAAAAGAGATTTCCATGGTCTTGCACCCCCTTTATCCACCTACAGAGTCACACCTGAGACCTAACTGCGCTTAACGCTGCAAAAGTAGCAATTTCAATGCCTTGAATAAATGGAACTTGAAAACCCCATAATATCAAAGTTTAGAGGGGAATAACGTCCAAAGAGTGTTGTTTCAACAATTGGCGAGTACCTACAATGAAGGAATGAAGAAGGAAGGCGAAGGAAGGATGAGGTACGATGATGGATGGTCGAAGTTACTGTCACACTTGAAAATGCGTGAAATGATTTCATCAGAAGCTGTGATAGCCTAGTGGTTAGGACAACCGACTTCTAATCGGAGGTCGTGGGTTCGATCCCGGGCACGCACCTCTAACTTTTCGGAGTTATGTGCGTTTTAAGTATTTAAATATCATTAGCTTTAACGGTGAAGGAAAACATCGTGAGGAAACCTGCATGCCTGAGAGTTCTCCATAACGTTCTCAAAGGTGTGTGAAGTCTGCCAATCCGCTTGGCCAGCGTGGTAGACTATGGCCAAAACCCTTCTCACTCTGAGAGGAGACCCGTGCTCTGTAGTGAGCCGGTAATGGGTTGATCATGATGATGATGATGATGATTTCATCATACCTGGTCTCCCCATCAGCCGTGTCCACGGGCGTGACCACGATGAAAGCGTGCAAAAAGTGCGACGCGATCATGTCCGGTGTGAATGGCGTTGCTTTTTCCTGAAATTGAATATATTTCACAATTTAATAATCCAGGCCCTCAAGCTTTAAGTATTTTTGAAGCAAATCTGCTCTTATGGTCCGGCAGCCGACAAACAAATTTTTTAGTGATTATTAACATGTTGAATCTTCGTGAATAGGTTCGTTTCGACGAGACGACCAAGTTTTTCTTCTATGAAAATTCTCGATGGAGGTAGCTACTTGAGTGCGCAGATGTTAAATATATCGATTCGCTCGGGTGGGAAATCGTTCCACTAAATTTGTAGGACTATGTAGCCATTGCATTACACAAGTATTTACTAAGCTGCATACAAAAAATCAGCTGATTATTAATAATAATTTTTAATCATTTTATGACCTCATTATTGGGAATATTCGGATTGGAGGACGCTGTAGAATATTGTGAAGAATTCGCTAACTTTAACCAACTCTTGACATGATATCCACGTTGAACTAACCTAACATAGCTTACGGCCTCCAGAACCACCTCTCACAGCCGTCCAATCGCACACCAACCTAGCCTAATGACATCGACTCTAACCAAGTAATCAGGCCCCACAATAGGGCAAACCAACACAATAACCAATCACACCAAAACTAGAATAGACAGCAAATCACTCACTCAACAGCCAACAGCACCACACCCTCTTTCCACAATTCACTGAATGTTTAACACAGACACGACCGCACCTGAAGCGGTCTCAAGAGAGACTAATCGTTGCGTCGAGCTGCGATCCCTTATATTGATTTGGCAAACGTATTCGCCTTTATTTAAAACTACCCTCTTTTCCTAATTTTAATTATTTAGAAAAATCTCGACAATATTATTGAACTGTTTTATTAGAGTTTACACCTTAAAGCAAGTGTACCTGAAAAATGATGGCGACGATGTCGTTGCCGACGTGCCGCTTGCGCTGTAGTTGCTGCGCGTCGCCCGCCGTGTGCGGCAGCAGCGGTGCCACGTGGAACATGATCTCGCGCTCGCAGAACCGCTCGTACACCGCCTCCGAGCCCGTGTGCCCGTTCGTGATGTCCAGCCCGCCGCGGTACCCTGCCCACCACACACCACACACCGGTTATAGACACTGATTTTACAAAATGCTATGAAATGTGCACATTTTATCGTTTCCTCGCCAAGGCTCGGCCGTCTAAGGCACTTGTCTTACCACCGGCGAGAAAAAGACTGACTATAGGCTTTTTTCTCGCCCCAGAAACGTACAATAGATATAGGTACATTCCGTGTAAACAAAAAATATATTATTAATAGTTGATCGCTGTTCACATTGCCGGCGAGGACTCGCTCCACTATAAGTTTGTCTCTGAGGTGAGGGTTTGTCTTCAAGAGCTAAGGTCAAAGATAATAGTCGCTCAGCGATACTCGCCTGGTCAGAACTCACGCCGAGAGACCAAAAAACTGCAGGATTGCCACCACGAGCGAGTGGCGCGAGTAATCGCCCGTCGCACTCGCATACTCGTTTATAGCCCAGCGACAAAACTATAGAAACTTCACACTCGCTTCTCGCTGCTCGCCAACTCGTTTCTAGTTTCTAGCTCTACCCGCTTCTCGCTCATCGTTACCGGTGGGACAAGTACCTAACTCACACTGGACCAGTAAATGCTTATCTCCCGATCTCATGCAGTAATGTATTTACTACTGTTGCCACCAATAATAGCTTACTTTATCTTAACATCATTATGATCAACCCATTATCGGCCCACTACAGGGCACGGTTCTCCTCTCAGAGTGAGAAAGGTTTCAAAAAAAACAAAAAGATGAGCGAATGCACACGAATGCGGGTGTATCCGCGAGAATCCGCGCGCATTCGAACAACTTGTGAAGAATTTGACGCTTCGATTCGCTTCACGTGTATCACCTTTGTGGTCCCGCAGGACAATCCTCTGGCCGAGTATCTCTAGGAACTCGTTGAAGGCGGGCGACGTCTCGTTGTTCCCGAACAGCTCCTCCTCGGTGGTCTGGCCGTACTTCTGGTACAGCACGCCGAACTTGAACGTGTTGACTAGCACGTGCTCGCCAACGCATTGAGGCACATCACCGCCATGAAGTTGTCCACGTTCCCTACTCCTCAGTTATTGACGAATAGATTCACAGTGTTTTACCTTTGTGGTCCCGCAGGACTATCCTCTGGCCGAGTATCTCCAGGAACTCGTTGAAGGCGGGCGACGTCTCGTTGTTCCCGAACAGCTCCTCCTCGGTGGTCTGGCCGTACTTCTGGTACAGCACGCCGAACTTGAACGTGTTGACCAGCACGTGCTCGTCGAACGCCGCGATCAGCGACGACGCGTTGAGGCACATCACCGCCATGAAGTTGTCCACGTTCACTTGGTCGTTCACCATTTTGGCCATCCTCAACGGTGACGGCATCACTCCTGAATCTGCGAAAGCGATCGTTTCTTTTATTTTCTCTCTCTCTCATTAATCTATTTTTAAGCGAAAAAAAGATGTGTGCTAGAGCAAAGTTTAGCAAAAAGCTGTCTGCGCGCACAAAGTTTTCACACTATAGTTGAGCCATTACAAACGTGCGAACTGAGTCATAAATCATTAGGCTCATAGGATTGTGAGGGCTCTCTCTCGCTCTTTATAACCTGTTATTGACCATCGCCAAATCCTTTTTTACTGTTACACAAAACACCAGAGCATCGGGTTCCAATTGCGTAAGACCTGTAAGTGCGAGCGAGAGGTCCGATAAAAATGATTTATGACTCAGTTCGCACGTTTGTAATGGCACAACTATAGCACCAAGATTTGGGCAAGATTTGGACTCATTTACCAGTCTTTGCATACATAACTAAATAAACGATATTATGTTCGTATCATATTTTATTTTTCTAGTGAAAAACTGATTAACGCACGACACAAAAAAGGAGGGTAATGTTTATTTTTATCCACTGTATTTCTTACCTTATTATACTTTAAAGAATGAATAAAAATAAAACTTTCGCATTTATAAAAAGAAAGCACGAAGAAAATAAAGACATTACGAGACGCTTTTACATCTCGTATTCAACATCGTCTAGAGAGTATTATAGAAGCAAATTAAATTACTGCATTTATAGTTTTAAAGTTCTCCAGAGATATAAAAGTGATAATGGAAAAGATGGTAAAATGGAAACGGATCCTTATTACGTCCCTACATTAACCCAGTTTAAAATTGTTACTTTCTACATAAATGTGTAGCTAAAATATAAAATAACGAGGGACATGTCGCGTCGGTCAGTCTCTCACAGCGACAGCGACAAGCGACATTCAAGTTACATCTACGCTACATCTAGAGACAGCGGCAAAACGCCGCGCGCGTCGCAGTCGCTTGCTTTAAATGCTCTCCGTACCTACTACGTTTCTATGCAAAGCAGTGTGCAGCGTCGCAGTCGCTTGCTTTAAATGCTCTCCGTACCTACTACGTTTCTATGCAAAGCAGTGTGCAGTGTCGCCTCCCAAATGTAGCGTGTTGCGTGTCACGTGTCGCAATCGCGCGTCGCTGTCGCGTACCTCAAAGTATATCTTTACAGAGCATTCAATAGCCACATTAGTCTTGGACAGACAACGCGCAAAGCAGCTACGGCAACCGTTTTATCTAACACAACTTCTAGAAGTAGACATACAAGGAATTCTCAAGGAAGTAGACATACTCACATCCGTGAGTAAGCACAAAACTACCAGCATTTAGCATAAATTAAGAATAAAGTAGGTAGAGTAATGAAGGATTAGTGCACTTACTTGGCGTGGGAATGAGTCCATGCATAGTGGTGGTCCGTAGCCTCAGCAGTATCCTGGTGTGGTCCTGGCCGGCCATGTGATCGTTCTTCAGCGACATCACCACTGGGCCCAGGTTCGCGTCGAACCCAACCAAGTTGATGTGCTCCTGAGGACAACAGCATTCCATCAAAATATTAGCAAAGCTGTAGCAAGGCATTCCCTGTTTTTACCCGACTACGGAAAAGCCAAAAGGAAGGGTTATAATTCTAGCAGTCTAATAATGTATGTATGTATGAATGTTTGTGTCCGATTTTTGTATGAGATTCTGTGTGTACCACCGTGGCGCCTAAACTACTGGACTGATTTTGATAAAATTAAACGAGGTGTCAATTGATTCATTGTTATGGTCCGGGTAACAGGCTACATTTTATTTATGAAAAAAAAAACGAAAAGAGACATTCGCGCGGCTTTCTAGATTATTAAATTGGTTTCGGATAGACATAACAGATGGCGCCACTAGCTGCTTGCCACGCGCTTTCTGCATACTAAATTATTATAAGTAACTGTTTTACTTATTTCCGCTGTTCCGTGAATATGTTGCAATATCACGATAAGTAGGTATGGTTTAGAAACGCATAGAGGACAAACTTTTCTTGATTTTTCTTTCTAGATTTTTTGGGCAAGGAACCTTCGCGAGCATAATGTAGAACAACTCACCAGAGTTTCATCATAACCGGCACCATCATCATCCCCAGCCAATAATATAAATAAACTTGATACGTGCAAAATAACACATTTGTTAACATAACAAAAACATTATTATAATTATATTTATCTGGAACCTGGTTGCTAATTACTTAGTTATTTACAGTTACACTTTAATTCTGAGAATTAATTTGTTTGAAACGTTTCATATTCCTGAAAGGGAAGTCGATATTGTGTATGCAGATAACAGGAAAACGTGGATTAATAACGAATGAAAAACAAATATTGACCGTCGAAACTATCGCGTAATGACAGTCACACCCAACTTGTACGAGTTATATCCTACATAGATATAACTATATCTATTAGTATATTTAAAACCCTTGTTGGTGGCGTGTCTTTATCTATCATAAGGATAGAACAGCCTTGTGAGAGGAAAACGCGTGTCAAACTTGTGTATACGGTCGTACACAAGTTTCCAGAGTGCTTAGTCTAAGATCGGAGCACTCGAAAACGAACTCGAAAACTATTGATCGATTTCAGAGTAAAATAGATCTAAAATGGCTTGTATTAAGGTTTGAGTTCGCCAATACATTCAGCATTCGAACACAACGAGCGCCCCAAGCAGAAATGTTGTAAAATACATATTCGAACTATGGAATTACGACTTTAAAATACGAGTATTTGAGTTCATTTTGCTCTGAATTCACTTGTGATTCGATAAATAGTTTTCGAGTTCGTTTTCGAGTGCTCCGATCTTAGACTAAGCACACAGAATCACACTCAGTACGCACCGAGATTACGAAGCAATATATTTGTTTTAGTGCACAAAACTAACTGTGAAAATGCCGTTTTGCGCTATTTCGAACTGTAAACATGTGTGTGTGTGTGTGTGTGTGTGTGTGTGTGTGTGTGTGCGTGCGTGCGTGCGTGCGTGCGTGCGTGCGTGCGTGCGTGCGTGCGTGCGTGCGTGCGTGCGTGCGTGCGTGCGTGCGTGCGTGCGTGCGTGCGTGCGTGCGTGCGTGCGTGCGTGCGTGCGTGCGTGCGTGCGTGCGTGCGTGCGTGCGTGCGTGCGTGCGTGCGTGCGTGCGTGCGTGCGTGCGTGCGTGCGTGCGTGCGTGCGTGCGTGCGTGCGTGCGTGCGTGCGTGCGTGCGTGCGTGCGTGCGTGCGTGCGTGCGTGCGTGCGTGCGTGCGTGCGTGCGTGCGTGCGTGCGTGCGTGCGTGCGTGCGTGCGTGTGTGTGTGTGTGTGTGTGTGTGTGTGTCTGTCTGTTCCCCTGTGGCGCTCAAACGGGTGGACCGATTTGAATGCGGTTTTTTTTGTTTGAAAGGTGAATTAGTCGAGAGTGTTCTTAGCTATGTTTGATGAAAATCGGTCCAAGATGGCCGCCGCTACAAAATGGCGGATGATATATTTTTTCACAACTCCCTTGATATGGGTATCAAATGAAAGGGCTCAACTAGTAGAATAGCACTATTGCAAATTCAAGATGGCCGCCGCCACTAAATGGCGAATGTCGGGGGTTTTTTAAATTTTCAATTTACACTTGTATTAGTAAACAGTGGTGATCGCCGATCTATCCTATGTGTGTATGTGTCCTCATCGTTGTCTCTACCAATAGACTTAGCCGGACACGGCTACTGTCTCGTGGTCCCACTGGTTGACCCAGTAGGACCACGAGGAATTTCAACTCCTGTTGGTCCCACCATCAAAGTGGGACCAACAGGAATTGAAATTCCTCGTGGACCCACTGAGTGGGTCAACCAGTGGGACCACGAGACAGTAGCCCATTAGACATTTTGTGTCTGTTGGAACTTGGAACGATCGCCACAGAACACGCTCTTATGCCGTTTTATTTATAGGTACATACATGAATGGGGCTTATAACAAAGTCTAACCAGAAACCGAAACATGTGAAAAAAAAATTAGAGGCCAATGTCGAAGGACACGCAGCAAACAATTAGGTAAGAATGATTAATTTTTAGAATGTAACAAAAACTGTAATTAAAGTGCAATAAAGGCTCTAATTAAATTATTTTATTTTTGATGTGATAACTTCTTATAAATCGATGAACGCCGGCTGCACGCACGAAAAAGCATGACTCATTGTCACGTTCCCATTGAGAGCGCGGAACAAGCGATAGCTAGGCACGATCGGCCTATAATGTATTCTATAATGTTTTCATAACTATGACGTTTCACGTAAAATTATCGTCCGTAAACCGAGTTTACAGACAATTTTTTTTTTTTAATTTATACTTATATAATACACAATTTTTTTAATTTATAGTTCGCAACAGAGTTACCATGAAATAGTTTAGATAATACTGGCTTTGCCCGCATAAAATATGCATCAAGTCGTTAATATTTTGGGTTCTAACAAAACCTATTTTGATCAGGTGCGGTCCGAAAGTCCTAATAAGTATTTGGCTACTTATTGCTCTATAAACTTCGAATGCATCATCTAAATTGTTTTAGTTGATGATGCATGCCCAGTACACTCATACAGAAAAACTATAGCAATAATAACTATATCAGTAGAGAATAGGAAAAGAGCCTTGCTTGCGTATACCTACGTTTAGTTCCTACAATTTACGTCAGTCAGACTTTTGTTTGTATTTTACCGAAGACGCATAACTACGATAGGAAAATCTCAAGTCACTTGTCATGCCATAAATCGACTACGCAATCGGAGTGAATCAGATACTTTATGCGAACGAGTGATCTCACTCGATGTCGTTGTAGACGATACAACGCTGGCTAGAATGACCTAATAACGATGCGACAATTTATTTAGCAGGTTAATTGATATAGGTTACAAACAAACAAGCGACTGGTGGACGGTTGAGGACGGTTATGGTTATAACGGGTGTAAGGAGACCACTTCCGGAAACGAAGACTGGTGGTAATAGTAGTGATAAATATAACTCCCGGCACGTAAGTCAACCGGTGACCTTCAAGTGCGCGCAGCGTCGTACGTGTGAGCAGGACACAATAAGATTGGAAAGCCAATCAGCGCTTACGAGGGATCCGCGAGAGCTAATCAGTGCTTACGAACGATCCCCACGCCCTCTCCGCGACCCCTTCACACCCCGAGATACCTCATTTTCGACTTCTGCGCATTGAAGGTCACCGGACGACTTATTTGCCGTGACTTGTACTAACATGATACCTCAAAAAAAAAAAAACGCGATAAAAATTAAAGTACTTCCTGTATTTTTCGTAAGTAGTTTTTCGCAATGTAACGCAATCAGCTGACGCCTGCATAGCTAAAGTTGTCGCCGTGCGCCCGCCACATGCGAGGTCAATGCCCCGAGTTCTGCACGTTATATTATACATCAGGCCAAAAATATTAGTGGTCTAGTACCACTAATACTATAAGTATAAGACAAATGATTTTATTATTGGTATTGGACTGTGTTTAGGTAGGATAATAATAGCGCTAAGTTTTCGAGAGCGGTCTCCTTATACCCTGTATTTTCGATAGCTAAACCACGAAACTCAAGTAGCGAAAAAAAAAACAGTCTAGTCAGTCTAAAAACTGTCTACAGCTATGTAGGCAATTGATAGCATTTTCAAAAATCTTTTCTTAGTGGATGGCTACGTCATAATAGCTATCTGCATACCTTTCAGCCCAATCCGTCTAGTGGTTTGAGCTAATCAGTCAGTCAGTCACCTTTTCATTTTACTTATATATTATTTATATTTAGATTAGATTAAATTAAATTAGATTAGAAGATACAAGACTGATGAAAAAACTCTACTAAGACTTCGTAGTAGGTAAAAGGTATACCCCTCCTTTGAGCCAGGTAGACTATTCATTAATTGCATACATAACGCGTTTGCTAGTCGTATTAATTCGTGTGACATTCGCAAAAAGGCGGACAAGGTTTTTCAGTAACACCAATTGTTTCCAACTCTAGGGTGTTGCCGTCTGAAGGTCGCGTGATAATCCATCCACAGACAATAAAATGTATCTACTAATTGTTATGGGGCTAGGCGCTAATTAGTTTCATACATTGTTACGTCAGCCATGCTATAGAAGGTTTTTTATTAAGTCCGAATTGAACCTTCACAATGGACAAGACCATTGTTTCTGTTTATATTCCACGCTGTCTAATGTCTTTATAAGGTTAAAAATTATTTGTTGGTTTTTGTTTCATATCAACTTGTTTTTAACCCCCGACGCAAAAACGACGGGGTTTTATAAGTTTGACGTGTCTGTGTGTGTGTGTCTGTCTGTTCCCCTGTAGCGCTCAAACGGGTGAACCGATTTGAATGCGGTTTTTTTTGTTTGAAAGGTGAAGTAGTCGAGAGTGTTGTTAGCTATGTTTCATGAAAATCGATCCAAGATTGCCGCCGCTCGCTACAAAATGGCGGATTACATATTTTTTCACAACTCCCTTAATATAGGTTTCAAATGAAAGGGCTTGACTAGTAGAATAGCATTATGCAAATCCAAGATGGCTGCCGCCACAAAATGGCGAATGTCGGGGGTTTTTTAAATTTTCAATTTATACTTGTTTTAATGTGTTTAAATACTATCCCCACTTTACTAGATATACAAAATCACCAAACCTTAATATGGAATCACCAAATCACTATACAGATCGTTATTAACACTATACATAGTAGTTAAAACAGCACGGCGTGTCTGTTTGTTTGCAAGTGCTAATCTGCACAATTGCTGAATAGATATAATGAAGTATAAACTGTATGATAGTATTTCCCGGAGGAGATTTGCATATCCATAAGATCACACGTATTGGAAGCCGTGACGAGGCATAAAGTAAATTATTATACCTAGTTATATTCTTCTTTAGCTGATTCAAAAGATGAATTAGTTGCACGTCGTTTTCTACGTAAGTGAATATTAAAAGTAAGTGAATATTAAAAAAGAAAAAAAAGCTGTGATAGCGTAGTGGTTAGGACGACCGACTTCGGTCCGATCGGAGGTCGTGGGTTCGATCCCGAGGCACGCACCTCTAACTTTTCGGAGTTATGTGCGTTTTAAGTATTTAAATATCACTTGCTTTAACGGTGAAGGAAAACATCGTGAGGAAACCTGCATGCCTGAGAGTTCTCCATAACGTTCTCAAAGGTGTGTGAAGTCTGCCAATCCGCTTGGCCAGCGTGGTAGACTATGGCCAAAACCCTTCTCACTCTGAGAGGAGACCCGTGCTCTGTAGTGAGCCGGTAATGGGTTGATCATGATGAATATTAAATGTTCTCACTGCGGAATTAATAGTAATCAAGTGAAAACCCTAACTTGAAAACATCTTAAGCTCCGAGCAAAGGGCATTCCTTCATCACTTCGTCTTTTTATAGTAAAAGCTGTTCCGAGCAGTTTTCTATTCTAGGCTTTGTGTTTACTTTTCAAAACAATTGTACCTACCATTTGATCTATGTAAAAACTTGTCAAACAATAAAAATATTTATTACCATTGGATGTTTAAATGATCAGGATTTAAAAACGCTGAATAAACATTACGAGCAGATATCAAATAAAGAAGAATCAGTTAAATTGATCTTATAACAGCTATAAACTCAACTTTTCTAAGACAATCGTAATCTGTCTGTATCCGAGTGCAATTTCAACGTATTACTTGTACGTGATCGGCTTACGTTATTTGTCACGAAGTGCACAGAGCATCCTTATTCAATTCTATGCCAGGAAATCATTAGTGTACCTTGCTTTATTCTGCCATAATCAAGTCCGGTAGGCTGGCAGCTTAAGCGGTTTTGTCTGGTGAAAACTTTCTCCCGATTCAGCATATTACGAGTATCTAGAACTATATTATAGTGATCTGTAATTTATTTCTCGTCTCGTTTTATAGTAGAATAGAATAGAATTGAAAAGTTTTTTTATTCAAATAAACTTTTACAAGTACTTTTGAATAGTCAATTGAATCTACCACTGGTTCGGAATGCCATTCCAGCCGAGAAGAACCAGCAAGAAACTCGGCGGTTGCTCTTTTCCAAATTAACAATATCAATATAACAATTTTATGTTAAGTAGGTACATGATTGAATTGCCATTTCGCGCATTGCTAGAACGAGTCAAATCGACGCTTTTTTATCATTTATATAATCTTCAATTGTTTAATATGCTTTTTTAATGAGCATACTTTTAATAGAGTTCTTAAACTTGCGTAAAGGCAAGTCTAAGATAGCTTGTGGAATAGTTTTTTGTTGATTGCAGAATATTATTTTGATTGTTTTCTCTATTTATTATTTCAAGTTACACCATTTTAATATAGCTCAAACTGGATCATATCAACAGCTATAAAATAACACACTCGGGAGTGAATAGACATATTATGAACTCGAAAATGTAACACATATATCCAAAACCCACAAACTAACAATCAAGCGTTTGATGTCGAGCTTAGAAGATTATTTCTAATTGGAAGTTAAATAATCTCCAAATTAGATATTACGTCATCGTCATCATCTCAATCAAAATGACGTAAAAGCTGGACTTCTTGCAACGATTGACACTGAAGATGATGTTGTATCCAATGGCTTCCAGAAACTCGAACAATATAATGTAAAACCCAATACAACTTCATTTTCACAAACGTCTTTCTAGTCCCGGGCTGTGGCTAATTTTTTATAACAAAATCATACCAATGAATAGAATTATTTCCGATGGTTGAGCTTCAAAAAGTCCGTAACATTCCGTCCACAATGACGTGATCCATCAGCGACTCAAAAAGGGACATTAACCCCCCGTCCCCTCAATTACCGTCTTTAGCTTTCAATTTGCGTCTTTGAGACGAAAAAGGACGAGCGATGAATTCGGAAAACTCAGAGCGAGATGATATGGAAAGATTCGTTATTTTAACGACATTCTTGATGTCGATTTCGGTATAATGGTTTCTGATGTTGAGAATGTCTCGAAAGAATCTTAAATGATGACAATAATATGAAAAGCTTATAAGAAATCAGTAAACACCCGCTAACAAAAAACTGTTAAAAGTACAGTACCCCTTTAGAATTTTTAAATATTTACTACAACGAAACTCGTCAAAATATACTTAACGTGTCGCTTGCCTAATGTGCTATATTTTGGTATATACTTTCCTAATGAATCCTATGTTACCTACTAACCTACTTAATATTTGCTTGACGTAGTTCTTAGCTACATATATTTTGCTGAGATTGTATTGTATTATACAATATTAATTAGTTTTACGATGATTTTTACAAGCGAACAGAAGTAAATATACTTCAAATTAGATACTCTTTACTTTCAGTATGTAAATAAATAGGAGAGTTCTTTAATTTTTTTAAAAGGTAAGAGTAGCTAGCTTATCATAAAAATATGATCCATCTCAATGTTAACACAAAATATATGGAATAAACTAGCGTTTGTTACACTTTACATAAAATCTTGGATCAGTAATGTAATGCACATTTTGTTTATCAAAGTTGTAAACACACAAAATACTCGTATAATTTTATTGAATTACATACACCTGGTTTCGTGTCTAAACTGTGAAACGAGGGTACATAAATGAGAAAAACATTCATTTTTATCGGTAACACTATACCAATTCACAGAAGACGAAATACAATTTGATACTGAAAGTTCCATGGAAAAGCTCGTAAAAGAGGCCTAAAAGAACCTTAAACATTAAACGCCTACACCTGCTGCCTCACAGTATCTTATTCAAGTCGCATGACATTTTCATTTCTACCTTACACACAGATTTATTCAATCGAACTGGTGCCAAAGCGGCAATCATTTCTGAGGAGCCGCCGTTTGTCCCCAAACGAATTGTTCCCGAAGCAATTTTGCATTATGAAAAGACGCATCTGCTTATTGGCCTCACTTTTCTTTTGTCGTTTTCGAGCATCTGTCTTCGTCGCAGATTTAAATGAATTCTCTTACTTCACAAGTTCGTACTGCGTCTGATGCTCTGTTAATTTTTCGTCCAGGAATCTATTTAAATTAGATTTTGTGAATAACTCTAAAAATATTGAATTTATTGCAAATTAGCCGACCAGGGCGAGATTTCTGAAAATCCTTTCTTAGTAGGGTCAATTATGGCTACAGTAATATCTTTTGCGCAGTTAGCTAGTCTCAATTGAAAACATCATCATAGTTAAAAGAAAAATGCCCTCTATATCAGGACTTTTAATCTCTAAATTAGAACTTATCCATGAATCGACTTCACGTAGCGTACGAAGAAAATGAACACAACTTTTGAAATCTGTCGTGTGAAAAAATGATTTTCCGGACACCACAAGCAAAAGCTAAAAGGTAGATAGATATAGGGTAACTAAATGTATAGCCACGGTGTTTGTCCATAACTTATTTAGCCGTCAATCCTCACCTATCGGCGTTGGCATCGCGGCCGCGCTATTCATCTGTCCTAACACGAGGCTAAAACCCTTGCGGTCGCAACGACCCGTTGAACTATACTGACAGGATGACATGTGACAGGTTAACCGTGCAACATATGTTATCCTGACTGCCAAACGGTTTTGGCTTATCTCACTATTTATAGCACTCTTTAGAGAAGCCACGAGGCCAAGATTTTTGATAATATTGTGAAACTTTCATTATTTCAGCATAGCTGTAGGTAGGCCAGGAAGCAGTGGTTTGATTTCATTCTTAGTATGTAGGTACCTACATAATCACAATATACTCCACACATGTAGTTTGATGATCGTAATGAATTTACAGGCATCGAAAAGCAACAATATTATGTAATTAAAAAAAAACATTTTGTTAATACAAAATTGTGACATGGATTTCAAAATACATAGTGGTTGAAATATGATTTTGTAAACAACAAGACATCTATCGCTGCTAAAGTTACTCAAATTACTGCACAAAGCCCGACGCACACTATACCTATTTACATCCAAAGGATAGATTAGCTAGACCTATAATCTCTATGTAGTATGTACAACAGCTAGAATGTCTTAGTACTATCATGTAATTTGCCGCAATGGATCGAAGCAATGTGTGCCTGCATCCTAATCCCGCCACATTTGCTCACACGTATATACAGTATATACAGTATAAAACAATATATACAGTATAAAAAATCTAGCTTTAAGGAAGAAAATGACAATACCTATGACAATAATTATTCCCCTTTTTCTACCAACTTAACGCAATGCTATGGTAGGAGTTATGGCAATAGGTTGATATTTGAATTTCAGGTTTACATTTCGAATTTCAGTTTACTTCACTCTGCAGTGTAGCACAACGATGTTAGATAACGCATTTTTTTCACATAACAGTTTTTACAATGCATTATTAGAATATACTGGAAAAGAAAAGTTTTTTATTCAAATAAACTGTTACAATTGCATTCAAATCGTCAAGATAATCTACTATCTGTTGCAATAACTATGTCATTAAGCTATAGTATTTAAGCTTGTCTGGTGCAATTTTCCGCAATGCATCAGAATGTGTTGTCTGCGGCATAATAATACCACCCAAATAATAAAAAAGCCACCAAAGCTAGGAAAGCTTTTCGCATATTGATCTTCACTTCGAAGACGGCACAAGAGAATGATGATGAGGAAATAATAGCAACGATATTGTAATTTGTAACGGTTATTTTAAAACGTTTTTGTTTTAAATAGTAATCGACTCATGTTCTGTACGGTACTCGGTGGTAGAGTGAATAAATAAGATGATGATAAAATAAATTAACAAAAATCTTATTTTGCAAATTGAATAATGGAATAATATTCTTATCAAATTAGTGTATCGTCATCGGTCCTCGATAAATATACAAAGTTTGAATGAAATCGGACCGTTTAAAGTGGGTCAAAATCGCGCCCAAAGGAGTCGGTTACAAACATGTAGTAGACATGTTGAACAAATGGATTTGCTACTGGATACTGTGAAACACACAAGTATATTTTAGTATAAAATATGTTGAAATAAATCCAAGCAACTGATATGCGTACGGTCGATCAGATTTCTGCATAAAGGTTTTTGCACACGATGCAACAATCGGGCATTATGGCTCCGGGCGAACAATCACTTTGCGTAGTAAGTAGTTGACCCCAAAACTCGACTTCGTCTGCTTGGTATAAAGTCGTGTGCACATTAAGACAGACAGTAAGACTTGTTAATACTATTATTTTGTTGATTCTTAATTGCCCAAAAGGCGCATGAAAATACGACGAGTAATTTGATGCGTAAGAAAATTTGTACTTTGCAGCGTCAATGCGCCAAATAAAGAAGAAGTTAAAATCACCAAAAGGGATAAACCCTGCTGAGGCATTTAATTTCTTATACATTATAAAACAGTACCGTGGTCTGTGATTAATTTGGAGGAAGTATTCTTGAGAGAGAGGTGCACAAAGGATAAGGAAAAGTAATGCATCCAAAAAGAAGCCACAATAGCACAATGGTCGTCGGGCGTGGATGGAAAAACCGAAAGATCGATGGTTCAAATCCCACCGTTGCAATATTATAATACCTACTCTTACACAAACTTTACGCTTATTCTTCAAAAAAAAAGAGGTCTAAAGAGGTAGCATACCTAAAGTAAGTAACATTTTTTTTATAACCTTAGTCTACGAGAACGAAGTCGTATGAATCACCTATTTACTAATAATAATACAAATAATAATAATGTCTTCTTATAATAAATATCTTCTTATAATAGGCTCCTCGTACACACCGTACGGAGCCTAATTTTATGTTTCAGTACAAAGAGACTACTCGCAGTACTTAATCTATTCGATCTACATGGTGGTTGGCTCGCTGAGCGTGAAGTAAGACGGTTCCGCGTCGCTGGGCTCAGACTTTTCCCACTGTCGTAGTATAGCTGATGAATGCCGTAATGAGTAGGTACACCCCTTAATGTATTCATCGTTACATCATAGCTTTATTTGTTGTTTGGAGTCGGCTTAAGGATTATATAAATAACGAGGGTGGGTATGAGAGATTATAGCATTGTACCATCAATGTACAATTATAGGTGGTGAAAAAGTCCAATCGAAAGAAGCACTGCAAGGCATAAGATCTCGTATATCATAAAAATTCAACTAAGAAATTAATAAGACATCAGATAACAAATAAAAAACACAATAAACTCCAATCTTGACGCCGCATATCAAACCAGGCCATAACGAAGATACACGAAGAGACCAAAAGAAAAAGCAAGACAACGCGCGTGGGTATGGGAAAGTTCACACGTGTTAGAACTGCGCCCCAGACGAAGGGCCAGGAACATGAGCTATTAGATCAACGGAAATTAACGATTTGGAATAGACTTGGAATTAGAAATAGCTTATGGTACATGATTTTAGGGAATGATACTATCGCTAGATTAGAAGCAACATTATTAAAAGTACCCAGATGGTGGGTAGAACTAAATTATTCAACCCTAAGGTTTTAAGTTATTTATTTATTTATTTATTAAATACTTTATTGTACACCAAAAAACATAAATTAAACAAAAGAAACATTTTAAAAGAAATAGGTACAAGTTATATTTTGCTTATCAGATTTTTTTTATATAATACTAGCGGTCTGCCCCGGCTTCGCCCGTGTTACATATATAGCTTATAGTACTCAAGGATCACGTACATAAGCAACGGTGAAAGAATTTTTGAAATCCGTCCAGTAGTTCCTGAGATTAGCGCGTTCAAACAAACAAACTTTCCGCTTTATTAGATAGATTTTATTTATCAGAATATTCTATTTATATAATATCAGAGCATTAGAGATTTAGATCAAAGTCGATAAATACGGATCAAATGATAGCTCTATAGATCAAGTAGTTTTTTAGTGGTCAGAATCACTACCCCTATACGGTATAGGGGTAGTGATTCAGACCACTAAAAAACTACGTACCGTATAGGCTATACCGTACGCTTGTTGTAAGTGAAGTGCTAACTTTACTAGCGTAAATTTTATTTTTTAACATTAATTAAAAATAAAAGCCGACATGTCCACTTGATCACGTTCCCCTTGACATCGCAAAGCGTGCGTATGTCCGTATATCACGCCACCGGCCACTGTCGATTCCCTTTTACGTGTTGGCCTTCCGGAAGACCTCATGCGACGCAAATAAATCAACATGGCTCCTTAACTACTGCAAATATACATATTATTATTTTAAGATAATAATTATTTATTTACAGTTTAACCTTCCCCGAATTGGCTGGTGGTCTCACTGACCGATCAGTGTTTTAACTTGTTAATCAATGAAGTTAATTCACACAATCTCTAAATTAAACTAAAATGACAGGTCTAAAATTCCTATCTCGTTCACTATTTTCTGCGGTAAAAGTAAGCACTATTTTTGTCAATTTAGCTTAGAGATTCTGTATCTACAACGGAATAAGACACAAGGGCACTTATTCTCTTGTTACACGGTTAGTATTAAACAAGTAAAAAGTTCATAAACTAAAACTCGACTACGCTTAATAATTTAATGCGAAAACGCAGGGCAAGTAGTGGTGCGCCATCTGGTCTATCCGAAACTAATTTTTATAATCTAGAAAGCCGCGCGAAAGTCACTTCTGGATTTTTTCCGTAAATAAAATGTAGCCTATGTCACCCGGACCTTAACAAAGAATTATTTGACACCTCATTCATCAAAATCGGTCCAGTAGTTTAGGCGCTACGGTGAGACACACAGAATCTCATACAAAAATCAGCCACATACATAAATACATACATACATATACACATACATACATATAGACTGCTAAAATCATAACCCTTCCTTTTGGCTTGGCTTTTGGTAAAAAAAGATACAATTTTAATTAACACTGGGTGCAAATGATCCGCAGAGACGCCCCACTTGGCACCAAGATGTTCATTGTACGCCGGTCAGACAGCGCGGCGCGCGAAATGTCAAGGCACGCTTGCGGGTCGCGTTTTGTTGTCCTTTTGCCACTGGGGCAGCGATGCGAACTTCTGCCAGACGAGAGTTTCCGGGTTCCATTCCCGACTGGATAAATTTAGATAACATTCTCCAAATTAGTGACAAGAGGTGCTTATAATAATTTTCTCGTACACAATCTCTAAACTTAAGTAAATTGACAGATCTATTATATGATGCTTGCTATCCTTTTTTCAGCGGCGAATGTTGTGAAAATCGTGTCCTAAAATAGGGATGTAATAATTTTGCAACTCAAATTTCTACACTTAGAAGTTGCAATATTTTTATTTCAATTATTGCATTGTACATTGAATTGTGGCATTGTGCTAGGATGGCGACCTCGCACCAGAAAACGCAGTGTTGGCAGACCCCCACTAGGTGGATCTGCTGGGAGCAGATCCACCTGGATGCAGGGGGTCGCAGGGAGTTGCTGGATACAGGCGGCACAAGACCGGGCGTGTGGAAGTCCGTACAAGAGACCTATGTCCAGGAGTGGATGTCGGTTGAGGACGACGACGACTACGATGATATTTAATTGAAAAGAATGCAGATAACTGGGAAAAGAGGATCGAATTTAAAATTCAATAGCGCAAGCTCTTGGACGCCTACTTGGGTCGGATTTCCGACTCCTACATACTTTATGTAGGTTCTTTTGTAAGTATAGAGCGTCTTAACGGTGGCCGTTCTATTTAACATATTCATTCCGTATAAGTAGAGCAGAATGGTCGATGGCAGAAAAAATACTTCACTTGTGTATTGTGTTACTATTTAATTTATCATCCTATTGTTCCTTTGTCTGTATCAATTGTTGACTTGCATTATTTACTCTATATTTTGCTGAAGGTACTTTAGTTGTTTTTAAATCTTGTAGACACAATATGCAAAGTTGCCAGGTAAATTATGCGTTGACGTTTAATACGAGTGGAAGAAGTAGACATGTTGTGCGACCCCACCTAGCATGGGATAAGGACCCAAAGATGATGACATGATGACACAATATGCTGATAATGTAGGTTTACAATCATTCACAATTCACTATCTAAGTATGAAAGATTCATGCCTATTTCTCACTTTATTCTTAAAAGAAAGATCATAGATGTCTTGGAAATTGAATTTTGTGAAACTACATATTTCAAAAATGAAACTTCCACTAGGGATATTAAAATCGAGCAAGTTAAGCGATTCACGACAATAGCATGAAATCTGAATAATGAATATGGTGAGGACGAAAAGAGATAATATATTTGAATTCTTCATATTCTTCAGAATTCAAACATACCTACTATCTTTTAACACTATCATCCCAGGCAAAAAGGTGATTGATATAGATGTCAAGATCTGAATGACAGATGAGACTGAGTTAGAGAGAGCGCTCACGGAGCGGTTCGCACCCGCGCCCGCCGCGGTTGCGGGCCCGCAATACTCGAAATTCATACAAATGTCGAGTGCAAAACTCACGACGCGATTTACTCCCGCAGAGTTGGCGGTTGCTCGCGGCTCCCGCAGAAGGCGGGCAGCGGGCGCCCGCGAGCTTTGCGGGCGTCGCCCGCAAGCTCTGCGGTTTTTTGGCGGGCGCGATCGCATTTTTCTTATAGGAGGAGCTGGCGAACAAAACGGTATAGTTGCATCAAACTAAAGAGGAAGAGTCTTTATTTGCAAAAATGTGGTACAAATATTATGGATCTTAAAGCTTATTGTCTTCCAACACATTTAACTAATAAATTAGTGTGCAAATTGAATTATTGATTTTAAGACTAAACAAAATGACGTAAGTAGCATACATGTCACCGTTCTAAAGATATAAATATAAAATTAATTGCAATAAATAGAATTTATGTCATATATTCTTTTAAATTGTAAAAACATTTCTCCATGAGCCAGTTCTTTAGTTTTACTTTAAAAGTTTGGAGAGGCATGGCCTGTATTGATTCAGGTAACATATTAATTATTAAATACGAATATTAAACTGAATGACATACTTACAGTGAGCTTTTGGCGTGGATTTTTATTTACCCATATGTAGTTTGTGACTTTATTGAACATAATAATATGTTAAATTCAGTTTGCTATCTCATATAAGTTAACGGAAGCAATCATTAATTAATATTCCAAGCAATAACTTGTTTGTGTAAACACATAACTCCAGAAGCAGACTATCAATTAATATTAAAACTAAATCAAACTATTATTAAAATATCTGCGTTTATCACCCGCACATAACTCAATTTATATCAACTCAGAGATTAGTTTAACTGAGATCTATTTTCAAATATATTTTATACTAATTAATTAATTACACTCAGCCAAGTCCAAAATGGCAGCATTTATTCGATGAGGGTGTGATTGCTATCGCAGCCCTCAATCAAATATCACGACCTAGACGCTGAAGCATCTAATAGTCGGTTGAGTCTTTGGAGGAGACTCAATTCATGGCTTCGAAGTACCCGTATTAATACCAATAATTCAAGATGGCGGTTCGGCGCCACTGAATGAATCAAATGTCAGTTAATTCTAACCTATTTCAATTATGAAATTAATAATTCGTAAACCATTTCTAAAAATTCTAATTAATTTTCAACAATAATTTATCATTTGTAAGTCAGTCTGACATTTGTAAGTTAGTTTAGGCCAATTTCAACATAAATTGTTTAAAAACTTTATTAGTGAATAAAGTTTTAAACTTTAGTCACTAATAAAAGTGATAAACTTTTTAATTAAAAAAAAAAAATCTTAGTAAAAAAAAAACAAATTTTTCTTCTGAAAAAGAAATAATCATTTTGAATGACATCTTACAAAGTATGGAAATTAATCCATTTTGAACGAAAACGTGCTCGATTATTCAAATCTTTCGAAACTTTATTGTAATTATGCCGTTATGATCGAAACCACGACCTATGGATGCAATTTTGATACAGTTGCGGGCCGTTTTAAGTAAAATTAAGTTGATATTCTTATTCAGCAAGCCAAAGACCATCGGATTAAAAAATATAACATTTTGTTCGCCAGCTCTTCATATATAACTATAACCGCCGGTCTTGCGGGCGTGGCCCGCCAACTCGGCGGGCGACGCCCGCAGCCGCGGCGGCTGCGGTCCCGCAAAAACAAGCGGGCTCGTGAGCGCGCTCTCTCTAACCTCTCTCCCGCAGCCGCGGCGGGCGCGATTCCAAACCGCTCCGTGAGCGCTCTCCGTAAGAGTATATTATGTAAAGTACATATGGTGCAAGGTTGTACAGAAGGTGGTGAAACAGGCCCTTAATATATAATATTTTATTTATTTATTTTAAATCACAAACCAATGACGCTATTAACTGTAGTTTATTAGCCTTCAAATATTACCTGAGTATATGGAAGGCAGGACGGTCCCGTGGTTGAGACGCTTTTGTAACGAGTTCTGGAGGTTCATATGGCTCAACTATGGTTATTAGTTAATGGTTTAGTTAGTAATGTCCTGACCGAATTTCGGCCACGGCGGCCAATCTCAACCGAGGCAGAGACTAGCCATCTACGCAGGAGATATTATAGTGCACAAGTGTGTGCGCATACACAGGTGCACTCTCTATTCCCTCACTCTCATAGTCCGATGGGACGCCAATGCGACACGACCGGAGAGAGGTCAGGCGCAGGACCGACGGCTTTACATGCTCTCCGAGGCACGGGGGTGTATCTAACACCGCCAACTTCCAACACCGGGCTGGCACTGAGAATTTCTTGACAGAAAAACCCAATACCTCGAATATTTTTTTTTTTGCCCGACCCGGGAATCGAACCCAGGACCTCGTGATCCACAGTCAAACGTGCTAACCGCGAGACGAACGAGCAGTTAATGGTTTACTATAAGTGTAGAACTCACTTTGCCAAGGAAGAACCGCCTGTAGAACTTGGCGGTGTCGTCGGTGTCGATGTTGTGCCTTCGGGCCGACTGGCGAGGGGTGCCCGGTTGCGGACGCGGCTCGGTCTCTTCGTCAACAGAACCATCCTCCCCCCCTTCAACCCAGTAACCACCGTTCGGTGGTTGCACTATAGTGGGGGGTGTTCCTGAAACAAATCATTTGAATATGAAAAATTTCAATTAGCGTGCAGTTGGAAACTTTAAAATAATGTTGCAACAGTGGGAAAACTTGCAGTGAAGAAATGAAGCTTACTTCTTAGTAACTTTTAAGCTTCTTAAGATATAACTTTTAAGATTGTGTTTTCAGGGCAAACATTTTGTAATTGAAATTCTGCATATTCTCGTATTTCTTTGTGCCGAAAATTAACATCGCTTCCATGGTCTGGTTACAAAAGGTAACAAATTATTGACAGACAGACTTTCACATAAATATTGAGTAGTGATTATGATGCGTCAAAGGAAAAAAAATCTCTTATACACTAGGTAAAATAAAACAATATTCTTTCCATACATAGTAAGTAGTAACGGTTCGGTAGCCATGGGTGATTCGATCTGTAAAAAACCGCATCTAATTTCAAATAAGGCTACATTGTAGTCTAGACCTCCTTTGTTGGGAATATTTTTACAAGGCTTTCAATCCCGCGTCCTGCGGGATACCATTGTTCACGAGGACTATGCAAAGCGTTTCGTCAGATGTATGAGCTCTCGTTTTATCGTGAGTTTTTAGGATTCCGTAGTCTGTACGCATACATATGTAAAAGTAACCCTTATTAGCTATGTTATTCAAGAAGTAACGGCTAGTATAATCCGTATATAGAACGCACTTTTTTTGAACAGTTCCTGAAATACTTTTGGTATTCAAAACTCGCAGTTCTATACCTGTACACTATGATTAATTATGTACGGAACCCTCGGCAAGAGATTTTGATTTGCACTAGATTTTATTTCCATGACACATGGCTGAAAGTTATGCGAGTAACGAAAAATCATGAAAGCGGAAAATAATATTTATATCAACTTTTAATTTGTGAAGTTTGCAATATTTACTTGAGTAGTAAATAACATTGCTTTAGATTGTGAAATGATTGAATGTTTTTGATAACTGTAAAGGAGGATGGGCAAAGTGGTCTACCTACTCAACACAAATGAAACCTATTTCAATGAAAAGCTTATTTTTAGTACTTAATTTTATTATATGGAAGCAAAGCTGTAAGTCTTGGGGTTTAAGAGATTTTCGAGAAAAACATAATGCAGCCTCTTACCTTATTTTCTGTTTTATGACCGCAATATATAGAAGCATTAGGCTATGAAGGACATAATATGCCACCTAGTAACGATATGAATAGTTCGCAGCACGGAAGAGAAAAGTCATTTTATCTATGGTTCGCAGCTTTCTAACGATAAAGCTAATAATCACACGAGTAGATAGGTACAGAGGGGAAGCTTCTACAAGCAGCCCGCTGTAGGTACACATTATGCGCACCTTTGTCATCCAACTGAGCTGGTTGGAGATTAGACGCGGGCATCGATGTAGTTCTAATACATACATCGATGGACACCGGGCGTCCGTGAACCGTTGGTGAGTGTTTGTGTGAGTGTACCTACAGCGAGCCGATTGTATGAAGCTTTCCCTCTGTACCTATCTACTTGTGTGCTAATAATCTCGACTTATTACTATTGTATTAGTTATGTTGGGCCCGACATTAGGCCGGTTTTGTGCCCCCTGCTGCCAACTTGACCAATGTATACCTATAATTCTAGACGCTACGCCACCACCACCTACAGCCTTTTAACGTCCCACTGCTGAGCACAGGCCTCCTCTCTTATAGGAGAGGGATTTAGAGCTTAAACCCGCCACGCTGCTCCAATGTAGGTTGGTGGGCTTTAACGATTATTGTCACATGATAGTAATAATAGCCGGGGCCGACTGCCTAACGTGCTCTCTGAGGCACGGGGGTGAAACAGCGCCAACTACCAACTCCGAGCTGGCACTGAGAATTTCTTGACAGAAAAACCCAATACCTAACAATTATTTGCCTGACCCGGGAATCGAACCCGGGACATCGTGATCTGCAGTCGATTATGCTAACCATTAGACCTAAGAGGCAGTTTAACGTAGAACGCTACGCACTATTAATTAAATTCATAGTAGAATTAATTACTAATATAGAGTATTTTTAAAACATTTATTTTTTAGTGAATTTTGAAAAACTCCCATATATTTTGGCATAAACGCTATACGTAATTTGATTAACTACTTATTAGCTTCTTATTTCCATAGAGGGCGTTTGTGTTGATTAGGTAGACCAAAGTTCATACATTTTTGCCCATCCTCCTTTAAAATTTTTAAATTTAGCTACGTCGCCACAGACAGACACACAGCGACCAAACTTATAACACCCTTTTTTACGTTGGGGGTTAAAAAAGACCAATAGATCATACTAGATATTATAATTAAAATAAATAAGAGCAAACGTAAAATATGTGGGTAGATATTAAACGGCCGCACAAATAAAGCACTCACGACCCAACTCAGAGCTCACGATCGTACATAAATTTCACAGGGTATAAATATTGCCCATTACCGGAACAGGGGTAAAAATAATAACCGAAATATTTTTAGGATTTATATATAAGACGAAAATACGTTAATCGGTTTCTCCAGCGTCAAATCGTAACAAAAAATATTATATTCATTCAACCTTTTCAAATAATTAATTAATATATTGAATATTGTTAATGTAAAATAATGTAAGGATTACTCGTTCTGGGATTTGTAATCTTTCTAAGAAAATAATTGTTTATTTTATGTTCAAAACTTTGTGCATAGAAAATTATTACTTTTCCTTTTAGAAGAGCATGGTAAAACATTTCTTAAGGTTTGTTTTCGAAAACAAGCAAAGATTTCCCAAGATATCTCTAGTCTGCACCACCTAATTTAATTAAGGCTTTAATCAACTAACTAGCAGTGGGGCGGCCATTTTTGTTTGCGATTTGCTTGAGTAACAATCACTGCTACGTTTCTAGGTAAATGAAGTTCTCTTCCATGATTCTATCATAAACTTTCTTAATAATAAAATCTGTTCTTTTTATCATTATGCTAATACTGAAGTTTTAATTAATTATGTTTAATAATTAAAACTACAAATATGAATGCTTCTGAGAATACTTTGAAGAATAAGTCATATAGGGGTTTATCATTTATAGTTTATCATTTAATCATAAAATATTATAAATATATAATAATATATAATATATTTTTCGTGTTATACATCCATTAGGCATGATCTAATACTAAAGCAAGCTACTACTTAAGTTCTCAAGCTTTTTAACTTTCTACATGTAAATGTAAATGGTTAACAAGTAGCTAACGTAAGTAATTTTGCACAATAGCTCTTTTCAAAGATGAAGCGAAAGTATTGAAAGAGTTTAAAAATAAAAGTAAAATTAGAGCTTAGTAATGTAAGGAACATTACGAAGCCCTAATTTCACTAATGTGACAAAGATCTCTTCTTTAATTCGATTAGTTTCCTTATAGATTTATGTGAATGGCAAAATTTGAATTTTTTAATTGTTTTTTTATTTCAGTGGGTATTTATATTTCGATATTCTGACTCATAAATGATTATTATTAGGAGCGATCGTAAATGAACGATTGACCGCGGTCTTACCTGAATCCGTTGAACTAATTAAGCTTGGAAAGATTTAATTGATTAGGTCACAAGATGTGCGACCTCTGTGCATTCTACCAATTATTATTGTTTGTGAGGAAAATCTAAAATTGAGCATTTTGAATTCAATTCGTATACGCCGCGTCGTTAAAAAGCACTGACGCCTGGCCAAAAAAATATGTTCAGCAATTTTTCTGTCATTGTCCTACGAAAACAAATAGACAACGTAAAGATTTAAAACTAAAAGATTTCAGCTCAGAGCAACTGCAATTCACGAGGGTTTTTTGTAATTTCATTGTAAAAATACTGGCAGTTGTTTAAAAAGTATATAAATAAATTATAATGGAGCTGGTCTAGTGTCTCTTCAGGATAACAATAGTAAAATATTACTCCCACTTGTTCCCATAAAAATAATATCGTTCTGGAATGGTGATACTTGACCTTTCAACAACAATAATTGCAGTCGTGCGTTAGTTTTAGGTATTTTATTGTGAGGCAGATCACGAACTGGTTTTATCAAATTTTATTCATCTCAAATACGAGCAAAGCATAAAACATTACGATATCGTGCCTTGAGTTTAACAGGTTTTTTTTTGTTTGAGCTGAAATTAATTAAATATGAGCCGTTGCAACAAACGTTTCGAAACAAAGACTTAAAGGCAACCGAATTTCAATACCTAGTCAAAAATACAGAACAGTTGAATGAGTAAATGAGTAAATGAATGAATGGCTAGGTCGTACACCTAGCCATTCATTCATTTAATAAGGAAAGGGCAACTTGTACTTTGTTATAGAGTTAACAACATATTAAGTTCTACAGACGAAAATGGTGATGAACATGCAATTTCGAGTAACACAATTTTCTAAATGTATGCTGTCAAACGTTGATAAACGAGCAATTGTAGGACGACGGTCAATAAAATTGAAACTTGGATTTGGAAAGTAAGACAGCTAACAGCTTATATCTAAAGAGACATTTTCAACCAGAAGCCCTAGAATGTACGAAAACTAATGCGAAATTTCGTGAATAATCCTCACCTGGCCTAGCCAAAGTTTCCTCCAGCAACAGCCGACTGGCCTGGCAAGCGGCAGCATTCCTGGCCTGGCAAGCGGCAGCATTCCTGCGCTGTGCGGCCACTGCGCCGGGCGAGGGCAGAGGCCCATGCGGGTCTGGGACTCTCGGGCCCTCCGTGTATGAAAGTAAAATAGCTTATCTCCGATGAGACATATTCATCCAGAAGCCCTTGAATGTACGAAAACTAATGCGAAATTTCGTGAATAATCCTCACCTGGCCTAGCCAAAGTTTCCTCCAGCAACAACCGACTGGCCTGGCAAGCGGCAGCATTCCTGGCCTGGCAAGCGGCAGCATTCCTGCGCTGTGCGGCCACCGCGCCGGGCGAGGGCGGAGGCCCATGCGGGTCGGGGACTCTCGGGCCCTCCGTGTACGACTGCCTGCCCCCGGTGGACGCGGCTCCTACTGACACAGGCCGACGGTTCTCGGGTCGGGACACCTGGAAAAAAATAATATTGTTAGACACGAATTTTTTTTTTACTTAGGGCTACGAGCGTTTAGGGTATAGACTGTAGAGCATACTGCGACTCTACTCAGACTTAAGACAGAGTTAAAATAGCCAGATTTATATCAGAGACATATTTGTCTCAATTCTCAAATCCAAGTCCAAACCTTAGTAATTTAGAATCCTAAACTCATATAATTGAGTTTATGATTCTAAACTTAGTGCCCGTTGCACGTCCGGCAATTAATTCAAATTATAGTTAAAGTTAATGTTAAGCACAAGTCCTTATTGGTACCTCCATGTTTAAGGTGGAAAGTATTAAAAAAAAGAAGTTAAGAAGTATTAAAAAGAAGAACAACAGTGTGTAACCCCGTCCTGGCAAGGCTATTTACAACCTAAAATTGATGGTATAAACCCTGGCGTTTGATCTTTGCTTCAATACTAGATAACAACGTAAACAATGATACATGAATGCTAATACATTAAGGGCAATATGCTCGACAAGATACTCGTACAAGATCCCACCGCCTATCAGCCGATGTGCACCAGATCTTTTTGGTTAATGTAAATCTTATGTACTGGTTGGCGGCGCAAGTAAGCGTGACACGCGTGGTTCGTTGACCCACTGGCGTGGGATCCCATTATTGTGGTAACAGTATCACTGCGCGCAAATTACTTCTTTGGTTACTACCAATTCGAGGACGCGGGGCGATTGTTCACACCGTGGTTCCGGCACAAACGGGGGCCACAAAATTGAATTTGGTACAAGCTTGGCTCTGTTCGCGAGAGGTTTCGAAACTTTTGACGCTCGAGTAGTTTGGTCAGCGGTTAACGTTGATGCGAATTGCGCTTTATTGTCTCAAACTGTCTTACAAGTACAAATTGAAAATTAAAAAAACCCCCGACATTCGCCATTTTGTGGCGGCGGCCATCTTGGATTTGCATAGTGCTATTCTACTAGTCAAGCCCTTTCATTTGATACCCATATTAAGGGAGTTGTGAAAAAATATGTAATCCGCCATTTTGTAGCGGCGGCCATCTTGGATCGATTTTCACCAAACATAGCTAACAACACTCTCGACTAATTCACCTTTCAAACAAAAAAACCGCATTCAAATCGGTCCACCCGTTTGAGCGCCACAGGGGAACAGACAGACACACACACACACAAACACACACACAGACACGTCAAACTTATAACACCCCGTCGTTTTTGCGTCGGGGGTTAATAAACAATCCCACGCGTTGCACTTTTATCTTACCTACTCCTAGCACTTAAAACTTAGTTGGAGGGAAAAAGGGGAATATTAGTCACATTTAACACGGCTAATGTTCTAGTAAAAAATATACTTAAATATGTATAAACTTTTATCTACACCCATGCTTTAAATCCTCTATTAAAGATTCTGAAACAGTTAGCTTATTGCCAACATTAAAACACCCAATGTCCTAGTAACCATTACATCATCCAAACGGATGATGTTATTTTGTATGTACTGAAACGGATTTTTTCCAGAACTGTTTTAAATAATTGTAGTATTGTTTATTATTTATTGGTGAACTGGTAATACACTGATCCGCATGGTCAGTGCAGCGTAGTTTGACTGATAACACATAAACAGCTTTATTTACTTCGACATACGGTTAAAATTGGTGTAATGAAAATAGAACACGAAACGCGTTCGGGCGCGTCATTTTAATTTTTGTTTTCAACCATACGTCAAAGTAAATTAAGCTGAGTTTAAATTATATCGTTAGGAGAAATTGCGCCGCAGGGCCGCTACTACATTCATTTTGTGTCTTGCACCTATAAACTTTTCCTTAGTTTGGGATAGCGTTATGAATTATGAGCTAGTATCTGATGCCCGCGACTTAGTCCGCGTGGATTTTGACCGTTGGCTTTCCGGGATAAAAAGCGTGATAAAAAGTAGTCTATGTCCTTCTCCAAGGTCTAGTCTATCTCTGTTCCAAATTTCATCAAAATCGGCTCAACATGAAAGCGTAACTAACAAACAACAAACAAACAAACAAAATCACATTTTCATTTATAATAATATAGTTAGGATTATAAGTAACTAACTAGATTACATGAAAATGCATAAAGAACTGCCTTGCTCTAGGTAGGTACTATTTAATTGTAAAGTAAAAAAAACCTTAGCCTATCTAAAATTCTTAATACCAACAAAGTACGGTGTAATTATATTTCAATTTCTATCATAAATAAAACTTCATTGTTCTAAGAATAGGGCTAGTATAATAACATGATACATAAGAAGATTAGCCATTGTTTTCGACTCTGTTTCTGAAGATATATGGCCTATTCTGTTAAGCGGTGCTGTTACGAACTCCTATACGTGATAACATCAGTGAAAACTGTAAAGTTCATAGAAATTTCCATACGAGTTACAGGAGGTAAAACTTTCTCATAACTACGGGTCATGCCTATGTAAAATTTTAAACACTTGATTATAATCATTACATACCTTTAGTGATGCCAGGTCGAGACATTGCAATTTTCAAAATGCACAATACATTGATTTTGAATAACTGAGATACAAAAAATCTTATGCTCGGTAAGATATTCATAAGCAAACGATTCAGAACTACTTACTTGTTCCATCTTGTTTTTACCCCCGACGCAAAAACGACGGGGTGTTATAAGTTTGACGTGTCTGTCTGTGTGTGTGTGTGTGTGTGTCTGTTAATGCGGTTTTTTTGTTGGAAAGGTGAATTAGTCGAGTGTTGTTAGCTATATTTGATGAAAATCGATCCAAGATTGCCGTCGCTATACAAAAGGTCGGATTACACATTTTTTCACAACTCCCTTAATATAGGTTTCAAATGAAAGGGCTTGACTAGTAGTACTATTATGCAAATCCAAGATGGCTGTCGCCACAAAATGGCGATCTTCAGGGGTTTTTTTAAATTTTTAATTTATACTTGTTTCATTATCAAATGCATGAGGCCAATATCCTCAAAGTTCATTGGTATAATTGCGTAACCTCTCGCTCTCAATGACTAATTAGTAATACAATTGTGAATAAAGATTCACCTTTGTGACCGATATGTGATGTGCCACTAGTAACCTTGTTGCGATCGACTTTATTATAATTAATGAGATGAGAGACATCAAGCATTCGCAACGAGTTCCCAATTGACAATTATCTGATGGAATCATTAAAACACACGTCGCGTAATGAACCACTTCCAGATATGGTAACGCGAAGCGTACCTGGCTTTGTTCAGAAAAAATCATAATTGTGAACGGGAGTAGGTATTTCCCGCAAAGCGTTGCTTGAGCCAGGATCGCGTCATTGTACTGTCACAAAAACGCATTTATGCTTAGTCTCAGTTTGCAGAGCTCGAAAACTTTACTAAATATTATTGATCGAATCACAATGACTTCAGAGTAAAGTGGACCTAAAATGGCTTACATTTAGGTTTGAGTTCGCCAATACATTCAGCTTTGGAAACAGCAAGCGCCCCAAGCAGTAATGTTGTAAAATAAATATTCGAACTATTGAATAAGCTCGAAAACTTTACTAAATACACATCGAATCACAATGACTTCAGAGTAAAATGGACCTAAAATGGCTTACATTAAGGTTTGAGTTCGCCGATACATTCAGCATTTCAATCATGTACATTAATAATAATAATTGTTATAATGTTATTTTTTAAAAAAGAGCAACCGCCGAGTTTCTTACAGGTTCTTCTCGGCTGGAACTGCATTCCGAACCTGTGGTAGACTCAATCGACGATTCAAAAGCACTTGTAAAAGTTTATTTGAATAAAAAACTTTTCTATTCTATTCTATTCTAAAAACAGCCAGCGCCCCAAGCAGAAATGTTGTAAAATAAATATTCGAACTATTGAATTACGACTTTAAAATTAGATAGTTTGCACTGAAGTAATTGTGTGTTGATACTCGAATTTCGATCATCGTTGCCACTATGTACAAAGTCGGCATAAGGCCTCGGTGCTAATTTTCCATGCGCTTCTCTCTTTAATACCAATTACGAGGGTACGAATATGAGCATAGGATACGAGGTACTGCCAAATAAGACTATGCAACCCTTCTAAAGCACATAATAAAGCACCTTTTAATTAGCAACCTAGGTACTACAGATACTCCAGACAGGATATTTTCGAATTCCCTTTACAAACAAAGCGTTCTCGCAATTAGTTTTTTAGAAAAGGAAATCGGAGCAAAATAAAAGACACGAGAAACACAATAGTTAGACGTTAGCCAACTTAAAGTTTTAAACCGAGTTGCTTCGAAATCGTAATTGCGGAGTCGGATTTCGTAAACTACGTCGGGGAATTAGTTGTCTGTTCAGTATCGGGAGTTGTGAATTAGAGCGCTCGAGAGAAAACCAACTTGGAATAATAGGTCTGTGCGCAGTCAGCTTTATGTGCAAAACGTTGGAATGGTTACAATCTGGCGCATTAGCGAGAATAATGTAGCCGAGATTCTGATATTTCCCATGTGGCCAATGAATACTTGTACAGACTTAGATATCACCAGTGAATGAATACTTGTACAGACTATATCACCAGTGAATGAATACTTTTACAGACTCTATATCACCAGTGAATGAATACTTGTACAGACTATATCACCAGTGAATGAATACTTTTACAGACTCTATATCACCAGTGAATGAATACTTGTACAGACTTTATATCACCAGTGATAACCAAGTACCACAAATAATACGTTCTCAAGAACTTAAGAAGGGAAAGAATCAAAGCAATATTGAATGATATAAACATTGCCAGCACAAAAGAGGACTACGTAGATATTTGAAATCCCGAAAAGATTGAAAACAAAAAATCTTATATTACTGAAAATAAAGATGAAGAGGACATTCCAAGAATTTTATGACGTAGCAACTTTTACTTGTGAAGATTTAAAGAAAGTAACAACACAACCAAATATTACTAATGAGCCTCAAATGCCCACTTTAAACATATGTGACCAGAAAGTGTACACAAAAGAGCAAACTGTATCAGGCTTACGACAGAAACAGTTAAATGACACACATTGTTGGCCAAAAAAGATAAGGTCTATTGTGTACAAACGACGAATGTTGAGGAATTTTTTCCCCATTTAGGTCGCCTTTACATTTCGGCTGCGTGAATTTACACCTGCAGACATAAACTCGGAGCACAAACGAGTTTTACGATGACTCACTTGAAATTAATGTTCGTACTCTTGAAAATATTCAAGGTCACGAGAGTAATGATCATCTTACGACCGCCGAATATCAGATGATTGCGGTTGTAAATTATAAATTAACATTATGTCAAGGAATCTTCGGAGACAGACAAGTTAATAAGCTTACAAACGTAAAATGGAAGACGGCAATCCTACGAATATCATAATACCTACGAATATTAATTGATTCAATATTGTTAGTTTAATACCTTATTAAGTCAAACAAACACATAACTGTCAGCTGTATGCCATGAAATTGAACTGAATCAGGTCATAAAATTCGCGGTCAATACCAAATCAATCTACTGTGAACTCGATTCAATCTGTTTGTTGTTGTATTGTGAATATGAATAAAAGGAATTCAAATATTTTTGTAAATATTACTACAAAGATAGATTTTATTTCATTTTCGATAAATACGTACGTATTATAATGGTCGAAGCAAACAATATAAAGGTAATATGTAGATATTACGGACAAAAAGCGGATTCAGTAACCGGAACATGGCTCGCGTGAGAAAAGGCTCGTCTCGGTGCTATTGAGAAATTTGCGTATTCCTTCCTTTAATTAAGTTTATGCAAATGTTTAATGTAGGGAAAAGAGTCCCATCATTTTCTTACTCAACTATGCATGTCGTTAACTTGACGAGAATATTTAAATTGTAAGAAACTAACTTATCTACTCTGGTACTGTAAATTATTCAAACAAATTATTACGCGAAGTCTCAGCGCTGTAGCCACGCTGTCGTGCGTGACGTCAGCAGCAAGATTCAGCCCCATTGGTCGAATCGAAGAAATGCTGAAGACAACATCAGAGGTGGGCCCTATCATGACTTCTGATCACTTCTTCTTCTTGCGGTGCCTCTCCGACTTGGTTGGCCGTCAGCTGGTTGGAGGTTGGCCGTCAGCTTCGCATACTCTGGTTTATTCTTCGCGAGGCGAAAGAGTTCGGCGGCGCTCGCGATGCCTGTCCACTCGCGGATGTTGCGTAGCCAGGACTTTTTTCTGCGACCTACGCCTCGTTTTCCAGCAACTTTTCCCATCATGATGAGTTGTAACAGTTCGTATCTATCGTGCCTGAGCACGTGTCCCAGATATGCGACTTTTCTCATCTTGACGGTCTGCAAAAGTTCGCGTTTCTGATTGACGCGTCGCAGAACTTCCACGTTCGTGACCTTGTGAGTCCAGCTAATGGCTAGCATACGCCTATATGCCCACATCTCAAAAGCTTCTATTCGTTTCCTGAGGTCTTCTTTAATAGTCCATGCCTCACATCCGTATAGAAGTATGGGCCAGATGTAACAACGTAGAAGTCGAATACGCAAAGGGATCTTAAGTCTGCGGTTGCAGAGTACTTTCTTCATTTTGTTAAAGGTACTTCGAGCTATTTCAATGCGAGTCTTAATTTCCTGATCGCTGTTCCAGTTTTCATTAAGCCATGTACCTAAGTGATACTGATCACTAATGCTTCTAATGCTAAACTTTCTGCTCTGAAATAGAGAATAGGGCCCTAGCAGGTCTTGCCTTACGCCTTGTGCCGATTTTGCAGTCTTCAGATTTCATATTTTATTTGCTTTCACCATATAAACAGTTGAGTAATTAATACCAAAGACCTGTGACGTCACAGCACGGCTTGTCTTTAATTTGCACACGACCTAAATATTCAAATCACTTCCAATTGTAAATTAACTAGCGTTCTAGAACGATACACACCGTATCATGATCAACCCATTACCGGCTCACTACAGAGCACGGGTCTCCCTCTCAGAGTGAGAAGGGTTTTGGCCATAGTCTACCACGCCTGACCAAGCGGATTGGCAGACTTTACACACCTTTGAGAACATTATGGAGAACTCTCAGGCATGCAGTTTTCCTCACGATGTTTTCCTTCACCGTTAAAGCAAGTGATATTTAAATACTTAAAACGCACTTAACTCCGAAAAGTTAGAGGTGCGTGCCCCGGGATCGAACCCACGACCTCCAATTAGAAGTCGGTCGTCATAACCACTAGACTATCACAACACACCGTATACAACCACGAAACAACTTCAAAACAAACAATATCGGAACACATTACAGCCGTGCATTCATCATCTTCGTTACCGCGCACAACCATGCACAAATATTCATTCCCCCACACGAATTGAAGTCTTACCGCTGTTTGCATAACAACTAATTTGGCTCACACTTCGTATCTGCATCGCTTCGGGCATGAAACGGAGGCGTATTGCGGGCCATGTAGGTCGTTGGATTGAATTTTAGTCTTCGATTGACAATGGATTCAATCAACCGCGCAGTTCATTATACGAGAGCTTTATTAGTTCGATCTATAGTGTTGCGAAATATGCTATCGATTCGAATGTACTGGTGGATGATCTGGATTATTTGCAGTATGAAATGTGAACGTTACGAGTATATTATTCGTATTTTGCATGTAAATTGCCAAGTTTTTGTTCGCCGTGTAATAATTTTTATATGCATGCTTCAACCATAATATAACCATACCACCACGATATTAAAACCGGAAAAGAGCAACCGCCGAGTTTCTTACTGGTTCTTCTCGGTTGGAATGGGATTCCGAACCAGTGGTAGATTCAATTGACTATTCAAAAGTACTTGTAAAAGTTTATTTGAATATTCTATTCTATTCTATTGTGTACGTACAAAGTACTCTACCCACATGCATACTTACTCTATATAAAGTTTTCTTTCGTCTATTTTTTTCCTTGTACTTGTGAAAGATTTATTCAATAAACGACCGCCGATATTGGAGAATTTTCAAAGTAAAACCACTGACCGGTGTTTGTTTTCAAAGCTTACAACTACGCGTGACAGGTGCCCTCTTAAAGTATCGGGGCTCCTTGAAAGGTAAATTTGCTGTAAGCTACTGTAGGATATTGACAAGTTTGAACAGCCAAGGCTGCTTTTCCTTTACGTTTCCTGTCAATACATAATAGGAAAAGGCCTTACGGTGACTACAGACTGCGTTCTAGATGATATCTTCAGTAAAAATATATATTATTAACATGACTTTGCTTTGTTCTAGGAGTTTTAATCTCGGATCAAGTTGTATCCATTATTCTTATGGGGCCGATCTTTATCTATAGATATCTAATAAGTTGGTATTTTTATGATGCGCATGCATAGAAATAAACATACTGTACATGTGTTTTTAAACAATTTATATTATATATATTTCATTACCAAGTTAAGATCTGAAGAGAGGATTTTTATTTTTTAGTAAGTAGACTACATGTTGAATAGAAGCAGGCGTTACTTTGCGGAATTCCATGATATTATACAATGAACACAAAATTACTTTGCTATAATCCGCTAACAGTGACTTTGTAGGCACAACACCACACAAATTCACCACAAATTTAACTCGACGATCGTTTCGCTCCTACACCGGAGCATCTTCAGGAGATGTCGACTTCACAACGGACGATTGCAAAGTCCGTTGTAGTGACTTGTTGTTGTGCCTACAAATTTGTCACTGTTAGCGGATTATAGCAAAGTAATTTTGTGTTCATTGTATAGGTAGACTACTTTATAGAATAATAATTTGTAAAGCCATAACAAACTTCTTTAAAATACTTGTTCTGCTGCAAACTAGGAAAGTTTAACATTTATACGTTCGAAAATACACCGACTCAGTCTATACATCTATCCGAAAGCGTTTCATAAAGTCTAAAGTCTGGCCTAGCGACTGGTTGGCAGGTAAACGGAAATTATTAGCGGGGTCAACGACCGCCCGCCCAGCGCGACGCCCGCGCCCGCCCAAACATCATGATAGACAACTTGATTGTACTTTTTATTACTCTACGGTTTATGGGACGGATTAATATTGGTAGGATGCCTTTTGTAACAAGTTACCATTATTTGTAACAAGGTAAAATAACGGATTATATTAATTTTGGAACTTTTTAAGTTATTGATAGGAAATATTTATATCTTATTCTACACGAATTGATATTAATGAAAATTATGTAGCTTGTTATAACACATATTGACTAAAACAAACACAAAATTAACTTGATAATATTTTTTATACATAGAAAATGAGGAAAAAAATAAGGTTCTTAGTGTTTGTCGTTAAACATTAAACGCGAATGTGTAATACCTAAATTCGAAATATGACGGCATGATATCTTTAAAGATTTACCTACATGCTACGTTCCGACACCTTAGAAGCATCACTGGAACGTGAGCACGTTTACAGTAGAGCATAAATTAAACTCGAGCAGCAACTACACTCAGGCTGAGTCAGGCACTCAGGCTACCTCATACTCGAGCCAACGAACTAATTGACGATATCGAACTCTCCAAGTTTCGAGCTCGGGCGAACTTAGGCTTTCAAATTCCAATTTTAAACTAGGAATACCATAGGCTGGGAAGTTTTATAATAATAAGATTACGCTTGACGAGTTATACGTACTTACTACTTAGTTGCAAGTTTGCTAAAGACGTTATGCTCCCAATATTACACTGTCGGAAGTTTGATAATATGATAAAGACTGACAGGTTTCCGTAAACCCTTCTCATAGATGACATAGCATAATAGTGTACTTCGATAAATGAGAAATTTTGGGTATTTCAGTCAAGTCGCGTAGGTTCTTTTTTGCAGAAAAACCTATCTTGTACTATTATTTTCTTGAAATTATCCTAAAAGATTTTTTCACTCAACCTTAAATCTACCAAAATATAATTTTATAATTGATAAGATTCTTATATTTTAATGTTAAGAATATAACAAGTATAAATTGAAAATTTAAAAAACCCCCGACATTCGCCATTTTGTGGCGGCAGCCATCTTGGATTTACATAGTGCTATTCTACTAGTCAAGCCCTTTCATTTGATACCCATATTAGGGGAGTTGTGAAAAAATATGTAATCCGCCATTTTGTAGCGGCGGCCATCTTGGATCGATTTTCATCAAACATAGCTAACAACACTCTCGACTAATTCACCTTTCAAACAAAAAAACCGCATTCAAATCGGTTCACCCGTTTGAGCGCTACAGGGGAACAGACAGGCACACACACACACACACCCACACACACACACACACACACACACACACACACACATACACGTCAAACTTATTACCCCGTCGTTTTTGCGTGGGGTTAAAAATAAGCATTTTAAAGGGATTTATGTTATATATTAAGTATACCTATTAATTATTTTGTCATGCTCATGCGTAATTATGGGAATACATTTTTTATTGTAATATACAGCGTTCAACATCCATGTCTCGACGTCGAGTCGTAACGAGATGATTAATTGAAATCTTGAAGCTCTTATTATAATAAGCACCTGCGTAAAAGCAGGTGGTTCCTTAGTAATCAACAAAATAGCATCTTCCCTTGATTAAAACCTAATATTGTTGAGTAGGTAAGCCTGAAAAATAGTTGAGCAAAAATGTAGGCAAGTCAAGATGCCGCGAGAATGGCAACACCAGAACAATAGGGACCTTTATAGCCGCCTTAAAGAAATGCTAAAAAGGTCACTAGCATCCCGAGTCGACACTTGACTTCTTGCCCTTTTGTTTGAAAGTAATTTTTGGAAGTTTAGGTGTTTTAGTGCCGCTGTGTTACGTTAATTGCTGAACATTATACACAATTGTTGAAAGTAAGAAAGTAGTACCAGTATTTGACTGGCCCGTTGGCGCGGTTGGCAGTGATCCTGCCTACCTCTCCCGGGTCGCGGGTTCGATTCCCGTCCCGAGTCTGGGTGTATTTATGTAAGTATATAAGTATGTATTATGTATTTATACATTTATTAAATATTTATATTATATGTGTAATATATGTAAATATGTATATCAGTCGGTTGTTACCTATAACACAGGCATTAAGTTGCCTACTTTAGGAACAGCCGACCTTGTGTGTATGTGTGTATATTTATTTATTTATTTATTTATTAGTACCTATAGGGGGAAAGGACGTGACGTTTTTCATCTCAAGCAAACTATAAACTGTACATAATATATTGTGATATTGTGATGAAAGTAATAATATTTCTTAGACTTACCTGTTGAAAAACCAGGTAACCGCGGTTTGTCTGTTAATATCACTACATAGTATAAAACAAAGTCGCTTTCTCTGTCCCTATGTCCCTATGTATGCTTAAATCTTTAAAACTACGCAACGGATTTTGATGCGGTTTTTTTTAATAGATAGAGTGATTCAAGAGGAAGGTTTATAAGTAGAAAAATTGGACCCGGTAGGTGGCGCTAATAGCGGGCAGGACGACGTCTGCCGGGTCCGCTAGTAAGAAATAAACTTACTTTATAAACTCTCGCTTTTTTTTTAAACTGAGACCTTTGAATGGCTTGTCGGTCTAGTCACTCACTAGTGGCTAGCTTATTTGGATGCAAAAGTTATATAGTAGTGGTTCTGTTAAAAAAACTACTAAGTAGTAGTCGCCTGCAGGAGTTAAAAATACATAATATGTACCTACGTATAAGAGACGGTAATACGGAGCTTCTAATCTTAAATTACGGAACAGAAAACTAACGATGTATTGTTGGAATCTGTACAGTTATAGAAGTACAATAAAACGACGATTTGTTAGTGATTTCAACGGCACAACATATTTCTGCCTGAAATCGCAATTTCTTGTCAAAACGTTACCGCAGCGTTAATTTAATAATATAAAAAAAAACCATTAGATTTGTTACGAGATCCCCGATTATATTCCGCGTAAATAAACTGCATTGTGCAATGAAAAAGTTTTAAGTATTGAGAGCCAAGATAATATTCCGGCATGGATACACCCAAGTTTGCGGCTTTCAAATGAAAAATTCAGAGCGGGTTTTGAATGAGCGGTTATGGAGAAAGGGAGGGAAAAAAATTGTACGCCACCGACAAAACAGCGGTTACGTTGCCAAACAAGAAACGCCTTTTCATAAAGCGGCTGCATTTTCCTAAAGTTTATTATTCGGTTTATATTTTCACCGACATGAGTGGCGTGTATGTGTATCTAGTTTTGTTGGACTATAAATGAAAAATTTAATATTCCAATTTTTTTCCAAAGGCTACTTACTTTACTTCGAGTGTAGATACGATTTCGTAATCAAGATGTAATACGCTTATCTAAGAGTGGAAAGAAGGATTATACAAGAAGACGGCTTTCAGAGGCGTCGTACCGGAACACCAAAACGCCCGGAAGTGGTGGTCATGGCTTACTTAACTTATAATATTCTTCAAACCCAATCCCAAACTGTGTCTTACCGAAACATTGTTATTCTCCAAAAATACCTGTAACAAATAATATAAATCATTAAAATAAATAATCAAACATTAAAAAAGAGGGGTGTAAGACTACTTAGTAATATTGTTAATTTCCTTGACGGTCTGAGCTCTGTCTATCCGGATTATTCTCAGAGTACCTACCTACATTATGAGACGACAAAAGCATTATACAAGGGTGGCTTTAAACAGCGTTGTCTTTACGACGTGGCTGCCGTTAAGCCAGCTAAGCCTGCTGAAATGCAGGAATTAACGCTAAGACCTGACAACGACTCTACCTATGACTATAAATCATTTTATTACAATACGTTACTATTATAGTAATAGTTACTAGTGACAATTTTCTCATTAAGTACCAATAGCTTGACCTAAGCTAGTCGCTTTAAGTTTAGTTGAAGGGGAAAACGTAATATTGATCATACTCAAATACTACTTATAACAATAATATACTATCCTTTAAAAGATAAGTATAAATTAAAATTTTTAAAAATCCCTGACATTCGCCATTTTGTGGTGGCAGCCATCTTGAATTTGCATAATGCTATTCTACTAGTCAAGTCATTTGATACCCATATTGAAGTGTTGTGAAACAATATGTTCTGCGCCATTTTGTGGTGGCGGCCATCTTGGACCGATTTTCATCAAAGATAGCTAAAAACACTCCCGACTAATTCACCTTTCACACAAAACCGCATTCAAATCGGTTCACCCGTTAGAGCGCTACGGGGGAACAGACAGACACACACACACAGACACGTCAAACTTATAACACCCCATCGTTTTTGCGTCGGGGGTTAAAAATAGAACTTGAATATACCTATATTTAGGCATGATCTAGTATATCGTCGTCGTCCACGAAGTAAAATCCCAAAAGAGGAAAATCTTATCTCTGAATAGATTTTTGATATTTGAGTTCTTTTATAGTGGTAAAATTTATGCGCCGACATGAATAAATCGAGGAAATACGTATAGGTGCAAGGGGAGCTTGAGATATATTGGTACTATAAAATATCGCAAGAGACATGTATAGGAGCTCTCCTAGAGCGATAAGCATGAAAATATAGGACGCTGTGTGTATGATAATTTTAGGACCAAATCAGAAGTAGGTATACCCTATAAGCTTTGATATACAGCTTTGTTATTCGACTGTAAGAAATATATTGGTATATTTGACAGGGTTCGAAGGATATATATCAATGGATATATATCAAGATATATATCCGATATATATATCGGATATATATCCAACAGGATTCGTTGATATATATCAATAATGGATATATTCATTAAACTTATCTCTAATTCAAAACGTGAATAATAAATATGTTTCACGTTATTCAAAACGTGAATAATGAACATAATATCCGATATATATCAAATGTTTTTTTAAATATTATATTTCAATACGTATTTCTTGATTATTCTATTATTTTTTACAAAGAAAGTAATCGCTAGATAATTTTAGTATGTTTAAGAATCATAGCAGATAGTATTCATAAATAATACAATAAAATAATAATATGGCTTTCATACAAAATGGATATATATCAAACTTGATATATATCCGATATATATCATAAATATCCGATATTTTGATATTTATAATAAATATCGGATATTTTCGAACCCTGATATTTGATAAGGTTGGAAGGCAGATGAAAGCTCTTAAATCTATCTTCAATCTAACATTTTTTACCTATTATATTTTGAAAGAGTCATTTGAGACAATAATTGAACTATTTATCATTTTCAAATTTAATAAACTTGATAAAATAATGACACTTTTATTTTAATACGCGTATAATTTATGTGCTTGGGAATTGGTAGTAAAACCGTGTTTGTATCAATTTAGTTTATTTTATATAAATAATAATATGATTTAATTTATGTTATAAAACGAAAGAGGGTTTTGTAAAAGGACCTAGGTAGGTATATCAATGTTTGCTCATTACATTTTCTCACCGGAATCACCATATCTCAGAAAGCCCTCAATAAACCCAGAAACATATCGCATCTTGTGTAACACAATACACTGATTGCAGGCAGTTCTGAGTAATGAGATACAACAAATCAATATTTTACTATCGGCTATCACCAACACTATTTGACGTGTGATACAGGACACTGTTCTATTTAGTTATACGATGATGAATTGAGTCTCTAGAAAGAGTAACGCACATCTCATTTTTGTGGGTTTCGAATTTCGGTATTATTATACTAACTGCCGATAATCTTTCTCTCAGATAACAATTTTCATTAGGAGCCTTGGCTATATAGATTTATAGATTTCGGTTGTCATTTTCTAAAACAATAAAAAGTTGGAAGGAATACAAGAGTTACATAATTTTTTTTTTTAATTTCCGCTTGACCACTAAGTATTTTATCCGATACAAGCTGGTGTCCGCGACTTTATTCTCGAAGGAACTCTTTTGCGAGATGAAAAGTATCCTTCTCGTATGTCCGTCTCGGTTTCCAGACTGCATGCTCTGTAGGTACCAAAAAACTCCATAGGATGTAAGATTCTCTGAAGGCATAAGGTTATAGTGTGACAAGAATGAGATGCAAAAGAAAGTAAAAAAAAAAAAGAGTTCGTCGTAAAATTTTAATTAATAAATTGTAATGACACACAAAAATAATATAAATTCATAATAACCCATAGATGTAGGGTATAGATCATATGATTTGATTTCTGTGGGGTCAGGAGAAAATATCGATTTTCCTAACCTTTCCAAGTTTATTTAGACAGCCTTTAAGATAAAATGGCACGGCGATAAAATCAATAATTACCTTGGGGCCAACCCAAGCAATCAGAGGGTAATCGGTGGGATGAGAATAGGTTCACAAATTGCAGCGATAGCATCAGGGTTTAACGAATGTAAGAAAAGTAACTTTCCAAACTAGGTATCTACTAATCTTGATTTCCCGTTTTACGGCTGCCTTTACTTTGGGGTGTTTTTCTAATTGCCTTACTAGAGTATACCGAATAATTTATGTACATATTAATAATACATATAATGTAACAGAATTATTACACAAAATTAAGATGTGTAGGTACAAGTAAATAAAATTGACGTGTCTATCTAACTCAAAGCAAATGTATTTAATCAAAACATAGGTCTACATTAGGAAAATACCTGTCGTTGGTCTATCTAATATTCGGAACGGCTGAAACGATTTTGATGAGAGGAGGAGTATCGAAGGGCAAATATATTATAGTACAAGAAGAGATCTAGACTACATTTTATTCCGAAAATTAAAAAAACCTAAATCTATACTAATATAATAAAGCGGAAGAGTTTGTTTGTTTGAACGCGCTAATCTCAGGAACTACAGGACCGATTTCAAAAATTCTTTCACCGTTGAATATGTACGTGATCCTTGAGTGCTATAGGCTATATATGTACCACGGGCGAAGCCGGGGCGGACCGCTAGTCAAAAATAAAATGGGAGATTTGAATCCCATTCGGTCGTGATTAAAAGGCAGACCAAAGGGGTATCTTTCGTGCTTATAAAACAGCGTACCTACCAACCATAGAAATGCATTTTCGTAGTTTTTCACTTGGAATATCACGATGTGCAAGCAAATCACGTATTTGCAATAAGAATTTATTAACGAAAGTTTGATTACGTAGTACTTACTATAATTGTACCGAAAGGGAAAAGACCACTTCAGATTAAGAAAATGGGCGAGTGTCGTAATATTGTGACTTTATGTGTAGACATAATGGCGTCAACGCCTTCTTGGTTCAGGTTAGAGTCCCTGCAAAACTAGCTCTTATGTCCCACACAATAAAAGTGATAAAGATAACAAGTGTGAACAAGTCATACTGGAAGTGTGGATCACCGTGTAGTGACGATTGTAAACAATTCTTGTCACGCCGTGATATGATATGACGCTAGCGCCAAACGCTGTTCGAAGAACATAAACGAATCTAATTTATAATATTAATATATTAAGTACGGTACAATTTTGTTTTTCCGGTCTTCAGAATGGATGATATTTTGTAATAGGTATGTATGTATTAGTATATTATATGATATATCGTATATACATAATTTATTTATCCCTATACTAATATTATAAATGCGATAGTAACTCTGTTACTCTTTCACGCCTAAACCGCTGAACCGACTTTGATGACATTTGGTACAGAGATGGATTAGACCTCGGAAAAGGACATAGGCTACTTTTTATCGTGAAAAATCAAAGTTTTCACATAGGTACACAGTACGTAGGCAGCTAAAGTCGTATAACTCCCTCTCTAAGGATGAGATTTAAAACAAGACAGATCTATGTCCCGTTTTTAACCCCGACGCAAAAACGACGGGCTGTTATAAGTTTGACGTGTCTGTGTGTGTGTGTGTGTGTGTGTAGCGCTCAAACGGGTGGACCGATTTGAATGCGGTTTTTTGTTTGAAAGATGAATTAGTCGAGAGTGTTGTTAGCTATGTTTGATGAAAATCGATCCAAGATGGCCGCCGCTACAAAATGGCGAATTACATATTTTTTCACAACTCCCTTAATATGGGTATCAAATGGGCTTGACTAGTAGAATATCACTATTGCAAATTCAAGATGGCCGCCGCCACAAAATGGTGAAAGTCGGGGGTTTTTAAATTTTTAATTTATACTTGTATTAGCAGTGTCTTGAGTTTGAGTAGAGTCAGAGTACGCTCTATAGATATCACCCTTAGGCCGTGTCCCCATTAGGCGCATAGTGAGCAGCTGCCTGTCTGCTGGCTTACTCTGAGCGGCGTATCGGTAGCTCATAGCTCTGGATGTCTCATAGTTTTGTAGGCATTTGGAGGCGTATCAGCCGCTCACTGAACTAAATAAGTTGGCAAGCGAAACGTCGCAAATTGCGAACATTACGCGCTGTTTGGACACTCTATTTAAAAACCATAGGGTGGCTAACTGGAAGCAAACAGTTAGCCGCTCGTACGCCTAATGGGAACACGGCCTTAGTCGGGTGACAACAAAAATCGCAACTCTTGTTCTTATTTCCTAGTAATTTTTGTCCGGGCTCCTCTTTACAGTGGTTGTATTTCGCATCGACGACGGAGTCGCTGTCGGCCGGGCGAGAAATGAAATGGAATTTTTCCCATTTTCGCAAAACGCTGCACCTGGCGAACGAAATACGGAAATTGGTTGTAGGTTTTAAATTTATAATAAGCCGATTCAGATTCGACATATCTTTATTAATAATAATAATATTATGCAATCAGACCTCATCATTGTTTTCCATCACGCATTATTATCGACAATTAGTATATTATATTACAAAAAGTATAAATTAAAAATTTTAAAAACCGCTGACATTCGCCATTTTGTGGTGGTGGTCATCTTGGATTTTCATAGTGCTAGTCTACTAGTCAAGCCCTTTCATTTGACACCCATATTGAGGAAGTTGTAAAAAAATATGTAATCCGCTATTTTGTAGCGGCGGCCATCTTAGACCGATATTCATCAAACATAGATGAAACACGGGAACACTCCCGACTAATTCACCTTTCACATACACACACATACAGATACGTCAAACTTATAACACCCCGTCATTTTTGCGTCAGGGGGTAGTAAAAAAATTAAAAAATAATGGTTCATTTAGTCATTCTGTTGGTTCAGAAGGGAATAGGTATTACATCCAATATTATTTTGACAACCTCTCTGGTGCAGTGGTGAGCGCTGTGGACTTATGAGTGGGTTCTGGGAGGTCCCGTGTTCGACTCCCGGCGGGGGCAATTTTGAGATTTTATAATTTCTAAATTTTCTTTGGTCTGGCCTAATGGAAGGCTTCAACAGTGCCTAGTTACCACTCCACTAGCAAAGAACAAGATTTGCTCATGAAATCTGAAAAATCCTACTCGTAGATAACAAAAGTTCGTGGTGAGTTGTTGAGGAATGGAAATATTAATCACGCTTAAAACATGCTCTTCTTTTAAAGCTTTCCCCCACTAATTAACGGCAAAGAAATGCGGTGGAGTGCTGTAAATATAATACAAACCTTCGTCCACTATGTCTCTATATGTATACCATGTAGTACATAATATGTAACTTTAAATATAAATATGATCGAATACCTGCAAATGAAATTACTAAATCCCCTTTAGTTTCTTTACGGTCTTTACGGTTATTCCAAAGTTATCATAACCCAAATATTCTTAACGTTTGTCTGGGATAATCTAAACTATCTAAGCACGAAACGGCTGACAAGATTTTGATAAAACTTTCGGTATTTTTACTGTCAGTTAAAAATAAAGAAATACGTGTTTAAGGAATTTTGGAAAAACTAGCCCCAAGTGGCTAAAATAGGGCATGAAAGTTTGTATGAAGGTCCGTCATTTTTAAAGTTGTAAAAATGAAAATCGGTATTTATATTGTCGGTTAAAAATAAAGAATTACCTGTTTCTGGAATTTTGGAAATTTCACCCCCAAGTGGGTTAAATAGAGGATGAGGTTTATAAGATTCCATGCGGGCGAAGTCGCGAGCATCGGCTAGTTTTACATAATTTATATCGCGCCACTGCAGAATTTCGCTCTGTAGCGCCGCTGCAGAGTTAATGAATGCACTCGTATATTTCATGCAATGTACATAATATTTCTTTAGGTCACTCGCAAACTGAACACACGAGTGGTTTTCCAAATGGTGAAGTTTACGTTCCGTAAAATATTACCGGCTTAATTTTACCTACGCGACGGGCGAAAATAGAAAATACTGTTCCACAAAAATACCACAGGGTCTACAAACATTTTGATAATCACATTTCAGTTTATGTAAGTTTACTATCCCTGTCTGGTGTAGCCTAAAGCAAGGTTACATTTCAGACTGTCAATAACTAGCTCACAACATCGTGAGATCTAGCCTAATAGTTGTGGTAATCACATTTTCTTTAGTAATCTATACTAATATAATAAAGCGGAAGAGTTTGTTTGTTTGAACGCGCTAATCTCAGGAACTACTGGACCGATTTCAAAAATTCTTTCACCGTTGGATATGTAAGTGATCCTTGAGTGCTATAGGCTATATAGCTAGGTACCTACCACGGGCGAAGTCGGGGCGGACCGCTAGTTAATAGATATACCTACTCGTATTTTGAAAAAGAGCCTGGCTAATAGGATATCTATAGACGACTTTAAAGCTACGAGAACTGCGCGGCCTGACCTGAGAAGAATCTATTCTTATATTATTATCACCATTCAAAAAATATCTTACAACTTTGAATTATTAAAACAACTCATACCCACGGATTATTTCATTTGAATAATCCTTTTGTTATAGACTTTTCAACAAGTTACAAATAAATAAATAATGGAATTTTTAACTTATGATTGTAGTCGGAATGGCGCACAATTTTAAACCTTAGTGGTTTCACGTCGTGGTTAGTTTATATTAGTTTTTTACGTTGATAATAAAAATTTAAAAATTTAACGGTATCTTTGGAGGAAGCATCCAACAAGCTTCATCGGTATGATGTTGTGTAGGTACACACTAGTACAACTTACAAGTAAAACCACATGAGTAGGTACACTCACACATAGCGCACGTTTGTCATCCAACTGAGCCGGTAAGAGGTCAGACGCGGGCGTCCGTGAACCGACGCGATGGTGAGTGTACCTACAGAGGGCCTTTTGTATGAAGCTTCCTCTCTGTACGTATATCTACTCATGTGGTAAAACCCTGTCATAAAATAAAATCGAAATAGGAACTCTACTCTGCGTACTCTGCGTGCAATCACGAGTGCAATCCTGCCTAATACTTCGCGTTCATTTCCGTAGTTACGTTTTATTGCTCGTTTCTTCTAATGTACAAGAACATTGGTACTAATTTAATGCGCGTCTGTGCCTACAAAAGTTAAAACAATAATAAAATATTAAGGCAGTTTCAAAAGTAACCACATTTTAAACGACGTACCTACAGCTCCGGGGGGTTTTTAAGAAACATCTGTCACTTGCAAAATCGTAGATAATTATTATAAAGTGCTAGTACACATACCTACAATGCGCGATGGGATTGTTATCAAACTGAAACCTATTTTTCATGTGTGTGACGTGTGTGCTGTTCGAAGTTCGAACTTCGAACATACTAATTTGTGTGCGAGTGCGTGTATGTACATATGTATAGCCGAGCACGGTAGGAGCATGGCTGTTGACTTCACTTGAATCTTTGTTGACTTCAATACTTCTATAAATATACCATAATTATTCATTATTTGACAAACCCTTACCGTGCCGTACCGCCAGTGGTCACCCGCTATAATTCTTATATACTATAAGTTTTTATTCATTCTGCTATGAATAAAACTTCTAATATAGGTAGTTTTAGTAGATTAATTTAAACTACATCTGTGCCTCTCTTCCATAATGTACCCGTATAAGTTAACGTAATGTGAGCTAACGTTTCTGCTCGCTTAGCGCGCCCGAGCCTTTCGCTGAAATTTGCGAAACGCAATCTGCGCGTTAAAAAAAGAATTCCACGCGAGTTTCTATAATGAAAATATTTGAGGTTCACCGAAAAGGCAAATTAGTTGAGAGATCGCTTGCTTTTGGCGTACATTTATGTGCGCACTCAAATATGTAATATTGTTACGTAACGCGGTGTAAAGGATTTTACGAAAATAAACGATACGTGTATTTTACTTTCAAACTGTGTATGATAAGTTTTATGTTGCTTTGTTTTGTAGTCTAAAGATGGGATCCTAGTGGGTAATGTTTTTAAATATTATACCGTCCGAATCTTTTTTTTTAAATTATACGTATATGTAATAGTTAAACTCAGGGAGTTGTCACAACCTAGAGTCAGTGATATACCGCGAAATAATCTCGAGCACACTGGTGTATAACGACCAGTTACGTCGACCAGACACGCGATTTTCGGCGATCAGTAAATTGACGCTGAATTTGCTTTGCTCTGTCTATCAATAATATCGCTGTATTTATCATGTATCTTAACTCTAACGGTAATAAAAAGATCTAAGAGTTCCGGTTTTTTTATTATTTCATTAGGTAATATTTATAATGAAAACTAGATGATGCCCACGGCTTCGCCCGTGTGGATTTAGGTTTTTAAAAATCCCGTGGGAACTTTTGATTTTCCAGAACAAAAAGTAGCTTATCTGTAGAAACCCGTCCCCAAAACGGAAAAATCCCGTGGGATCCCCACGATTTCGGAATACAATTCCTTACAGCATCAGGGTTGAGGAGTTGGATATGTACCTACTCGAGTTCATTCAACGATAAAGTCTTTAATTGGTACCCCCAATATCAATTTAAATAACCGAAAGTTTCTAAAACCCATTAGTTTTGGGGATTAGGTCCCCTACAGCATCAGGATTGAGGAGTTGGAATCCAAATTTTTTATAGAACAGGGTCGCAATGTTTCTCTATCGATTAAAAAAAAATTACGCAAATCGGTACAGAAATCTCGGAGATATCGGTGTACATAGGTAGAAAAACACAACTCCTCCTTTTTTGAAAGTCGGTTAAAAAAGTAGCCTATGTTACTCCCTGGTTAATTCTCTACTTGTATGTGAAGGTCCCGTCAAAATCGGTTCAGCCGTTCCGAAGATTAGCCCGTTCAAACAGACAGACAGACAGACAGACAGACAGACAAAAATTTTAAAAACGTGTGATTCGGTTATGGTAGCGTTCAAATAACCATATGAGCTTAATATGATGTAGTTATTTCGATATTACAGACAGACACTTCAATTTTATTTATTAGTATAGATTAGTATAGATTAGCTGTAAATACATATACTTTACCTGTAAAAAGTTTTAAGACTCCATAGTTTTTGTGGGTCATAAAACAAAACCACTGCAATGATGTCATACTCGTACGTTTTAATACTCAGACTATGAGGTTGATGAATGAATAAGGACACGTCTCTATATTCACAGAGATATCGCACTGTAATCAAAATGTTGTAACATTTTCAGTAGAGTATATTTTATTTTTATTATAGTAGGGCCAAGCACTTGTATTTTAAACGACTTCAAAAAAAGGAGGTTCTGTATTCGATCCGTATGTATGTATGTATGTATGTATGTAAGTATGTTCGCGATTATCTCTGCAACTAATGAACCGATTTTGATGATTGTTTCATTATCGTAATCTACACACTTTAAGGAAGGTTTTAGTATATAACACATCGAGTTATCATTCTTACGTACGAAGTTATAAGCATAAATGTACACATATGTCACTAATATGTTCTCTGAGATTGCCAGACCTATTGCTGAAGTCTGATATAGCTATTCTGTCCAAAGACTTCACTCTGCTACGCCTACGTAACATTAACCTTTTGTAAAAACTTTTGGGCCGAGGTCAATAACAGCTGCATATAGAGTGGTTCCTTGGAGTTTGTGCACGGTTACGCGTATTTCCATTCTATACAAGGCCAAACCGCATAGGTGTGAAACTAGTCACTTAAGTAGATTGTAAATTACTTTTTAATCAAGGTCTTCCAAATTATACACGAGTAGTACGCATACAAACTAATCTTGTATAGATCGGAGGTTAGGTTAGGTTGGGTTAGAACATTATAAAACCATACACTTATAGTATGACACAAAAAATGTATATGTCACAGGATAATTAATAATATATAGATCATAATCTATTTTACATAGTTCTCATTTGTATTATTATTATTATTTATCACTAAAAAGCATAAAATAATTTTTTTCAAAGAAAAATGAACCGACTTCAAACGTTTCGAACTAAAAAGTTTAAAATAATTTTTTATTCATTTAGATTGACGATTAAACTACCTAACTCAAATGATATATAATTTTTTGGAGTCGGCGCCAAACCACATTCAATTCGTGTAAGTAAAATCAGAGTATCCACTTTTGAATGCAAGCGCGGTGAATCATAATAGTCGCGGAGGGTGAGGCTGCCCGGGACGCGGGGAGCACATTTTCGACTTGAAAAATATGAAAGTCATTTGGCGCCGACTTCAAAAAATTATATATCATTTGAGTTAGGTAGTTTAATCGTCAATCTAAATGAATAAAAAATTATTTTAAACTTCTTAGTTCGAAACGTTTGAAGTCGGTTCATTTTTCTTTGAAAAAAATTATTTCAAGTTCTCGTTAGTCGAGTATTTTCACAAACGCTAACAATCTACAAAAGTGGATACAAACGTTTGAGCGCCCGCATGTACTCGTATATACTCGTAGTTTCGATCGTAATGCTGGTGAAACAAACATTAAGGCCTGATCAGACAAAACGCGCGATATCGGCGACGCGCAATCGCAGAGTCTCAAGTAACACGAAAGTTCTAAGATTTGTATTAGGATTGCAGCTCTATGTCCCTATATCTCTTATACAGCTATTAAGGACTTTGGGTAGTCTAACGCATCTTGGAGTTACACAATACAATAGTAATCCTAAAGATGAAACCCGGCTGAGTTTGTTGTTGTAGACTTAAGAGTCGCAAAATCTAGAAACTTTGTTTTAACAATTTTTACGATGAAACTTATGTTTGAGAGATTTTTATTTCTTGAACTACAAAGTTCTTTTTTTTTTTTTCTTTATTATCTTGAGTGAAGTATATTTTATCTTAAAGTTTTAAGCTTCAGCATAGCTCAAGTAGGATCGATGAGAACTTTGACTTATAATGGTGTATTTTAAATCTGTCCGTTTTTCAGCAGAATCATTCCGAACTTGAATGTTTATTTTAACTGATTAGTGGGAGTCCCGCTGCTGCCATTGCGTTGCTGCCATCGCGCTCCTTCGCAGAGCGATACGCATTCATACAGTTTCTTAAATTTTGACATCTAGAAGACGTTGGCGTCACGCGTAGCTACCGTAAAGCGTTTTGTTTGACCAAGGCTTCAAACTAGTACAACAAACATTTCCACTATTACAGAGACGTAGGTACATAACCATACGTTATGCCAAATCATTATTTAATCGTCGTAGTTTAAGCTGTAAGACGGTATTTTCAGAGTACTCAACCGTATAATACAACAATATTGTTTTACGCTATTACGGAGTACCGAACATATGTATGTATGTTCTAGCTTTATTGTAGTTTCATTAAGCGGTTATTGTACCCTTTCAACAGAATACCTATTTGCAATGAATTTCCCGAGGTTGTTAACTTCATGTGTAAAATATTGATGACTAGCTGATTCTCACCGCCGTCGCAAGGATAGACTAAACGCCTACTTACTCTATAGAATTACATAGACAAATATGTTATAAAAAAACTCTTCAAAGTACAGTAAATCGAAACAGGGTGCGCTTTTTTATAAAAAAAATGATGCAAGCATAATGATTCCAAATTGATATGAGATTTGTTTTAAAATCTTGCATTGGAATTATCCTGAATTTCTCATCCGATCAAAAAATAGATATTTATCGTAGGATAACTCTGTGGAGACAAGATTGTGAAGCGTTTGAAAAAATATCTAAATCTTGGTACCTCGATACTTAAAGGAATACAACCAATTACCATAGAATCACGTTTAGCAACGCTTGGAAAATTTAAGTGGGCATACATTTTTTTTCTCAATTCTTGGTAAGTACAACATTTGATTGGTGATATAACTTAAAGATCACTATCATTACGGTACAGTGTACGTACATATACATAATTAAACTACAGTAACCCGAAATCACGCTCGTTTAAGGCCGTTATACAAATAACTGTAGAATAAAATTACTATTTCCTCTTTTATTTTATTGCAAGAAACAAAGAAAGTCAGCGTTTTTGCAATATTTCACGCAGAATTTAATCATGTAACCATGTATATTGCACATGATATAACTACAAAATGGCTACATCAATTTAATATTTAGGTAGGTAGGTACTGTTAAAACCAGTACCTATTGATTTTAGAAATAACTGTTATATAAAGTTAAGTTATTATTCTAATAGATCTAACTATAATTTTACAACCGGTCTATGGAAATAAATAGTTAATTTATTATTAACGCAAAACATAGTTCTTTGAGGCTAAATTATTAATACAAGAACATTAATGTAGTTGTAACATAAGTGTAATTTTGGTTCTAATCTAAAACCCACGAAATGAATGTTAAATTATTCCCTATTTCTGTTTTAATTGGTAGTGTTAATTGCTCGCTGAACACAAAACAAATGAGTGGAACACAATACGTTAGAATTTCAAAATGTCTAACTATTTCTTAACTCCAATATAACTTGGGTAACAGGAGTACCTACATACAATCTAAATACTGTGCGAGACGCGTGGGTGGAACCTTCAACGAGCTCTGTACATCTAAACATAATATTATAGTATGTCTAGATAAATTACAAGATCTAGATCACTCTTTGTTTAATTCTCTACCTGCATGAAAAAGTCCTGTCAAAATTATTTCAGCGATTCTGATGACAAACGAATAGGCAGACAGACAAAAAAAAAATCTACAAATTGAAGGTCTGACATCCAAATTACTAGTTAAAGCGTAAAGTGTTTTTACCGATTGGTAAAACAGATTGAATATGTGGATTTTTTGTATTATACAGATAAATACTAAAACTATATTACCTGCGGCTTCGCTCGCATGGACTCAAGGGGGACTAACTGACTTTTTATTACAATACTTTTTGATAAAAAACCAACGTTATTTACTCTCATTATTAAATTAATAAATATGTTTCCATAACTTACATGATCGCATTACCTAAACGCATTGATATTTCAATAGAACATTCCAATACAGCAAATCAGTATCTGTAACAGATACATCCGAATACAATCTCGTTGCGAAATGCTTATTGCATATGCACGGAACGCTTGCTCGATGGCAGATCGTGTGACATGTCGATGGAGACTATCTTATGACTGCTTGACGAGATCAAAGACCTTGGACATATCTATTTACAACTAGATTCTGCCCGCGGCTTCGCCCGCGTGAATTTCGGTTTTTCACAAATCCCGAGTGAATCGTTGATTCCTGGTTCCCGTTCCCGCTCCCTTTTCCAACCTTTATACTTTCTATCAAGGAAGTTTGCTATAATAATCTACCTATAGCTGTAGATATAGACTTCGGGTTTTTCAAAATCCCATGCGAACTGTGCATTTTTTCCAGGATAAAAAGTAGCCTATGTGTTGCCAATGCATGCAACATAGCAAACTATTGCAATAATGTGTTATGTGAACGTGATTTACCTAAGAACAGTCAGCGCCCTCTATGGCGTTTTTGGAAGATTATATCTATTTTAGTCCCACAGGAATACTTTTCCGGGATAAAAAGTAGCCTATGTTTTAAGTCAGGGCACAAGCTATCTCCATTCAAAATTTCAGCCAAATCGGTTCAGTAGTTGCGGCGTGATTGAGTAACAAACATCCAAACATCCACACTTTCACATTTATAATATGGATATGTATATGTAGTCCTCTGTTACTCAAATAACGTTGCTGCCAGTGATTCAAAAAGCTTTAGCGAACATCATCATCTCAACGTCGATGTTCACTGTTAGACATTTTTATTCATCTACAATTACGCCCTTGACTGCGATCTCACCTGATTGTAAGTGACGATGCAGTCTTAGGTGGAAGCGAGCTAACTTGGAACAGGTATAGGTAGTTTTTATACCCATACCACTGACCGGTTTCTACGCGACATCGTACCGGAACGCTAAATCGCTTGGCGGCACAGTTTTGTCGGTAAGTAACTAGCCACGGCTAAAGTCTCCCACCAGACCAGACCAGAGACAATTTAGAACTTATAAAATTTATAAATTGCCCCTGCCGGGCATCGAGCCCTAGACCTCCCGCTTATAAAACCAATCCGCTAGGCAGATCGTCAAAATCTTGCAAGGATATCAGAACACGATCGTGTGCCGCTTGTATGCAGGGGCTGCCAGTGAATTTCTTGAAGTCGTCCGTTCATCCATTTGAGGGTTTTTCATATTTCATATCTGTGGTTGCTGGTGAGTAACTTGGATCACCAACGTCTGGTTCTTCGAGCTATGTCATAAATAGCTCGAAGAACCAGACGTTGGTTGGCCCCGCCCATTGCTACTTCAGTTTCGAGACTTGATGAGCTATATCGGTAAGTCTGGGTCTCCTACGTTATTTCATGGTCGTCGTCATCAACAGATAATTGTCCACGGATATCCTCATTTCTGATTCAATCGCGCAAAGAAATTCCGAGGATCTGTCTCTATCGCTCTCTGAATGACTCTGAGATTTCTTATGAGGCTCATAATTAGAGACCATATTATTACGTTATTTCATAAATACTAATAATTATTTATTACAAGCGGACACCCGCGACTTCGTTCGCGTGGATATTGGTTTTTAAAAATCCCGTGAGAATCATTTTATTTTTTTTAAGCTCCTTTGAGCTCATACCTTGCTAAAAACTGTTAAAAATTCACTGGCGGATGTTTAGGTAGATCAAAATGCAAACATCCGCCAGTGAAAGTCCCATCAAAATCGGTCCAGCCTTTCAAAGCTTAGCCAGTAATCTTTAAAGTATTTTCTTTCTAACAAAAAAAGAATGAATGAAATCGGACCACCCGTTAACGAATTACAGCTAAGTACACATTTTGACTTTCATCCCCTCTCCCAAGGGAACCGTGCTGAATTTCGGGATAAAAAGTATCCTATATGTTACTCCATAGTATGAACTTAAATCATGCCGAGTTTCATTTCAATCCATTCAGTAGTTTTTACGTGATGCGCGCACAAACATACAGACAAACAGATAAACAGACAAACAGACAAACAGACAAACAGACAAAAATTTCAAAAATAGCTTGTTTACGTTCTATTACTTATACCTAACATCCCCCAGTTATTATTTTGCCAAAATCTTCAATGTACAGATACGGCAATTCTACGATTTTATTATATGTAATATAGATTCGAATCTTCAACTTCAACCAATAATCAACTATCACACTAGCTCTCTTCAAAATATATCTCGAAAAAATACACGATTTTAATATGTATTTACGCTTAATACATTTTAAATCGCATTAGCAATTGTTATAATTACGTTTTGGAAATCGAATTACAACTATAATTATAACACCAGTCTCCAAACTTTCTCAAATGTATGAATGATGATCAAGATCACTTCTTGCATAATGCAATACAATACAGTACAGGTGCATTCGAAAGTTTTATTTTTATGGTAGGAAAGTAGATTTCTCCGATGATGTTACTTTGAGTAGCGTTCAGGAAAAAGTGACTTTTACTCGATCCAACAAAGGCTTAATGCATGATCTTAGTCGATGATTATTATTAACACTATTAAATTGAGTTTTGACTCACATATTCTGAAGTTATTCATGAAATATCGCTAGAGTTAAATGTGTAACCAAGTTTTTTATTCGTCCAATTTTAAAACACGGCATAATTAAAATTATATACAAAATGTTTTTCTTTGTGTTGGTTTGTCTTTACCTTGCCTCTACTATTACATTTCTATCCGGACTAACACCTTATCTTAATTAGGTACCTACTAAGGAGCCGTGCCACCATTGGAATATCAATATAAACATTAATTATCACCTTTAATTCGTCTAGGGCCTAGGCCTTGAACAAATATCTAGGCCCATAGCTAACAAGTATAAATTAAAATTTTTAAAAACCCCCGACATTCGCCATTTTGTGGAGGCGGCCATCTTGGATTTGCAATAGTGATATTCTACTAGTCAAGCCCTTTTATTTGATACCCATATTAAAGGGAGTTGTGAAAAAATATGTAATCCACCATTTTGTAGCGGCAGCCATTTTGGACCGATTTTCATCAAATATAGCTAACAACACTCTCGACTAATTCACCTTTCAAACAAAACAAACGCATTCAAATCGGTCCACCCGTTTGAGCGCCACAGGGAAACAGACAGACAGACACACACACACACACACACACACACACACACACACACACACACACACACACACACAGACACGTCAAACTTATAACACCCCTTCGTTTTGCGTCGGGGGTTAAAAAAGAAGCGGAAAGAAAATAGCGTATATACGACGTTCTTTTGTCTTGTGTATGCGGAATCAAAATAAGAACAAACTTGTTTGATCAAAACGATTTCCGAGCTGAAGAAATCTGGAATGCATGTCCTATTTTCGGAAAGTGCATCCAGAAGGGATCGATCGACGACTAATCTATAAATAAAACCATGCAGCGTGAGTCGTGACCCACTTGGGAAGTTTACCAGGATTCCATCGAGGGAACCCGAAAGTTTCGACAACTGCTAAAAGTGTCTAGGAAACTGCTTTTATACGAGTACAAGTTAGGACAGAGTTTTAACCGAAGCGACGGGACGAGCCAAGGCAATCTAATGTAAACGCACGTAGTTACCTATACTTACCTAAGTATATGCCTTTTATGATAATTGTGCCAAAATTAACTTTCTAGCAATAAATGAAAATATATCTATATATTTTTTTTATTTTTAAATATTTTAATTTAAAAAATGTTTGGCAGGATTCCGCCGAAACATATTTTTCAGTAACTACGGGTATGTGCTGATGACGTCTACTTTTTCAATAGATACTGAACTTTCAGTATCCACTGAAAAATTAGTCGTGTGTGCATTCGGTAATGTCGATCGATTGAAAGAAAAATACGAAACAAAAATTGAAACGTTGAATGTCGACTAAGTTATGCGACTTGAAACTAGCATGACCCCTATCGTCCTTAAGCATTATTTTGACAGACTGGCAAACAAAATCTAACTCTTATTTACGAATAAATTGTAAAGTAACACTATTATTTTTAAATTATAAGTAAAGGAAGTAATAAATGGGCACTATAATTTCCCTAATCCATAAACTTATTTCAAACTATCGTTACTGTGATTGACCCAGTTCTGATGAACAAACACCATATGTGCCTAATCTCCGTTGCCCAACGGGAAAATATGGTAAACTCGTTCAAAAACAACCAAGGCTTGATTATATATTAATGATACAGATTTACGTGTATGGCGCATAGTTCAACAAAATTAAAACTGACTAATGAACTATATAAAAATAAGGAAACATTAAAATTATTAATGGACCGTTAACGCCTATTTTAAATCCATGGCTAATATTTTTTGACGATGTATTAGGTATATACATTGGATATTAAATGTTCCATCTATTTAGATTTAACTATAGAGCAAAGGACAATCAGTTGTACTAAGTTACAATATAATCATATCGCTTTCGTGGTTAGTAAAATTTATGGTAAAACAAATTTTGTAACTTTTTTTCTAATTGCTAAGAAAAGTGATAGTGAAGGTACCTGGAACTAAAGTGACTTGAGGTATTGGGAAATGTCAAGTTTAGTTCTCAGTACATTCGTGTGCAGAGCTTTAAATGTGCACAAGAATCAAATTATTTAGCATGCCACAGCCTTTTCAGCGTGCTTGCTGATACCGAAATTATCATCATCGATATTTTTTTTAATATCTGTCGGGAAATTTGCAAATGGGAATATTAAAAAAATCTACGTAATTGAATATTTCCGAAATTACCTAACATTTATTGTAACGCGGGTGTATTCTAAATCAGATATTCTAGATTAAATAACTATGGCAGCTTAAATTACTGTTAGTCAAATTCACAAATAACACCTAAGTAGGTATATAATTTCGCTATAGTTAAGATATATTATAACACAGTGATTGTAACGGCCGAATTTTATCGTAAATACGGGTTCGAATCGGGCATCGATATCTAAAGCGTAGGATTTTAGCAATTGGGTAATGTGTATACAGTTGTGAAGGCCAAACTGCTACATGATACAGTTGAGCTAACATTCTGAATGTTTGAATTGCCACGGAGGTTTTGTAATCGATGGTAGGTACATCGTTTTTTGTTTCATAGATAACCAAAAGAGATTTTAGCAGTATTTTAAGACTTCTAGAATTTAGAACGAGAAAGTTAGATTAAGGTTTCAAATACTTTCGAGCGTAGTTTACTTAGGTTATCAGATGAAAATCCGGCCAAGGACAAATGAACACATCGTAAAGATTGTCAGCGTCAATTGCTCAAAGTACTGGCAAATTAGTGCAATACTAAATCACTCGTCATTCCACGCTTGTCCCAATATATCATGATGCTAATACGCCTAACTGGTCCACAAGCTGACGATAAATACAGAAATAAATTCGATGCACAGGATTTACGGAGCAAATTACGATGCAACTGTTTATACACTCGCTTCATAAAATAAGCTTTAAATAGTATGTAACAAAAGATGTTCTAGCCCTGCAATAAATGCGTATAATACTCTAACAAGTGAAATATATTTATTTTGTCGATAATTAAATACTCGTAAATATAATCAAGCTGAAAAGTGAACACGGTAGATTTTGTGCCTCCTTTAATCGTATTTAATTCATTCCAGGTGAACACGAAACAGGCCTCGCAAACATTCTCTCTTACAATTTCAAATAACATTTACTCGGCCGAAATACTTTCATATTAATATTTATAATAACTCCTCATTTTATTCTTGCTCCAATATATCACGATGATATGCTTAACATGGCCACAACAGGCGTCTGAAAATAAATTCATGCACAAATCCGAGAACGAGATTCACGTAATATATTTCGATGCAACTGTTTATATTTACACGGGCGTGGAGTTTGTTATATTACTAGAGCGTGCAATGTCCCACAAAATTTTCATGCAGGACTTGTTTATCAATCAAACATTCTTACATAATATTAAGACTGATTGATTAATAAACAAATCGTCCTTTGTGAAATTCAATAAATTGACGCTGCTTCCTGCTTTTACACTGTCTGCCAATAATATCTATATAAATAATATTATGACACAACTCTCAAAAACATGGTAACCACCGGAAGTTCGATTTTACCCCAAATTAAAGTACCTGAAGTATTTGTCAGGTATTCGTCATATAGCTACATGAGGCAATTGATTTTTATTTACGCAATTTTTGATTTTAATATCTTTTTTGTGGGAACTATTCTATCTGTGGTAACATTAAGAAACGTCAGAATTCCGCGGAATTAAAAATCACAGTATATGTCATTTGTATTATAAACATTAAGCGAGGGCACTTCTGGACGCCTGATCTACAAGGTATGTTGCTCCATAACGGCATCTCGATGATGAACGGCATAAAATCTATTACTTCAGATAAAACCCGATGTCTGAACTTTTGGAATAAAACCGATTTATTGTAACGCAAATGGTGGTTTTATTTAGATTGATACAAATCCGGCAACATCACGCGGAGCTGCTGTGGAAATATTCAAGATCAAACAAACGCCTTTAAAACCCAAGGTTTGAATTGACGCCGTTCCTGGAAATTGGAATAACAACTTTTGTTATTTTCCTTTCGATGTAAATAATTATAACATGTTTTGCTGTTGGTTCAAACTTTCAAAGTGAATTTTAGTCTCCAATACGGGAAAACAAAATTGAATTATTTTTAATTAAGAAAAAAAATTGTGACTAAATATTCATCGAGCACTAACCCCTAGAGCTTCTTTAAGTACCTTATATGATTTTTGTTTAATTAACTTAAAAAGAGAAGAAAAATAAGGAAATTTTAGCAATTTATTTAAATTTAAATTTAATCATTTATCAAATGACTCAATAGTATCGAAGCTTTCAATATACGCATTATTCCGAGAATCCTACAGACCGTAGAGGATACAGAATATGACAGGATAAAAAAATAAAAAAAAATATGAAAAGGAATGGTCCGATGCAATTTGCATACAATGTTGATGGCCTACTTAAAGCTATGGAGAATGTGCATAATACAATATGTTAATCATATAAAAAGGATCCGTCAACTGTGATAAACTAAGTAAAAGTAAAAATGTGATCATAAGTAAAAGTAAAAATAGCTTGAAAAGATTTACCATGTTTGGAAAGCATTAAAAAGTTCATCCATGATTTTACTAATGCAATGCTGTTTCTTATCTAGAGAATCTTCAAAAATACATTAGTTGCTGCATAGGAGTAAAGAATATGACTATTAGTAACACATGAACCCGAAAAATTGAATAAAAAACAAAAAAAATAGACAGGGAGTAGCCGATGGCAGGATTTTTTTATCATCAGCTAACCTTGCCGCCTAGTTTAGGTTGTTTATAGGCTTAAAAACACTATTATCTATAACTTCCAAAGACGAATAATTAATCTTGAGTAAACAAGATTTAAAAATAATTTTCTTTAATATAATATAAAACAAAGTCATGTTTGTTCGAACACTTATAACTCAAGAACGGCTGGACCGATTTTCATAGTTTTTGATTTGTTAATTTGTCTCCGTCCCGAATAGCCGAATAGATAACTATTAAAAACATTGGAAAATTGACGAAAAAATAAAATAAAATAAAAAACATTTTCAAACAAAATGTTCATGGGTTTCGTAACAGTCAAACATTGTTCATCCGGTCGGTATACGGTAAACTCTCACCCGTACCTATATAATTCTTCTGTATTAGTATTTGTCTCCTGACTCCTCCTAAACGGCTGGACCGATTTGGATGAAATTTTGTATGTATATTTAAATGGGTTCCTCGATGGTTTGAAAACATAATTACCGAATAGGTAACTTACCGGGTCTCGGTAGGTAGCGCTGATGTCGGTATGTTACCGGGCAGGACGAAGTCTACCGGGTCCACTAGTTTAAGATAAAATCTATGAATTTTCGGAGAGAATATCTCTCCTCTCATAATCAAATTCTCATATTATTTATAGAATTTTAAGGTAGGATACACTAAGGGTTCTCAACCCTGTCTCTTTGCAACACTTCTGATTTATTCATACCGCAAGTACATTACGTCGTCGTCGGCTCGATTATGATTTCACACTTTCATAATTTGTCACTGGAATTTATACCTTATAACGAGGTGAAAAGGAACTGGTTTTAACTATGAACTGCGTTGGCATTGATGCAAAAAGATATGCGTGAGTCAGCGGCTAGGTAGACCGTGTACCTGGCTTGTACGAATTCATTACTGTCCCAGGTTTTGATGCTTTCACATGACCAAGTTTTGTTTTATGTTTTTTATTGACATCATGTCCTGTTCTGAGTGTGGAAAATCCTTTCTTTTCTTCAACCGACTTCATTATATGTTTTTCTTTTTGATTAATGTATAACAGATCTAATTAATTAAAATTAGATTTAAAAACTCATCAGTTTGGTCAAATTGGTATATTTTTTTCTCAAGCACTAAGTATTACTCATGTAAGTAGCTACGGAGCGTCATTTTTTTGTGATAAGTAGTTTTCTCTTTAATTTTAAAACTAAGCAGTAAACTTTATATATGTATAATATGTATAATATACTCGTGCAGTAGGTCAAGGAAATAAAAATAAAAATAGGTATAAACCTGGTAAAATCCCACTTAATGGTGTGGCGTAATAAAAATAGAATTTATTTTACGGGAAATAAATTTAATCCCACAAATTACTAAGAAATCATCAACCGCAAATTAGTAGCAAAGCTGTGATAGCCTAGTGGTTTGGACGACCGACTTCTAATCGAAGGTCGTGGGTTCGATCCCGGGCACGCACCTCTAACTTTTCGGAGTTATGTGCGTTTTAAGTATTTAAATATCACTTGCTTTAACGGTGAAGGAAAACATCGTGAGGAAACCTGCATGCCTGAGAGTTCTCCATAACGTTCTCAAAGGTGTGTGAAGTCTGCCAATCCGCTTGGCCAGCGTGGTAGACTATGGCCAAAACCCTTCTCACTCTGAGAGGAGACCCGTGCTCTGTAGTGAGCCGGTAATGGGTTGATCATGATGATCATGATGATGAAATTAGTAGTGTCCAAGACTAGACAGGCAATTTCGACAAAAGGAGACTCCAGTGACTCATTTCATAAAATTTATTATGTTACTTTACCTTTAAAGTATTATGTAATTTCTTAATGTAATTTAAATCAATTGAAAATTTTCTAATAGATGGCATTAGTTTCAAAGGTGTGTGAGATACACAATACCTTTCCAGTTTCCAATGGTCTTCATCATTGAAATGCGTCACCTCTCATCTGTTAGCAAGGTTCCATCAGACCAATTTTGATGATGATGCATGATGGTACAAATTCTGTTGGACACATGTAAACACAAGTGTAAATTGAAAATTTAAAAAACCCCCGACATTCGCCATTTAGTGGCGGCGGCCATCTTGAATTTGCAATAGTGTTATTCTACTAGTCAAGCCCTTTCATTTGATACCCATATCAAGGGAGTTGTGAAAAAATATATCATCCGCCATTTTGTAGCGGCGGCCATCTTGGACCGATTTTCATCAAACATAGCTAAGAACACTCTCGACTAATTCACCTTTCAAACAAAAAAAACCGCATTCAAATCGGTCCACCCGTTTGAGCGCCACAGGGGAACAGACAGACACACACACACACACACACACACACACACACACACACACACACACACACACACACACACACACACACACACACACACACACACACACACACACACACACACACAGACACGTCAAACTTATAACACCCCGTCGTTTTTACGTCGGGGGTTAAAAAATAGTGCTAATCTTTTCATAAGGTTGCTTGCGGAAAACGATAACATTTCATCAATTAATTATCAGCTGTCAATGATTTAGCTTAAAGATTGTGTACCACAGAATTAACATCAATGACTTTCAAACAATCGAGCAGTAGAAAATAAATCGTAGATCGTAGAACCAATAGTCATTTAATAGAAAGTTAAATACGTAAATAATAAGTATACATCAGTTCGAATTAATGTCCTCCGGAACGAATTTCGGCCACTGTGAGGTGGGGACTAGCCATCTTCGAAGTAGATATTATAGTGCCCAAGTGTGTGCGCAGTGCACAGGTGCACAGGTGCACTCTATATTCCCTCACTCTCATAGTCCGATGGGATTGTGATGGGTCATGGGACGCCTATGCGAAACGACCGGAGAGATATCTGGTTATTAACGTGCTCTCCGAGGCACAGGGTTGTATCTAACAGCCAACTTCCAACTCCGGGCTGGCACTGAGACTTTCTTGACAGAAAACACCTTCTTCTTCCCTTCTTGACAAAAAATACCTCATAATTTATTTTTTTGGCCCGACCCGGGAATCGAACTCGCGACCAACCAGGCAGTTGTTCAAACATACTAAGTATATTCAAATATCAGAACCATTGTATAATAAGCACTGCTCCGAGCAGTGGTAATAACAACACAACTAGCATTCAGCAGCAGTGCACTGATTGGGAGTTACAGCTCTGTTTAGTTCATTGACACTAATAGCCGATTCGCTTATGTAGTGCAAGAGCTAACGACCATATTTACTCTCGTACAGTGCAATACGAATCGAAATGTTTGTGTTTGTTTTGCAAATACATTTTTTTATTTTTATTTATTTGTAGCTTTCATGTACATGCCTTACTTACTAAATATACATAATTATAGATTAATGTATTATACTAGCATGCATGAACATGAGACCCTAACAGGGCGTTGCTAAATTTCAAAATAAAATACTATGATTAATTTTACTATGATTAACTATTTATGCTATTTGTATTGTTTTATTATTTTTATAAAGAGCTATTGGGGGTTCATTCTGTTTTACATAACCTCTAAACTATAAAAATGCTATCCTTTTCGGCAAAGAACACTATGAAAAAGATAATAGAACTATTTTTAAATCTGTCAGTTTTAAAATAACAGATACAATGCTACTAGCATTGTCTTTCAGTAATTTGTTTGAGTACAAAAAACAAAAAAATAAATCCAGTTGAAGTCAAGTCAAAATCGATTCAAAAATTAGATAGACATATAGACAGACAAATCAATTGGGTTATGCTAATAAACATAATATGATAAGCTTGGTAAGACACAGTCATTTCAAAATCACAAACAGACGTACTTCAATTTTAATTAATTTACATGGAGTTATTAGCAAGATCTCTAATTCAATCAAATGGAAAAGTTAATTGTATGGAAGTAGTAAACACTTCTTTTACTCACTGACTTGTAGTAAGTGCTCTGATTGGCATATCGACTGAATGAACGGTCCGATTCTCATAATGAATAGTTTTTTCGACGTGTATTCATCTGGCTCGTGAATGTTCAATGATTTATGAATACTAATTATCTCAGCAGAAATATTGAAACGTTAGTATTCAATTAACAAAGGTTTTTTGCCGCTTCATAACTCTAGCAATTAACGTTAGGAACCATTAACTAAAACATTATAATACATAAGAGGCATATTTATCTGAACGATTTAGAAACTTGACTAGTCACATCCTTTTTCATAAGTGTATTGAAATATTGAAAGGTATATATACGTTAGCGAATAGTTGGAGATCAAACGCTTTATAGAGTAGCTAATATTTTTTACTCGATTTCCAAAAAAGAGGGGGCAGGTATGAACACCGATTTCTGCGAGATCTCTCAAGCGATTTGCGTGATTTCTTTTCAGACGATAGAGAAAGTTTGCGAGATGTTCGCATAAAATTTTTTGGCTCCAACTCCTCAATCCTGATGCTGTAGGATACATGAATTATAATATGTTGGAGATATAGATTGATTGTAAATAAAGTTACGCTCTAAAGCTTATCATAAAAGTTATTTAAAAATAACCGACTTACTTCAAACGCAATAATTTTTACTATAGACATACTAATCCACTTTTCGCGTAATAAAGTAAGATATTATATAAGTAATTCTTCATTTTATCATTGCATTGTCGGTCATTTAAATAAGTAGGTTTATCAAAATAAGCTACCGCCTACGTCATATCTAATCGAATGATAAATCTCATACATTGAATGAATATGACACGATTATTTGGTGATTACTCGATATCGATTGTAAATAGTGTGTTAAGTTGCAGCGCGATCAGTCATGATTGTGGAGTATGAATAGTGTCCAACAATATAAATTATATATAAAATTATATAATATAGTACAAAGCGGTTATCTATCAGTATATGAGTTAAGATACAACTGAAAACAAATTGGACAATTTTAAATTATATTTATTAAATCCTTGTATATTAAATGTATGTTAATATTATTATATTATTATAAATAATAAAAATTATTTGTATAAAAAAACTTCTTTAATGTTAAATAATAAATATAATATGTTATGATGTAAATTAAAGTTTATAGTCATACACAAAATAAAAATATATTACACATATTATATAACGTATTAACACGATAGTATAATGTTATATTAACGAAATTCCATATTATGGCACTATTCATATATATACGTTTTTGGTCTTATTTCCTACATAAAATTTTAAAATATAATATACAGCATTTCTATCGGCTTACTAACTTGCACTTGAATAGAATAGAAAATATTTCCAGATGAATTCTTACAGCTTGTGCCCAATCACATGTAAAGTAACACGTCTGGGCAGATGCAGCTACTTATCTAACAAATAATATAAATGCATTTTAAATAACGTCTAGACGTAACTAAATTCAAAGTAAAAGAGAATACTATTTTCTTTACATTGTACAACTTCGAATAGAAAATACTGATCTTTGTTACCATTTCTTGGAATATACATATATCTTACATTTCTGTTTGTTATTTTGTATTTAATACAGGGTTCGAGGATATATATCAATGGATATATTATATCAAGATATATTATATCCGATATATATCAAACTAAGTTCGACGATATATGTATATCGATAATGGATATATATCTGATATATATCAAATGTTTTTTAAAATAATATATTGCAAGACGTGTTTCTTGATTATTCTATTATTTTTTTTAAAGAAAGTAATCGCTAGATAATTTTAGTATTTTTAAGTACTACATTAAGTACATATACTAGATAGTATTCATAAATAATACAATAAAATAATAATATGGCTTTCATACAAAATGGATATTTATCGAACTTGATATATATCCGATATAGGTATATCATAAATATCCGATATTTTGATATTTATAATAAATATTGGATATTTTCGAACCCTGATTTAATAACAGTGATAAAACCAATATAAAGGATGCCACACGCAATCAGGATGCCACAGTGTGCTTTTAAAAGTTGTTAAAAATATAAATATAAGTATTATACTTGTGTATAGGTATCATCAACCCATTACCGGCTCACTACAGAGCACGGGTCTCCTCTCAGAGTGAGAAGGGTTTTGGCCATAGTCTACCACGCTGGCCAAGCGAATTGGCAGACTTCACACACCTTTGAGAACGTTATGGAGAACTCTCAGGCATGCAGGTTTCCTCACGATGTTTTCCTTCACCGTTAAAGCAAGTGATATTTAAATACTTAAAACGCACATAACTCCGAAAAGTTAGAGGTACGTGCCCGGGATCGAACCCACGACCTCTGCTTAGAAGTCGGTCGTCCTAACCACTAGGCTATCACAGCTTTTTTGTATTATACTTGTGTATAGGTACTTGTGTATATTTTATTATACTTGTGTATAGGTACATAATTATATATGCCCGCCACATCGCATTGATTTAGGGATAAATCCCTTAAGAACTCTAAATAAAAAGTAGCTTATGTCCTTCTCCAAGATCTAGTCTATCTATGTTTCAAATTTCGTCAAAATCGGTTGAAAGAGCAGTTTAGGCGTGAAAGCGTAACATATAGACAGACAAGAGTTACTTTCGCATTTATAATATTAAGTATCGATATACGTTATGCACGTATGTAGTTGTGTAGTACATTATGTAGTTTAAAGTTTTAAGGAAAATATATATTTTTTTAAGTGAGAACTAGTAACATTTTTCACCGACAATTTCAATTAGAATTTGCATGGGACTGCGTACTCGTATCTAAATATTTTTTCTTTTAAAATGTCATCTATAAAACTACAAACAATATCTCAACTCTCACAAATGCAATACTCAGTAAGTACGATTTCTATAGATTGTAACCATTCTTGGAGTAGGTATTCTCCCACATAAAATGGCTGTAACAATAACTTGTCAAGAAATCTTATATCAGTAATTACGATGCACGCTATGGGAATCATTGAACGGTATATAATTAGTAGCGAAATCTTTATGAAACTTAAAACGAACTACTTAAAAAGTAGGTACATCATGTCAAGATTTTACTTTACTGTTTTAAAGTTCAATGGCATTTTTATTCCTGATTTTTTTTATAAATCATATACCTATTTATTTTTGGACAAAAGTAAAGTAATTCATAAAATATTTTACAACAGTAACAGGTTTGGACTAACCAAACTTCAACTGACTAAATCACAAGCGTACGTTTTAACTGACAGAATGGCTCTACAATTTTGAGTGTTAGCGAAAAACAGAAGTTTGAAAATTCAAAAATTAACTTTTTCATTTTAAAAATAATGCTTTAAAATTTATATTATATTTATTAATAAAGCTTTACCAAAATTCATTATTAACACGAGCGTAATCACTTATCTTGTGCACTTTGGTTGAATTTAAAGTGCAAAACGCATTGTTTTAATGCATTCATTCAAAATGTAGCGGGCTTATCCCACAATCTATCTATCTATCTATCTTCTATCTATATAATAATATAAAGTAGCTTGTCCTGACTGACTGACAATCAACGCACAGCCTAAACCACTGTAGCTAGAAACTTGAAATTTTCACAGTAGCTTCCTTTTGTGATGTAGGCGCACACTAAGAAAGGATTATTGCGAGTTCCATCCCTAAGGGGGTTAAATAGGGGATAAAAGTTTGTATGAAAGTCCGTCATTTTTCAAGTTATATCTATGAAAATTGGTATTTAGATTTTCGGTTAAAAATAAAGAGTTAAAAGTTTAAGAAATTTTGGAAAAACTACGCCCAAGTGGGTTAAATGGGAGTTGAAAGTTTGTATGAAAGTCCGTCATTTTTAAAGTTATATCAATGAAAATCGGTATTTGTACTGTCGGTTAAAAATAAATAATTACGTGTTTCAAGAATTTTGGAAATTCGACCTCCAAGTGAGATTTATAAGAATTCACGCGGGCGAAGTCGCGAGCATCAGCTAGTCAATAATAAATACGCTCAATCAAATAAATCCGGTTCTAATTTTTAGCCACAATATAAATAGGGTAAAGCGATCGCGTGCCGATTACGATATTTGGACACCATATTTACGTCATTCCAACCTTATAACGAAGTAATAGATGTTTTCTAGGGTAATAAATTTCATGGAAGTAATAAAACCAGTCCGACCTCAATTTTCACGTTAGTTAAAAATGAGGGTTTGACTCGACATGATTAGCGACTTAATTTTGTAAAACTTGAACGTATTTATGGATCCCATAGTGCAAAACACTAAAGATAGACTTTGTGATACGCGACCGCGACCGCGACACGCGACACGTATAGCGCGACAATAGGTATGCTGTGTCGAAAGTCGCGGTCGAAATGATCTCCATATGTATACATTTCTGTACAATAGATTGCAAGTGTCGCGTCCCAAAAGGTCGTGTTCTTGAAAAAGTAAAACCCGAAATATTTTTAAGGACCTGTTTAGATAGACAGTCATGAAGTGTTTACTCATTAGTCATTACATGTCATTACTTCATCTTACGAGTTCTATGTATATATAACGATAGTAATAACAATGGCTATAAGCCAAATGTGACAGTGGCCAAGAGAGAATCGGTAAACTATTGACACTGTTACATTCAACTGTAAGCTTCCATGGAAATGTACATAGATCCTACTAATATTATAAATGTGAAAGTGTGGATGTTTGGATGTTTGCATGTTTGGATGTTTGGATGTTTAGATGTTTGATGTTTGATGTTTGTTACTCTATAACGTCGTAACTACTAAACCGATTTGGCTGCAATTTTGAATGAAGATAGATTATATTTATGCCCTGACTTAAAACATAGGCTACTTTTTATCCTGGAGAAATCCACAGTTCCCGCGGGATTTTGAAAATCCCGAAATCTATATCTACAGCTATAGGTAGATTACTATAGGAAACTTCCTTGAAAGAAGGTATAAAGGTTGAAAAAGGGAGCGGAAACGGATACCAGATATACGGTTATATAGAGATACGATTCCCTCAGGATTTGTGAAAAATCGAAATTCACGCGGGCGAAGCCGCGGGCAAAAGCTAGTATCTATAATAATTGTTATTACCAAAGAATAAGATTTATCTTGTAATTGTACCAACAATTTAATGAATAAACAAAATGTGCGAGTGTTTATTCATTTTCCTGTCACATTTAAAACACCGTACCTCATTATGGACTTGCGGTTAATAATATATTAAATATTATCATGTATTCCCGTCACATATGTTACATTTTAATTACCACAACATTATACTTTGTTTACTTATTTCAAGATTGACTTCAGGCATTTAGATTCGATTATTATTTAGTACTTATCAATCACGCATCGAATTTCAATCTCCTAAAAGTTGCCCTAAAAAACACTCTTTATATCAGCAGCCATTATTTTGTATACAAATAAGAAGAGCATTTAAAAAATAGGTATTCAGAAAAGCTCGCTTCGTTTTGCGTTAAGAAATTCGCTACCTTTTTCAATGATGTAATTGTTCGAATAAAAAATGGTCCCAAACCTTTACACCGCGTTTGCCCTATAACGCACATTTTGATCTATCGTCGCTCACAAATGGCATGCCAGCTGTTTCGACACCTGCCAGTCTGCCAACTGTCGTCATGACAACGAGCAAGCAAACATGGTGTGCGTGCTCCGTGCTTGCTTCCTAAAATAATTTTAACCCTATAGGCCAAGAGACAGACGAAAGATATTCAACAGAGTGTTTACAAAAAAAAATGTTACCAAATATTGTTAAAGTTGGCTTTGGATAACAAAATCAAGTACAAATCTGGTAGATATAAATTATAAAAGTATACAGAGAAGTTTAAAGATGTAAGAAACGAAAGTATCTTTCCATGTAAGTATCTTCAGTTATCTTTTTATTTACTTATCCACAAGTCAGCCTCCCACCAGACTAGATCAGAAACGACAATTTAGAAATTATAAAATCGCAAATTGGCCCTGCCGGGATCGAACCCGGGACCTCCAACTTATAAGACCTCAGCATCCACCACTGCACCATGGTGGCCCTCAAAACTACGATGAAGTAAAAAAAAAACGAAATATCTTGCGCTGATGTATGATGTCATGCAGTGGCGTGCACAAGGTTAAAAGCCAGGGTATGCAAAAGCAGTGGTCTGCACTGCGTTCGACGCCAGATGATGCTTGCCAAACCGCATTGGAACAGCCTGGCTGATTTAAGCTCTTAATCCTTCTCCCCTATAAGAGAGGAGTCCTGTGCCCAGCCGTGGGAAGTTAAAGGGCTGTAGTAGTAGTGGTGGAAATGTCTAGAATACCTAGGTCTAGAATACTTCGTAGGGTATGCAGTGGTTATTTGCATATATGGACTGCACGCCACTGATGTCATGGTAACTAAATGTACCTAGTTTTGTTGGCGATGTTCATAAGCACAATCAATATACACATAGCTCGCAGTGGATTAGATACGAAACCTCACTAAACAGCGGCAAGGTCGGGCCTTGTAACATATCCGAACCTGAATTTCTTCTTCAACTTGTAGTTAATGCAAGTTTTCATAAAGCAATGCAGGAAAACATATTAAACACACACACACAAACATATGAAAAGTATTTCGATTTTTAATAGTTTTTTTACGTGAAATCTTTCACAATTTTCTTTAATTTATGCACTTTTTATGTAGAATTAAATTTTTACAGCATACATAAGTTAGATATTCTAAAACAATAATAAAAAAATCCTATTAAAAAAAACAAATGAAAACATAGAATATTAATGCATTATTATCATTAATGTGGTAACGACTAAAAGTTATTTTAGTTAGTTAATTAAGTTTATTTGCAGAGGTTTTTACTATTTTAAATTAATTAACCAAAGCTATGTATGTAGTCTATTTACCTAGTGACCATGTAAAAACCCAAACATTTATAAATCTGAACTACGTCAACTGCTCTATTTTAGGATTAAAAAAGGAAACGTTTTCCGTTACAAAAATCACCTATAATAAACCTACTAAATTATCCTGAAATACATAAAAATCAGAATTTTTACATTCCATACATAAAAATTTTCATTTTCTACTTAATATAATATAAATATAATTCCATACTTACAAGGAGACGGCAAAGGTGTGGGGTCCTCGACAAATCAAACGGAGGTGCCGCGTGTAGTTAGCACTCAGTGAGTGTATTCAATATTCATATACTCGAATCCTAGAGCACACTACTTAGCCATTGCCGAGAAAAAAAATCCTAAAGTTTAAAAAAAATATATCTATTCAGCAAATATATATTCACATTCCTCCGTCTTATTATAAGTTCTAATCGTTAAAAAGTTAAAAATTATTAAATAATGTTCAAAATAAATGGTTTACAACGATTTATAAGATTTTAATACAAAAAATTTTTTTTTTTTTTTTCAAATTTCAGGATTTTTCATTCTCGGCAATGGCTAAGTAGTGCGCTCTAGGATTTGAGTATATACACTCACTGAGTGCTAACTACACGCAGAACCTCCGTTTGATTTGAGGACCCCACACCCTTGCCATCTCCTTGTTAGTAATCTTTACTTAACTTTAATACTTAATTTTATAAATGCGAATTTATGTTTGTCTGTCTATACCTTTTCACAACTTAGGTAACCAGTGGACCTATCTTATCACATAGAAATCTTTGGCACATAATAGGTAGGTAGGTACATGGTTTACATCCTGTAGACGGACATAGGATATTTTTGTACCGGAAAATCAGTGTTCCCACATTTTAAAGTTTAAATCCACGCGGACGAATTTAGGGCACCACATAGCTTAGTGTAACCCCCGGCACGTAAGTCGAGCGCTGACCTTCAATGCGCAGAAGTCGAAAATGAGGTATCTCGGGTGGTGAGGGGGTCGCAGGGAGGGCGTGGGGATTGTTCGTAAGCACTGATTAGCTCTCGCGGATCCCTCGTAAGCGCTGATTGGCTCTCCAGCCGTATTGTCCCGCTCACTTTTACGACGCTGCGCGTACTTGAAGGTCAGCGCTCGACTTACGTGCCGGGGGTTATACCTACCTACAGTACTTACGTACTTTCAACATTATTAGGAAAATTAGATGGGCTTTGGGATGGGTACACTTCTAACCCGCCACCAGGGGGGTTATTCTGTAACTTAGTTAGCAACTGAAAATAGTTGCCAACGAATTAGTTCGATATACACTGCTGCTTTACTGTGTAAAATTATGAAAACACTTTATATTTCCCACAGTAAAGCAGCAATGTATATCAAACTAATTCGTTGGCAACTATTTTCAGTTGCTAACTAAGTTACAGAATAACCCAGCAGAGCCGACATAGAATTGAATGGGACAGATCAAATCAAAGATTTCTAGGAGTAAAATAGTAGTTTATGAAACGGTTGCATAATAGAGGTTATTAAAACACGAGTGTTAGTTTAAAAAACGAGCCGCAGGCGAGTTTTTTAATAGTATTACACGAGTGTTTTAATAACTAATTATGTAGAGTTTCATACACTACTTTATCTAAGCTCATCAATAGGTATCTTACGTATAAAAGAAAAGACTAAGAAATTAACAAAATTATTTATTATAATAAGTATTCATGTTTTGGATATAGCAATTTATAAATGTACTCAATTCTTCAGGGGAGAACGTTTTTGCATTTTTCCCTTAAAGCCCTGCGATTTTCTTTTTAAAACAGCAATCAGTCTTGTGCATTTAATAATATCGATTTGGTTGTAGATACTCAATATACTTTTGAGCATTGAGTATTTAGCCCATAAGGACAAAGACTTAAATTTATTTGATAATTCTTGGAAATATGCTAGCATTACATTTTCTGAAAATGAAGTGGTTTTTTTCAAAATTTTCCAACTCATAAAATCTTGGTAACATTTATCGTAAATTTTCTTTGATTTTGCTGGCAAAAGATTATTTGTCATTCCCGATGCTATTTCCAGAATGTCTGTTGGAGTTAAATTCTCTTCAGTATCACTGCTAGACATTTTTCCGCGCAACAAAAATCACTTGCAAAATTTTGAGTTACAAAAACTGAATAGTAAATAAATAATAAATTAAAAATTTAAATAATAGGCGCCAAAATTCAATTGTCAATTTCGAATGTGCGGTGCGTGCAGTGCGTCTATGGTCAATTATGGTAGCACTACACTCTGTCCTCTGGCCGCATCTTGCTACCGCCACACTTTCGCAGTAGTAGTAATAGGGTAACTTTGATAGCGGGATAATCATTGTAAGTAACAAAATTAAACTAACTAACTATTGTAAACTAACTATTGTACCTATTTCTTTTAAAATGTTTCTTTTGTTTAATTTATGTTTTTTTGGTGTACAATAAAGTATTAAATAATAATAATAATAATAAACACCCGGCATGGCTCAAAAATACCAGAACCCAGTGCCTGTACTATAATGTAGAAAAAATTATTTTTTAACATTGTTTTGCAATAATTTCCTAACAAAGTAGTGTTATAATGAACTTTTTTAATTTTTTTTTTAAATATTATAGATGTATGTGAATAAAGTAGTCCAATATATGACACATTTTGATTTCATATTCGGAATTTTATGATATGAGAGTAGATAAAGAATATAATATGACAAGTGGATACAAACACTCGAAAACCTATCCTACCTATGTAGCGTAGCGCCGCGCCTCCTCTTTGAATCGGATAGCTTTGCAAGTGTGTTTCCGGCATGACTTTATGTTATGACCTTGATCGGTAGCTTCTGCTAATAGTGTAGCCCTAACCTCTTTTTCTAAGGACGTTTTCAGATTGGGCGTATTTTTGACGTGTCTACTATGCCTGTATTGAATAAATGTAAATTGGTTTGTTTACTAGTTCTTTTATCATACGCGTCCACATTAAGTATATAAGCACGTTGACGCGAAACAAACATTTATCTGAGTCGAGCCCTATTATAAAACGAAAACTTATTGAAAAATCTTATTATAATTTATAATGTAGGTACCTAATTGACTTTTTTCTATGACAAAAAGAAAAAGAAGAAAAAGAAACTTGTATAGTTCTAAAAACTTTGCCGTAATATTGTGAGACGGTGATAGTAAAAGGAAATACCCAGCTGAGTTTAATTGTGGGTTCTTCTCAGATTAGGGTACGTTTGGGACCCTCGCAACTTTATTTTTAAATTATCACTATTGTGTCACTTCCATAATATAAGATAGGTACATGTAAAATTGTCGACATTCAAAAGAAGCGCGTCGCCAGGGCGCGCATTTACGAGCGAACGCAATCTTGAACGCGCCGAGAATACGCCCCATCTGAAAACAGCCTAAGACGGCATAATATTAAAGACATGTTTATAGCTTAGTGGTTTAAAATGTATTTAGGTGGTGATAAGCAGCGCGGAACACAGAAACCGGTTCTTAGCCGGAGTCACTGTATCCGGTGCCTAAGGATGCCACATGTTAATTTTCCTATCGATTTTCTTTTGTGCATAAAGAATATTGTGTTACTCAAATGCACGCTTCGTTGGCTAACAAATTATTATGTTAAGCTATTTAAAATAAGTGTAGGTATGCAAGTGATGAAAATATGTTAACCAGAAAATGTAAATTATGTATGAAATTAAAATTATTCGATGAATATTTATCTGATGCCCTGCTTTAAAAAAAAACATCTTGATTACAGTGGATTTATGTGATTTTTTACTGTGACAAAAGTCGCTGGCACATAAAATTTCAAAGTATACAACGTTATAAAGCCGGAACATTAAATGTTTTCATTCAAAACATATGTGTAATTTTATTAAAAAATAACACACATATTATGAAAACATACAAATCTAATTTTGTAAGCTCAAAATCACACTCAGTTATACCGTCTTGTGCGAATAATAAAATAATAGCCACCAAGTGGTGGACGGTGTAATTGAAAAAGTAGAATGTACCTATTAGTAGTAGACGTATTACACAACATTCTCGATTGATTCCTATTTGTGTGTGATAAAAACTTGATAAGTGACAACCCTACACGCGCGCTGATAGTAACGTGACGCCAAAACATTTGTGCACGCCATGTGACAAGAACGTCCGCGAAATATTTATACTAGGGTGGATGCTCCTAAGCTCGGCCCCCGCTCCAAAACTCGGCACTTCGTCTATTACTGTCGATATTAGCGTTTTGGTGCTAAACTGCTGCCTTATTTTAAAACTATTTTCCCTTTAGAGCATGGTAAAAAAGCTAAAAAAAACATTATTTCTAAGCGGCACCAAAACACTAATATCGACAGAAATAGAACAGAGTGCGGTCTTTTGGAGCGGGGGCCAAGCTCAGGAGCATCGACCCTATGTATAGCCGCATACAGCAAAAACAGCCCATTATACTACACTGGCCATCTTTATTACCGTTAAGTGGACAAGCCCCTATATTTTACAGAATATGCGCTGGATGTATGCGGAAATATCTCCTGTACTTTGCCAAAAAGCGCGCGAAAAATGTTGATTACATAATGCACGTGAACAATGGTTGTTGATGCCAACATTTCTATTTTTATTATATTGACGCATTACAAGATTATGATATAATAAATATACGACATAGTCTTAGTATATAATTATAACGTTAATTATTGAGATGAGCTCATTTCCTGGGGATATTGACTGATATATAAAATCCAATAAAACAATATATAATTAACGCTTGAAATTGTTGCATTAATTACCTACACCTCCGCTGCGTGACGCTAGTGTGGGGGTTTGCAAGTCAAAAATCCCTAACCTGATTCCCGGTATTATAATTATTTATACACGTACTATCCAAGACGAAGAATGGAGGAATTTTTATTATCATTCAAAGTCACCGATTTTCTGGCTCGGTTAATATATTAACGCAATACTTTGATAAAAATAATAGAATATAGGTAAATCAGATCAATTTTGACATACTCATAGTTCGTACCCACGGAAGAGAGAAGGAACCACGCCCCCTTGCCATATCTCGTCTTATTCATTTTATCTATGTTCGTACCTATCTACTAAGTATCATTGTATCTATTGTGTGTTAGTGATATTTAATATTTATGCACCTACCTCTATATAAAGTGTTAGTGACGTAGATAGTAACAGTTAATTCACTTTCCCTTCCAACCATCCTACTAATATTATAAATGTGAAAGTGTGGATGTTTGGATGTTTGGATGTTTAGATGTTTGGATGTTTGGATGTTTGTTACTCAATCACGCCGCAACTACTGAACCGATTTGGCTGAAATTTAGAATGGAGATAGATTATGCCCTGACTTAAAACATAGGCTACTTTTTATCCCGAAAAATTATAGAGTTCCCACGGGATTTCAAAAAAACCGAAATCTATAGCTACAGCTATAGGTAGATTACTATAGCAAACTTCCTTGAAAGTAGGTATAAAGGTTGGAAAAGCGAGCGGGAACGGGAACCGGAAATCCACGATTCCCTCGGGATTTATGCAAAACCGAAATTCACGCGGGCGAAGCCGCGGGCATTCTCTAGTTCATTAATAAGTGCAACGCGTCCTTATTACTTGTAAGTTGTAAGTCATTTCATTTTAGTGATAAACACTTTCGCGTTAATAATAAAATGATTCAAGTGGCACATATAAAACACATTAATTCAAAAAGACGTAAAATGTTAATAACTATACGTCTGATTTATGTTCTCCGAATCATTGACACCGCTTGGGTATTGAGTGTTGACCTTAACCGTCGGACATTCGATATTACAATTTATACGCATTTTGCAACACGGAGCGCTTTTATAGCAAAAAATCGTTTTGTAATCAGTCACTGATAAGATTGGCCGGGATTCAAGGCCATCGGGGCATCAGTTTGTTTCACGTAAACATTTACAATTTATATCGACCACTTCATGAGTTTGGGTACCAACAAGGGTACGCCCCGCTGGTTCTGTCGGGCACAAGGAACACCGCAAGCGAGCCACAAGTCACGGCAAATAAGTAGACCGGTGACCTTCAATACGCAGAAGTCGAAAATGAGGTATCTCGGGGTGTGAGGGGGTCGCGGGGAAGGCGTGGGGATCGTCCGTAAGCACTGATTAGCTCTCGTGGATCCCTCTATAAGCGCTGATTGGCTCTCCAATCGTATTGTGTCGTGCTCACTCGTACGACGCTGCGCGCACTTGAAGGTCACCGGTCGACTTACGTGCCGGGGGTTATAACTGAACTTGTGAACAGCTACAGTGGTATTATTTGTGGTAGGTAGTAGAGCTAGTAGAGATGTACACAATAATTCCAGCTTAGCTCGCATAGTTATTTGCACGCTATAAGCTACGTGTGTTAAACTCTAGAAGATAGATAGATTAATTGTGACTGAAAATCGCCTTAACTTCCAAGCATGACACTTCAGCGCTTCAGTACGATATTAACTGATGGTACGACATGCCTTAGTGACAATGGATACCCGCTATTTGGAAAAGCTAGGATCAATAATTTTTAAACGAGTCACTTAGTAGAATTGATCTTCTTCTTCCCTCTGGGCAGGTGTCCGCACATAATAGTAGAATTAATGTGTCTAAACCCCCCAAAAATTTCGACAAACTAGGGAAAAATAACAAAAAAAAAATAATCGAATAATACCCGAGTTAATTGACACGTTTTTTGAAATCAGAAAAAGAAAATATAAACAGTAAACCGTGAATATTGGGTAAGTATTCTTAATTGGTGATGATCCTTAATTGGTGATGATTTTTAATTGGTGATGATTCTTAAATAAGAGGTACGTTACCGAGTCAGTCGGAGACTCCTTTTTATGCGGGGAGCCCATCGGCGTACTCGAGTTACGCCTTTTAGACATAATCTCTATGACCAAGGCGTTGAACGAACCCCTTCTACGTGATTGCAACATTGTTAACTACAAAAATCACTATTGCAATTAATGCAAGAAAACCACTGTTTTTAAGTCACTATTTTAACCGAGTATTAATTTAAAAAAAACCACAACCAAATTGTTACTCGCATTTATTGAAAATAATGCGTCCGTCCAAACGGAATTGACAGAGGAAAATGGTTCATGAAAACTGGCAACGCTGTACCTACTGAAGTGCTGATATCATTGGCACCAGGAAAACGTGATAAGAAGGTACTCGCAATTAGTATGTTGAAGGCTTAGCTGTAGGTTAACAAATCCAATTTATACTGGGATAGCATAACTAATGACCTATTAAGATGATCTGAAAAATATAAATACCTATATACAAATGAAATACAATAATTTATATAATTGTTAAGATGTGAAAATGAAGCAAAGGTTTTGACGACCTTCCTGGCGCAGTCTTGTGCGCTGTGGTCTTATAAGTGGGAGGCCCCGGGTTCGATTCCCGGCAGGGGCAATTTGGGATTTTATAATTTCTAAATTGTCTCTGGTCTGGTCTGGTGGGAGGCTTAAGCCGTGGCTGGTTACCACCATACCGGTAAAGCCGTGCCGCCAAGCTCTTTTAGCGTTCCGGTACGATGCCGTGTAGAAACCGATCAGGGTTATACATAGGTACCTCTTCCAAGTTAGCCCGCTTCCATCTAAGACTGCATCAAAACTTGGTCATCAAAATCAGGTGAGATTGCAGTCAAGTGCTAACTTGTAGTTGAATTAAAAAAAAGGTCTTGTGTCAAGATTTATATGAAGCCAGATTAATCAACTAATGGCTTCATTTGATGGCAGGTGTGTGTCTCACATCTGTGACCATCTTACCTTTGACAATTTAATATATCCATTTTATATTTTCACCTCAATCATGGAATTGTGGAGAGTAAAATAAATACAGTGTAATGCCTGCGTACAACAATGAATAAAGCTTTACTGGTTGTAGCATAGTTTTTACGGTTAACAAAAACTAAAAGCATTTTTACTTAACGTTAAAAGAAAATTAATGAAAATTCTGACCACTAGCATTATAGCTTACTTAAACAAAAGACTAATATTTTATACTGTTGTAGCTAAACAAAAGCTCTTATTCCCTTTGTAAGCTCTTTTCTAATTTATATTAAACATAGGTAGATAATAGGTAATAGTAGCATAGACATATTTCGGTCTCGTTAGTAAAACTATATACCTACACAATAGATACAGTTGTTTTTTATTTTTTTATTTATTTGTCTAAATACAATTAGTTTATTTACATCATCATCATCATCATGATCAACCCATTACCGGCTCACTACAGAGCACGGGTCTCCTCTCAGAGTAAGAAGGGTTTTGGCCATAGTCGTACACGCTGGCCAAGCGGATTGGCAGACTTCACACACCTTTGAAAACGTATGGAGAACTCTCAGGCATGCAGGTTTCCTCACGATGTTTTCCTTCACCGTTAAAGCAAGTGATATTTAAATACTTAAAACACACATAACTCCGAAAAGTTAGAGGTGCGTGCACGGGATCGAACCCACGACCTCCGATTAGAAGTCGGTTGTCCTAACCACTAGGCTATCACAGCTATATCAGTTTATTTACAAATTACATAAATCAATTACATAATTTTTTTTATTCTACGGTGACTAATTCGACACTAATAAAACAGTCCGCTCCCGGTTGCCCCTGGGCCAAATGTGCCCATCAAGCTGGCAGCATTACAACCTTTGGACCAGGTAGGCGCCAGAGCGCGGGTCACAACCTCATTATTTAATACCTAGATCATGACAATTTCCAAATTTCGCATGCCATATTTTTTTATATGTTATTATTATTATAACAGGCCCCTACCACACGAGTAGTAAATCTACAGAGGGGAAGCTTCCACAAGCGGCCCGCTGTAGGTACACTCACACAAACACACTCACCAACGGTTCACGGACGCGCGCTCGTTCCACTAACCGGTACAGTTGGTGACAAACATGCGCATATGTGTGAGTGTACCTACAGCGGGCCGCTTACTAGAAGCTTCCCCTCTGTAGGTACTCTGTGCCCCTACACTGTACTGGGCCACCAGTGGCGGCGATTAGTGGCCGGCCACAATGCGCGGGAGTGATTTTTCATACATTTTATATGGTACCACCGCACACTGAGCGCTCGAGTGGACGCGTTAGAGCCACAAGAAAATGTATGAAAAATCTCTTCGGCGACTTGTGGCGGCCACCAATCGTCGCCACTAGTGGCTTAGTGTGCGAGGGCTGTAGTTTATTCTTAAAACGATATAGTTTGATCTTTTGGTCATTTCGTTGATAACTTGCATTAGTGCCATCCCCTTCTCGGTATAACAGTCCCACCCACCCACACACACACACACACACACACCCACACACACACACACACACACACACACACACACACACACACGCACGCACGCACGCACGCACGCACGCACGCACGCACGCACGCACGCACGCACGCACGCACGCACGCACGCACGCACGCACGCACGCACGCACGCACGCACGCACGCACGCACGCACGCACGCACGCACGCACGCACGCACGCACGCACGCACGCACGCACGCACGCACGCACGCACGCACGCACGCACGCACGCACGCACGCACGCACAGACACAGACACAGACACAGACACAGACACAGACACAGACACAGACACAGACACAGACACAGACACAGACACAGACACAGACACAGACACAGACACAGACACAGACACAGACACAGACACAGACACAGACACAGACACAGACACAGACACAGACACAGACACAGACACAGACACAGACACAGACACAGACACAGACACAGACACAGACACAGACACAGACACAGACACAGACACAGACACAGACACAGACACAGACACAGACGCACGCACAGACGCACGCACAGACGCACGCACGCACGCACGCACGCACGCACGCACGCACGCACGCACGCTCGCACGCACGCACGCACGCACGCACAGACGCACGCACAGACGCACGCACGCACGCACGCACGCACGCACGCACGCACGCACGCACGCACGCACGCACGCACGCACGCACGCACGCACGCACGCACGCACGCACGCACGCACGCACGCACGCACGCACGCACGCACGCACGCACACACACACACACACACAGACACTTCAAACTTATAACACCCCGTCGTTTTTGCGTCAGGTTTTAAAAATAGACCCTAGAGAAAATCTCAATTCACCGAGTGAAACTTTTCATTTAATATTTTACTCTGCATTTATATTAAGTAGGTAGGTAATACTTAATCCCAGTGAAGTAAGTAAATGTTATTAGCTACGGGTGAAACGTGGGCTTAGCTCGGAACCGTAAATCTGATGCCATTAAGAGATGATAGCGTTCGTTGCGTAGGCTCCGAGCTTAGCTTACTTTCGCCTCGTAAGAAACACGGGGTTGTTATTATACGTAATTTCTTTGCTTCAACATGTGGATGTAGCTCAAGTGAAACAGTCAAACCACTCGTTTGAATTTTTACCATATTTTTTTATGTTCGTCAATAATCAGTAGGTTGTTTAAAAAGGTAAAAGAAATCCAGCTATGACGCAATATCCAGTTAGATGGTCATACTCATCGAGTCTTTTAGGAAAATTTGGCCGATAGTTACAAATTGCTCAAAATATTATAAAGTTATCTTTCAATATTAATGCAGCAATTAAACTTACTTTGCGGTTAGATCATAGTTGATAAGATTAATAATGTTAAGTCAAAAGTTATGATCGATCATACCTACAGTTAAATTATAATATAATATTGTATACTAGCTTTTGCCCACGACTGTGTCTGCGTGGAGTTTTTTAATCCCAGGAACTCTTTATTTTTCCGGGATAAAAAGTAACCTACATATATCATTCCTTGCACAATTCTCTACCCGCTTGTGAAATTTCCGTCAACATCAGACTGACGTAAATTTTAAAAAATAAATAAATAAATAAATACTCACATATACACAATGTTTTGCTATCGTTCAAATGTGCACTTAATGAAGCAGTTATTTTGAAATCACAGAAAGACGCTTTAATTTTTTATTTGTACAAAATGAAACTAGGTATTCACACTGTTTTCTCTACACTGTGGCAATGGCAATGCTCTTTGATAGTGCGGCGCTCACCTTCACGCAGCGTAAAAACGTTTTTGCCTCGCATTAGACATTTCCATTATACCATCATGAAAGTAACAAACTCCATACGTTTATATCGTATGTAGGGGAGAACCGCTATGAAACGGACATTTAAGTTTGATGCATTTTTTTATTAGAAAACCAATCTCTGGCAAAAAATAAACAGTGCTACAATTATCTCTATACATTTTAGTTACATATTCTAAAACATTTTTTATCAAAATGATAACAGAAAATTTTAAAAAGTCTTTATTATAAAAAATAATTTTTGTCCGTTTCAAGCCACGATTCGCATTGAAAAGGACGGTGGGTGTAATGAAACGGACTAGAGTTACATAACGAACACATTATACAATAAATAAATAAAATTTAAATTCAATATATTCTGAGATCAACACACAATTATTTTTAAATATTTTTATATTCATTTTAATAAGTGACATTAGGTAAATTCGGTTGTTTTGCAATATTTGAAAAGTTAATTGCAATTATTGCAAAATTAGCTACGTATTTCTTTAAGTCTTCATGTCGCATGTATCCATTTATTGCACACTAGCTGACGGGTCAAAGATAATATATAAATAACATATAAATAACTTTTCAGCTTTATAATACATTTGAAATAAAGTCTATCATCTATCTATCTATCTATCTATTTATATTCGGTAGGTACGTATAATTGTTACATTTTTGTCAACAGTTCTTTCAGCATCTCAAAGTGGATTAACTTATTTTTGTACATAAATTATTGAGAACTGATAACTTTTATTTTCGCTTGATTTCGAAGAAAGTGCAAGTATAAATACGAACGAGATTTGATCGCGCACTTCAATACTGTGTATGACTCGATATCTATATAAATAAAAACGAATGTTTGTCTGTATGTCTCTTATGCACTCTTAAACCGTTCATTCAACTGTGACGAAACTTTGGGTTTGTGTTCCAGGCCCAAAACAATCTATACAAAAATGAATGTTTGTATTTTTGTTCTCTATTCGTTCGTAAACCACACTTTAAGTGGCATTGCAACGCATGCTGGGAACAGATATTATATTAATAATTATATTAATATGTATATTGTATATTGTATAAGGTTCCCCTAATAAACTTGTAAAGTAAGCTTTGGACTTTGGTCACCCGAACCTACTCTTGAAACCTTATAAAAATGCCATCTTTACTACAACCGAAAAAAAAAGGTCTACGAAAAATATTTCCCGTGAGGTAACGAACCGCAACTCCCATAGGTATTGTGAAGTTCAGCGCGTGAGTCATCCAATTAGGCGTTCAGTGACATACTCTATATAGTCCAAGAGATAGTGTGTAATATTTAGTCTGAAATGAACTCTATTTAGAGTTTGTGTGTTTAACAAACGTTTTACAAACAACAATTCCTGTAAATAAATCTATGAAAGCTCAAGAAAATGAACAGCACGCACGCAAAACAGCACGAAAAACGGATAGTAAGAATTTCAGAAGAATACTTAGTTAAAAATGAAATTATTCATTTAAAAAAATTTTGAATTATATTGTTCAACATTAAATAATTAACAACCAACCTTAATAATTTTACAATTACAATTTTAGAAAAAAAATTTTAAAAAAATTTAATTATTTTTTTAAAATTTTTTAATTATTTTAATTTAATTTAATAAAAAAAATTATTTTTATGCATGGTGTCTGATACCTTGATACTAAATACCTACTAATAAATATTATGCTAAGATAAAGTATAGAGCTTCTGTAGTACCAAATGTAACTGATGTAATGAACGGTTAATAATTTTGATAAACCATATTTTTTTAAATAGGTTATTTGATAATTTTGGTACTTGTAATAAGTATGTATGTATATATTATGATACCTAGGTATACTTTACGGTCAGATCATAAATATACTAACGTAGTAAAGTCGAATTGGAAATGCTAAATCAGGCATTTCCAATTGCTTACGTACTATAAAATTGATAAAATTAATGCTCGTATTATTAACAAAAGGTAATCGTACAAACCCACATCAAAATAGTATGAAATAATAAATATTATGTTGCTGAATTCATCATTTTCGCTCAAGTGGTGTGATCCGATTTATAAAATACAATATCTGTCTGTTCATTTAAAATAAATTGATTTATGCTCGAATTGATAAGCTACAAGTGGCATTCACCTTTCCTCGGACGAAAATAATTTCAGAGATAAAGGCCTTTGACATGCAACATGGCGCCGATACAATAAATATATTATCAAAATGTTATCTCCGACACTTGCTACTATATTATATTATATTAACTGTTACAATAGGTAAGGATTTAGTTTGAAACCAGATCAAGATTTGGGGTTAACGAGTTTTTTCTGATCTACCTAAAACACTGAACTAGTGTCATTTACTACTACAATATTTTTTTTCTATTTTTGTATAAAATAGCGTATGAAAGACTTTACTATTAGGTCTACCTACGCGACGGTCAATCTAAAGGTTTACCATATCAAGTTCATAAGGTAAATGACAACGTGATTTCCTCAACAAAATTCAGCCGCCCGTGAATTCCGCCGATCCCGCACTGTTTACATGCACACTCTCCTCAAATAAATATTAATGAGTTTCTCGCCTTTCCCTAACCATATCTCCGGAGACAAATCAAATCAAATCAAATCAAATAAACTTTATTCAAAATTGGTACACTGTACACTTTTTGAACGTCAATTTAGGTACAGGCAATGGTGATAATTATTTACGGAAACTTAAAACTAAAACTACGAGGGTTCCAAACGCGCCCTGGTCTGAGAAGAGCCCACAACAAACTCAGCCGGGTTTATTTTTTTTTATTATCACCATCTTACAATATGGTATAATAGCCATAAAAATGATTTGAACTGTTGGCTTTTAGAGCAATCTATGTCCATGGATTTTTGTCATTAAAAAAATCTTTTAAGCTATAGTAAGACTTTTCAATTAATTTGCGTTTAATAAAACCTTTGAACTTATTGAGAGACATATCCAAAATGTTCTCTGGCAACATATAATATAAAAAAGTACAGAATTACCAACAAATGATTTTCCAACTTTTCGCAGCCTAGTAGTGGGCAACACAAGTTTATCTTTATTTCTAAGATTAATGTTATGACAGTCACTTTTTTTCTTAAATTTATCGATATTTTTGTGTACATATATTCGTTTCTAAGATTTATATCGGGTTCAAATCGCGGTGAAAAACTGCATACGCTGCTTAGTTTCCTTGTCCACTCGCTGACGAGGGTTTTCGATGATATATGAAGAGATAACATAAACAAGCATAGTTATGCTTGTCTATGTTATGTGATTACGTCCTATATAAAAAATATGTGCATCTCAATGAAGACAATGTGGCTAATTCTGTTCTACACATTAATCTCTAAACTAAACTAAATTGACAGGTTTAAAAATAGTGCTATCCTTTTCCGCCAGTATCACTGTGAAAGAGATAAGAATGTATTTAGCCCTGTCATTTTAGTTTAGGTTTAGAGATTTTGTACAACAGAATTAGCCACAATGTAGTACAGTTAAAAAAAATGGTTGTCTGTAAAGTCGGTTTACGGATGATAATTTTACATGATAACGTCATAAGAAAACAAAGAAAGATAAATGCGTCACAAGCCGAACGCTTAGGGCGATCGTGCCTTCTCTATCGCTTGTTCCGCGCTCTCGCTTGCACGCGGTACGTGACAATGAGTCATGCTTTTTCGTGCGTGTAGCCGGCGTTCATCGATTTATAAGACGTTATCACGTCAAAAAGAGATTAAAAAATTAAGAATATTACAGAAACCATTTATTTTTTTGTTTAGATTTATGTCATCCATTTACTGCTTAAGTTAATAGTTTTAGTTCATTTTTAGCCACAGCGCGTTGTTGTACACGGTAGTTACTTGAACTGGTAACCTATTCGTAAAGATCAGTCGCTATCTAACTATAGCAATAATATATGACTCTACTGTATCGGTTTATCAATTTATTCATTAAATTAAATAATAACAATAAATCTAAATATCAATACAATTTGTATCTTTAGAAAAAAAGACTACCATTTGTATCTAGGTCAATTTTACAAATTACTTTAATAACAGTATCTATACCTACTTAAATCTTACCTATCGAATATTGATGTCAGCAAAAAACAGTCTCAGAACAATACCGTGCAATTCAATTAAATTCTACGAGTAGACGATACAAGAGTTCATGCAACTTGAAAGCGAATGAAACTTGAAATGAAAACTTCATTTATAATGAAAATATTATGTACATTCTGCAGTCGTATAATAATTTTAGTTACGGATTTTACCTAAGATCATTGGATGGTTCATTTTTCATGCATCATCGATGATGCACCATATACGCTAACTAGCATGACTGTTGTTCATCATTCATCGTCTTTCATCAAAATTAAAGCACTCTACTATGCTAATATAAGGGTACTGGATTCGCATCGCGAAATTACAATGGTAGTAGATAAGAGTTTAAAGTTTTGAATTTAGAAAACCGAATTAGAGACGGCTGAAAACTACCGAGAAGACAAATATCTAACATCGAAATCCCAAAGGTAGTATCGGATGTAATCGACTACCTAGGTGTACCTAGTACCTAGGTAGTCGATTACATCCGATACTACCTAGGTACATTTGACTCGAATAAAAAGAATTTCTGAAATTGGTGTTGGACGTAGTTTCTTTATCCGCAACAGTTCTTCGTATGTATTAGTTAAGAGCCCGCTCTATGGCAGCGACAAATCGTTGATGAGTGGAGTCTAAAACAGAGATTTCTGCATTTAGAGAGCGAGACGTCTTCAGTAAAGAAGAGTACTAAAAATATATAAATAAATTAATAATTAAATTAATTAAATAAATAAATTTTGCTTGAGATATCATGATTTTTAGTGAAAAACGGCAAAGTCAAAAGATGCAAATCTAGGTTTGGAATTTCGCCTATTTTAGCAAATATTTGGCAATTTTTTACATGAACTAAAGGCATTTGTAATTATTATGAAGTAACCTATGAAAAGATTTTGGTCGTTTTTCAATTTTCTAGTTTCTTATATAGTTTATTTACGCACGAAGTTGCCCCAAAATTTGCCCAAAAATAGTGATTTTTCATAACTTTCAAAATAAATATAATTTTACTAATATTTTTATTTTATGGCATAGATCATGGAGATATAAATTGATATCTGGCTTAACTTTAGACCTATTGCGACAAATATTAGAATAATAGGCGTAATACGTTTGTATGGAGAAGCGCGTGAAGAGAGCGGCCTTAATAGAAAACATTTAAGTTTAAAAAGATCCTACTTATAAAAAATAGAATATATAATGAAAACTGGGAAGATTTTTATTCAAATAAGAGGTAAATGCATCAAAGCACGTGCACTCTAATTAAATCCGTAATTTAAATAAATTCACGCGTAAAACATGAATACCTAAGTGGATACACAACATCCATTTATAAATTTTAAACATAGAATTAAATTATAATTTTATTTATATCAAAATTATATTCATAGATTTTCAAAGATCAACAACAATATTTAAATGACTAATTGCATTTTAAACCGACTTCCAAAAAGGAGGTTCTCAATTTGGCGCGTATTTTTTTTTATAGTTAAATACGAAGCCGTATTCCTTTGTCTGTACTTTTTCACTTTCATTATGCGTAAGACAGTGCCGCGTACATAGAAAGGGGCTTCCGATTGGAAACAAGCAAAAGTACTTACAAGCAAGTACAAGCTTACTTCAATGAATTACTATATAGTCCATCATCTTTAATCATAATCTGTTATTCTATAGATTTATTCCTTGGCTATGTTGTTATTGTCACAAAAGACCACACAATTTTTTTTCAAAATATATAACATCGCTAACTTATCGACAGTTTACAGAAAGATTGAATGTAGAAAACGGACTTAAATAATGCATAACATCGTCTATAGCTTCTTTTGGTTCTACTAGTTCTACTAACAACTCTACTTGTGATGTTTATTATAGCCTGATCAAATTAGAAAATTTTGACCAGTGAATTGTTTTTTTTTTTTTCTCTTTTGTGCAGAGACCTGTGCATTAAAGAATAGGTCATGAGTTTAATTTTAATTCGGGAATGATCTTTTTAACCTCGAGAGAGATTATATCGAAAATGTACTCTTTTTACAATAAAAACAAAATTACAAGACTTTGCACTCATGAGGGTACGACATGTGCCAGACACTTGTCCTTTATTAGGCAGGGTTTTTCCCGTTTTAGAAGATAATAAAATTGTAGAGATACTGCCAGCTCACGCAATGAACGCACTTCAGCTCTGAGAGTAGCTACTTGATATTAGATACCTACTATATAGTAAAGGCAGGATTTTCCTTTATAAATATATAGGACATGTTTATAAACATGAGAAAGTATATTTAGAAGAATATACGCCCTCCAAGTGATCAGTTGTTATAAGCGTGGTGTCCAAGAAACTGGCCCTATTACCTTTCTGGTTTGCTAATCCTAGACATTAGGCTAAATAGGCCTCAGCTCAGCTTAGATCAGGATCAATTGACGGGACACTTCATGCCCGATGGCCATTGCCACCAAAGTATCAAACACCAGTGAAAAGTCTCAAAAGCAGCTTGGAAACTATGGGACGTGGCAAACAAAGAGAAAAACCATCCCTTATTCAGATGTATTTAGTCTCACTGTTGAGCTTACTAAGACTAGTTAAAAATATGATTTTCACCCCCAATATCAAGACTAGAGTTTACAATTTTTACTACAAAGTTCGAATTTAAAAATAGGAGGTATGAATTGAAGTCATAGACTTAACCATTCAATCGGCTAAAAGCCGCCCGAATATCGTAACCAATGCTCAGATAATTGCACCATAACGTTTATTAGACAATGTTTTCACACCTAGTGTTACAGCCAGTTGGGGTTAGGGCGTGAGTCATGAAACACGGTCGTATTTTTTGTGGAAAACTGACGCGATTATTCAACATTCGATTAGTACTTATTTACTTATTTCATGGCTTCGTTACTTTGAAAAGAAGAATAGGTCTACAGAAGTCACCATTTTCATCTCTTTGAACGGGTCGCCTCTTGGATCTTTAGTCTAATCTAAAGGCAATAATGCCTTCTACAATCCGAAGCTGACGTAATAGCACGACCTTCACACACACGACGAAAATAATTGCCTGACTATATACTATTTGTAACAAATTGCCGTAACTAACTACTTAAACATGGGGAGTATCAAAGTTACACGAGAATGCACTATTAATAAAATTGATAATGATAGTGACAAAAAATGCGAATTCTTAACACCAGACTAACAACTACGTAACAACAAGTTGGCACTACAACACGAAATGCAACTTAATAACATATTATAGAGTGTAATATTATTTATACTTACTTAAATATTCTTTTGTAATCAGCTTGGAATATAATATGGACATACCTGAAACAAATCAAACAAAATCAATATTATTATAAAGTTTTTTAAATAATAAGTTATAAATAATATTACAACACAACAGAATAAACTTCATGAATTTAATGTAAGTTTTGTAAACGCAGTATGAAACAACGCAAAGCCCAATTTTAAGGTTGACTGAGGGATTACTCATCTAATCTAGAGCTAAGATGGTCTTAGCTATAAAAGTAAAACGGCCATAGTATGGATTTTGCACTGTTAATAAATGGTGGACTAATGGATTATAATGGATACCTATTTACAATGGATAAATTTCTTGATGCAAAACGCGCATGCAGCAATCGGCTTTGAATCCAGCTGCCCACCAAAGAAAGAATAATCATGTGTAACATTGATAAATATATGTAACATTTTATTTTTTAAAAGAGCATCTGCTGAGACGCTTCGTGGCATTGCTTTGTGGTAGAGTTATATTCATCAGCAAAGCATCTGTAAAGTAGGCTTAAATTATGTAGAAAAAATATTTTGAGAACGAGGCAACAAGGGTCGGAACAACTTTTCGGAAAGGAAAAGGAAAGGTTGTCGAATCGCATCGCTCGAGCCAACAGCTCGCTTACCTCTCGTCCGTAGTCTCCTAGGTAAACGAAAACGCGACGCGACGCGATAATATGACTCCATAGAAAACAACAATCTACGCGACTACATAGGTCACGTGAAATCTCAGCTACTGTTTGATATGTTGCGTTCTCGCGTTTGTCGCTGACGTAGGACAACGGGTTAGTTAGTGTGGACAAACACTTTGGGGTTTAATGACTCTACGGTCGAATCATAAATAATGAAAGAGTGGCAAATGTTTATAGTTAACTTTGAAGTAGGCATTAAATGTCAAGTCACCATAACAATATCTCAATGGGTTCCCATCATAAATAAACTAAACACTTACACGAGCACCATAATCTCACACAGACCTGATTTCAACACGCCGTAAACTTAACATAAATAATATGGGACAATGTTGCGAAAGCGGTGCGCTATGTAACATATTGTAACATGTGCACATGTTACATGTTTTGATAGATGCATTTGTTTAGATAAAATGCATGAAAACTTGCATACTAGACGCAGTGTGTGGGAAATTTATAAAGTAAATAAATTTAATTCTAAACAAAGTCGCAACCCGCGTTTGTCTCAAAGCTTCTAAACTTCTTAGTGGATTTCAATTCGGATTTCATTATAATTATAACATTTTACGTGAAAGGTACTTACTAGCTAAAACATATTATCACATCTATACTAATAAATAAAATTGAAGTGTCTGTCTGTAATTTCGAAATAACTACCTCATATTAAGCTCATATGGTTATTTGAACGATACCATAACCGAATCACACGTTTTTAAAATTTTTGTCTGTCTGTCTGTCTGTCTGTCTGTCTGTCTGTCTGTTTGAACGGGCTAATCTTCGGAATGGCTGAACCGATTTTGACGGGACTTTCATATACAAGTAGAGAATTAACCAGGGAGTAACATAGGCTACTTTTTCAACCGACTTTCAAAAAAGGAGGAGTTGTGTTTTTCTACCTATGTACACCGATATATCCGAGATTTCTGAACCGATTTGCGTAATTTTTTTTTTTAATTGATAGAGGAACATTGTGACACTATCCTACAAAAAATTTGGATTCCAACTCCTCAATCCTGATGCTGTAGGGGATCTGATCCCCAAAACTAATGGGATTTAGGAACTGTCGGTTATTTAAATTGATATTGGGGGTACCAATTAAAGAGTTTATCGTTGAATGAACTTGAGTAGGCATATCCAACTCCTCAAACCTGATGCTGTAAGGAATTGCATTCTGAAACCGTAAGGATCCCACGGAATTTTTCCGTTTTTGGGACGGGTTATTACAGATAGGCTACTTTTTGTTCTGGGAAATCTAAAGATCCCACGGGATTTTTAAAAACCTAAATCCACACGGGCGAAGCCGTGGGCATCATCTAGTATTAAATAGAATAGATAAGCCAACCCATTCAAAGCCGGCGCGAATCGGCTATTCTACTTTAAATTTAAAATACGAGCTTTTAGTCGAACTTTTATAATAATTTCTTGCTGAACTAAACAGCAATCTCAGGCTACAGTTGTTCAGTATTTATGTCTCATCTAATAATAATATCAAAAATCAGCCAAGTGCGAGTCGGGCCTCGCTCTTTCAGGGTTCCGTACATAATTATGAACAATATAATATTTTGGGTCTAAGAAATATTTAATTTCCGAGCTAGACATCGCAACAAACCGTGAAAGAAAAACCCAAAAAAATGTTCGTTTATTTTGGTCACAGCTTATAAACTATTTAATAAATCGTTGTTTTCAGTATTTGTTGTTTAAATAGAGCATATAGTACATAATATACTGAAATATCATATTCCCAACTAGTTTAGTTTTTGAGATAGCCCCCGTCACAAAAATGGTCTAAAACTGACAATTTTGATGGCCTCCCATTCCCTTATTTTTTGAGATAAAAATTAAAAAAATATATATTTGTACTCTACTTAATGAGCTCTAAACAATGATACCCCACAAGCTAGGGTAAAGAAAAATTTTTTTTTCCGGCTCCTTTTTCATGTATGGGAGCCCCCCCGAAAAATAATTTAATTCAATTTCTAATTCAATATTTGATTTTGGGTTAACGTTTTACACTAAATACCAAAATTTCAGGTTTGTAACTCATTTCGTCTGCGAGCTAGAGACCTGTGACCGGCGGACAGACGGACAGACAGACAGACAGACAGACAGACAGACAGACAGACAGCCGAGTGACATTAATAGGGCTCCGTTTTTTACCCTTCGGGTACGGAACCCTAAAAATCAAGACTCTTCATGCTTTGTAGATTATGATAACGGGCTATAAGCATGAGAGTTATTATAGACAGGTATATTTAGCCCGACATGATTATCTTTTAAAACAAATGAAGACTATAAAATGCAAAAGATTTTTAATCTATGTATATGCACGATTGCTTTCAAACAAAGCTATTAATGCTTTCAAGGCGCTGTTTCAAGGCAATAAAATATAGATCTCTTGGTGCTATAAAAATAGAATTATATAGAATTCTATTATATATAATTCTATTTTTAGAATTATATATAATAGATTTTCTCTAAATATATCTTCTAATTTATAAATATATCTTATAAATTAGAATTCTTATAAATATATCTTCTAATTCACATTAAAAGATATATTTATAAAAAAATATATGTATATATAAGACGGTGGCTTGTAAAGAAATGTGTCTTTGAAATATTCAATGTTGGTGTGTCTATAGGAAGATAAGTCATCAAACATTTTTGTTGCTATAAGCTTTCCACGGAAATTCCTTGGTGCATGAAAAAGAAAAGAAAATGTCTTCTCCGTCATGTTTCTTATACGCGTCAGTCGTCACACGCCCCTCTTTTATTAACATTAGCTGACTAAGCAACTCCCAATATTTGTAGTAGGTACAGGGGGGTTATTCTGTAACTTAGTTAGCAACTGAAAATAGTTGCCAACTAATTAGTTAGATATACATTGCTGCTTTACTGTGTAAAATTATGAAAACATTTTATATTTCCCACAGTAAAGCAGAAATGTATATCAAACTAATTCGTTGGCAACTATTTTCAGTTGCTAACTAAGTTACAGAATAACCCAGCAGGAAGGAGCTGAAAGTTACTTTTATCAATTTTGTATTCTCAAGCCTCGAATAGAGAATTGGTAGTAAAACAGAATCGCACGACAAGGGATATTTTAGAGACAATTTTAGTATCAGATATCCAAAGCCTTTTTAGGCTTTATACGTAGTACGTATATTTTGTTCGCGTAGTATACATTTTTACAGAATAGGCACAGGCGTAGAAAAAAGTGCTCTGACGCCTCTATACATATTAGGTGTTGAGTAAAATGTTCTAAACAAGTATAAATTAAAAATTTAAAAAACCCTCGACATTCGGCCATCTTGGATTTGCATAGTGCTATTCTACTAGTCAAGCCCTTTCATTTGATACCCATATTAAGGCAGTTGTGAAAAAATATGTAATCCACCATTTTGTAGCGGCGACCATCTTGGATCGATTTTCATGAAACATAGATAAATTTTTAATTTATAAGTACTTGTATAAACTATTGGTCACCTATCTAAAGAGTTCAAATGTTTTAGACAAAGTCGTCGGCGTCGTGTAGTATGCAAACAAAAGCAACATTCTCACGCTATTTACAAGCAAGATTAACGTCAGAATTCTTTAATGAGTTTTGCTTTGCATGACTAAGATGGGAGAAACCGAGAAAAAGCCATTAGATTTCACATTGGAAAGCGTTTGTATAAGCTACAGTGGTTACAGAAGAAAAACATTAGTGAATTATTGTTTACGCTTCACCGTAGGGTTAGCAATACTGGGAAATAGTTGCACTTCAATCACAGAATACTACAGAAAAAAACAATATCGATCACGTACTCAATTAGTTGTTATAGGGTTACCAACCATAGGCTTATTGTTTAAATTACTAAATATCAAAAGCGATTGATCGCGCTAGTTTCGTGAGCTGTCATCTCATACGAAACTGTCACGTCAACAAGCGATCGGCGTTGTCAACGTGACAGTTTTACATGGAATAATAACTTGTGAGTCGTGACTCATGACTATATTATTAAAACTCCCCTGTTTTCCCAGAAAATCCAGAGTTTATGATGTGTAATTTAGCTTGTAGTTTAATCTAAACTACAGTTCCACAGGGATGCCTTTATAATTAATATCTAAGTGGAAAAATATGTTTGTCGTCAAGGCGACTGGGAGCGCGTCGGCGTTTTGGACACAGCTTCTCATCCCGCTTATAATGATAAGGCGAACAGTGAGCGGCTGTTTGCTTCCAGTAAGCCTTCCTATAGTTTTTAACCCCCGACGCAAAAACGACGGGGTGTTATAAGTTTGACGTGTCTGTGTGTGTGTGTGTGTGTGTGTGTGTGTGTGTGTGTGTGTGTGTGTGTGTGTGTGTGTGTGTGTGTGTGTGTGTGTCTGTCTGTTCCCCTGTAGCGCTCAAACGGGTGAACCGATTTGAATGCAGTTTTTTTTTTTGTTCGAAAGGTGAATTAGTCAAGTGTGTAGTTAGCTATGTTTGATGAAAATCAATCCAAGATGGCCGCCGCTACAAAATGACGAATTACATATTTTTTCACAACTCCCTTAATATAGGTATCAAATGAAAGGGCTTGCCTAGTAGAATAGCACTATGCAAATTCAAGATGGCCGCCGCCACAAAATGGCGAATGTCGGGGGTTTTTTAAATTTTTAATTTATACTTGTTAAATGGAGTGTGCAAACAGCGATAGATAATGTTCGCTGTTTGCGGCGTTTCGCTTGTCAACTTATTCAGTGAGTTCAGTGAGCGGCTGATTCGCCTCGAAATGCCTCCAAAACTATGAGAGATTCAGAGCTATGTGTCGCGACCGATACGCCGCTCACCGTCAGTCAGCGGACACGGCCTAACAATACGCTCGTCTCGGTTTCGCTCACAAGTTGGGAGACGAATGTGTGAATGTGAACAGAGTGCTTAGTCTCAGTTTGGAGCGCTCCAAAACTTTGTAGTATACTATTGATCGAGTTCAGAGTAAAATGGAGCAAAAATGGCTTATATTAAGGTTTAAGTTCGCCAATACATTCAGCATTAGGAAACAGCCAGCGCCCCAAGCAGAAATGTTGTAAAATAAATATTCGAACTATGGAATTACGACTTTAAAAAAAGAGTTTTTGGGTTCATTTTGCTCTGAAGTTATATATTTGTGATTCGATCAATAGTATACTAAAAGTTTTGGAGCGCTCTAAATTGAGACTAAGCACTCAGACATCGCACGTCTCGTTTCGCCACTCACGCGAATGTGTAAATAAACAGTCTGTTGACGGATAAAAATCTGCGGTAGCTCCGAATATTATACTAGCGTTAGTTACATTGTTTAAACGTTATTTGAATTAAGGTAATTGGCATGCGATAAAATTTTACTGCCACTCTTGCGTAACATAGTTAACGAGATTTGATGTAATGGAACACTATCGTGTATGGAAAATCGGTTTTATGAAGTTAAAACCGTTTCGAATTGCCTATTCACTAATAAACATCGTGGTAGTTATGGATTACTAATTGACTGCCAGATTTGACGTAACAAAACCACCTTTAGCCACAAGCTGCTAACTGCTGCTACTTTAAAGAGTCACAAAGGTGACTGATAGTTGTAGCGACAACACGCTACTAGCCGTCGCTATTGCCCATATAAAACTGACTGCTGCTGCATGTACTATATAGAGTTGCCGCGCATGGTTGGTTGGCAACACGCTGCTAGCTATTGCCACTGCCCATATACAACTGACTGCTGCTGCATGTTCTAAGTATATAGAGAGTTGCCGCGCATGGTTGGTTGGCAACACGGTGCTAGCTATCGCCATTGCCCTTATAAAACTGACTGCTGCTGCATGTACTATATAGAGTTGCCGCGCATGGTTGGTTGGCAACACGCTGCTAGCTATTGCCACTGCCCATATACAACTGACTGCTGCTGCATTATATATAGAGTCGCCGCGTATGGTAGCTGGCCTGACCACCATAAAACTCTGACGCTATTCCCCCGCTCTCTCACCGCACCTACTGATTGGTGTAAGTGACAGCATCACCCATTTTGTCGCCATTATTACCAACTTTGAACAGTCCTTAATTAAAGCCAAATTATTTACATGTAAACAAACGTCTATATTTGTCGAGGCAATTTCAGAAGTAATCCATGACTATTTTCAGAGAGCGATCCACAAAACGGAACGATCGAAATGTCTAAACTTCTAATACCCTTGAACGTTGTGATAAGCACAAAGGGCCCTAAGTCCTTTTGCTTTGTTTAAACTTTGAATGTACTGTTCGAAACGGTACAAACTTCTGGTCATTAATTTCGAATTTAGGGACGGTAGAAGAAATCTCTTTACTTGAATCGCTTAGAAGTTACTTCTCAAAAAGTTTATACTTACTTTCGAATTTTATAGCCTTTCATAGTACTTACATTATTTTCACGGAAGCGTCTTCCTAAGTATTATAATAATTTAACATGTTATTAAATTCCACGGTTCTCATAATTACGAACCATGAAATGGAATATGGCAGATATATTTTTGTTGAACAAGGTTTCTTTCTTTGTTTACAGGTACTGTGGAATTGAGTGGCCCTTTTTATTATTAGGAATTTTACTTATTGTGAATTACAACATACTGTTATTCACAAGATCCCGAGGTACCGGTTTTCAGCATCACTATGAAAATTTCACGAAGGAGTTCATGTATTTACATTCAGTCATTTCCGTGTCTTTAGCCCACCCGTGCGATGCCAATTCAGCTACATTTCAAATTAAACGATATAAACATTGTGAATAACTTACTACTCTATTCAAACATATCAGTCCGTGATGCCTGAATAGTTTATATTTCAATTGAAAAGCCTGAATAGCTAATGTTTATAAAAAGCACACGTGGTGATTCGATTCAAAAGTCCAGTTGGTCGATACTAATAGGTACCTACTTGTTATGACTTGGTTACACAACGAGAGCTGCTGGCATGACACTAGACATAACAGCTACTGCCTGATCTTTAACTATCATCAGTATCACGAATTGCTTCAACCGATCAGACGATGCTGAGTAGATAGTTGCATCGACATAGGCGAGTAGTACTAGGTACTTGAGGATGCAATCAAACTCACTCAATTTAGTCACAAGGTACAAAAAATAAAATTGCCCCGGAGTAGGCTCGGGAGTTTGATTTTGTAAGTTTTTTGATATTTATTAAGTTCAATATCCGGTCACCTTTTTTTCTCACACAAAACCTGATCTCTCAGCCTGACCACTTGTGTATGGATGTCAAGAAAATGCGTAAAATGCGCAAGTCACTTTAAAACTTTTTATTTTAAATCCAGTTACTCTAGGAACAATCATACTATGGAAGCGACATATTTTAGACGAAATCAAAGCATCTCTTGACTCATTCACTCGTACCGATTTTAAGCATAAGAAAAAAAGAGAAGTTTGCTACTATCACTTGTTCTACTTTAAACAAAAATAACCACTTTTTCCTATAGTGGGAGATCCCGTCTTAGAAATTTATACCCTCATCTGTTATTTAATTCTGATAGAGATTATATTATGCTAGATATTTCATAGATTGATACATTGCACTTTGGTTGCCTGGCTAAATTTGGTGCCTATGATGTTAAACACAAAAAAATTTAATCAATTTTTTTCGATCTGCTTCCCTCATCTGTTATTTAAACGAATTATATGTCAAATGAAAGATTATTTTATTCCCAATCGAACCGTATTTGGTTGCAATCCAAATAATATCAAATAATATAATTATAATAAAAAATAATTTCAATCCATTCAGTAGTTTTTGCGTAATACATGCACAAACATACAGACAAACAGACAAAATTTTCAAAAACAGGTTTTTTACGTTTTATTACTTATCCCTTACGTCTCTCACTTATTTTTTTGCAAATATCTTTAATGGACAGGCACAGCAAGTCTATGGTTTTAATCTATGTATAGACTAAGCACCTACCGAGTGCACGCCTGCCTCACTGCATCTTTGTCTGTCAAATGGAATTGCGCGCGCAACACTTTTCTGTCACTTTCAACACTCGCACAGAAAATTTTATATCTTAAAATCCAGACAACCATGATTTAGCACCACTTTTGACCAGGCAACCAAATACGGTTCGATTGGGAATAAAATAATCTTTCATTTGACATAATATAATTCGTTTAAATAACAGATGAGGGAAGCAGATCGAAAAAAATTGATTAATTTTTTTTGTGTTTAACATCATAGGCACCAAATTTAGCCAGGCAACCAAAGTGCAATGTATCAATCTATGAATTATCTAGCATATAATCTCTATCAGAATTAAATAACGTATGAGGGTATAAATTTCTAAGACGGGATCTCAGACCACTAAAGTTTGACGTAGTTTAGCAGAAAGGACCCAATCCACAAAATGGTAAAAATGAGTTATACAGGGTATAAGGAGACCGCTTCCGAAAACTTGTCGCTATTATTAGACTACCTAAACACAATCCAGAATAACCGCAATAACCTTATAGCGTAGGTATCACGCGCAACAACGTGACTGCGCGAGGTCAAGGTAACGCAAAATTCGCTGTCCTCCAGCGTCAGCTGATTTTATTTGGATTATTTTTAACTTTAAAAAAATACAGGCAATATTTTTTTTATTCCCCAAAAATGGAATTGCACAAAAAAATGCATTTTTTGTAAAAACGACTTTTTTCACATTTTTTTTTATAATATCTTATCAGTAACCTTTGGACACGTCTCCCAACGTGAGAATGACTCCATAGAGCGACTTGTCGTACAGGGCAAAGTAGAGGGCACCAGAGGGCGAGGAAGGTCGCCTATTCGATGGACCGACCAAATCAAATCAGCTGTGGGCGGTCATTCGATCTCGACTCCAAGTTACGGCTAGTCACCTAGGGTCTAGGCGACTGGTTCCGCCGCTGGAGGATAGTGGTCAACGGTGAAAAAACGGAACTGTGCTTTTTACAGGAAAGCGTGGTAGCAAGTACTCCGGCAAACGTGCCGAAATAATTTCTATACGGCGTTCTTTTCCCCTGGCAAGACAAAGCCAAATATCTAGGTGTGAACTTAGACGATAAGATGAACTTTGCCGCTCAAAGACGTCTTTTGACGTCAAAGACAAAGCCCCAAAAGGCAGCATTTGTGCTCAAGTTGTGCATTGTGATCGACCAAATAACCTGTATTCGCTCAATAATGTCCTACACATGCATAGTATTTGCACATATCCCTCCCTTCTCGATTAAAGCAGACTAGGTAGTTTTGCAAACACTGCAGAATAAGTTTCTGCACACGGCAATGGGTGCCCCGTGGTTTGTGCGCAATATTGATCTCCAAGATCTCGATCTCCCTGTTCTAGCCCAACACTTTAAGCAGTTTTCAAAGAATTACCTTGAGAAAGCTGCCCGCCATACTTTGACGTGAATCCCTTCCTCTGTTACGGGGACGTATGGATTAGTCTATTGCAAAACTAGCATTCCAACGTCACGTAAGCCGAGTTTCAAGACTCACAGGAGACGCCCTTAAGACGATGTTCTCCTCGATTTTTTTCGAGCCCTTGGGCTCTAGCTCCGCTGGCAGTTTCTGCGCTCGCTTCCCCCTAAGGGCCTAAACATTCCGAAATAAATCATTTTTATTTAAAAATATCAATTTGTTTAGAAAGTTTTGTTTTTAGTTCCTTTCTGAGCATTAAGAAAAATACCCCGTAGTGTTAAAACCAATTTAGCAGAAACGACTCAAACCCAAATTTTCCCCGATAACCGTAAGATACGTCAGTCTTTGAAGTACAATAAAAATATTAGTATTTTTGCCCATATTTGACAATATTTTCAACTATTCCAAAGATAATATCATTGCAGCAATTACCATCCAAACTTCAAACCTCGATTACTCAGAATAACTTTTTATGGGTTGGGTCATTTCTACTAAGCTACGTCCAGTTGACTGTCAATTTCTCGTAGGGTAAACGGCAAGTATTAACGAACCCCTTAAGATAATTTTAAAATCGATATCAATTATTAACAGTAGTATATTACTAAGTAAATTACAAAATAGCACTAGCTTTCACATTTTTATTTGTTGTTTATGTTATTTTATGTTACTTACATATTCTATAGTTTATTTGCACTACCTTACATGCTTTTAAATATAAGATTACCGTATAATAAATATCCATATGCCTATTTTTAGGTACTAACTATAACATGTACTAATTAAAAAGCGGTGATAGCCATCATTTGCTGTAACAGTGAAGAAAAACCTGCATGCCTGAGACTCTACATAATGTTCTCAAAGGCTACCAATCCACACTTGGTCAGCATGGTGTACTACGGCATAAACCTTTCTCATTCTGAGACGAGACTCGTGCCCTGTAGTGGGCCCTTAAGGCGTTGATAATGATGATGATGAATTATAACGTGTCTGAGAAGTAGTCTTTAATAGAATCATATCGCGTTTGAGCATTAGTGAAACTTAACCGCGTGTTATTCTCTCATAATACACCTATTCGACTTTTACAGCGAAGCTGCATAAACCGTGACTAATTAAAAAAGGGATTGTCAGATAAAAAATTTCGCACAACAAACTTAAAAAATTACAAAAACGTAATTTGACTTAGTTGTGTGGATGCTCTATAAGTCGGCAGTTTAACGTCTGTGTCACGTTTAAAAATTCGTAGACATGTCAAACGAAGTAATTTCAGTACAATATTTTTTCTTCTAATACTTGATTCTTTTGACTTTTTGAGTCAACTAATAGTATTTGCTTTTTGTATAAAGAAGTAATTTTTAATTTATTTAAAAAATAAGTACTAATTTGCCTAAGCTCGGCACCTTTGTGCCTTTTTCCAGCATTTGTGTCCTTAAAGTCGGCCCTCACGTGTCTGAAAGAAAATCATATTTTACCCGCGACTTCGTCCGCGTAAATTAATGTTTTTCTTAATATTTATAGGAACTCTTTTCTCGTTTTCATTTTATTTTATTTTCCCGCCAAATAAATACCCTTCTCCAAAATTAATAGAACTTTTGAAGAAATGGATAGAATTTTTTTCAACAATCAGACAATTTTTTGTATAGACAACATCCAATCATTTTGTAACATCAACCAACAACATCCAATTTTGTATAAACAATCCAATATTGGACAATATTTATCCAATAGGATAAACAGGATACCTCACAATAGGATACCTTAGAAATAACCCAAATTCTAAAAGGTGGCACCCCCTGCCGACCCCAGGTACCTCATATTACTGGTTTTCCTTAGTCCACCACCCTTGTTTTTCTTTAAATACGTAAAATAATCGTGTTATACTACTATTACAAGACATCAAATATTATGACAAATTAAATTGCAACAACAAGTCTTAAATATTATTCATACGTAATTTATATTTTGTCAAACGACGCTCGGAAAGCAGAAATTTTATAAGAAATTAAGCGATTTACGCACTTGCACTCGTTCTAAGCGATAATTGAGGGATAGGGATGCAAAAAAATGCTGCCTTATTTTAAAACTATTTTCCCATTAGAGCAAGCTATATGTACACATAAAATACTCAGTGTGCCTAAGCGGCACCAAAATGTTAATATTTACAAACATAGAACTGAGTGCCGACTTTTGCTGGGCGGCTTTAGGAGCATCCACCCTATCACCAGACGGTTAGCAAAATACAAATTTCTTATCAATCTGTCTTTCAAGATGACACTGAAATTATATTGCGATCTTTTTTTGGACAGTGCATATTGTCGTAAGCAAAAACGAAAGATATAATAACTATTTCTTCGTTTTAAATACGCGGGGTCTAGGAAGAAGAAGAAGACTGATACTTTGTCTTAGCAGTTACTGACGACAATCACAGTTGTCAGCGAACGCTGTCACTGGGTCATGAAGTTTACACATACGTTCTGTTCTATCCAGCGCTAGACTGGCAGGAAAAAGTGTAGACACAAATCCACAACCACGCTAGCGACGCTGTCGACGGTCACTGGATTAATATAAACCGTAAAAAAAGAATATTTAAGTTCAAAAGTTTATTACCTATCCAATAATAATTATAGCCCATCCTTAGTTTTTGGTCGCTAACTATAGGCCTCTTAAGAAAGCTCAGAGTCACTCAGAGAGCGATGGAGAGAGCTATGTTCGGAGTTTCTCTACGCGATGAAATCAGAAATGAAGAGATCCGTAGAAGAACCAAAGTCACCGACATAGCTCAGCGGGTTGCGAAACTGAAGTGGCAATGGGCGGGGCACATAGTTCGGAGAACCGATGAACGTTGGGGTCCCAAGGTGCTGGAGTGGCGACCTCGCACCGGGAAGCGCAGTGTTGGTAGACCCCCCACTAGGTGGACCGACGACATCAAACGAGTCGCAGAGAGCCGCTGGATACAAGCGGCACAAGACCGTGGCATGTGGAAGTCCCTTCGAGAGACCCTTAGTTTTTAAATTATTTTTGTACTATGTTGTTTTATTCCCGATTTAAAGATAATAATTTACACTTCTTTATAGACTCGCCGCACAGGCGAACTCGCACGGCAGCTAGCACAGTGTACATAACCAAATCATAGTGAGTCCTATTTATTCAGCAAGTACAAATTCTCGCTTGTATTTCGTACCGTTTCTTGCATTGTACACGCGGAGTCGTGACGATGGCTGTGTTTGTTTCTTTGGATTGGCTATACGGACATCTTTACCATGATGTTGGTCGTGGGCTAAATGTGTACATGGATTACGGAATCAGGATCACACGACGTTGTTTACGGAAAAACGGTAATATATTCCACTTGTGGCTGTAATTTTTTTACGGATAAAATAATTAGCAAAGCAAGAAATATAAGTCTGTTTATGTTGCTATTAAATTAAGACGAACTTTAGTGAAAATGTTAATTTATAGCATGGTTTTTCATAGCAGTACACATTATTATAATATTATTATCTCTTGGACTCAAATAATCCACGAGAAAAGAAACATACTTAGGTATGTCATACCAATAAAGTAAAATAATAGTATTTTTTTAAAGTATATTTTGTTGTTAAACATAAAATATATTAATTCCACTTTTTTTTTAATTCAATGGTAATTAGTAAAAGATACGATCTTTTGATTTCAATTGAGCCCCAAGCACGAAAGGTTCACGGCAACCTTTGCAAAGCAAAGCCGGGGCTCAATTCAAAAAGTGCTTTCCTACATATATAGTAAGTGCACACCTACATCCTAAAATAACCTTTAATTACCTACCTTACTTAAATTTCAAGTTTTTACCCAAAAACTCCAGAACAAACGGCTTAACGTGAAAGGCGTCAGTCACGGTCATTTAATGCAAAGAATTAGTTCTGCATTCACAAAAAGCAAAGTTAGGTAGAGTTCTAAATACCGGCTTAATACCGGAAAACGTTTAGAGCACAGTGCACACGTTTAATAAGACAGATATGGAAACGTAACGCCTCGTTTGAGATGCAACCAGGTCATGACACTTCAAAAGTACCTACGCCAGAATACGGGTTCAAATCTCGACTCTTAAACGGTCCATTCAGAGGTCTGAAATAGAACCGGAGCCTTTCAAGATCGCATCTCATTTACAAAACAAAAGACCTTGGTCATTTAGAGATCTAACTTGAAAGAGGTCGCTACATATTTTATAAGTGCTCCATTATTTGAGTAGAATTTTATTGTAACACAAGCGGACACCCGCGACTTCGTTCGCGTGGATATTGGTTTTTAAAAATCCCGTGGGAATCATTTTGTTTTTCCTAAGCTCCTTTGAGGTCATACTTACCTTGCTAAAAACTGTTAAATGTTCACTGGCAGATGTTGAGGTAGACCAAAATGTAAACATCCGCGAGTGAAAGTCCCATCAAAATCGATCCAGCCTTTCAGAGATTAGCCGGTAATATTTAAAGTATCTCCTTTCTAACAAAAATAATGAATGAAATCGGACCACGCGTTAATGAATAACAGAAGTAATAAGTACACATTTTAACTTTCGTCCCCTCTCCCAAGGGAACCTTGCTGAATTTCGGGATAAGTATCCTATATGTTACTCCGAAGTATGAACTTAAATCATACCAAGTTTCATTTCAATCCATTCAGTAGTTTTTGCGTGATATGCGCACAAACATACAGACAAACAGACAAACAGACAAACAGATAAAAATTTCAAAAATAGCTTTTTTACGTTCTATTACATATCCCTAACATCCCCCAGTTATTATTTTGCAAAAGTCTTTAATGTACAGATACGGCAAGTCTACGATTTTATTATATGTACCTACCTATCTATAGATTATGGAATGTGACGTGTCTAATTTTATGAGTTTAATAAACACCTAGGTCCTAGGACCTAGAACACTTTGGACCTAGTCCAATAGGCTGCTGGTTATAAGTGGTAATAGACTAATGGTTATGACTTCGTCCTCACTTTTGAGGGGACCGTGTTTGATCCCCGGTACGCACCTCAACTTTTTGCGTGTCAATTTTTAACCGACTTCAAAAAAGGAGGAGGTTTCTCTATTCGACCGTATATATATATGCTTTTTTATGTGTTCGCGGATAACTTCGTCGTTTATGAACCGATTTTGATAATTCTTCTTTTGTTGGAAAGGAGATATCCCAAGGGTAGTACCGTGATAAGGAAACCAAGATCTGATGATGGAGTCCCAGAGAAATCGAGGGGAACTTTCAAAAATCGTAGTGACGACTAGTGCATTTGTTAATTTTTTTCGTCTACTTACGTTGTACCTATAACTTGTCGATGTAGTTGAAGTCGGTTTTTTTCGTTTGCTACCAAACACAATTATTTATCGCGCGTTCAATATACGCGCGATTGTATCGCGTGTGTAATAAATTAAGTAATTATCCCGAAATACTTCTGTGTATTTCGAGAAGAGGCAACCCTTAGCGTGAATCCCGCCGACCGGGCGACCTCCAGAATCTGCTCGCATGACACACGAAGACCTAAAAGACCATAAACCATAAACGGTGTCATCGGCGGACAATTCATCACGCGCTGTCAATGTTATCGTGTAGTTTTTATCCCATTAGCACCGGTGCGTTAACCTTTTTGCGTTTCTCCAAGCCGCACGCTCACATCATATTATTATTTATTTAAAAGTAAATACATAGGTAGTGGAATTAATCTTTCCTTTTATATGAAAGTTTAGTAAAAGTACGCGTTGCATAACTTTTAAAATCTAAAGTGCTTCTTTTAAATACAAATAAACATTGCGAAATTTTAGCTGGAAACGGTAGCAAGTATGAAGTAATGTGAAAGACGAGCATTGTCAAAAAGAAGTTATAGGATCAGCATTAGCAACAAAATAAAATAAAATCAGCCAAGTGCGAGTCGGGCCTCGCTCTTTCAGGGTTCCGTACATAATTATGAACAATATAAAATTTTGGGTCTAAGAAATATTTAATTTCCGAGCTAGACATCGCAACAAACCGTGAAAGAAAAACCCAAAAAAATGTTCGTTTATTTTGGTCACAGCTTATAAACTATTTAATAAATCGTTGTTTTCAGTATTTGTTGTTTAAATAGAGCATATAGTACATAATATACTGAAATATCATATTCCCAACTAGTTTAGTTTTTGAGGTAGCCCCCGTCACAAAAATGGTCTAAAACTGACAACTTTGATGGCCTCCCATTCCCTTATTTTTTGAGATAAAAATTAAAAAAATATATATTTGTACTCTACTTAATGAGCTCTAAACAATGATACCCCACAAGCTAGGGTAAAGAAAAAATTTTTTTTTCCGGCTCCTTTTTCATGTATGGGAGCCCCCCTGAAAAATAATTTAATTCAATTTCTAATTCAATATTTGATTTTGGGTTAACGTTTTACACTAAATACCAAAATTTCAGGTTTGTAACTCATTTCGTCTGCGAGCTAGAGACCTGTGACCGGCGGACAGACAGACAGACAGACAGACAGACAGACAGCCGAGTGACATTAATAGGGCTCCGTATTTAGCCTTCGGGTACGGAACCCTAAAAATCGTAATATTCTTCGAAGAAAAAAAGCAAAAAGTATCGGAAAAAATATACTTAAGTGCTTATGATAGGTATCTGCTTGCTTATGAAAGTCTACTCTTTTCATTTTATTGTTGAGAGGTTATCTTTTCTGTGGTTTTAGCATAAACTACAAAAGATAAACAAGTATGAATTAAAAATTTAACGAACCCCCGACATTTGCCATTTTGTGGCGGCGGCCATCTTGGATTTGCAATAATGCTATTCTACTAGTCAAGCCATTAATATGGGTTTCATTTGATACCCATATTAAGGGAGTTGTGAAAAAATATGTAATCCGCCATTTTGTAACGGCGGCCATCTTGGACCAATTTTCATCAAACATAGCTAACAACACTCTCGACTAATTCACCTTTCAAACAAAAAAAACCGCATCCAAATCGGTCCACCCGTTTGAGCGCTACAGGGGAACAGACAGACAGACACACATACATACACACACACACACACACACAGACACGTCAAACTTATAACACCCCGTCGTTTTTGCGTTGGGGATTAAAAAAAACAGATCATCACTAACCCAAGTCCCAACCAGGCATTTGGCCCGGGACCTAGTAGGTAACTATACTTGCCAAGTTATTCAAAGAGGTCAAAGATAATATATACGTGTACTTCCTCATGTAAACTCGCCTACAAGCTTCGAGCACAGAGTACTTCGAGGCAGACCGTCACCGCAAAGATAAACTTTATACAGCAATAAGCTTATTACTAAACTAGGGCAGTCGATACGCGTCTATTACATCGTTTAACAACATTATTATCAGCCGTATGTATTTCTATGTTTTAACACGTAATAAAACCTTTACAAATTACCTACTTCATACCCAATAACATGCATTAGAGGAGGTCGTTAATAGTAGGTATAGTAGTAAAGTCAGTGATAGGACAAAAATTATGGTTTTTTTAAATCTTTTAACAGAACATAACAAGGTTGTAGCTAAAGGTACATAACCGTACCTCAAAATGTCAAAACTCGTACCTAATTGATTTCAAATTAGACTGTATGTATGATGAATGAATAATAATAGGCTGATTTTTGGGTGGCCCTTGGGGTGGCCTAGTTGCAACGTTGATGTCAGTAATTGAATGGCTGGTTTGTTATGGAATACATGGAAGGGGTCAAAATCCTCAGTGATGAGGATTACTATGCTTATAGGTATACCTTTTTATAGATACCTATAACTATCAGAAAAGTAGGTTACTCAATACATACGGAGCCACAGGCCACGTCTAATGTAAACAGAGTTGTATGTATGTGCCAAGTCTACGCGTAAACTGCAATCTACCACGTAACATAAACAAAACGGGAGCGACTGGCCCGTATTCTATTAGTGTCACAAAATCCTAACACCGCTTTTATGGGGTAATATTTAACCTACTTTACCGCACGTAAATTGTAAGTTATGTATAATTATATTATACCAAATATTATATTAAACTGTCCCAACAAAATAGCACCATTCATTATTTTGGAGTCGCACTATTGTAACAATTTTCTTAATGATCTGAAATAATAAAGTTGGAAATGCTAAATCAGCTTGTAATAGTATATTTAAAATACCTTGTCCTGGCGCACGATAATGTAACGTCCATGTTCATACGTAGTAACTTATACTTTATTATTCATGCGATAATAATATTAATTTTAACGTATCAAAAATGGCGTAAAAATCGCCAGGGCGTACGGTAGTGTTCCAAGTTCAAGTTCAAGAAAACATAATATTAGCGTGTTGGTAATAATTACTCAATTAAATACTATTATGTAAAGTGTCCAGTAAGACCGGCAAACCATATGAAAGTCGATCAGTAATCAACGTGGCGCAAGTCTGACATGAGACGTCTAATATTGGACGCCGAGATTCCAGAACTAGCAAACTAAGTAGGGGAGAAAGTAGGTAAGTTATTAATAAGAAATCCTTCAGACAAAATTATACCGACGTGTTTCTACTTTCCAAGGTCCTGTTTCACCTACTTCTGATAAGATGTCGTAGCCGTAAGTTTTGTCACTTTCTTACTTTATGTCATGTGAATGGGGGTCCATTGGAACAGCAGCGTGGCGGGTCTAAGCTTTAAATCCCTCTCTCCTATGAAAGAGGAGGCCTGTGCCCAGCAGTGAAACGTTAAAAGGCTGCAGTGGTCAAGTGACAAGAGACAAAACTTGTGAATAAGCTATCCGACACTTATCAGAAGGTGATGAAGCAGGCCCTTAGTAATATAAGTACGTAGAAGTGTAAGTTTTTGACCATAAGTAGGTGTTCAATGAATATTTACTTTAAAAAAGATTTCCAATAATGCATAAAGTCAATGACCCGCTTGACAGGCAAAGAACAAGTGCCATAAAATACTTGACAACGTGCCAAGTCGGCTACTAGACGTTGGTGAAGTGGTAGAGAGCAAGATTGTCCATTGCGAACCGCATTAAAGGCCGATTCGCACATATCAGTGAAGCATCAGTGTCGGCGCAGTTCCTATGAACTGACACTGAAACACTGCGTCGTCACTGATACGGACAGGTGTGAACGCGTTCATAGAGAATGTAATATGAATGTAAAGAATATATCTCACTGTGTCGGAACTATGCCAGCACTGGTGCTTCTCTGATATGTGCGAATCGGCCTTTAGTTGTGCTTGACAAGTACAATGTGGACGTGTAACTTAAGTTAACGAGGTGCTTAGTTTTAGTATTTTATGTGTTAAATGTGCACACCAATATAGAGATGCTGCAGTGCAAGTTTCAAAATAAATTATTACTTATTCGCTTGGTCGTTGGATCAAGAGCCGGATACAGTAGGCGGGTTCTTCTCGAGACGGCGCATATTGCGAGAAGATTTTTCACCCCGTGACATCTGGCACCTTGGATTTATATTTTTATTAAACGCAACGTTTTATATTTTTATTTTGTAAAATACCATAAAAATGAGTTATTTAAATAAATGAGAGAAATAATTATTTTTCTAGGCAAGCTCTATAGTTTCAAAGTAATTCCCAAACGCCTAAAAGATTCAATTATAGATAAAACTAGTAGGGCGCGTGGGTGCGCGGCCCGCAAGCGGACCGCGAGGTTTTGCATTCGGGTATTTTGGTTTGAGGAGCCTCCACTTATCTTTCCCAAATTCCTAATCCTCGATCATTATCACTCTCCATATTTTTTCTTCGAATCATTCTGCTCATCAAATAGATCTTTAGGTATTGATCATCTTTTTCCAAGAAACCACTCTTCCATCTTGTATACTTGGTGAGATAAACACCGACGAAATTTGTATAGCCACCATCTTGAATCCGCCATTTTGGTATTTTTTTTTCGCCGTGCCAACTGGATGAGGTTTTGAGTAATTTTTGTTTGAGCACCTCCCACCTATCTACAATACCCTGCCCGGGCTCCTCAACCATCTTCCAAACCCTCAATCATCATGTCTTCCCATATTTTTCTTTGAGAGTTCTCCAAAGAACCTCATCAAAGCCTTGGATAGTTCACAACTTGTAGTCTCTTCAATATTCGCCATACATTTTCTATGGAAAAATAAATTCCGCCATTTTGAATTTTTTTTCTATGCATCGAGTAGATCTTCTGATCCTGATCATCTTTTGCGAAGAAACCACTTTTCCATCTTTTATACCCTCCGAGTTGGACGCCGACGAAATTTGTATAGCGGCCATCTTTTTTTCGCCATTTTGAATTTTTTTTCAACTCATTGCCAATTGGATGACGTTTCAAGTGACATTTGGTCGAGCACCCCCCACCTATCTTCAATAGCTTAAGCATGCCATTCCCTCGTCTCTGAAATCTTCAATCATCAGCTCTCTCCATATTTTTCCTCTTAATGAATTTTTATCCTCTATACGACACCATTATTGAAAAAAAAAAATTTCATACAAAATTGTTCAGGAGAGGCGATGAATGAGTCAGTGAATCAGAACGAACAGCTATATATTAGGGTGTCCCAAGACATAAGGGGAAAATTTTTTTTCGCGAAATCAAATACGCATACCCTCTATTTTTATTCGAATTGACCTCATTGACTCAAATAATAAATATTATTGCGATTGGACAACGATAACCCGTGCCGACTTGATGCCAAAGTGTTGACATGAAAATTTGTACTGACTTAGTGTAGGAAGAATTAAGAACTTAATTTTTATTACTTAATTAAAACTGCAATACGCCCAAATAGTATATTATTTCCTCATTTACATTAAAAAATATTATTATTGTACAAATTTTCTTTTTAACGTTTGTTTTTAGAGTCAGGATAGTTGTTCCTGTACGCAACGTAATAAAAATTGTTTTTGTTCCTCCTCAAAAGTGATTAATCCATGAAAGTCTTGCATTAAGTTAATCGCTCTTTCGGCTACATCGTTTACTACCCTCAGTGCCGAAACTTTTTTTCTGGCTTCTTGAAACGAAGCATTATTTGACCACAAGGACATTAATGTAGAAAACTGTCTTCAATTTTAAGGCAGTTGAAGAAGGACTTTCAGTTCAGTAAAACTCTAGCAACGGAGTCTAGCTTCGGCGACCGTCAGGTGCTGTGTAAGTTTTTCTCTATAGTTCTGTATTTTATCAGCATTAATTACTTTTCCAGTTTTCTCGGAACTTTTTAAAGAGTGGAATATCAAGGCTTGTAGTTACTTGACTGATTTTTGCTTCAAATACCAATTAAGACGAATTTTAACACGTGATGTCGAGCGCTGCTACCAATTTTGGGGTAATAAAACTTCTACGCAGAGGTGTTTTGCTTTATTGCGTGTTTTCGACAAGCTTCGGTACTTCCTCCTTGTAAATCTAAGTTTTCATTAGAAGATAATGAAGACGACTCGTCTTGTAACGGTACATAAGATGATGTTGAAGGAGTCGGCTCAGACAAATATTTAGCACGTTGTTTTTCTTCTTCGATAGTTCTGAGGCGTGCTCTGTCCTCTCTATCAGTCAATTTTTTATCCACTCCTGCTAAAGCCCAAATTAGATGGTGCCCCGTCCATCGTTCATTTGTGCGATGAACGATGCACGATATAATATTCGCTGTGGCACAGTACCTGTGAACGATGAACGGTCGGTGGTTAGACGGTTCATTATCGATGAAGCTTCGAAAAATGAAAGCAAAAATCCCGAAAAATTTACCGTTTCATTTGGGTTTAAGTGACCAGGTCGGCCTGGTTCTCTTTGACGTTGTAAAAAGATTTTATCACGTATGCAATGGCAGTTCGTCATTTTTAAAGTTATGTCAATGAGAATCGCTATTTGTAGTGTCGGTTAAAAATAAAGAATTACGTGTTTCAGGAATTTTGAAAATTCCACCCTCAAGTCGGTTAAATAGGGAATGAGATTTGTATGAGGTCCACGCGAGCGAAGTCACGAGCATCAGCTAGTTAAAAATATACCCCTTTTAGAACTGCGTCATGGCACTAACATGTTGACTGATTGAAATGATGCGAGTTCTTAACTAAATAACGAGTAATCACAAGCACATCGACACGGTAGGTCGCGTAAGCCTTAGAGACCAAGTACTGGCATCTATTGATGTAAGTCGGCACGGGTTACCGAGGTCCTACCTTCTTAAAATTTTATTTATAATTATTTTGACCTAAAAGTAAAAAATTAAGAGGGTATGCGTTAAAAAAAAACGACTTTGATTTTTTTGGGACACCCTACTATATATATATTAACTAGTATGGCGCGTGGGTGCGCGGCCCGCAAGCGGACCGCGAGGATTCGAGTAGTTTTTGTTTGAGCACGTCCCACCTATCTTCAATACCCTCGCCGTGTTCTTCATCCGTCTCCGAAATCTTCGATCATCAGCTCTTTCCGTATTTTTCCTCCGCATGAATTTTTGTTTTCTACACGAAACCATCAATAAAAATTTTTTTTGTGTAGAAAAATAATTTCCGCCATCTTGATTTTTTTCTGTTCATCAAATTGTAGATCTTCAGTTCTTGATCATCTTTTGCCAAGAAACCACTCTTCCATCTTTTATACTTGGTGAGATAGACACCGACGAAATTTGTATAGCCGCCATCTTGAATCCGCCATTTTGTTTTTTTTTCAGCTCAGTGCCAATTGGATGAGGTTCTGAGTATTTTTTGTTTGAGCAGCCCCCATCTATCTACAAAACTCTGCCCGGGCTCATCAATCATCTTCCAAACCCTCAATCATCATGTCTTCCCATATTTTTCTTTGAGATTTCTCCAAAGAACCGCATCAACCGCCTTGCATACCTAGTTCACAACTTTATACTCTCTCTCAATATTCGCCATACATTTTCTATGGAAAAATAAAGTCCGCCATTTTGAATTTTTTTTGTATTCATCTAGTAGACCTTTGGATCTTGATCATGTTTTGCTAAGAAACAACTCTTCCATCTTTTATACCCTTCGAGATGGACACCGACAAAATTTGTATGGCGGCCATCTTTTTTTCGCCATTTTGAATTTTTTTTCGGCTCACTGCCAATTGGATGACGTTTCGAGTGACATTTGTTCGAGCATCCCCCACGTATCTTCAATACCTTAAGCGTGCTCTTCAACCGTCTCCGAAATCCTCAATCATCAGCTCTCTCCATATTTTTCCTCTTAATGAATTTTTGTCCTCTATACGAAACCATTTGTGAAAAAAAAATTTTTCATACAAAATTTTACAGGAGAGGCGATGAATGAGTCAGTGAATCAGAACGAACAGCTATATATATATTAATGTCCGCCAAATTAAGAAAAAGGACAATAAATGACAGCTATCTCAAATAGAAAACGTGATCGGCATTGCCTCAGGTCCAATTGACAGGCAAGAACAAATGCAGTAAAATACTTGACACAGGTCCAACTTCCCGTTGTAAAGTGGCTCGGAAACGGGGTATTAAAATTGCATGTTGCTATAAATCTGGCTGACAACTTCAGTAAAAAAAAAAATATTTTTTTGATCGACTAAATCTTGCTGACAACTTCAGTAAAAAAAAGTTTAAGTTTTTGATCTTCTTAATTCTTGTTTTGATTCAACAACTTCACAGTAGTAAAATTGCACCTAGATATATTATTATCAGGGTTCGAAAATATCCGATATTTATTATAAATATCGGATATATGTATATATCTAAATATCAGATATATATCCAATATTTATTATAAACTAGCGGACCCGGCAGACGTCGTCCTGCCCGCTATTAGCGCCACCTACCGGGTCCAATTTTTCTACTTATAAACCTTCCTCTTGAATCACTCTATCTATTTAAAAAAACCGCATCAAAATCCGTTGCGTATTTTTAAAGATTTAAGCATACATAGGGAAATAGGGATATAGGGACAGAGAAAGCGACTTTGTTTTATACTATGTAGTGATAGTGATATCGGATATATATCTTGATATATATCCATTGATATATATCCTCGAACCCTGATTATTATTGCCAAAAACTAGTCCGTTTAGACGCATCTCTAAAAGTCGTCGAAACTTAAGTGCAGAACTACCCCTTCATGACCGCATTCAATAGCAATTATGGAGATTGGAGACATTTAATGGACTCGCAAGTTAAGAGCGTACTCGTAAACTTAATAGAAGTTCTGACTGCCTTTTCTTGTTTACATTTTTGGAAATAAATAAGTTGTCTAATTTACACAATAACTATGAAAAGCAACGTTAAATCACGAGGGAGTCTCATGCTACTTCCACACGCTTGTTTCAAACAACAAACACTAAAAACTGACAATTGTAGTCAGCCTATCAAATCAAAGCACTTTCAAGCTTACACAAGCCACGACAAACATGGTCGACATTTATTTGGAACAAGCGTGTAGACTGTACTGAAATCTATAAATTCTATGCAGCATACTTTGACAATAATCATACTTTATATTCGAGTTAACGATCCGAAAAAAATTTACGTCAGAACATGAACTAATTAGAAACTTTTAAGGATCTAAAATAAATAATACCAAGCATAATACAGCCTAATATAAAAACTCACAAAGTATCCAACTCTCCTAATAATGAAATGAAATGGCTTTCTCCAAATTCTTGCAAGAGAGCAGAAATCTAAATTGAATTAAGAACTTTGCTGCAATACGATTACCTCAGACAAACGAGCGTAAATTTATTCTTCTGTATTAATGCCTCAATTCTTGATAGCGCGCGCAAAGATAGGGCTAAGCCCTTTAAATTACATTACGGAGTATTTTGTGCACAATAAGAATAAATTTAAGCACCGTCTGAGCCCGCAATTCAATTTTTGGTTTTTATCTTCATTGAAAGAAATAAAGAGTACAAGTATTTAAATTGAAAATTTAAAAAACCCCCGACATTCTCCATTTTGTAGTCGCGGCCATCTTGGTTTTGCATATTGCTATTCTACTAGTCAAGCCCTTTCACTTGATACCCATATTAAGGGAGTTGTGAAAAAAAATATAATCTGCCATTTTGTAGCGGCGGCCATCTTGGATTGATTTTCATCAAACATGGCTAACAACACTCTCGACGAATTCACCTTTCAAACAAAAAAAAAACCGCATTCAAATTGGTCCACCCGTTTGAGCGCTACAGGGGAACAGACAGACACGCAAACACACATACACACACACACAGACACGTTGTTAGCTATGTTTCATGAAAATCGATCCAAGATGGCCGCCGCCACAAAATGGCGAATGTCGGGGGTTTTTTAAATTTTTAATTTATACTTGTATAAACTATAGAGTTCAAATGTTTTAGACAAAGTCACACACACACACACACACACACACAGACACACACACAGACACAGTGACGCGACATAAAACTAACTAACGCCCGTTTTCACTAAACCTAGGAGACGCCTAAATCGGATGCTTAGATATTTAGGACATGCCTAGGGGGAAAAAACGTTTCACCAACCCTTAGGTGATGCCTAACGACGTTAGGCGCCAACTAAAGTTACGACACCGATTATGCGGTGCGTAATGCTAGGCAACCCCTAAAATGACAGTTAGGTATGACATCTGCCGTTCAGATTCATATTTGTTTTCGATTTTCGTGGTCATTTGTGTTTTTTAACGTATATTATTGTCTTTTTAATTAAATTAACTTTTAATATGATAACTATAGCGTATAACTTTTGATATGTAATGCTTTCGCTTATCAGCTGAGATTGAGGTAGGTACTATAACTTTTTGTTATTTATAAGTAAAATTGCGAAATAAACAATCGATGTTCGGTTGTTTTTTAATTCATTTTTAACCATTGACCCTGATTATTATTATTATTATCTCCATGTATTATACACAAAATACGTCACGTAAGATGCAGGTTGCAGGTCGCAGAGCGGCAGATAATTAATTCTCTGTAATGCTCTCTAATGCAGGCACAGGCCACAGAGACAGATTCTATTAAACGTCAAATATAAAAACTGACAGGTTTTGTACACTCAGAGTGTGTATTGACAGCACGAAACAAAAATTCATAGACAAGTTTAGGCAATTCAAAGCTTAGGAATTGCCTAGTGAAAATGGATTGGTGAAACGTAAATTTATGTCTAGGGATCTCCTTAGATTAGGCATTACTTAACTAGGCGTTGCCTTGTTCGTTGTTAGTGAAAACGGGCATAAGTCGAAGAACAGAATAAAGAGATTACAGTTAAACATAACATCGAAGTTTTTGATACTGTATCTAACGGTACCTAAGAAATAATCACAAGAAGCTAACAGAATGTAACAATTTAAAGAGTGACAAAATCTTAACACCGTTAACAATTAATTATGAAATTATAATTTATTATTTTAACACGAAAATAATAAATTATTATTTTATATTTAAAATACCTATTAATAATATATTGACTGGCCCGTTGGCGCGGTTGGCAGTGACCCTGCCTTCCGCTCCGGGGTCGCGGGTTCGATTCCCGCCCCGAGTCTGGGTGTATTTATAATATGTATGTATGTATACCTTTATTAAAATATGTATGTATTTATATGTAAATATGTCTATCAGTCGGCTGTTACCTATAACACAGGCATTAAGTTGCCTACTTTAGGAACAGACGACCGTGTGTGTATGTGTGAGTATT